>OZ026618.1:26253203-26860703 GCA_964020975.1 Hermodice carunculata
TTTTTTTATGTATAGACTTCACTGATATAGTGATGAGCTTGATAATGTTAAATAACAAACATTGTATTCTGTCCTTGCTTTAACAGAGACGTAAGGTTCACAAAGTCCTTTGTATTCCAAATATTTTCAACCAATGGATGCATTTTTTATAGATCTCTTGAGTGCACAAAATCTTCCTGCATCCAGCTTTCTGATTGGTTGTAACATTGACTCATTTGAACATCTGTCCATATCTCACAGTCTGCAGTGGTGCCATGTGGCGTGACGTGAAGCATATGTATATTCTGTAAAAATGTACAAAAGTTCCAAAGTCCTTAATGTTATTGCTTTTTAAAGGATTGTTTATTGAAAGATAACTTTCACTGTAGTTGTACATTGTTACTGCTAGGTAGTTTATTATAAAGTCCACTGAAACCTGTTGCTTGGAGCCTGAATACCCATCAAAGGCGCGTCAATATTTGATTGTCATGCAGTTAAAGAAAAAACTCGGTGCCATTTCTGCAGGTAAATTTGTCATTTGTCCATATAATCTTACTTTTCTGGAACACAGAATTTATAATATTCACCTATTTTTTCTCTGTAGGGAGGGATATGATGTGGCAGTATGAAAGGAATATACATATTATTTATGCAGCTTAATTTCAGTGTAGTGTGTGAAGAATATCACTGGCGGTCGTGACATACTTTAACATGTTCAATTATAATAGATGCATTTCACATGCATGAAAATTTTCCTCATATTTTAAATGAATCATGGTTTGGTGCAATGGATATGTGTTGTATCCCATTTTTAATTAGGTGGTTGGTGCTTAAGGTAGCTGAGTCGAGACGGTGGGTCAATGGTCAAAAAACAAATATATTTGGGTGCTCCAGTGATGCTGGTGGACTTGTACATATATATATATATATATATATATATATATATATATATATATATATATATATATATATATATATATATATATATATATATATATATATATATATATATATATATATGTATATATATATATGTACAGTCCCTGATCTGGTGCAACTCAACTCCAAACACAGAATTTTTACTGGATAAGATACTGAGCTATGCAGATTATGACATTCATACATACCAACGTCCATTGAACCATTCATTTTTTGAGAATGGGGATTTGGTACATTTGATATGGGTGTTTACCATTTTCGGCTAAGTGGTTGGTGGCAAAGGATGCTGGCTTGGGACCCAGTTGTTCCTGGGTCAAAAAAAACAAAAAACAAAAAAACAAACAAACTGAAATGACTGGTATTTATGTTGGATGTACATGTACCTTTAGAGAATATGTTTCTACAATGTATTCAATTAAGTTGTAATTATTTTTGCCTGCTAAACATAGCAATCCCCATGTTTACTCCACTCATTGAGATGATAGGATGACAGACAGGGTTTGCTCAGCCGGCACTAATTATCGATACCTTAACATCCAAACATCGAAAACTTTGCAGACATGAAATTCAGTTGTGTGTCACCCACGAAATGCAAGAATAAATTTTCCAGATTTGGCACGCCACTACTATGTGTGCATAGCATTATCAGTATAGTTTGACCATAAGCGTCAACCCCCAGATGTCTTTAATTTGGAAATTTAGGTGAAAAGTGCACAAAACCAAAGAAAGTGGACCAATTTTCCACAAAATCCTCTCATTTGGCAACTTTTGGAGTCTCCCAAATGGGAGACTCCTGCCAAAATCAGGAGAGTATGTTATACATAATGTGTTGTGTTGATTTACAAAAATTTCATAAATACTCAAGTTATTGGTATGATGTGACTTACACGTAAATGATACTCAAAATGTATCAGTATGGTATGACCAGCTTTTTCAAGGGGACACGTATGATGTTGACGCAGATTACTCTTTCGATATATTTACCTTGTGGACGGTCAGTTTTCCACCTGCTTTGTGATACACTGGTGACATATAATTTTTGTCAATGGCCAAATTTTATGTGCAACAAATTAGGCAAAGAAGTTCAATATGTGTGTCTTTGTCATGTATATGTTTGAAAAACTGAAATTTCTACCTCATGTGTTGAAATTAAAACACATTATTAAGCAACTATTTTGGATTTCTGCCTCATGTAATGAAATTTAGACTTCTAAAGTTCCAAGTCCGATATTATGTGAAAAAAATACCCTAGTAAGCAAATGAATGGATCAAGTTGATTGTACCTGTATTAGACTGAAGATTATATTTCTTCACATCATACAGGCATGCTTCTTACTAGTCTCGTCTTTTATATCAGACTAATTGTGGATGGCCCAAGTGGAGGCCAACTTCTTTTTGCTGTCCTCTCCATGAAACATTATATTCTATCTATATACCTTTTGGATTCATTCCAAAATTGAGTTTTCCCCTGAAAAATTGGTAAATAATAATGCAACAAAACTAAAGCAGTCCGTGGTCGGATTAGTGTAAACTGAGCTCAGCCCAAGATATTTTTTCAGTGGCGTTCATAGAAGAAAGATTTTGCTTTCTTGTTTAATTCATTCATAGCTAATCTTGACAAAAGTCAGTGTGCTTGAATTAAAATAACAACAGCGGATTTATATTATAATCAACAATCAACCTTTTGTTTGGATAATAGTAAGACTTAAGTTGTAGAAACCATAAGAATGGTCCCGGTCAACATCTTTCTCGGTGCACTTTAGGTGCAATATGGCCAAAGCGCATCACAGCAAGCTGTTCACTCAAACTGTGGCGCTGAAAGAGCTAGCAATAGGATGTATTCATATTTGAATGCGGTCCTACTCTGACACCTTTTGAGCAAAAGAGGGAGCCACCTGCATCAGGGCAGATCCGTGTATTTAGCATGGCCAAAACTACTTTTTCAATAAAACAAACAACACAAACACAGAATAATCTGAAGAAAATGTTTTATCATATATTTGAAACATAAAGGATGCCTAAATTGATTAGAAATGAACTCTGTTTTGGTTGAAAAGGTGTTATTTATGGATGTTTATGTAGTATATGATACAGATCTGCCCTGATCATGGTGCAAGTATCAGTCGGTTGCCCCAGCAACACAGGAAGTGAGCAGGATCGCAGTTAAATATAAATGTCTCCTATTGTGACCAGGAGAAAGACACAGGAATGCACTAAATTGAAGATGCAGCATTTTTCAGGAATGCAGTAAACTGAAGATGTAATCTTTCTGAGAAAATGCTGACTTGAAGATTCAGCATTTTGAGGACTACACTACAATTGAAGATGCAACATTTTCTAGGACACCTTTATATTTTTAAGATCAGCATTTGCATAAAACTGTACCAATGGAGCTTGGATTTTGCAGTGTATGTTTCTGTATTTTGATTGCTCTAAATATGTATATGCAAGTACCAGTATTTTTTAGATGTTCTGAAGTTACATCTATCCATTTGCCTGCATTTTTTCAAGCTTTAAATATATACCTTTATGCACGTGTTTGTACATTCCCAAAGTTCGTACATAAATTTGTGCATGCCTCATTAACCAATCTTTTTGGCTGTATTTATGCAGTATTAAAGTATATATGTACAGTATTTTTTTCATTACCTCAGCATTGCTGATTTTGCTGTGCAGTGTAAAAAATTCCACATGGCTTTTCATATATACATGTACGTTGATTTTCCATTTATGAATGTTTAATTGTTTTTGCTTTCGTTGTGGATTTGTCCATACAAATGTCTTGACGTGAGGGCGTACATGCTGTGTAATCCATTGTGATGCCAAATGCAGGTATTGCCAGATTGTTTAAATTACTGCAATGAACATAGCACTTGTGTTCACAAAACCAAAACAAAAAACACTGCAATATTGAGGAGGATACATATTACAATAAACCACACACACACACACACACACACACACATACAGAGATTTATTAGTATATTAGAGTTATACAGTGTGCAGGCCATCTGGCAGAGCCCATAAAACTTATACAACCTACAGCTATAAATACCCGTATTTAGAAAAATTACCTCAGCAGTTATAATTTACAAGCATGAAGTAATCAATATCATGTATAAAAACCTACAGTTTTGCCAGAAAAACCATACAGAACAATGTATTATTGTGTGGTACAATACATGTGTTATGTACTTCTCTATGTTATATTGCAGCATTACTGTGTCTATATGCTCTTACATGGCAGAGTTAAGAAACGTGTATAAATTACTGTGCATATACACGTGCAGAAAGGTCACAGGTGTACATGTACATGTCATGTACATTTGTATACATGTAAACCTCCGGGGGCTTCACTATCTCAGGAATGCAAAATGCCCGAAAGGTCCAATATCCTTGCCACTCTGTGGGTTTGTGTGAATTTGCAACAAAACATAAATTACGAATGAGTTCCATAAAAGAAGACTGGTGATTTGAGAAAGTTCTGTCCCATGCAAGTGAAAAAGCTCTGTGACCCATGAGAATTTTAAGAAATTGCCGTTAGTATGTGACAGTTTGTCAGTTAACCTATGCTTAGTGATGGTGATTGTTGTAAGAATGAGTCAACAGCTGACTTTGGCATGTGATGGATGTCTTGAATTGATGAGAGCTTTAGGCAGAAACATAGAGGCAGATGACATTTTACATTCAGGTACTCTTAGGTGATGCGAGTGGGAAAGTGTTAAAGTTAACTTGATGTGAGTGCAAAAGTGGCCTGCCAGGTTTGTTGGTAGATTAACATATGGGAAGTACCGTGTACCTCATCTCACCACTATTGCCTCAATAGAGGCCTAATAATAACACGTTAACAATAGATGGAGCCACCAGTACACTTGCACTGAGTAACCAACATGTGCAGGTGCAGCCAGCTGGGGATAAACAAACCTAGCTGCACTGATTGGTCAAGCATTGGCAACAGGAACTGGTGTGTCATACAATAAATTTCTATCTACTAGTGGCTCCATCTGCTGGTGACATATACTATTGAGATATTTTCTGCAGGCAAAATTAATTGTGTTGAGTGTAATTATTTGTTGATGTGCTTCTTTAGTTTTTAAAATTGTCAGAGGTATAGACTGTTCAGTTAACTGCAATGGATATTATAACCCTGAATCATGTACATGCTCCTGTACATATGTAGACCCTCAGCTGTGTAGGCCCACTGTGTGGTTAAGACCCGATACAGCTATGATTCCAGTTGGTTAGTTCACATCATAAGACAGACGAAAAACTTTTAGCGGTGTGGGATGAATTTTGCATGAATTGCAGTTATGAGGATGTGCTACTCTGGTATTGATGGACCATTGAATTAGAGGGTACTAAGGTAAATGCTATTAAGTTGGGTTGGTTGGTGGTGCCTCCTGTTGTTACATGCAAGGGAGAGCACACATCTAAGTTGTTAGTACACAGCCTCACCACAAGGTGTCACTTGAAGCATGACCATTGCAAGTGAGGAGGGGCCAGGGGCAAGGGATGGTACTTGTGGGTGGAAAACTGTGAAAAGAATTGGATGTCTTATATTGGTAATTTTCTGGGTGATCTTATCCTGTGAGATATACAGCCGTACATGGAAATACAATTTGTTGACAAGTGATGGGTGACTGTATTCGTATATTCACTGTGGTTGTCATTGTGAACATGACATTGATGCCAAATGTCATTGTGAACAAATGGCTCAGTTGTGCACAATTGATGAGTCCAATGCTTCTCCCTAGTCAGTGTGACTTGCAGTACTTTTAGCAAGTCAGGAGGAGTCAGTGTGCTCCATGGTTTGGACTTGTAGGTTCCAGTTTTGATGATCTAGGGGTGTAAAGTGCCATTCCAGTGGTTGGCTCACGTCTTTTCTAGTGATAAAAGATGTTCACGAAGTCTGCCTCTCAGAGGTCTTTTTGTTTGACATATATACTGTTTATTGCAAGTCAAGCCCATGATGATGTAAATGAGGTTATGCCTGCATGTACCAAGTGAAGGGGTTCTATGTGAACGCCTAGTTCTAGTGCTTGTTACGCTACCGGATGTGCTTATTAGCCAGCAACATTTGCAATTTGAAGTGTCGCAGGGTTGCTGCTCACTTACATGTGATAGATCCATTTGATATGCACAACTGAGCCATTTTGCCCGAATGTCATGGGCAGGTACGGTTACTAGCCTTGCCGTACAACAATTTTTTAAAATTCATAGGTGCATATCTCACATAACCGGAATTTCTAACATGAATCAAATTTGGTTCATTCCCAGGCAACTGCAAATTATCAAATTTTTGGTGTTGAAAACATGATAACTATGTGTACTCATTCACATCCATATACCCCAACAGGGATGGTAACTTTGAATTCCTTGACCACATGAACCGCGGACCAATAAAATGTTTACAAAACAAACATACTGTATTCATTCCAATAAGCACACGGTGCCCTTACGAAAATTTAATTGGAAAATATGACTAAAAAGCAGATATGATGGACGAGAATTGAGACTGAAAATTAACCTATATCCATGAAAATGAAGGTTTCTTTTCTGATAAAAATGGGGGTGTGCCCTTATTAGAGTATGTGCCCTTATTAGAGTATGTGCTCTTATTGGAATGAATACGGTATATGTTTGTAATGTTCATCTTACCTGCCACCTAGACAGGGAGGGTGGTTTTTATTGGACAATGTACAACAAAATTGTGTAGCACGCACACCTAAATTACACCAGGAACGTGTGATTGTATCCAGTGTAAATATAACTTGCTGTTTTCCATTACTTCAGGCAGCTAATGAGCCAGGTGTATTGGTGAAACTGGGCCTACTGTCACAAGATTCTCTTTGCATTCCAGCTTGGCTAAATGTAGACCTTGTCATTGGGAACAAGAACCGGTGTTGTTTAAAAGGTATACTGAATTTTGTGGTGATAAAGACGTGATGATGCTTAACAAGGTAGATATACACTTTATCTTGTGGCAAAAAAGAGGCTACTGTGCTTGAATGGGTATAATTACATGCTGCAGTTTCTGTAGCATATAATTTAGAGAATGAACCTGTTTGAACGTTTGTCAATCCCCGTTGTCAGGTCATGTACATTGGTGAATATCAAGTGTGTAGAAATCTACAATGAACTCTACTTTCCATTCTTGAAATTTTCTAATTAAGATTTGCTAATTTTGTGTTGTTGGAAGACTTGGATCAATTGAAAATGAAGAGTTGTATTATAATGTTTTCATGAACATCAAACAGGTTGCTTATTACCCATTCCATGCTACTGTGACCCTCATAAATGTTTTTTTGCATCCTTTTGAAGGTGATATTGTATCGACTACTTGTCAGGTTATGTTAAAACCACTACTTTTAGACCAATCAAGCTGGTACTTGAATGAACGCTCCTTTTATGAAGAATTTAGATGTGCAATTATTGTTTAAATTGTACATAAAAATTAAGAAAAGGAAAAAAAAAAAAAAAAAGGTTGAAACACCCCCCAAAAACAGGAGCTTGTATAGAGTGAGATAAGGCAACAGAAACACAATTGTACTTTGCAGATGACAGAACAGGTACAGTGTGCTGTGGTTCCATATTTGCAATACATTAACAGATAAATCTTGTTTATTTACCTTAGAGGCACATTCTGTTGTACAACAATGGAAATTAGGGTAAACATTGGCATAATGCCACTTAAGATTAATTAGGGAGCAGTGTATAATACTCACACTTGATATTTAGCCCTTTCACCCTTGAATTAAGACTGAGTCAACAGCTTTCAGTGGCATACCAAAGAAGCGGTTGACCTGGGGTATGTGATCTTGATACATCCCATTTACAATTCTCAATGGAGATGTATTTCATTACTGTTGAAATAAAATTGAAAACACTGAAGCAGACATTTGACCACCAGCTGGTTTAGGCTGGTTGAAAGGGGTAAGGGGTACAGGGATCATTGTCATTTGATATGTGATATAGATTGTGACTTGTGTGGCACAGTCCACAGGTCTTATTCATGAAGCAATAGTTTAAATTTACATGAAATTTTAAAATGTACCTGAAGTATTGTTGCCTTCAAACTCAAGTGAACAAGTTTTACAACACTTATGTTTAACATGTTTTTTTTTTTTTTCATGAATACTTTCCCTGGACTTGCCACATTGTAAAGCTACTAATGACCAGGTATGAAAATTGTTACTCACTATATTTAGGTGACTTGATATTCCATAATAAATGAAGAAATGATCATTTTAATACACATGCATCTCAGGATAATTGATTGATAATGATGCTGTATGCAGCTCGAAACTGGCAACTTTGAGTGTATATATACATATATATATATATATATATATATATGTGTGTGTGTGTGTGTGTATATATATATATGGCTGCCATGTATTCATTTGAAATAAACAACTATTGCATATATGTAGCAGTGTAGAGTTTTTAATTACACTGGTGTCATATGATAATGAGATATCACAACTAGGAGCAGGTTTTGATGTCAGAAGGAATAAGAAGACACGATGCATGAAGTGCAGAGTGGTTTGTTACTCATCCTGATAGATAAACCAATGACCACAAGTGGTTCCTCCATCTTAAACACAGGAATACTCCTTGGGACTCCTAGTTCTTAATTTGTTCACCAGGTGGCGCTGCAATTTTTTTCTAATTTTTTACAAATTTTTGTGTGTTATAGCTATTTTCAACTTCTTCTCCAGAATCGTCACTCAGATTAAGCTGAAACATGGTGGATATGTTCCTGGTAGAAGGGTCAAACAAAGTTGTTCACTATGTGGGAATGCTGCGGATACCTGATTTTTAACGATTTTTTTCAATTGGGGTACTTATTGGTAAATTCACCTTTCCTATTAATTACTATGTTAGTCAATGGGCATGCTAATGCTAATTCACATTTTTGACTTCTCCTCCAAAACAGTTCTCCAGATTAACTTCAAACTTGGTGGCAATGTACCTTGGGTGGGTTTCTACGAGGTTTTTTCAAATGGTCATGCTCCAGCGACTTTTGGATTTTTAATGAATTTTTTTCAAAAATCTTTACAAAAGTTTTAATAGGCAAGTTTAACATGGAAATTTCTTCTAATGGTTATAACTTGAATAATTTTGGCCAGATTTACTTCAAACGTGGTGGGGATGTGCATTGGGTGGATCTCTACAAAGTTTGTTCAAATGGTCACGCTCTATTATTTTTGGATTTTTTATGATTTTTTTGGTTCTTTTTTGGGGCAAATCTTAAAAAATCTTCTCCAAAACCGCCTACCCAATTGCTTTGATATCCCACAGGGACCCTGCTGGAGACTCTTAGTTCTTAATTTGTTCACCAGGTGGCGCTGCGATGTTTTTCTATTTTTATGATTTTTTGTTTGTTTTTGCTATTTTTGACTTCTCCAGAACCATCACTCAGATTAAGCTGAAAGGTGGTGGATATGTTCCTGTTAGAAGGGTCAAAGAAAGTTGTTCACTGCGTGGAAATCCTGCAGATTCCTGTTTTTTAACGATTTTTTCAATTCAGGTACTTGTGGGTCAATGCAGCTTTCCTATTGATTACTATGGAAGTCAATGGACATTCTAATGTTGATTCACATTTTTGATTTCTCCAAAATCGTTATCCAGATTGACTTCAAACTTGGTGGGGATGTACCCTGGGTGAGTCTCAACCAAGTTTGTTGAAATGGTCACGCTCCAGTGATTTTTGGATTTTTTTTATGAATTTTTTAGTTCTTTTTTGAGGCAAATCTTAAAAAATCTTTTTCTCCGAAACCGCCCACCCAATTGCTTTGAATTCCCACAGGGACACTGCCAGGGACTCTTAGTTCTTGATTTGTTCATCAGGTGTCGCTGCAATTTTCTATTTTCTTTATGATTTTTTGTGTGTAGTGCCATTTTTGACTTCTTCTCCTGAAACAGGGTGGATATGTTCCTTGTAGAAGGGTCAAACAGAGTTGTTCACTAGGTGGCACTGCTGTGGATTCCTGATTTTTAACGATTTTTCAATTCAGGTACTTGTTGGTCAATACAGCTTTCCTATTGATCACTATGGAAGTCAATGGACATTCTAATGCTAATTCACATTTTTAGCTCAGCTGACTTGTCAGTTAGCTAAGCTTTTTTGAGGGTTTGTCGTCTGTCTGTCCGTCATCGTCCACAATTTACATTTTCGACTTCATCTGAAAAACCGTAAGCCAGATTTACTTCAAACTTGGTGGGGATGTACCCTGGGTAAGTCTCTACCAAGTTTGCTCAAATGGTCCTGCTCCAGTGATTTTTGGATTTTTTTATGAATTTTATTTGTTCTCTTTTTGGGGAAATCTTAAAATATCTTCTCAGAAACCGTTCAACTAGTTGCTTTGATACCTCACAGGGACACTCCCGGGAACTCTTAGTTCAGAATTTGTTCACCAGGTGGTGCTGCAATTTTTTCCATTTTTTTGTGATTTTTTTGTGTATTTTTGTTATTTTCGACTCCTTTTCCTGAACGTCACTCAGGTGAAGCTGAAACTTGATGCATATGTTCCTTGTAGACGGGTTAAACAAAAATCTTCTAAAGGTTGACTCGGTTCATTTTTTCATTCATTTTTTGAAAAAGTACAAAATTAAAAAAAAAAAATACGAAACCTGAACATGGAGATTTCTTGTAATGGAAACAACTTATATAATTTTCGCCATATTTATGTCACACTTTGTAGAAATGTACCTTTGATAGGTCTCTACATATTTTATTCAAATGGTCACACTGCATTGATTTTTGCATAAATTTTTGGGTAAATTTTTAAAAATAAACAGATGCATCTCAGCTGAGCACAGGATCATCATGATCCTCTTGTTTTTTTCATGTTCTGGTTGCTTTTATTTATTTTTTTATTACATTGTACATGTCCTGTCCTGTACAGTACATGATTTTAAGGAGTGTAACATTCATTCTTATTATGAACTTCATGTTGTTCAACAATCCTAGAAACCAGAAACTGTGGTGAACTTTAATTTCTACCCATACCGAAAAAATAGCCTGTTATATGGCCCTTGTGAAGCCCACGTCTCCGTACACACCTACCGTCATGTTTGCACTTCTTCAAGGACAACGAAATGTAGTAGATTGTACTCACTTTGTCCTCAAACACAGCAAGCTGGAGAAAAACTTGAACCTGCTTCCAACGTTAGCAGAGATGTGGTGCCAATTATTACAGGAAGTGTGCTTTTTAGCTTTGCTGACCTAAGATCACAGAGCTTATGTGACAGCTCATGGCTGTTCATCTGTCGGTCAGTAAACTTATGCTTGTTAGCATTATGCCGTCCACAGTTTTCAAGTTGGCCCAATATAACTTTTCAGAACTTGCAGGGTGTATGAAAATTTAGGTTCCTTTTGATATTGATGGCCCCACCTACAATATTATGCAATATAGGGGTCAAAATGTGAAAATCTTGTGAACACTCTCAGCTAGCATCTTTAATTTTTTAATGGATCTTCACTGAATTTGGCAGGTTTGTGGGGGAGGTCAAAGTCTAAGTTGCTAATGATGCTAATGGCACCACCTATGATATGATGGAAATTATGAGCCAAAATGTGTCTTAAGATATAAAATTTGATATCTTAAAAAGTAATTGGATTAGACTTGCAAAATTTATAGGATTCAGTCATAGACCATGTCCAATGCTAGAATGTTATATAATATCAGTGACCTTGGCCTATTTTTGTGAGGTCACCATACCTGTAAAGTTGAAAAGGTGATTTTGTAATGCTACGGTGTAGCTTGGACATCAATGGCAAAGCAAACTGACCCTTCAGATTAAAATTTCCCTTGATTACATTGTATATAAAACTGTAATGGTTGACCTACTTTTGGAGTCACTGTGACCCAGTAATTATGGTGTTTGCTGCTTATCCAAATTATTCGTTTTTCTACAATAACTCAAAAAGTTATTACCCAATTAGAACAAACAGATGTTCTATGGAAAGCTGGATGTAAGGTGCATATTTTGAACATAACATTTTTTTACTTCGAGTTGAAGGTCAAGATCAAATTGCCAATTTGAATATAGGGGAACTCTTGTGAGTGGTCTGCACCCCACAATTTTTGAGTCAAGCCCATATAATGTTTAGAAGTTAAAAAGTGTATGAAAATCATTGTTAACCTCAATGTTGGCGGCGCCACCTATAATATCATGTTATATACAGGTCAGAATGTGAAAATAGTGTGACCAGTCCAGCATACTTTATTTTTGATGGATCTTCATTAAATTTAGTGGGATTCTAGATGGAGTCAAAATCTCAATTGATTTTTATACCTGCGGCACCCCCTATTATTTGATGGAAATCATCAGTTAAAATGGCCTTGAAAGATACAAAATTTCATATCTCAAAGAATAAATGAATTACATAAGCCAAATTTATAGAATATATACTATTATATCATGTCCAGTGCTAATATATTATGTAAGACCAGTGACCTTGACCTATTTTTGTATGGTCACCAGACCCTAAGTTGGAAGAGGTGATTTTGTAATGGTAGGTGTACTCTGGATATCGGTGGCAAGGAGAATTGAGCCTCTAGATCAAAATTGCACTTCAGTTCATTGTATATGAAACTCTACTTGGTGACGTGCGTTATTGGTCACAATGACCCCATGATTGTGTGACTTTTATCTTTTTCAAGGTCATTAAACACTTAAGAAAAGGCCATTTAATTCAATATCTTGTTAAAGGATAAGACAAATGATGCCAATTATACCACAAATGTGTAAAAGTAAATGATGGTGTGGTCATAGCATATATAAAACAAAATGGCTAATGAATATTATAGAAATAAATGATGGAGTGGTCATAGCATCGAGCTAGAATGAACTAGGCGAGCAGTGAAGAAAGGTAGTCTTGCTTAACTCATTCCACCCTGATAGAAGACTGAGTCAACAGCTTTCCTTGGCGCGCTCTGGGCGCAATGCGCCCAGAGCGCGCCAAGGAAAGCTGTTGACCATGGGCATATAATTTGGAATGATCTTCCATGCAAGTTCCATCCAAAATATTGAAAAATAATCCCTGAATTAGTAAAATACAATTAGCAGACGACATTTAGATATTAGCGGGAAAAAGCGTCATCAGGGTGGAATGAGTTAAGACCCTTTTTTTTTGGCTAATTCGTTATAAAACAAAGCAAATGACTAGAAATGAAGATTTGCTTCACGGCAAATCTGTATATCTGCTTTTAAAGTTGCAGATATGGCTGGATGACAATTTGAAGGTCCAAATGACCTTGACCTTTAGAGGTTACATGTGGATAACAAAATGTGCAGTGTTGAAATACATGCAATTTGAGCTCGACATGACTGAAATTGGATGAAAATTGACCAAGATAAGGCTAGATGGAACTTTGAAAGGGCCAAATAGCCTTGACCTTTAAAAGGGACAGGTAAATAAGAAAAAGGTGCAGTGTTACAATATCTACAATTTGAGCCCAACATGATCAAAAATTGGATAAAAATTGACCAAGTTATGGCTAGAAGAAAAATTCAAATGGCAAAAGGACATTGACTTTTGAATTTTAGAGATCACATATAATTTTTAAAAAAATGTGCAGTGTTCCAATACCTACAATTTGAGTCCAACATGAATAAAATTAAATAAAATTGACCAAGTGATGGCTAGATGAAAATTTCAAAGATCCAAATGACCATGACCATTAGAGGCTACCTGTAAATTACAAAAATTGTGCAATGTTACAAACCTATGAAATGAAGTGGGATTGGTTTGCTGTACCTATGGTAGTTTTGGAGATATTCAAGATTTAAATTTTCGAATTGCCTAACTTGCAAAGTTTTAAAAAATCATCACACCTCTTCATAAGAAGACAGGTCTTCATGTCTGGAACTATAATCGTGGCAAGTTTTGAGGTTCCAAATATAAAATTGTCGGACAAAATTGCTGGTAAAGAAAGAAAGAAAGAAAGAAAGAAAGAAAGAAAGAAAGAAAGAAAGAAAGAAAGAAAGAAAGAAAGAAAGAACACACACAGTTACAGCCTTTTGAGTCCGAAAGGTACACGATGGAAGATAGCACTTTGCAACATTAGCTGTTGCTGTTAAGAAAGCACTTCTCAGAAGCAAAATACCTGGCACTATTTCAGAAAAAAATTGACCCTTTAAAATTTAATAGTAACAAATATAATATTTTTGAAGATTATTAAGATCCAAGCCTTGATGCTTTGAACAGGACTCATATTTAATGTTAGGTATGCCTTACTTTTTCCGTGTTATTCTATGTGGTCCATGAGCGCATAACTCTCTGAAAGCCAGGCTTTGCCATTTTCCATGGTCATTTATTTACTCATGACAGCACGAACAATTTTGAGACCGAAGGTTGTCGTGTCGGCCATTTTGCCCTGTCAAGCTACACAGGGTTTTCCTTAGAGCTTTACAAATTGCAGGGCTGTTCACCTGAAATTCGGGCTGTCACTTAGGTTTCCCATCACAAGGAACAGGAGGAAAGAGCTGTAGTGTTTGAAATGTGCTCAGATTTGGTTAAATATGGAAATCCCTTACCTCTGATAGGATTAACTGGGGAAAACCCTGGCTACACCTGGAAAATATATAAAACAAGTCTTTTTAATACACAGCCTGTGCTATGTGAGTCAAGGGGAATAGAATTTTGTATCAAGGTCACCTGCGTTTGCACAAGGACATGTAATGCAATGTGTGCCCTTGTCTTAAAATATACCCTTATGTCTTGTTTGTCTATGCAGAGAGGTGTACGCTTCATGTGGAAATAAGCACGCAAAATACTTAGAACTGTTTAACTTTGTCTACAAACCATACATATACACAGACAAATTTGCCTCTTTTGTTGGTAACCAAAACAGCTGAAGATCCTTTACTTTTTTTTCGTGTTGCCGTTTTGGACATGATTTAGTAATTTTGTAGTAAAAGCTATACACACTACCAGTTTATTTCATTCATTTATGAGACAGAATTAAAAAGACGCTCAACTTCTATTTAGTGCACAAAACCGTGAAAAACTATGATTTGTTTCTCACCACAATCTAAAAAAAACTCATTTCTCAAAACTGTCATCAACATACATGTATTACAAAACATATGACACACGTATATTTTCATGTCCTTTGTATGTGCTAGTATTATGTATTGCCTGTTATTATTATTATTATTATTATTATTATTATTATTATTATTATTATTATTATTATTATTATTATTATTATTATTATTATTATTATTATTATAACTTATTCCACCCTAATGACGCTTTTTCCCGCTAATATCTAATATCTAAATGTTGTCTGAAAATTGTATTTTTCTAATTTAGGGATATTTTTCAAAATTTTGGATGAAACTTGCATGGAAGATCATTCCAAATTATATGCCCATGGTCAACAGCTTTCCTTGGCGCGCTCTGCGGGAATTGCGCTCAGAGCGCGCCAAGGAAAGCTGTTGACTCGGTCTGCTGTCAGGGTGGAATGAGTTAACAGCGGGCAAAATGTGAATGTATTTGGCACACTATTTTACATGCAGACAACATGTGTTGATCCTCACAGACTGATATTCTCACAAATGTGGCCTTCCAGAAGTTTAACCATGATGTAAAAAGAGTACATGAAAGGATGCCGGAGTGATGATGCAGGACAGCCCATATTTGAAGATGTGCAGTTACCATTCACTATGCAAATGTATTGAGAACAATCCACGTGAGGCTTTGCTTTGTGATTTACCACTAGAGGTGTTTAGTAGTACTCCCCAAATAGCAGGGAATTTTTACTAGTATCCCTTACGTATTGATTCGTACTTGAAGATCGCAAGAAAGGGGGGATGGCTTAAAATTTTTCATTGCTGACAAGCGTACAGAATGCGCCCTAGAAGATAGAGGATTCACAGGGATTCATTCGTATCATCACTCGACCTTCGGTCTCATGACGATACTTGGGCTCGGGGGTTGATACCGCTTCAACCATGTGATAATTAGAGGTTATTCTATACCCAATTCAGTATCCTGGCCAGTATAGATCCCCTGAGAGCCTATATCCTCACAAGACCGGAGCCAGGATACTGTATGGGGCACAGGGTGATCTATGTATCCGAGATATACCATTAATAATGATACAAAAAAACAAAAAACAAAAAAAACAAACAAACAAACAAACAAACCCACAATCCCAATATCTTTGAACGGTTTATTGCCAAATACACGAAAAAGGGAAGTCACCTTATTTTGTTGATAGCATATACAAACAGCTACTGAAGGCCTTTGTGTTATGAATCATTTACTTGTTTATTTCTCTGCAGAGCCTGAGCAAGGTGGATGTTTATATTGACAGCTCCATTAAAAGTACACTGGTTGAGAAGGTCACTGAACGGCTGCCAGTTTTGATAAACATTTCCCCCCTTTCACATTAAAATTGCTATTGCATGTACTAGGGAAGATACATATTGGCTCTAATGGCTTTCTTGCTGGTGGTGCTTGTCTACAGATTTCAGCAGATTGTGGTGCCTTAGTTGTAGCCTGTGGGGGTAATGAGGGGTTTCTAGCAATGACTGCTTGACCTTTAGATGTGCATGCCGCTAGTGATTCTTCAAGATCATCATCAAATTCTAATAAGCATATTAATGTTTCCACGAGAAATTTATCACCAGCTACATCATTCTTATCAAATTGGGCTAATATGTCAATTGGTGGGGAATTAGTAGGCCTACATGCTTCAGTTATCTGTGCGGTATGGCCACTTACAGTAGCTGATAGAACATGGGACATTTGCTTTTGCTGATCCATAGTTGAGACCCTACTCATTCAGGCTTTGAATAAATTTATGCCCTGTCAATTGTTGTACTTTAGTGTCATGTGAATATTCTCCAGCAACGTAGATACAGCCCTTCTTCTTGCACTATGATTGGTTTTCCTCCAAGGGATATTGGCAACAACAACATCTTCTTACATATTGTTGCAATTGTGTTTTCCCCCATTGGTTGAGTTGTGTACCATGGTCGACCTTCTTTTAATTTCTATTGAGGAGAAAGATACAACCTGGCAATGTTTTCAAGGCACATTCTACCTGTTTATGGTTTCTGAAATCTTTATAGATTTTGACAGGACAGAAAGGGTCCCCTGCAAGCATAAAAATAATAACTATGTTTGTAATATCAGTCAATTACTGCCTAGATGTAGTTCCTTTGCCAATCAGAAGTGTGAATCTAACAAACGCTTCCCAATCACATTTCCTGAGTGATTCTTTCTCTGACTGGTTTGGTGGTTATACATATCAGGAACTGCGTGACCATCAGTTAAAAGGCAGTAATATTGGTCTTGTGATTACATAGCTGGGGACAAACACCAACCCTACCGCTGACAAAGTTCAATTACAGAGTCCATCAGTAAAACATTTGTGGATATGTAACTCTCAGCTGCATTTGAAAAATGGTGCCCTCTACTACATAAGGGAGGAAGTGATCCCTAGAAAATGCTGTTGTTCCACGTGTGCTGAAAGAGGAAGTGCTTAAGTTGTGTCATGATGTTCGGTTTTCTGGACATTTAGGGCAAAGTAAAACAATGCAACTTCTGTGAAGAAGTTGCTTCTTGCATTAACAAGCTCCAGACGGTAAGATCTATGTGGAATGCTGTTACTTGTAGCAAGGGTAAAAAACCCAAATTATGGCCTGAAGCAGGTTTGGGTAAGTACCATGCTGAGGCTCCAATGGAGCGGCCACACATAGATATTTTTGGTCCCTTCACTAAAAGCATTAATGGGAATATTTTCTTTCTGATATAAGTAGATCTGTTCATAAAGTGGCTTGAGTGCTATGCACTACCAGACTAAATTGCGGAAACTATTCTTTGGAAAATCGTGGATGAGTTTACCACAAGATTTGGCTGTCCTTTGCAGATCCATAGTGGTCAGGGTAGATATCAGGATGGTAATCGTATTCATGCTATCTGTGATCTGTTGGAAATCACAAAAACCAGGACTACCCCCTGTCACCCCAGAAGTAATGGACAAGTTGAGCCCTACAACAGATTGTTGATTCAGATGATACCGTGTTGCATACAAAGTGCAAATCACAACTGGGATTAGCATATACAACATCTTGCTGCAGCTATTAGAGCAATGCCCAATCGTAACACAGGATTTTCTGCTAATCTCCAGATGTTGGGGTGGGAAGTCTTTTCACCGAGAGACCTGATTTTTAGGTTACGACGAGAATCCTTCTGTAAACCACCTGCTCATGTAAGACAGCTTAAGGATGTACTCCCCAATGTACATGACATTGCTAGGCAACATCTATGCATGACTCAAGCCAGGCAAAAATGCACATATGACCTAAAACTCTCGGAGAAAACGTTTGAAGTATGTGATCTAGCATACAAACTGGAGTCTCTTAGTGAGCCAGGTCAATCGAGAAAGTTGAGGAAGGTGTGGAGTGGCCCTATCATAGTTACCAAAGTCCTCTCGAGTGTCTTGTACAAGATAAAGGGACATCAGAAAGAATGTGTAACTCATCACAATCAACTAAGACCTTGTCAAGATAGTTTCATTCCTCTATGGATGCATGGAATGAGGCACGAGCTACTAGATCTGGATGAAACCATATCTTCTGATGAGGCTGATCAGGATAAGTCTCTATTGGCTGATGTATTTGGGGATTTGTTCTCTGAGGATGCAGCTAATGCGATAGATTAGTCAGCAGGCTTATGATGGTGAAACATCTCTTACAGGAAGTCTTCTAGACCAGACCTGTGATAGGAACTTTCCTGTAACCACAAGCACTCAGAATTCTGTTCAGACTAATTCTCTGTCCCATCAGCAGTCAAACACTGGCAGAGGGAGAACAGTAGTTCCCCCAAAACACTTGATGGATTATCACACAAATTAATATAGTCTGTGTACTTCTGGATTTATTGTCATGGATGGATCTTATCTGATCATTATCAGAAGCATTGTGAATTATAGTTTCAAATAAATTCACTGGTCAGAATTCATTTGCTATTGTTGTAATTGATATTGAATTGGCAGCACTGTAAAATGACATTTTTTCTATGTATGTATGTATGTATGTATGTATGTATGTATGTATGTATGTATGTATGTACATTTTTTCTGTGACAGGTGCTGATGTTTTAAGGACCATTTTGACTATGTATATGTTTGCATTATGCACAGTTAACAGAATGCTGTTTACATTTAGATGGATTTCGAGTTATCTCCTACCAATTGGCCAGAGGCGTGGGCCGTCCTTGATGTGTGGGGAGATCCTGATGTAATAGACCCTGCTAATATTGAGGAATCCGAAATTTTGGTGACAGTGGTCTGACAATTATGTGTTCCAGTAACATAGATGATAAAAGGAACATTCAGATTATTATTAAATCTGATGGGCCAGCTGCAGACGGTGAAATGATCTGAAGAACAAAGTCTTTTTTAGACAGCCAGGTCCACTCTGAAGAGAAATGTCCAAGTAATGGATCATAAGGTTCAGGTTGAAGTTTTCCAGAAATCTAAGAGGAGACGGTTGGTTACATCCCGTCCCTGTCTGTAGTCAATCCTCTTGCCACGTGAAACGTCATGTGCTCAGCAGCCATTTGCTGTTTTATGCTTCACCCCAGACTGCCTGCTGGAGTTGCAGTTACCAAGCGGCTCAGGTGACAGGTATCCTGGAACATCATGAGCAACATACAGTGGGTAAAGACTTCAGTTTCTGTGAGGAAGAAAGTGGTGCTCACTCATGGCTGGTGTTTTGGCCACTATCACACAGAAGTTAGGATTAGTTTCTGTGCAAGGTCTTCTTCACACTGTGGTAGAGAACAATTTAAGCTGCAACCAGGATCACCGTGGCTCCACCAAACTGTGTTCCTGGGTTACTACATTGGACGGTGCTGGTGCCCATTGTAAGTACCTTGTCCAGTGAACATGGGGCGGAGATCAAGAACACTGAGCTCTATTCACACAGTCTGTGGATAGAAGAAAGGTGGATGTGGCAATAACAAGATACTGCAATGATCAGTATAGGGTGATTGACGCCCACTGTCAGATTGGGAAGATTTTCTTCAGGTTGCAGGTAGGTGGGTTGGCCCAAGTGCTGGCTTATCAGACTGTCTCTATGGAGGACTTCACATAAGAACTCATGGTCTCGAACCAGGTCTTTGAGAATATGTGGAAGACACCTGAGAGGATAGAGGAACTGGGGGCTGATCCATGGATTTATTCTTGCATGGGGATGTACCCTAGATTTGTGGGGCAGCATAACAGGGGAGAGATCTTGAAGACCATCAAGTGGGTGGAGGGTCTGCCAGCTATGCCGAAAGTTTTTGGTTTTGGAGAGTTTGGGCTCGACTTTGCAGTGTTTGGGCTAAAAGAGGAAAACATCATCTAGCAAAAATTGGCCCTTGAACAATGTCTGGCTCTCACTCCCAAGTTCAGGGTTCCAGTTGTGCTGCACCGAAGGGATTCAAGAACAGGATGCTACTAGAAGGTGCCTGCACATTATGAAGATGACCTTGCCTCCCAGCCAAGCAGTCCATTGTTTCTCTGGGGACAGAAATCTGCATGAATTCATGACTGCTTTTCCTAACAGTGTTTTTCGGGTTACAGCCAAGGGTGTCCTCCAAAAGGACAAACTAGTCTGGCAGATCCCACTCCAATGACTGGTGCTGGAGACTGATGTGCTTATCAGGTACCAGATTTTTTCAAACATCAAACCAGATATTCCGACTGTGGAATGATATTGGAAGCAGCAAAAGCAGTGGCTATCATGAAGAATGTCCCCCTGTCATTTCTATGCAATAGGAGGAAAGCGGTTGCAAGGAGTTTTATAAGCTGTAAATGTTGTTATATTCACTTGTGCTGGTCAAGTGTCATTAGGTCAGATTTGTTCTGGTTGTCTGATAACTTAAGTTTAGCTGGCAATGTGTCACTGGGTTGGATTTGTTGTGAGTTGATAACTTTGATATTTGTATGTATTTATTTGGACATCTAATTTATGCTACGGGTCAGATTAAAATCTGACTGATAGTGCCTTCTGGCTCCAAATTCCTATGCTAAGTGTCAGTATATCATCTTACTAGAATTGTGTTCTTATATGTACTTGTCATATATTCTCATATTATCTGTACCAATGGGGAATTGGTTGAACACATCCTGTGCAAAACTCTTTCCTTCATAGACTGTTCATTGACAGGGAATGCTGGAGATGGTTGTGTATGTGGGGTTGCAGAAGGATGAAAAGTTAACTGCATGGTTCATAGGAAACGCTGTGGCTTTGATATTTTCATAGATGTGCCATTAACATTTTCATTAGATGTGCTTATAAACATACATTAATTTGTGAACGAGAATGAGATGTCCATGTCAAGAGGCATATGTTAACTGTTGTCCTTTTTTCTGCCACTTGTATTTAAGATCTGCACCAGGTTGCAGTACTAAATGTCTTCTTTAACTTTTGACAGATCATCTGTTTGGGTAATTTTCAGCATTCCTAATCAAAATTCAAAAACTCTAAGTAGAGCCTGTCTTAAAATGGAGGAGAATGTGGTGCTACTGGGGAAAACAGACTGCTCCTTGATAGTGATTCCTGGTAATGTCATGGCCGCCCAGGACCAAAAGTGTTGGGCACACAACTGGGGGTGCAGATACCAAGAGGATCTTACTTGGATAAGCTGCACCTTTGCCTTCACTGATGTAGAAGTCGTCCTGGACGTTTGCCAGTTATGTGATACTGTATTCCATGTTATCCTATGCTATGATGTAGATGCAAAACTACTTCATAGGCATTGCCTAAGATGCTAGTGTAAGCATTACAAAGTATCAATAATGATTGGTGGATGAGGCAGTAGGGCCTAGTTGCAAGGTCACTTTACCCACTAAACCAGTCTAGACCGGGAAGGCCAGTGCCTCAGCTGAATGAACTCATCTATTGTGTAGCAAGACAAGAAATAAAGCCTTTCTTTTTCTTAGAGGCTGTTCCAAAAACGTAAGTACTGTTCCCCAAATCTCTATATCACCATTGAAATAGTGTCTTAACCTATGGCAGATACGTAGCGGGTAGTACAGGGACTGATTTTTTAAATCTCGCAAGACAACACCAAATCTGATCTGGCAACATGGCGTTTTGTAGTCCCTGAGGGATATAGTCTGAGTTGTAATCCGGAAGACCTCTATAAGCGAGCAGGTTACTGGTGACTGCAGATCTTAATTAAGGAAATACACAACATGCGCAACAAATGTTACATACATTACATTCGTTCAGGGGTAAGTCAAATTGTTCTTATCTGAACCTGTACTATGAAAATTTTGTAATTATGGTTTGTCTGACAGGTATTCTACTTTGATATGAAGCTCTGCATTTATAAGCAAAACTTCACATATTTAGCTAATTCATCAATTGCCACGTTCATAGTTATTCATTATTGTGTGGGTTGTCTGTGCTGAATATTTAGCTTAGACAAGGAGCCACTACTCAGAGAGACATGTATGGGTAAAAGGCTCCGAAACATGTTGAGTAGTTACCCGCTGAAGACCCTTTAATTTATTTGGGCTAATACAGCCTATATCAAAATTTTACAGAGGAACGTGTACAATATGGACAACAGAACTTCTATGTATATAAGTTAGACAGGGACAGGTTAGCTTATGGAGAGTAAAGAGTATGGACTGCGGAATAGGGTAATGACTACTAGGAAGTGGTTTTGGACAAAAAGACACAAATACAATACCTTGCGATGTTAGTTTAAGTTACCTTTACACCTGTTAAGTATTTCTATTCTGTGGAAACCCATTTCCAGCTGCAGGAGCATGTGGCCCATGTTCCAGCAAGTCGAGGTTTCAACAGTGCTAGTTCGTGAGGCATTATCATTTTAATCACACTTGATTGACAACGTTTTCAGAATAGACACGAATTATTGACATTATTTTCATAATGCCCTGTAAGTTTGAGACTTTGGTATAAACAAAACTGTGGACATTTCCCGGAATGCATAAAAAAGTCAATGGCACCACGCATATGAGCATGCGCAGTAGGGGGTGACAAAGAAAACCAAGTCCATAGACTGGATACTGAGTTGTCTTCTGCCGAAAAAAACAGTGGGAAGATAAGATTATAAGCCTTTGCTCAAGTCATATATTCACATGTAGACGTGTATTATGGTAAGAGGGGCGCTGACGCTCACTAATATGTAACCAGCTTGCCAGTGGGAGCCCCCAAAGACAGTTAACCCTGAAATTTATTGTTGACAGCATTACCTGGGCATTATCCCACCCTCTTTTAGTAAGAATGCTACTTGCCCACCAGGTCACCAGTGTGACATGTGCAACAATTAGCATGATGTCAGGGTCCCATGAGGATATTTCATGTGGGATTTAGGTTGCATGTCATGTGCGAAAAATCCTCAAAGGAAGGTCATTTAAAAATTTCTTTATCCTGGATAGCCCTTTGAAAGCCCAGCTGTTCTTCAAACAGGCCCGGCATGCTATATGAAATGGTAAGATTTTGTTACATATATAATCAAACAGTAATTTAAGTTAAAGAAAGTGTTAATTCTAAGTCTACGAATAACTAAATCTATGCGCACAGAACACCAAGTAAAATGACCTATAAAACTACGACTGTCAATGAAGAGTAACACAAACCAAAACTGTCAAAATCATTTTAAAAAGTAAGATTTGTACAGATGTCTAAAACCATATACATTATCACATTGCCTTAAAATCAAGAAGGCTATTTAAAGTGCAAGCGCCATCATACACCAATGAACATTTGAATATTGCTTTCTTTGGGTGGGGTACAAGAATGTTTCTATTAGTGGCAAAGCGCGTTGGGTAGTGACTTATCTCGTCTAAGAAATTTAGCTGATCACATACATAGTTAGGGGCTTGTCCCTGTGAAATTTCCTTCTCTCTTTGATAGTCCGCCACTTTAAACCTGCCACAATATATTCTCTTCTGTAGTTGATATAATCATAGTTACCAGTAAAAGTTCTTGCTGTAGCACTCTGAAGTCTCTGTGCACATTTTAGAACTGTCTCAGTACGTACACCCAAAATAGTATCGGCATAATCAATATATGGTAAAATTGTGGAGTTGAAAATTAGTTACAATGTTTGTTTGAGTAAAAATTTGCTAAGCCATCTGAGTAGTGTAAGCTTTGGCATGGACTTAGAATACATTTTCTTGATATGCCTTTTTCATGTTAAATCATCATCCACATCCACACCTAAATATTTAACACAATCAACCATGGTAACTGCTTGACCATCTAGGTAAACCACCAAATCAACCTTAACATTTCTTTTTTCCGTCCGTTAACATAGAATGGGACTTATTTGCATGGACAATCTATTGTACTTATACCAGTAAGCGACTTCATGTAGGACGAGCTGCAGTGTTTTAGTCAATTCACTAACTGATTCTTCAGTTGTAAAAAGATCGAATCATCAACAAAAATAGCATGACCCATTATTTACATATTGTACTAAATCATTAACGTATATTGGAAACAGTACAGGACCGAGGGTCGACCCTTGAGGGACCCCTATTTTAATTATTTGTGTATTGGATAATGTTCCATTACACGATACTACTTGTTTTCTATTACACAAATATGAAGAAAACCATGCCAGTCCATTGTACAAAATACCATATTTCTTGAGATTTTCCTTTAAAATGTCTTTATTTTTCAGTATCAAAACATTTCTGAATATCGTGCAAACATATAGCTTTGATAAGATCATCATTTAGATTTGTGAACCGGTGACCTGTAACTTTATGTAAACATGTTTGAGAGGAATGTTTTTTTTTAGTTGCGCACTTTGTTCAGCGCTGATGAAGTCATTGGTTACCAAGGAATATAGCAGTCGGCGCTCAATACCTCTTTCAATGACCTTCACAACGTCACACTCGACTGAAATGGGTCATAATTGTTCAATTCAAGTGTTACACTTTGACCATTGTAGACTGGGATAACACGTGACAGTTTCCAGTCATCTGGTAATACTGCTTGTGAAATCGACAAGTTAAAATATGCGTTAAAGAAGGCCTAATCAGCTCTGAGCCCAGCTGTAATAGCCTGGTGTCAAAGCCAAGAATATCAACAGAACTTACATTTAAAAGCACTTGTAATTCACGAGTTACAGAAGTTATTTTAAAGTAAGCTAAACTGAACTTGTACATACTAGGACCTTTCCATAAAAGATCAGCAGTCAAGTTAGGTATATGTAGATTTTGGGACACTTTATTTCCTATTTCTGCAAAGTACTTACTGAAATCATCAGAACTGATCTCATGGAAAGTTTATTTATTGACTTTTTGCTTGGAAAAAAAGCTTTTGTAATATCTTTCCATATGGATAAAGAGTTTTTGCCCCACGTACTACGTAGCATACTAGTAAAATAATTTTGTTTCTCAGTTCTGAAAAACCCATTCATCTTATATCTCTGGTTTTTAAACTGCTCTTATATCTGCTGATCACCTGTACTTACAGCAGCTTCGTGTAACTGATCACGTGTACATATCGTTTTAATAATCTCTTTATTAACCCAAGGATTACTATCTTTAAGCCCTGATTTTGACACGTGCACACGTTACAAAACTTAAGCACTTCACCTTTCCAGAAATTCCAGGCTTCATTTACATCAGACATCACCGACATATTTAGTAGAACACTAGTATGACTCAGATCTTGAATGAAATTAAATTCATTTTTTCTACAATCTCTGAAACGTACTTCCGTGTGTGTTATCAACTCCTTATTTACATTCAAAATACTTGACACTATATAATGATCATCTAGAGTTACTTTGTGGACACCAGATCTGATGCGATTATTAGGCATAATAGTCAATATCAAACCTATTGTTGAGGAGGTTGTATTTCTTTCCTTTTGTTGTTACAATTACCAATACGTTTAGCTCAAATAGATCTGTATGATAAATAGGATTACGACTCAAAGATTCATTCAACTTGTAATCTAAAATTAGATCACACATAAACAATGGGGATTTGGTCGAGTGGATATGTGCGTTTCCCATTTCAGCTAGGCGACTGGTGCCAAAGGTAGCAGGTTCGAGTCCCGCTCGTTCCGAATATAAAATACATATTTTTCGGGATTTCCTTAATGCTGGTGGATTTAAGTCCCCAATTCTGGAAATAAATGCCGACTCAGTAAATATACTGCATTACCGTGTTGATATGGCACTCGCACATAACTACCTCCATTGAACCATTCTTTTTAGGAATGGGGATTTGGTCGAGTGGATATGTGCGTTTCCCATTTCAGCTAGGCAACTGGTGCCAAAGGTAGCAGGTTCGAGTCCCGCTTGTTCCGAATATAAAATATAATCATAAAATGTTGATCTTCACTTGGAGCTATCGTCATATTTTCTCATTTAGCATCGTAATTTGTACTGCTGGCAGACGGGGGCCTGTAAACTGAACGTACAAGTAAAGGAGACATACCATTTAGTTTTACTTCAGCCCAACATGCCTTTACACCACTTACTTTATCAGGAGTCAAATCGTCGCGATGTTTAACAGTTAAATCAGTCTTTTTTTATATGAGAGCACACCACCTCCATTACTGTTTCTTTCATTTCGAAAAACATTACAACCATCAATATCCATTTCTGCATTAGAAACACTCCCCCCTGATCAAGTTTCATTAACAGAAAACACATCTGGATTGAGTTGATTTACCTTGCATTGTAATTCATCAAATTTCGATGGTAAAGTTCTAACGTTAAGATGCACGAGGTGAACTTTATTACAATCTTTACGTATCTTTTCTTTAATGTAAGTGTCTACACTTTGATATCCAAATCAAATGTATTTTTGTGCGACGTGTTTGTCTTTCTGTTGCCTGCTGGCACAACAGCTCATTGATCACCTGACACTATACCCAACAAATTTCATCTCAAATCCAAAGCCTTATGTTATCATGAACTAGCAAGAAGATTCATTCATTATTTTTTCTGTCCGCAATCCTCATAGAGTTATCTTTATACAATGCATAAAATCTCATTGCTTGTTATTCTGTTCACCTTGAGACTATTTAGCCACGCAGGAGGGCAGCTTTAGATATCATCATCATCATCATCATCATCATCATCATCATCATCATCATCATCATGATCATCATCATCATCATCATCATCAGGGGCTATGCTGTGTCCGTGGCACACGACGGCCACATACTCAATAAAATCTTTCAGCCAGGGAAGATAAATTTTTATTAGGGGAGGGCGGCTTTGACGTTTTTGTTTGTTATGCATGTGTCACAAAATTTATTTAGGATTTATTTGTCCATATATAAAAGGGAAATCATTCGTCATGGTCATATGTTATGCTTCTATACTCAGTCCTTTTGAGTACCTGATCACCAGCCTTTTAATGTGAGCACAACAGTTTGTGGCATTGTAACTCACCAAGGACGCCCCATTGGATACTATGTTGACTACAAATGGAATTTTTGAAATTACAATGTTGTCTATCTTATTTTTTCATTCCACTGGTTTCATCAACAGGCCTAAAATGAACTGAAAGCTACATTATAAGTACCCCCATTCATTTATTGCTATATTGTAGTGAAAAGAAAGGCATTACATCTCACAGCAACTGGCCCCTTGGCCAGTCAGGGTGTCGGATTTACCATAATATGACGTCACAAGTCTGCCATAGTCTGTATTCATTTAAGACTATGACTTGGCCATGGCAACAGTTTATCCTTGAAATGGACGTATTGGGCACATTTTCAAATGGTATGTATATCTGTGTTTCTTTCATTTGATGCACCGTTGTCACAAACATGAAACAAGCACTTAAAATTGCATAACCTTCTATCATATCTTCAAACAAGGTAAAGTGATTTAATTCCTCTAATAGCAAAACAGGTGATACTAAGGGCTTTCCTTCTGTTACAGAGTTAGAAGCGGATGTTATGAAAGTGTGTATGGCTATTTGTTTTCATTTGGAGACGTCACTGTATTCGTTGAGTGTGTTCCTGGTCATTCAGGGCAATGAATACTTTGCAGGGCCACTGCAGAGTCTCAGTTGGCCTGTTTTGTGGGTGACTCGCATGTAACTGGTAAACATGCGGAATATGCTAGAATGGTGACCTTCATTTATATGAAGTGATCCAGACAGGTCACAATGCACTGGGGTGTGTGACTAATTGGAAAACTCTGGAACAAATTACAGATTTCTCTCTCTATATGTAAAGCATATATTTTCCTGACTGGGATAGGGAATTCTGAAGATCTGTTAGAAGCTGTGTGTTGTCATCAAGCCACTTGGACTGTGAGCAGTTGTTATTGACAGGGTGACACCCATTCTACATTGTAGCTGTGGAGTGTGGACAGTGTCTGAGTGGACTGGTATATT
The DNA here is from genome assembly GCA_964020975.1 of Hermodice carunculata. Lineage (NCBI taxonomy): Eukaryota > Metazoa > Annelida > Polychaeta > Eunicida > Amphinomidae > Hermodice > Hermodice carunculata. The sequence continues at coordinate 26,281,496 of OZ026618.1, forward strand.
TGGTGTAAATTGTACCACATTGGACCCAAGCAGCATCTCTGTGGGACTGGATCAGCAATACACCTTTCAGTACCACACTGGAGCGAAACCATACCTCTGTGGGATTTGTACAGGGCAGCTGTCATAGGACTTTGGAAGTGTGGGACGGTACCTGCGGATAATCTCCGTAGGGATAAGGATTTACCTAAGACTGTTTAACTATTGACATACCAATGGAGATAAGTTTACCTACTTTGTACTGATTTTGATTGTTAATATATTGTTATTGTTAAAGTTATATCATTGCCGTCCTTCTTTGTTTAGTTCTGCTAATATTCACATGGTGAGCATCGTAACAAATTGCGGGGGCTTGTCTGGGATCAATCCAAGACAAAAGGGTCAAATTTAAGACAAAATATAAAGTTATATTGCAATAATCACGTAACGGTTGAATCATCTGGAAAATTCAGGATGTTTCTAAGTACTGTATCTTACACTTTGAACTCAACAAAGGATATCTGCAGCTGGTATTTATAACATAGTTGTTGGTCAATATACAGAAAATAGGACAACATGTCAATACATCCAAGTGTGTTTCTGGCTAATGACGACATAAGTCAACGATTTTGATAAGTTAGTAAAGAGAGACCTGAAAAATGTGGCCAAATACTTAAATTTAGAAGTACCATCACGTATCAGGAAAATACCTTCGGAACAAAAGATAATTTCACATTTGGATAAACAAGGTTTCCTTCAAGACGAGGGTTCAGAGGATAAAAGTTTGGCAATTCAGTTGGAATTAGCTAAATTAAAACTTCACAGTGATAAAAGACCAAGAGAGCATGAGCTAAAATTAGCAAGAGAGGCAATAGAACACGAGTTAAAGCTCAGAGAACTTGAACTTAAGCCCTCTAAATGAGATAATTCAGCACAGTTAGAATATTATGTAGCCCAGCATGCATGTTTAGTACCAATATTTGGAGAAAAAGAAGTGTCAAAAATCCTTTCTGTCTTTCGAGAATACAGCTGCAACTTTAGAATGGCCTAGAAGGGTGTGGCCTTTTCTTCTGCAAATTGTGTTTATTGCAAAAGCACAAGAAGTTTATTTGTTCTTTTCTGTAGAACAAAGTTCTGAGTATAATGTGTTAAACGATGCTGTTTTGAAAGCATACGAGTTTGTACCTGAGGCTTATAGTCAGAAATTCAGGGACAGCCAAAAGGAACCAGGTGAAACCTATATGGAATATCCCAGAAAGAAAGAGAATCTGTTTGACAGATGGTGTGCCTCCAGGAAGAAACAAAGTGATTTTGACAAATGAAGGGAACTTATTTTGGTAGAAGATTTTAAAAGTTGCATTGCCAAAGAAATTAGGACCTACCTGGATAAATGTAAAGCAGATAAATTACATGAAACTGCAGTTTTGGCTGAAGACTATGAGTTGACACATAAATGCTTCTTTGGAAAACCCAAACAGGGTCAGTTCAGGTCTAAATTTGGAAAGAAACCAGAGGGAAGGGGGAGCCCCTCTCCCCATCAAAAATCAGAAGAACAAAAGCCTAATAATTCTACTCAGTCTGATAAACCTGCTACTCAGATAACAGGGCAGAAGTTGAATAGTGGCCCCACAGGCACTTACTGCCATAAAAGATGTGAAATCATGTGAAATCTGAGTGTTTTTTACACCAGCCAAGAACCAATAATACTGGGAAGCCAGTTGGTTTAGCCAGCAATAAGGGGCGCCCACCTCTAAATATGTCTGATGGACAGTCTGATAATCTCCATGCTAAAATTGAAAACCCACATGTTGGGGTAGCAGAGTCCATATGGGATGGCCAAAAAAATTCCAAATTGGAAAGGCTGGTGTCACAGAAATAAAGTACTGTTGACCAGAAGGCAGTTGTGATCCTAAGGGACACTGGTACTGCCAAGTATTTACTGTTGGAAGATGTACTTCCTTTGTCGGATGAAATTTGTCAAAAAGACAGTGTACTACTTCAGGGTGTTGAGGGAAATTAGATGACAGTCCCGCTTCACAAAGTTTACCTGAAGTCTGATTTCAAAATAGGACCAGTGGTTGTAGGTATTGTACCTAGGCTTCCGATTGAAGGTGTGAACTTCCTTCTAGGGAATGATATAGCAGGGGATACTGTGAAAGATAAACTGGTACCATATTTAACGGATGAGCCAGTCACTAAAGAGGACACAGAGCATCTTGAGCAGGAATTTCCAGGCATTTTTTCCGCCTGTGTTGTGACAAGGTCAATGGCTCTTGAAGCTTCTAAACAAGAACTCAGTGACAAGGATGATTAATGTCTAGGGCTGGCAGAGACATTCTTTGCTGGTAAACTGGAGGACCAAGTAAGCCATAAATGTAACTTGAGTCCAGAAGTAAGCCATGATGGTAACCTCTCTGACCAGGTAAACCAAAATGATCATCTGAGTCAAACGCCACATTTGAATCGGGATTAGGGAGCGAAAAGCTGACCCTCAATTAAGAAAATGGGCAAGTACAGCTTTAACTTTAGAAGAGGCACAAAAAGACTGAGGCTGTTATTATATTAAGTCAGGAGTGTTAATGAGGAAATGGAAACCTCCAGATGCTTTCACTGAAGAAGAATGGAGTATCACTCATGAAATAGTGGTTCCTCCATCATATAGGGCAGAGGTTTTCAAGATAGCTCATGATTTGCCTATGGCGGGCCACTTGGGTATTAGGAAGACTCGAGATAGAATATTACATTTCTTTTGGCCGAGATTACATCAGGATGTGGCAAAATTTTGTAAAACATGTCACACATGTCAAGTGATTAGAAAATCCAATCAGAAAATAAAACCTGCTCCTTTGATTAGTATCCCAATTCTTCAAGAACCATTCAGCAGGGTTATTATAGATTGTATGGGACCACTCCCAAAAACAAAGGCAGGAAATAAGTTTCTCCTTACTATCATGGATTCAGCCACTAGGTATCCTGAGACCATCCCATTAAAAAACATTAAAGCTCCTACTATTACTGATGATTTAATGAATTTTTTGCTAGAGTAGGACTGCCGATACAAGTACAAAGTGCCCTAGGTTCAAATTTCATGTCTGAAGTGTTTCAGGAGATTGCCCACCAGTCAGGCATTAAAGAGATTAAATCCTCAGCCTACCATCAAAAAACACAAGGGGCTCTAGAAAGGCATCATCAAACAATGGGGGATATGATGAGAACCTATTGTTTTGAAAATGAAAATGAACGGCATAAAGGTATACATGTTATTATTAGCCACCAGAGAGATACCAAATGAGTCACTAGGGTTCAGTCCATTTAAACTGATATATGGACATACTGTGAGAGGTCCACTAAAGCTTATGAAAGAAAAATGGTCAGTGGAGACATAAGATGAACGTATCTTGGAGTATGTGTCCAAATTCAAAGAAAAGTTGAAAAAAGCTTGTGAGATGGTACAATCAAATCTGATTAATTCACATGGTCAGATGAAAACATGGTATAAGAAAGCAAGGGAAAGAAGTTTTAAACCAAGAGACAAGGTGTCGGTACTTTTGCCTATGCAAGGGCATTCAATTCAGGCAAAATTCAGTGGTCATTACCTGGTTAAAAGAAAGTTGCATGATGTGGATTATATAATATCTACACCGGACAGGAGAAAAGTTACACGGCTTTGTCACATCAACATGTTAAAAGAATACCATGAAAGAGGAACACCAGTGGGAATTGCCAGTGCCACTTCTTTGATGAATGATGGAAATGATAATGGGTATGATGAGAATGATCCATTCTCAAACGAAAACATCAGTTCTATTTCCAGCATAAAAATGCAGAACTGTGACATATTACAAAATCCTGATAGCAAGATCAGTCATTTGGAGCCTTCACAGCAAGCTGATTTAGCAAAACTTATTTGTGAGCTTGAACATTTATTCTCAGACCAGCCTGGTCGCACCTCAATATTATGTCATGATGTAGATGTAGGTGATGCTGGTCCAGTAAAGAAACAGCCTTATCGGATGAATCATCTGAGATTGGCTGCAGTACGAGAAGAAATAAATCACATGCTGGAAAATGATATTATAGAACCAAGCCAAAGTAGCTGGAGTAGTCCTATTGTATTGGTTCCAAAACCTGATGGTACACTGCGATTTTGCATTGATTATATAAAGGTGAATTCTGTGACTAAATCAGACTTTGAGATACCTGCTTATCTGATCCCTATAGTGGATGATAGTATTGAAAAAATGGGAATAGGATGAAAACTGTATAAATATTACACACATGCAGGAGATCAGATTTTTGGCATTAATACTGTTTATGCTGGTATGTAAAAATGTCACTTGAAAAGAATTTGTATGGAGACATTTGCATAACTTTATATTCAGTGATTGGAGACATGATTATTTCAATTTTGATTTAAAAATCTGTGTCTGCTGCTTGTGTTTTAATTCGTGGATTACAGTTCCCCTGGTGGTTTGTGTGTGAATACACACACACACACACACACACACACACACACACATATATGTATATATGCTTATACAAATATCTTGAAAATGTAATCATATGCAAAGTTAGCTTGACTCGTACAAAATTCGAATTGAAATATGTACAGAAATAATGGTTTACGTGATTGAACTGGAGATCATTCCTATTGTGATGCAATGGGGTTTGTATTGCTGATAGTTAAATTATTCCTCAGTTTGATGAGATTTGTATAAACAGTGAAACTGTGTCAATTAGAACCATGTGTGTGTTTGTTACAGTGAAACAGTTAAAGAGGTGGTGTAAATAATCTAGGTGAATGTTAATGCCACTTGGTAGACAGAGTAAATATTTTTAATCACTGTGTATTATAGAATAGAATACATAAAAAGTAACATTGACAAATGGGAAGACAAATTTTCCTTATATATCCAACTTTTCTTTCTCCAAGGAGGCGGATGTTTTATAAAAATGTGTATGGGTGTTTGTTTTCATTTGGAGACGTCACTGTATTCATTGAGTGTGTGCTGGGTTATTGAGTTCAATGAATACTTTGCAGGTCCACTGCAGAGTCACTGAGTTGGCCTGTTTTATGGGTGACTCACATGCAACTGGTATACATGTGGAAGATGCTAGAATGGTGACCTACATTCATATGAGGAGATCCAGACAGGCCTTAATGCACTGGGATGTGTGACTTATTGGAAAACTCTGGAACAAATTACAGATTTCTCTCTCTATACATAAAGCAGATATTTTTCTGACTGGGACAGAGAATTCTGAAGATCTGTCAGAAGCTGTATGTTGTCATCAAGCCACTAAGACTGTGAGCGGTTGTTGTCAGGGAGACACCGATTCTCCAGCTGTGGAGTGTGGCCTGGTATATTTGGTGTTAATTGTACCACATTGGACCCAGACTGCACCTCTGTGGGATTGGATCAGCACTACACCTTTCACTACCACACTGGAGCCAAACCGTACCTCTGAGGGATTTGTACCAGATCATTAGGCAGCTGTCGTAGGACTTGGAACTATGGGGCAGTATATGTGGATAATTTCCCCATGGATTAGGATTTAATAAGGACTGTTTAACTACTGACATACCAGCGGAGATAAACGTACCTACTTTGTACTGATTTTGATTGTTAATATATTGTTATTGTTAAAGTTATATCATTGGTGTCATTCTTTTGTTGAGTTCTGCTAATATTCACAGGGTGGGCATCGTAACAGTGGACAACAGTAAGTAGGTGGCTTAAAAATGTGTCGAGATAACCCAGGCAAAAAAAGATCAGGCTGGGGGCTGCTTGGTCCCTCGGAAGCTAAGACCATTATACATGCAAAAATGTGCATTCTGGCTGTTTTTCACGATTTTTTTCAGTGTTTTATACAAACAATAAATGCCCCAAAATATAGACAAAATACACATTTTATGTCACTTGAAACTTCATGAAGAGATAGAAACCCTGTTTTCAGATTGCTTCTAATTTCTGCTTTTCGCTTTGCCTGTGAAGATTTTTAAAATTGTTCCCCCCCCCAAAAAAAGGAAAGTAATGTTTTCAAAATTTGCCATGAAAACTGTGATATTCTGAATGAGCTTATTATCATGTATTGCATCGTAAAATGTGTCACAGTTAAAAGGAAGACTTAAGAATTCCACAGAATGTCAATGACAACTATGATTTAATTATCACAGCTTAATAACAGCTGAAAAAGAAGTTAATGTTGCCAGCACGTGAACTGCAGGAAATGAGAAGCAGAAATGATTATGATATTGTATCTTACACAATTCTCCTTTCCAGCTACTATGTAGATGCTGGTATAAAAGCAAAATAAAAGATGCCTTTTCACTGTGTAATAGTATGATGTATCCCACTTGTTTGTAGTAAAAAACTGTATAATTATAAAATGAAACAATCTGCGCACCTGTTCTTCTCTAATTTAATCTTGGGGTCGCCTCATAAACACAATCTACAGTGCATCCGCATGGACGTTTAATTACGAAAACAAAGACATTTATGCTCATTTCCGGTCAATCAACGTGCGTAGGTTTTGCTCCAGAAACAAGTTTCTTGCATAGATGTGACATTTTTATTCATACAGACTTCCAAATAAGCATCCAATCAATTGTTTTTTGGTACACTTGCCATTAAAAATCCGTAAACCAGCAGTAAATTTTGCGCCTTTTGCGGCCCCAAACTTCGTGCAATTCTCTTGCCGGTTCCAGGCATGTTTGGTTTCAATGGCAACAAGAGAACCTTGTCAATCTCATCATGCTGCTTTCCTGGGGACTAACTCTTTCATTCCCGCCCATCAAGCGTCGTAATCTTGCATTATTAGGTGGATGAGTTAGGGCCAATCAGATGCAAGAACACACATTGTGTGGCCAGTCTGTAACCTGCGGTACAGCCCCCCTCAAGGGGCCGTCTGTAAAGCTATTTTGCAGTATAAATTTTAGAAAACCAAGAAATGTTTTTTTTGCAGAATAGGAAAGATAAGGTACCAATCTACAATACTGCCGAATGTTGAGTTTTAAAAATGTCAATTTTTATGAAAATTTTGAAGCTAGAGAAGTCATAGTTTTTCTCTAGACAGCCACATGGTTTTGTAATTACAACACAATGTAAAAGAGCTGTCAGTCAGACTTGGGTCTGCTAGGCAATGGGAAGTGATCAAGCTGTTCAAAGGTTCGGGAGAACAATGGGCTAGGGAGAGAACAATGGACCAGTGGGCTTGGGAGAGAACAATGGGCACTCCTAATCTGTTATTTTAGCAACTGAAACCAGCTACTAGGAAACCAGATCTTTGTGATCTTCTCCTGGAAAAACTTCAAAGATTCCTTTGTATCGGTAGATAGAAAACCTCGATCTCCTCTCTGCCGATGGAGGCCTCTCTGTCAAGCTTTGCAGTGTTTTAATCCTTTGTTAATGTACTATCTCGACGTAAAAATCTTAGAATAGGAGACAGCGACATTCTTGCTCTGCTTTGGCGCTGATTGGCTCACAGATCATGCAAATCAGTTGACCTGGGCAAGCATGCGCATTGCACACTTTCAGCAAACAAGCATGACGGAGTCAATTATTCAATTCACCAGTACTTTTATGTTTTCATGTCACATAAGTTCCGAAATTTAGTGACATATCGACGGTATATATTTTGAACCCATTTAGAATGTTCTTGGCTAAACGCTTAAAGGAAAAGAGAATGGAAGCTGCGTTTAATAGGGAAGGGCAGTTTCTTTAGTTTCCAGAAACATCCACTACATGGTCGAGTCATCGCTTTCATCCGGGTACTCACCTGCGGGTGAACACTGGTGTTGGCGGATTTGCAAACACTGTGACAACATTGTATGTATCGGCAATCAAAGTGCCAAAAATGTTCCTTTTCACGTAATATCTGCTAATAAATTTTACACACACGAAAGATAAGATTGTATTATAGCAGAGCATGAATACATTTGTTCGTATGTTGTGTTAAAAAGGTGAAAAATCCATTTGAACTGCGGTAACCGGGAACCACATGATGCTTGTTACATTCCTGCGTAGCGCCACTCGACTATGAGTCTATGTGAATGGTCGAAAAAAATCCAATAATAAAGAATATTCTGCAACAGTTATTAAGATAATGCAATGATCACATATAACAAATTATCGACATAGCACATAATATGCATTCAACAGCATGAGGATTTCGTAAGACTCCTGTTGCAAGGATTTAATGTGACCTGGTTCATCGCGGGCGATAATGGAGGATCGAGTAGGATAAAACAACATTGGTTATCGCGTTTTAAGAACAGTGTTGCCAACCTGCCAAACTTAAAATCCAAGAGATAGAAAGTAAAATTAAGGGAGATTGATAAATTAATATAAAATATAGAAGGGAAATATTGATGAATTTCCGGGAGGTGACTCAAAATTGTCAAAAATCCACACTTTTTCAAGAATTTTAAGCATAAAATTCCGGGAGTCTCCCGGGTAATTCGGGAGGGTTGGCAACACAGTTTAAAGAAGTTGATTGTATTTTATTTGCCGGGTGTGTTGTTATTGTGTCAAAAATAAAGACAAGTAGACCACCTCATCAGAATATGTTATTGTAGATGAATTCCCAAGTTTTACAGTGTTACTGTATGTGTGTGGGTGGGGGTGGGGGACGGGGGTCGGCAGGTAGCGTTAAAAGTTAAATTAAAATTAAAATCGAATGTGATTAACTCCACAACAATGTGTATTGGGTTGATTTCTTGATTGCATTATTTTCTTCAAAAAGTATTTATTGATGATAACATTATCATGATTATGAGTTACACTTGGTTATTTTCATTCGCCAAGAAAAACGCTCAGTTTGCACCATGCGTCAACACATCATAGTATGCGACGCTACTCTGGTTGACCCGCTATCGAATACCCGGATGAAAGCTGTTCGCAGCGCCACATGGCGGTCAACGAGAGAACGCAGAGTTATTGCTCTACCATATTGATGTTAATATGGGTAACTGCTGCATCGGTATGCATTGCCAATCAATCTCTGTGATGGTTCGTATTGAATAAAGTCTGTGTTCGCTGTTTTTGTTTCCCCACAAAGATATCGCAATATTTATATAATTTTGGCGCTACTGCTCAATAGTTATAATGGGAACCATTTGTTATATTGTTCATCTTTGGAGGTAGTCCAATGACACATCAGAAAATCAGAGTTGGCAGGAATGATGCAGATTTATGAATTACCGGTAAGCTTCGAGAAGTCACATGTCCGACTCCACCAGTTCATGTGCGATGCGATACGCAGTTTATGTACGGTATAACAGGGTATGGATAAACCTTGGAAACTACAGAAAAACAGGAATTCTCTCTCTCTATGTCTCTCTCTCTCTCTCTCTCTCTCTCTGAAGTAGCCGGCGCAGATTACGATATAGACAGGCAATTGCACCCGCTGCGGCCTTAGTTTGCAACCACTAATTAATTTAATTTATCACAGCTTTATTTTTCACTGGATGTGCCATTCAGTTATCATATATGCAGCAACTAGATTTGAATTTGTCAGCCCAATACATACCAATACACAATTCTGACAAATTGATTGATCAAGCTACCAGATCTGAAAGGGTAGCCATCTACAGCAAAACCTCTCTAACTGAACACCTTCGTAAACCGAACACCTCTCTATACTGAACACCATTTGTCGGTCCCAAATATATACTTTCAATGCTATCAAACCTCCCTATACCGAACTTCTCACTATATTTTACCTTTTTCCCGGTCCCAATGGTGTTCGGTACAGGGAGGTGTCACTGTATTTGGGAATTGCTCAACTGGTTAGTGCATGGTCAGACTACACTTAGCTTTTCCAATGAAATAAAATAAAATAAAACTCTCTCTCTCTCTCTCCAAAAAATAAATAAATAAACAAATAGAATAAAAAATAAATGAAATAAACGAATAAACACTATTGTAACAATATATATTTTTTTAAATACGAAACCCCTTTGCCAAAAAAATAGTAATAATAATAATAAATAAAAATTAACTAAACATGGTTTCAACGCATAGCGTTGACTGACCCCCCCCCCCCCCCCCCCAAACGAGCATGTAATTTGGCTGCCATTTGCCTGAATAAGGTCATGGTGACACCAAAATCTAATCAGTTCATCGTGCCAGGTAAGTTTAGCATTTTGCCAAATTTGAGCAAAATATATGGAGGCATTCCGTAGGCCTAAATATTGCAGTAACGATAATGTTTACATCCGGACGGGACGGACAACCCGAAAAGTAAAGAGTTCCCACCCCTACCCATCCCCTGGGGCGGACCCTTAAAAATAATAGTTTAAAAAATCCCAACGTATGGCAGGCCTCACACAGACAAAACAAGGACATATTGTATTTGCCGATGTGGTACAGATTAACCGTACGTGACAGTGGGCCTACTTAATTGTGAAAGTGGTTGATGACGGACTGCTGTACCGATTATTCATAACACCGTAAATATACATATTTTCATGCGTTCACATTTTCACCTTTTCTTTTTGCATTCCAGGCATTCAAGCAAAGTTTAAATTCGCTCTTTTGAACACAGTTCCTATCAAACCTGTGTTAAAATTCTGTTCTATAGTATCATTACTGGCGTCGTGTTGTGCAATCAGCGAAAATACGAATACAGTGAAATAAAGTGAATTTAATATGTCTGAAAAACACTAGTAGGCCTACCAGACAAATAAGCCCCTTTCGACTTTATCGACATCCAGGAATTATGATCCTGATAGCATGTTAGGTGGATAGCGCTTGATCCGTTCCATAGTAATAGTATAATCACGCCTCTATGTTTTCACGACAAAAAATGCACAATTTAATTGCTTCTTGTTTAATGTTATGTTTACACAAATCACTGTGACTAGGCATAATGTAACTTTGTACCAACGTTCCGTGATGGGTACATATTTTCTGGGATATAGTCATGTTCAAGTATTACGTATTCCAAAGCTTTTACCCCAACAAGCACATTTTCAGGCCTTCAAAATCTGGATCTTAGCTCAGATTCATGATGACAAGTTTACAATTTAAATAATGGACATTCTGAACTTGTTACCCTAACAACTACATTTTAAGGCCTTCCAACTCCGGATTCAAGTTCAGATTCATGATGGCAAGTTTAGAATTAAAATTATGATGGCTAGTTCAGGGTGCGTCCGCTACAGTAATGCCTGACGCAGACGCACCCTAGCGTGTCCATTATTCCGTAATTCTAACATGGGCGGGGCCTTAAAGGCTTAAAGTGGGAAGAGGCATTGTCTTTACGTGACTCCGTCCATGGTTATACAACGCCTGGGCATTACTCACGAAACAACAATGGTTAGTTCATGCTGGTTGTCCATTAAATGTACGTGCTAACGTGACGGTCGGATGGCCAATGATACGTCGCTAAATGCCGCTTGTAAGTTACGGCTAGGCAAAATGCATGCATACATGTGCAAAAAGCACATATATTTCCAGTCACACGACATTTCAGGCCCACGTCAGCAATGGAACCGCTTACTACAAGTCCCAAGTTAGGCCTGGGCTCATAGCACACTTCTCCTTGGCGGATTATATGTCATTCTTCTCTTACAAATATTTGTAAGTCAGTAAAAACAGGGAAGATGCTCAAGTCAGAATTAAAAAGAGCCTGGGTGATGAGGTTTGGTGCTGAATAATAGGTCTTAGTAAACGCCAGGTGCCGTCTTTTTGACGCTTTAAATATCCCACCTATTTCTAATATAGGTTTAATAAAGTTAAATACTGTTTCTTTAATTTATAAAATGGGCAGAATAGATTCCCCAGCCTGAGCAATTTTTTTAAAAATATTTCATCCAAGTATTTAACTCGCGGAGAGTCGATACGGGGCTCGTTATGCCATGGCATGAATGGGGAGAAAGTAGGCCTTCCCATTCTTTCACAGTGTCAGTGTTTCACTGCTTCGACCAGGGACGGTCTCTGGCCAAGTCACGGCAGCGGCCCCTGATGGAATCACAGATTCACTGAAATATTTACTTTGTAGCTAGAAATTTAATCATCATAATTCTTAGAAGCATTGCATGGTGCGATTGCTTACTTGTACTTTCTGAATTAGGCCTACATTCCGTTTGGCCTCCCATAAGACCGTGGGACTTGGGCCAAGTTGGGGTGGTCGTATCGTCGCGTCGGCCCAGCCCGGGGGAGGGGGGGGGGAGCCTGCACCATATTTTGATTTTCAGGTACAAGTCTCTTCTGTATTGTCGCTGACCACGTTTTAAATTTTATGATTTTTTTATTTCGATGTAATGACGCATACGGTATACCTCTATGACTGTATTTCCCCGTTGCCGGGGCGTTTAATGAAAGAATAGGCTAATATAGAGCCATGCCCAATTGTCTAGCTAGACATAAAACTATTTTTATTAAAGGCCGACCAAAAATTACGTGGAGCCACATACTATTCCATGTCGGACATTTGGGCACACCTAGCTTTCTGCAGCAGGATTTTTCGATCGTCTCGTGTAAAATGAGTGTGCGTTGGCAATTCAAAGATTGTCATTTTACAAGGAACATGCGACAACAATCCACAGTGGTACGGTTTGGTCTATTCAGCGGCACTGCCAAACACAGGGATTTGCATCAGAAAAATAAAAGTGTGACAATATCAATTATCGTTGTTTGTCTTGCTCTCTAATCGAGGGCGCCGGACTGAGGGCGCGAGTCACTTTAGTGACGAGAAGGGGACAAACGAGATATGCCGCCTTCGCGCAGTTTTTCCCGATTAAATCGCTTTTGTCCGCTGCATACTTATAATCTTTACCTCCACTTGTTCCTAAGAACCTACTTCGTCGATTGCAACGCAACAATCGAATAAGTCAGTCTTCATTGTACGGAAATGACCTTTGACCGACCGCAAACGGCACTTCGAGGATTACTGGCCTCTCATTGGCCAAGCTATTGTCGGCGAAATGGCGTCAACAGAGGTGAGTAATTTAAAGGTCCATTGCAGAATCGATAATTGTCATATTGGTGGGAAAAGGCCTGACTGTTGAGTTTAACTGATTCTACAATGAACAGTGCATTTGATAGTGGTGCTACTTCTGCATCCATTCGACTTCCCTGCCGTCAGGTTAAAAATACCGCCAAGTTTCACTTTGCGTGACGTCACAGACTTGTGTTTTGAATTATAACAAAACTATTCAGAAAATAATGTAACACATCTCCGCTCATAAAGCATTTTACAGAAAAATTCTTGCGATTTTATTAAAGCAGTTTGACATATAAGTAAAACATAAATGTCTTGACTGAATAATATATTAGTTTAATTTACCGGGAATAGCTTGGCCAATGAGAGGCCAGTAATCCTCGAAGTGCCGTCTGGGGTCGGTCAAAGGTCATTTCCGTACAATGAAGACTGACTTATTTGAAGAGTTGAGAATAAAGGTGAAAAAAACCGGTACGTTGTTGCTAGTGGAGCGATTGTTGTGTTGCAATCGACGAAGTAGGTTCTTGGGAACAACTGGAGGTAAAGATTATAAGTATGCAGCGGACAAAAGCGATTTAATCGGGAAAAAATGCGCGGAGGCGACCTATCTCGTTTGTCCCCTTCTCGTCACTAAAGTGGCTTGCGCCCTCAGTCCGGCGCCCTCGATCAGAGAGCAAGACAACCAACGATAATTGATATTGACACACTTTTATTTTTCTGATGCAAATCCCTGTGCTGCCAAACAAAATCAGTAAATGTAATTTAATTTTTAGTTTGGCAATGAACGTAACCTGGCGCTGTCCGACAATTGAATTGGGCACCCCAGTGTACATGTAACTGGCCGGCAGTGGCCCAAAAGGAATTTTTCAGCACCAAAGCTCCTCCCCGAGGCCCTATTCCGAATTAATTTTTACAAAATAGGTAGGCGATCCCGAGCAATTATAGGCCTACGGCTCTTCGAAGCTACAATGAAAATGAAAGCCCTCGTCTCTCTATCCGCCCCCGCCTCCTCACTACGTCACATTATCTTAGGTAAATCAACAATATTCCGGCCGTACTAAGCACAAACGTAACTGCCAACAAGTAAAGGCTTGACAAGTGGCCGCCTTGTGCCACATTCTTCCCCCCTCGGGTGTATGTGATAGAATAATACTTTCCAAATATCCGATTTCGGTTATTATTACGATAAATGTATCTGATTGGTGTGATCCGTCCCCTGATCCAAGGTCTGGGTGTTGTAGTTGATATTCTCCTGAAGAGTCCTGTGCGGCGAATCCTTGTTCGGTAGATGTATACATTTCGATAGAGTCCTGTGCGGCGAATCGAGGGAATGTATGTTGTTTGATAGAGTCCTGTGCGGCGAATCGAGGGAATGTATGTTGTTCGATAGAGTCCTGTGCGGCGAATCGAGGGAATGTATGTTGTTCGATAGAGTCCTGTGCGGCGAATCGAGGGAGTGTATCTGATCCAAGGTCTGGATGTTGTAGATGATGTTCTCCTGAAGAGTCCATTACGGCGAATCGAGGGAATGTATGTTGTTCGATAGAGTCCTGTGCGGCGAATCGAGGGAATGTATGTTGTTCTGTAGATGTTTGTTCTTGAATATCTGACAGGTGAGTAAGTTCTGTAGCTGCTACTACCGGAATAGCTGCTGTATCTGGTGCTACGTGTGCCAAAGCCACGAACACCTTTAAAAACAAGAAAAAGTAGCCACGTAGGCCTAACGTTAGGCTATGTGAATACCCGTCAAGTAAGGCGAGCATCTTGCATAAATAAAAACATTGTTGTGGATAATAGGTCTACTCCATGCTTACCTGGTCAAATCGGCCTTCAAAGGTCATATGTTTCATCCATTTTATTCAATTTAATTTATCCATTTTATTCAGAATTGCTTTCTATAATAAAAATAGTACCTTTTTTGAGAATTCTACCCCTTTATTAACACGGAAGTAGGTGTGGACCATGGCAAGTCCATTACGTGTCCATGAAGGTTTGAAATACAATAACACATAACAGAATCATAGAGTTGCCAAACTATGTTACATCCCATCTTTGTACATTTTTGTAAAGTTGTCAAATTATGTTACTTACCATCTTTCTACATTTTTGTAAGCTTAATGATGAAATATTTACAAGACAAAGTTCAAGCAAGACTATATGCTACAGCATGGGGCGATGGGACAACCTGGTAGAGGGACGCACAGAGAGGCGAGCACCACTACTACGAAAAAGGGGATAAGGTTAGCGCCCGACGGACAACAGCACGATATATATATATATATATATATATATATATATATATATATATATATATATATATATATATATATATATATATATGTATGCCTATATAGAGACATTGCGGGGAAAATGTTGAGCGGATATAGGTAGTGTTTTGGAAGAAATTTGTATTTGTTGTGGAAATAGAAGTAGGGGTGAGGGTTTCTCGTGTACAAGGGTGGGGTGAGGGTCAGAGAACCAGGGCTGAGGGTCAGGCCACCAGGGTCTGGGATGGGTGAAGAGATGACCAGAGTCGAGAGGAGAGCAGAAGGGAGAGGAATGGTCCAGGGTGGGATAGATTTATAGCGTGCAATGAGTATGGTATGTGGGAGGCCATTAGTGCCATAGGAGGCCAAGGATGATAGTTTTGAGTACACATGTGGGAGGTGCAGGAGGGTTGAGACCTTAGATGTTCACTTAGCAGCCCTGAAGTTAGAGCTGGAGGGAGGTAGAGACAGGATCAGGGCTGTGGAGGTTGGGAGACAGCAGGAAGGCGAGGAGACCAGGGTTTATGGGGTAGTGGAGACTGAGGGGACGGACAGGGTAATGGAGACTGAGGGTACTGACAGGTGAGACCTGGGAGAAGAGGACACAAGGAAAGTTTTGCCAGGGAGAGTGGAGGTTGACACTGTTGTCAAGGAATGGGACGTCATTAGAGAGAAGGTTGTGGTAGGGAGCAGTATTGTTAGGGAGACTGAGTCTTTTGTGGGGAAGATAGAGCACATAGGGTCATAGTGTGTCTCCCTGGTGCTAAGATTAGGGATGTGGAGGAGAGGTTAGAGGTGGGGGTAAGGAGAAGCGAATAGATGCCAATGATCATTGTTCAGGTAGAGACCAATGATCTGTCCAACAGAGGGAGGCTGGGGGGCCTGATAGGGACAGAGGAGGTGGTAGACAGGTACAGGACTTCAGTAAGGAGGTTTGCCTAGTTAGACTGTGACCCCTGGATGATGGGGATATTACCAAGGTATAGAATGGGTGTGTGTGAGTCCAGTAGGATTTTTGGGATTAATAGGAGGTTGGGAAGGTTGTGTAGACAGAGGGGGTAGCTTTCAGGGACGTGTGGGTGGATTTTGCAAAGAAGGAAGGTAGGAAGGGAGATGTTTAGCGGGGACGGGCTACACCCTAGCCAGAGGGGAGGAAACCACTTAGTGGAGGTGAACAGTGAGTTGTCCGGCAGCAGGGAAACTTAGAAACATCCTGGCAGCTACCAGGTATGTTCCTGAACAGGATCAGGGGAAGGAAAACCAGACAAGCAAAGGCAATAAGGGAAAGAAAAATAAAAAGAAGAACATCACGAAGATTGGATGTATTAATTGTAAGGGGTACAAAGGCAAAGTACCAGATCTCGGGGAGGTAATTGAAGGAGAGAAAATACACATTGTTGCCTTTATAGAGACCCATGTTAGGAAGGAGGAAGAGGGAAAAATGACAGGTCCTGAAGGCTACAATCTGATTTGTAAAGGGAGGGAGAATGGGCAAAAGAAGGGGAGGGGAATTGGGTTTTTGGTAAGAAAGGAAATTAAATGGCACCAGATAAAGCATGAAAGCTGGGGCAATGATAGTGTGGTAAGAAATGAGATGCAGTTGATGTGAATAGAAACATATGAAGATGAAGCGGGAGTTGGTGTGGTTTATGTGGGACATGAATGGTTGCCAGATGAATGGAATGAACAGGTATATGACAGATTGAGAATGATAACAACATACGCACAACAACAGGGGTATAAAGTTATCATTGCTGGGGATTTCAATGGTCACATATGCAATGGAATTGAAGGAGGGGACAGGGAAATAAACAGACACAAAACCAGGTTGTTAAACTTCACTCGGGAGTACAAACTTAGGATTGTGAACAGGGGCATACAATGCAAGGGCACATGAGCATGGTCCGTGGGGGAGAGAAAGACAATAATTGATTATGTTTTCGGTGGCTAAGACATATTCCAAATGATTCAGAAATGTGAAATTGATGAGGATGGCAAGTCAGACATAGGGAACGACCACAATTGGATCACTATGGAGCTTGACGTAAAGCTTTGTGAAAGGGACAGAGGGGGGTCAAGATGGGTATATAACATACATAAAGAATCAGATTGGGAGGGATACCAGAAAAGCCTCACAACTGAACTGCAGGAAAGGTAAAATAAATCAGAAGTAGAGGGGAAATTTCAAGAAATGAATGACGACCTAACTAGAAGAACCCTTAATGTCGCTGAGGAAAAGATTGGTAGAAAGAAAGTCCCAATTGAAAATGTTGGATATAAGGTGGACGCAGAGCTTAAAGGGGCAATAAGGAAAAGATGGTTAAAAAGTAGGGCCTGGAGACTTGCCAGGGAACAAAATCAACTGCATAATGATATTGAGAAACAACAATATCTGAAATGTAAAAAACAAGTAACAGACATGAAAGCAGAAAGGAGAGCCAATATAAATGAACAATTGACAGGGAAACTAATGAAAAGTGGAGGGGAAGGATCAGTTATTTTTTGGGAAGTTTGTTAATCAAAAGAAAAAGAATAAAACACATGAAATCATGCAGAGGGGGGAGAGAACAGAGAAGAAAGACAGCATACAGGAAGCACTAAAAAAGCATTGGGGGAAAATTAACAATCCACGGTGGGGACAGGGGGCCATTCCAGACAGTCAGAAGGAATATAGACAGGATCAATGGGATTCTGAGCTATGCTGTAGAATTAGCGAGATTGAAGTCCAGATCGAGATAGAGAAGATGCGACTGGGCAAGGCGCAATGGTCTGATAATGTCTTGACTGAATTTATATAGAAAGGGCCAGAGGAAATGGTAAGATGTTTGCAGTTTTTGTTTAGGAGAGTTCTTGAGAAGAAGCAGGTATCAAGGGAATGGAATAAACTTAAAACATCTTATATCCCAAAAAAGGGCAATGGTGCACAATTATCGCAATTGCACCAGACGTAGGGAAAAGTTTTAGCAGAGTCATGTACAGGAGGCTGAGCAGAATAGTTGAAAGGCTTGGCCTCCTGGGAGAGGTCCAGCATGGATTTAGACCATGGGTGGGTGACCATGTATTCACTGTAACACAAGCTCTGGAACTGGCAAGACAAAGGCACAAGAAAATATTTATGGGCTTTTTAGATGTGAGAAAGGCATGACAGAGTGTGGAGGGCTGCACCATGCGACAAATTTCAGGGGCTTAACTTTGGTGGAAATTTATGTCAAGTCATGAAAGCAATGTATAGCGATGTAGATAGTACTATTTCGATGGGGAACATAGAAGTGGAAAATAAACAATTAGATATTAGCCTAAAACAGGGTTGTGTGCTCTCTCCAACTTTGTTTGCACTTTACACTAAGGAATTGGGGGATCAGTTAACAGAATGTGGCAAGGGGTTGACGATAGTACAACGCAAAATTCCTTGTCTATTTTTCGCAGATGATATAGTGCTTATGGCTGAGTCACCAAAAGAAATGCAAGATTTGCTGGACATAATGGGAGAATACGACAATAAATGGATATTGGAAAGAAAAGAGTAAAGTCATGATGCTTGGAAAGAAACCTGACATAAATAAAAGACGGAAAGTAGGGGCATTCCAAATTCCAAAAGGACACGAACGAACAGGTGATGTTGATGAATATGAGTATTTAGGGATTAGAATAAAAAACTGGTAAAGGCATGTTCAGATATCACATGGAGAAGATAAAGCAAAAGATGCACTGAACAAAGGAATGATTAAGCTACATCACTGAACAGCTTCAATAGAGCATTTACAGCCAGAGTTTTATGGGATAGAGTTGCAATACCTGGAATGATGTATGGTTTGGGTCTACTTTCAGTAAATGAGGGGCAAATTAAAAAAAAATGAAAAAAAAAGCACAGAACGAGATGGGTAGGTGGATTCTGGAGGCGCTAACAAGTACAGCAACTGCAGCGGTCTTGGGGGAATAAGGGTGGAAAATTGTTACCGATAGAATCGCGAAAGCCAATCTAAATTACTGGGGATATTTACAAACAGTTGGTAGGGACAGATGGTGCAGAGAAATACACATGGGGGCAGTAAAAGCACAAACAAAATGGATCCAAAATAAAGACAAATCAGCAGAAAAATATGATTTTAAAGGGTTTGACTAAGTTGATGAATGGAAATCTACATTAAGAAAACAGTTGCAGAGGGATGAAACGTTAAAAAGGAAAAAGGGGGTGAATGATAAAAGTACACTTAAAGCTTATAAAGTGTTGGATAAACCAAAAAGGAATACATGCTGGGATGGAAGCAAGGGATCTAAACTTTTGTTCCAAAGTAGAGAGGGGAAATGGACACAGGGTAGGAATAGGAAATGTAGGGTTTGTAAGCAGGAGGCAGATGAGACAGTAGCCCATTGGCTACTGTGGTGGGATGCATACAGGGAAATGAGGGAAAATATATTCTGAAGTTGGCATAATAAGGACTACAAGTGTGAGGCCTTAAAGGAAATAAGGGGACTAGATGAGGAGAACTGTATCGTTTGGTCTCTGGGCTTGAAAGGAGATTTTCCAGGGTGTAAGGTGCGTTTTAAAACTGTACATGACTAACTGGTAGGGTGCTGGGATAAATACAGTGAAATGCTAGAATGGGGAAAAAAAACAGGATTAACTAATGGGTGAAAAGGGGGTATGGACGGGAAGGGTGGTATCCCTTTTCAGTGCTGCCATGACTGTAACTGCAGCTAGCTGCAGGTGTAGTCCATGGAATGCCTGAGCCTTTGAGGTGGAGATAGGGAAATAACCAGGAACAGGGGGCTCCACTGCTGTAAGAGAGTATGTGGAGCCCTTACGCCTTGGCTTTGTTCCCGGGAATCATTTTTTTTTTTTTTTAGGCCATCTTATTTACAGGACCATGGCACATGAGCAGAGGGCTGCAGAGATATTATTACATCACAAGACAAAACGAGGGGGCATAGATGACGAAAATATACATCAGTTTGCAGGCTGACGTATTTGATAAAATTTGTCAGGATCAGTATCATGCTTGCAAGTGCAGAGATGCGTGCACACTGCAGTTGCGAATAAAAGGCTTTTGAGGGCCAACAGAGCATGCTGAGTAGACCCCAGGCCCAGAAGGCTGGGAAAATTTATCAGATAGTACAGAAAAACATGATCCACATTCATTAATTCCAAACCCAACAATGATAGCAAAGAGATTCCAGACTTGCCAAGGCATCAAAATTGAAATTGTTATATGCGTCACATAAATAAACTTATGGTGCGTTTCATAAATAACAGTTATTAAGTACCTATGCTTAGAACAAATAGCAGAAAAAAGATAAGATATTAGTATTGCAAAAATGCGTGCAGTAACTATACACTCTAACTTCATAGGCAGTTGCAAAATCAGATAAAATGGTTCACAAAAGTGTCTTCCATGCTCTCATTTATAGGGTAAAATATTCCAACAGGTAAGTATCCGAGTTTTAAAATAGCACAAGGAGTCCTCACCTCTGTCAGCAACAATTGGACCTTGCCTGGTTGCATCGCCTCGCATTGGTGTATTTCTTATTAATGAATCTGTATTCCATGATCTTGCTTTCGGACTTTGCTCTCCTTGTACACCATCCCAAATTGACCCATCGTTTTCCTGATTATCATTAAAATTGCGTGTATCTTCTGTTGATTTTTCTGTTTGCCTCCCACTGTTGTCCATGCCCCCATATTTTTTGTTTTCGTTGTCCATCTGTCGGTCCCTTTGTTCTACCATCAGCTGGTATGGCGTGTTAAAATTTTGTTTCAGATTGTCAGCTCTATGCTTTTCCCGTTCATCACGTGGTGCATTCTGGTCATCTCGAGAACGAGACTGACCCAGTTGTTGTTTTGTTAGATCTAAATATGCCTGCGGCTCCATGTCTTGTTCTTGCTGGTCGAGCATCTGAAATTGTGTTTCAGGTAATTCATTTCCACCCTCTTGTCGCTGTTCTATTGCTGGTCTAAGATGTTCTTCCTTTTCTCGATCCTGCATTAGTCGTTTCAGCAACTTCTTTATCTGACCGTTTTCCTCCTGCAAATGCCTTAGCTCAGCTTTTATATCTATTTCGTCATTTGATATTGCAGCTTGTTGAAGCTGTTTGGTCTTGCTCTGTATATTTTTCTTTCTCTTTTCGTCTTCTTTGGTTTGTGATCTGTCTTGCTTGGTCCTTATTTTTGTGACAGATTTCAAAACGGACTTTTTCGCCAACAGTGGGTGCATATTGCCAGAATCATCTGACGCTTTGTTAATAGGCTGTGGATTACATCGTTTTTGGTGTTTCTCATCATTTGAAATTGTGCAGTCTTCCCCACCTTTAATTTGCAAATTTCTTCGATTCCCATTGCTTGTCTTGTACTCTTTCAGAAGCTTCAAAAGTGCGTCCAGTCTTCTGCCATCTGCAAGTAACAGGAACCATTATAATGCAGCAATAAATTCAATAGTAAGAATTAGAGAGCATGATTGATAATATTCACGTGGGGCACTAGAGAGCCATGCCATGCATTCACCCACTTCAGGGGGTTCAGTTTGAACTAGATGTAAAGGGCCCACAGTTGACTTTGTGTACAAACAATGTTACCAAGATGTGGACAAAAGGAACCACATGAACGGAGGGTGGCCCATCGCATCTCCCATTATGTGGCATGCTTTCATCTCATTATTTATGATGTTACTTCTATACTATACTGGTTTAGGCCTATATCAAGCATATTGCATCAATGAAGATTGTAGTCAATGCATTATCATTGATTTTGTGCTTATAAATGATGCACCCAAGTTCTCTGAGGCTTTATCCATGGCCCCTTACTCTTTCCGTATATTACAAAGGCATTTTTGAAAACATCTGGTGTGATATAGAATATTGCAGATGACACAAACATTTCTAAAAGTTGGAGGAATAGTTCATTTCCAGATAGCGTAATCGTAACAGATCATTCTGTTTATTATAGTCCTTGAGCTAAGGTGTGATAGTTTAAGATTCACTGCAACCCCCTCCTACAAAGATTTTCTTGCTGATTTTTATACTTTGGCACCTGTACTTTTTATTTTTGCTTGTTGCCAAAATCATGAAGTGTCCATTCAGGAGATACGGTAGACTTGCACAAGTCCCTGGTGCATGTCCCTAATTTCCCATCCTACGGTCCCACCCAGAAGTGCGATACATTTTCCCTTCCACAAAGTAAACTGTATAATATTGTGACAACTACACAGTGTCATTAAGTAGGTCCTACTCTTAGGCTTTTTTTAACTGGTCAACACTGCCGCCATGCCGGTTTCAACAGTAGCAGCTATTGAGTTCTGGTCAGTCCTAATCACATTATCATTGCAATAAGGCTAAGTGGAAAGTGGTCTTCGATGAATGCATGGCTAGTCACTGGCCACTCAAACTAGACAAAGCTGACCGTCTCCCTTCGGCTGCCGACACCAGGGAATTGTTAAACTTGTGTAAGCCCACTCTGGACTACCATCAATTCTGTTGGAGTGACGTCACAACATCTGGGGTTTCGCTAGATCTGAGACGTCAAATCAGTGGTCAGATCAAGTTCAAGACGCCCAGAATATTTGAGTAGTCTCAACTGTCGTTATGTTGTGCTAATTTAACTTCTAGAACTCTGGGCAGTTTGGAGATCTGGCAAAGCCAGACACTGGGCATTTTTTTCTTTTGTTGCCCAACATACGACATGCTGGCGTAAAGGTGCCACAACTGTTTTATTTTTGCAATAATGCAAAATGATCCACATGTCATGATTTAAGTTTTGTTGAGTAAGACTTTCTCTACATTTCTATGTGGTTCCTTTGTCAATTTAAACAAAAACTCGTGCCCTACACCCTTACAAAGAGAATATATCGATCTCAATCATAATTTGATCAAAGTGGTCACACCTGTGTGACTACAATTGAATGCTTACTACCCTGCCGGGCGGCGGATTTTCTCTTGGTTAGCGTCATGAACGATGATTCCTCTTTAATTTGGTCTAAAGATCGGTTGTGTGTTATAATTGTCATTAAATTATAGTGGGAGAGTTTGTTGATAGAGCAAATAGCCGACAAACCCACTTTATTGCAGTTACTGACAAAATGTCAACATGATAAACACAAGGGGCAGCGATATTTTCACCCGAGCCATGTTTACCTGTGGCTGGCGTATTTACTCTCTTTCCGGGAAAAAATTGGACCCTCTGCTCTATTGTATGCAAAGACTGGTACAGTGGTAATATGTTATCATTCTGACCAATTTACAGCATTAAATTTTGTTTCTTGCTTTAATAAATTGTCAGTAATCATCACTTGTGTTCACACAAATGTCACCCATCTTTCAAGCCAGACTTCGCAACATGAGGTAGCGAGTAATACCGAACAAAACAGCATAGAAAAACATTTGGATTGGACAGCGATCACCATGTGATCAATTCACATGAATGGTCTTCGATAGTTTCTGACTAAAATAACGATACATCTATTTGAAATAGAAGCAGTTTTGAAGGGGATTTCCCCTCCTAAAATACTTTAGTTTCAGCCAATGGGAGAGCTTGTTAAAATAGACAAGGTTCTTAGCATTGTAACGATATAAACAACATAGCGCGTAGACGAAAATAAGATCGAGATCGAGACGATGAATTCACCCTATTTTTGCACAGTTTTGCAAAGTTACATCATTTAAATTGTCACAAACAATGGCCTAATCATTGATTTAAATCATCGTTGAAGGAAAATATTCATTTTAACACAAAATCGAAATTGCCATCAGCAAGAACTGACGTTTCTCTACAATAAAATGTGCATGCTTGAATGTAAATAAACAACAGTCAACACAAGGAATTTGAGACGGCCTTGAATTGTTCACGTGCTTGACTACTCATGAAGAATTCATAGCAGCGACAAGCCGGCAAGCTTTACAAGTTTCACTGGATGCCCTCCACCTGACGCAGTGCACTGCAATTAATGCTTCATTACACAGTAGCTCAATTAACAGATTCTGAAGAGGCGTGCGCTATTACCGCTCGCTTGTCTGTGTGATAAGAAACACAGTGTAGATGGGCAGATGCTAATTATCTGGAGTCAATGTTATGTGGTTATAGACACGTTCTACGCCATTTAGCTAGGTAACTTGAAGGGCCTACCTGTATTGTAACAGAATAAGGCTACGACGTGCGTTTACTTAAAATTTTATTTTGCAATGAATTTGATTTTAAATACAGTACAGAAGACAGTCCAGTGAGACTTGAGCAAGTCTAGAGATACAGGGTTGCCATGGCAACCATAGTTAACACTTCATTAATAGGATCAAAATGAGCGAAAATGATATCAAAGCAACTGAATATAAGATGTTGCTTGAAATGTTGGACCAGGTTCGGTGAAGAGGGTAGTTGTACACAGATGGCATGGGTTGGGATATCTGTTTGTAGTATGATCTCGTTGATCTGGGTCAAAGTCATTGGTTCAGGTCACAGGTCATGATCTGATTTGAGGACAAGTAACGTGAAAATGGAGCTGGTTATGAAATATAGTCATTATGTATGATTTAGTCAACATACAGCAGCATTTCTATCTTATAACAATCCCAGTATAGCCTTTGATGAAGTAAACATATTTGAAAATGTCAAGGCTATGGATTACTATTGACCTGTTGAAGGTTAAGGTAAAAATTTTGAAGCTGAGGTCAGCTGCAAAAGGAAGAACCAGCATTAAGGTCATGCCTCTAATTATCTTTGTATATATTCATGATATCACTTCCATGGTGGTCACAGAACTTGTATTTGATGAAATGTTAGAATCATTTGATTCACCTTGGTTCAA
Organism: Hermodice carunculata; assembly: GCA_964020975.1. Classification (NCBI taxonomy): domain Eukaryota; kingdom Metazoa; phylum Annelida; class Polychaeta; order Eunicida; family Amphinomidae; genus Hermodice; species Hermodice carunculata. Next base: position 26,306,475 of record OZ026618.1, read on the forward strand.
CATAACATCATTGTCCAGGATCTACATATAGGTCAATGGGCAAGTTCAAAGGTCATTCTAAACTAGAATCTAAAATTAAGTGTATGAACAAACAATTTTTATTAACTTCCACTGGTATTTAGATTTTTCAACATATATGGAGACTCCAAGAGCAGAACGCCCCGTCTTGGAAAAACACAAAATATTGGCATGCCAGCGGTATTAAAGGTTCACACCTTGCGAGCTCTGGCAGACACAAGCTGTTAGTCATCTGGCCTATCCAGTGAGGTCTCATAGGCCTTAAGGATTGTCTGCTTAATCCGTGACGAAATCTTGTTTCTGCAAACTTACGGGAAAGGTACCAGCAAAGATCTCTCACTGGGCACTCTCCTCGAAAGGAAGAGCAGCATCCATCACACAGAGGGTAAAACCCTTAAAGGTCATAGCCAGATCTCGAGCCACTTGGTTATTTGCAAGGAAGCCATAGTGAGCCCTCAGGGTCACCTGGGAGTGGTCAGGTGACCATTGGAGAGGGTCATAAGCTAGATCATGGATTTCGCTTCCCCTAGGCCCTGAAGCAAGTGTTTACATAAAACAAGTCTTCCATGTCCAGTACTTGAGGGAAACCAACCTCGGGTCCTCAAGGCACTCAAAGGTCCCAGCAGGGTAGGACTTGTTGAGTTGCTGGCTCTTTGGTGTAGAAGGATGCAATGAGCACAGACAGATAAGGAACACTACCGATGCGCACATCTTAGATGTTGGCAAGGGTGAGGCTGATTTAAACCTCTCCACTGTTCTTGTGGGCTCATGCCTAAGACTTCCCACTGGTATAAAAGGAAGTCGGCGATTCGCAGAGCCCAAGGGGGAATTCGCCTACTGGTGCACCAGTCAGAAAACACTTTCCATTGATCCGAGTAAACAACTAGAAAAGAAGATCGAAGCCCCCCTCTAGCAATTCTATCTAAGACCGACTCTAAGAAACCTCTGTCACGGATGTGCTCTGAGATAAATGCCAAGTGTGGAGGTTGAGCACTTGAGGGTTTCGATGGAACACGCTTGTCCATGGTTGCTCCAGAAGCTTTGGCCATGTTGGTAATCAGAGTGGAGGCTTGAAGCTCAATTCCAACAATCTACCAAACAATCACTCCAGGGCCATGAAGGGGCGACCAGGATCAGATTGATATCGTGGAACCGAACCTTGCGCACTACCCTTGGAAGCATCTGCCAAGGCAAAAAGGCGTATGCCCTCAGGTTGCTCCAGTCCATGGCTAGAGCAGCCACTGCTAGGGCTTGTGGGTCTGGGACCGGCGAGATGTAAACTGTCAGTTTTGTTTTCACCACATGGCCTGAATGACCCTGTGGTGGAGGACCACTCAATCCCTACTGGCTGACCTCTCCTTGAGACTTGATTGGCCAGGGCATTAGCATGTCCCGGGACATACCTCGCATGCATGGAAATGTAGTGGTCATAACACCATCTGATGATGTGTCCAGCCAACTCTGTCAGCTTCTGGGATCGCATCTCACCTTGCCTGTTGAGGTAGGCTACCAAGGTCCTGTTTTCCTACATTATGAGGACATGTTTGTGCTCCACCAGATTTCGGACGCGGAGGAGTGCCTAGCTGATCACCTCCAGTTCCAACCAGTTGATGTGGTGAGCTGTGAAGGACGCTGGTCAAGGGCCCAAGGCCATCTGACTCTGCACTTGGGCTCCCCACGGGGACTGCAGAGTCCATGTAAATGGTGAGCTGGGCCTGGAAAGGCTCCAGCGTCTGCCCTCTCATGGCTTTCTCCCTAATGGTCCACCACTGAAGGTGCGGCTGATCCTGAATGAAGATTGGCACCTGCGTGAGATAGCACTGGTCTCTTGTCCATCTGCCCTGCAGTGCAAGCTGCAGAGGATGACAGTGGAACCAGCCTAACAGGACTTTGAAATCCATCAAGGACAGAATTCCAGAAGGGCAAGCCATTGTTGCACCAAGCAGATCTTGCCAATCAGAAAAGGCCTGAGCAGAGACTGCAGGCTGTCTCACCTGTCCTTCGAAGGATGACAGATGTAGGATACTAGATTGAACTGGATGCCAAGGAAGACAAAGATCTGCTCTGGCTGTACATTGGACTGCAACTTCTAATCCTCATGGAGCTCTTGATCTGCCTGTTGCTCAAGAAAGTAAGGCAGGGTACCAGGCTCCAACATGGGAACCAGCGGGATTGCCAACTGCTCACTCTGTGGCAAAGCCATTGGAGGTGCAGGAGGGACTGCAAGTGGTAGTGTCAAAGCAACAGAAGGTTGCACCTGCGCCAGACGTGCTGACACCACCGGGGCCAAAAAGCCCAGTGGCAGTGGAAGGCTCCCCCTTTCTAGGTGTTTTCCTCCTTAGTCCCCTATGCCTCCCTTCACTAGCCAAGCTCTCAGATCCTGGAGTTCGGGGGGGGGGGGCGCAACAGAGGCACTGGTGCCTTAGCTGGCACTCCGGACATATGATATGAGTGCTCAGACTGGCTGGGGTGCTGGCTTTCCGTACTGTCCGGAATTTAAATCCCCCACTCGGACCCAGACTGGCCAGTGTTCCGAAATACCAGGGTGGGCACCAGTGGGTTTCTACTCTAGATGCACTGGTTTGCGAAGTTGATGTCTGTCTGAGCGCTCAGACCAGTAGGACCGAGATCTTGACAGCTGCATCCGTCGCTTGACAGACTTTTTCAGAGCAGATTCCGAATAGGAAACAGTCTGCTGAGAGGGAACAAACACTGCATGCAATAGCTCAGCCTGCTGTATCATACTCTTAGACATTGCCTCCAAGGCCGTAACCACCTTTGGATTGGTGTCAACAGCAGAGTTGGATGTCTTTTGGGGAAGAGGCATTTGCTCCTGACGTCTGAGAGATCTCTTGCTACTAGACGTTTGACTCTGACATCTTTTCACCTTCTCCCAAGGGGTATCAGGGGAAGAAACGTCTGTCTTAGGGGACTGCTGATGAGCTGGAGCAGGTCTACGCTCTTTCCCCTTGGACACATGAGGCACATGGAAGGACAGAAGGGCTGAAGCAAGTCTATGCTTTTTCCCATGGGGAGTCATAGGTGAGGACTCAACGGACATATCTGCCTGGAGCTGGCATAGGTGGCAGCTCTTGTGACCTGCCACCTATGCCTAGCACAATCTGACTTCCTCCTTGCCTGGTCACAGAGCAGCCACTTGTCCTCCCCGCAGTCCTGGCAGTATTTGTAAGTTCGCTTACAAGAGCAAACTTGACTCAACTGCAGGTGACAACCAAAGCAGTGTATAAAATCTTCCCAGGCTGCCAACTTTTGTCTGCGATCCAGTAAGGAGGAGGATGCAAACATAGTGGTATCTGACCCAACACCAATGGACTGCCTCTGAAAGGAAGCAATAGCATGGTGCTCACTGCTTTCCCTCTCTCTGCACTCTGTTTGCCAGGATGCCCTATTGAAAAATCTGAGTACAAGTTAAAGGACCAACTTTGCATTTACTATTTCAGTTGTATCCAATAGCAGAAATCAGCTATCAAGGCACCCGTAAATGCCTGGACCAGTGAGAATGGAATTTCCCTAGAATAAAGCATGCGTAGGTGCGAAAAACAGTGAGAGTGAACAATCATTCATGGAGCTTCAACTAGGAAGGCAAGCCAGTCATGGCACCCAAAAGAGGAAGGATGATACCAGCCGCATGTGCACATGACGTTACCATCAGTTCCACATAGACCAAGAGATGGCGCCATGGGACCGTCAGGTTTCAGGAGCAAGTGTGAGTAGCAAGTTTCTCAACTCGATCTCTTGGGCGTCATGCCCAGACACAGATGTCTTGGCAATGGTGGTCGAGAGGTAACGTTACATAGTTAATGCAGTTATATTAAAACATTAAGTTGATAACATGCTGTAAAAGATTAAATGGGTGTACCACATCCCTTGCCTTTGCAGGGTAGTTGAGTCATGTTCTTCAGAACAGTTAGGCCAAGCTACAGTTTCTCCATCGTGCACTTAATTCCGTTAACACTTTTTAACAGAGCCTGCTATCAGGTAGGTCATACCTAATTGTGTGAAAATAGTGTGTCCTATTATTTATCCCTTGCCCGTACACCATTCATTGGCAGGCAACTAAGGAATTCTTGTTGCATCAGGGAAATTCAATCAAAAACTAAACGTCATGTACATTCATTCCTTTTGTTGTCCAGTAAATGATTAAATTGTCTGTTCAACATGGGAAGTTATGTGTCATCACGTGTGGCCATATTCACAAAGAATTTGATGTGATCCTAACTTTAATCCCAAAATTAAAATCAATGTGGTTCGGGCCTTGGGCTACTTAATCCTTGGCTCAATGTTTGATCAAAACTTCAAGGACTAGCCAATATATGCTCTTGGCTACAATATGAACTTAAGGATTTACAGGTTCATTTTATCAAATCAATCTTAGTTTGATCCAGTTTTTAATCTTTTGACCAGGATTAAACTCTGGATTAAATCAAAATTGATTCAATAAAACGTTAACTTTAATTCCAAAGTTCATACTACAGTGGAGAACATAGATTAATTAATCCTGCATGTTTAGATCAGGCATTAGGCCAATGATTCGGTAGTTCAAGGCTCAAAGGCAGTTTGGCTTTCACTTGAGGATTAAATTCAGGATCAGATTAAACTCTTTGTGAACATGGCTCCGGATCAAAAATCTAATCTGACACGAGTACTCGTATCCCGTGTTTGAGAAATTCTCTCTTTTTGCCAATGTCTGCCAGCAGGTATCTTAACACTATTATGATCATCCTGTTGACCAGGTTATATTTCATCCATCACCCGTCCGCAATTGCGATGGCCCTGTTGAAAACACCTGTATATATTTCATTCTGCACCGTACCAAATTTACAGTCCCTAGATTACAATTCCACAATGAGTCATAAAAGAAATCGAATACTAACTTATCGAGTCACTCTCCATCACAGACATGCAACATAAATGAACCTGTGTGGTGTACATCCATCGCTGCTTGTTCGAAAAGGCAGTATTGACGACAGTTATAAAACTTTGCATTTTTTTCGCATTAGTTCCTAAGTCCAAAGAATCAGCAAACTGCAATTTCAAAATCTTGTCAACTGCATTTGAGGGTTAAAATTGTCAACCCTACAACCTAGGTTATTGGCTGAGTTTTCCAGATTACCACTTTTTGGAAATGCATGCAAAACAACACCTGGGCGCTAGCTTCAAACAGATGTACGAGGGTTGCTCCGGCCAGCATCACATCATTCTACCATCTCAGTATATAGTTCTCACCGGCCTGCTAGACTCCCGGACAGGACACCTACAAGACTACCAATGAGATAACGCTGTACCACAGGGAACTGGGCTCCTCTAGTTTTGTTAAAATAAGAGCCAGCATGCTGAAAATACCATGTTTTCACAATGTGTCCAGGGCTTATCTTTGGTGGGAGGCGCAAGCAGCCAACGGTAGCAGTGCTGCCTGTGGCCGGGATCATTTCCACATCCTAATGCAGGACAGTAATGACCTGGAAAGTGATTCTGACACCATTTATTTACCGCAGATCAAAACATTTTACAATAAATGATGAGGTCTGTATGTATTGATACGACTCCATAAAGCATATGACTCTTTGACTGGTTAAGTATTATATGTTTGCTAATATTTGTTCCGGTCATTCTTAAAGCTGTCTATTTAGGGAGTGGCACATCGCCAGTTTATGTATGAATATAAATCGTAAAAATTTATAAATATGATACATATATACTTATATATTGAATGCTGTTTCTTGTTTTTGAGTCAGTATATTATTAAATATTAAATGATATTCTGAAACTTTCAATTATATCCCAAAATATTTAGTCTTACTAAATATTCATTCAAATAAATATATGTATCTGATCATATTGAATATTTTTAATCATATCGTTAAATAACCGTTTCGTGTTTGCCATTTAGAGATATCTTTGAATGCACTTAAACATATCATTTATTATTTAGCAATGTTATCTCTGAAGCTTCAGTGAGATCTTCTTGATTCCTGATTTTAATTTTTAGTTGCTCTACTGGCTTGTGCGTGTGTGGGAGCATCAATTTTTGATTAAGCGTTTTAGAGTCAACCTCATTATTATGACATATTGATATCCAACATATTCACTTAAAGACACAAGTTTTGAGGGATGTCAAGTCAACATCCTTTGTTATTTGACAAATTTGGCTGACATTAATCACATGTTCACGTAAAGTCAGATTCCTTGCTATTTGACAAAATTATCTAACATTAATCACATATTCACATAGCTTCACACATTTTGCAGGTTATTATTATATATTATTATTATTATTATTATTATCATCATCATCATCATCATCATTATTATTAATTATTTTCTATTTATTTATTTTTTTTGCAAGGAATAGATATCCGACATGTTCACTTAAACACACACGTTTTCAAGATATGTCTAAATGGCAAACACTAAGTCAAATTCCCTTGTCATTTGACAAATTTATCTAACATTATTTACATACTCGCACACATCTAACACATTTTTCAGGGAACAGATGGTGTCATTATAACGATTTTTTTTATTTTATTCAAGGAGAATAAATCAATATAATAAATTAGTTACCTATATCTTGTGACTTGTTCTCTTCCGCTGAGCTCATGTGGTGAAAGTGAATGTGAATGACAACAAAGAGCACCAACGTGAGCAGTTGAATTGCTCTCATGATGACTGAATGGAAAAGATCAGGGGTCTGTCACCTGTAAAGTGCAAAATGAATGACACATGTAAACCGAAATTGAAATTCAGATTAATGACATGCACACCAGAAAAGAAGATATTTCCATTACACCAAAACAACATGCATATAGTTATCATGGTAAACGTTTAAAAAACGTCTATATGTGTTATTATATTTTTATGTATTTTGTAATAAATGGAGACATTATCAATATGATTATGAAATACAACCATAACAATCATCAGAACGAAACAAGAAAACAAACAAAAGTGGACAAGGATTTACACTGTCAGTTACTTTTGGTGCTATTGAATGCGAATTATTAGTCTGGAATCACAGTCTATTGGACTCGATCTGCAACATAAGGAAATAACTCGACAGACCACACACAAATAACAGATAAACCAGACACCTCCGAGGTGATACGCAAACATGTACAGATCATTTTGGAAGTACCATATTTAATACAACCAACGTGCACCAGCATTAGCAATGGAGACTCCTTTATCTAATTTTGTTTTTGAATTCTGCACTCATTCCCTGTGATTTTGAGCAACACTTTCAATTTCTAGTTCGTATTGAATACAATGTGTATACAGAGGCATTTTAGTGATCCCAGTACTCTTGAATCGTGTGCTCTGCCTTTTAGCTTATTTGAAGAAGTAAAATGTGGGTTGCATCAGATGTTGGGCCATGTATTTGCAAGTGGCTTCCAGCATAACACATAAATTCCCTTTTGTAACAGAAGACTAATCCTGTGACACAGAAATAACGGAAAAGATGGTTTTATTCTTTTTTTTTAGGGTGAATTATCATTTCCTAGAGTTGAATTCAACTCACTGTAGATCAATGACATAAGCACTGCTACAAGTTAATTGTCATGAACCTGCATCAGTGACGTGCTGCATTGGCATTTATACAAAATCAAATGTGTGCGAGCAATGTTTGATTATATGTCACGCGTGACGTGAATAAGCGCGCAAACGTAAACAAACAGGGCACATCAGATCAGCGTTGAAAATAGGCCTAGGGCATAGTTTTGCAATGAATACACAATTAAACATAGAAATAAAGGAGTTATGTTCTGTGTAGGTCCAAAACTTCAGCACTAAAAATGGCAAATCTGGAGTGTTATATGATACATTACAACGCATTAGTCCTACCAGTAACCTGTTTAGTGAACTCAACGGGAGTACATAATTTTGGCTACTGTAAGCTTATAGCCTGTTAAATATATGAACTTTCTATGAGGAGAAATGGGTCTCCTGAATAGAGGGATGCTTTTTCGATCAACTGAATGCTTAGGGTCTGTACAAACATTTTAATGACCTTTTGGTGTTGTTTTTTTTTTCTAACCATTTATGTTATGACATTAAACGAATGAAAAATACGACACAGAGACAACAATCATTGCTCCATGCACCATGCTGCATTTCATTCATTCGATACCAGTCCCTGATTTTTCCGTATATTTACCTAGATTTAAGACGACAATTACATATTTGAATTCTTCATGAAAAGAGCTTTCATTCAAGTACCAATATTTCTATAGTCATACATCAGTGGTTATGGCTCTGCCTGGCAAGTCATGCTGCAGTTGCTGCAAGAGCAGTTACAGCATGACTTGCCAGGCAGTGCCAGAACCACTGACCAAGGCCTGTGACCATAGTATGGAATGAGTTAATAACATACTATCGGGATAGTGATTGGGTGGGTCATTATGAATGCAACTCCAGACAAAGGCTGCTGCTGGAAAGCTCAGACTATTTACTGGGTTTTGTGTGTAACTGGCTGGAACTACCAGCGCATTTTCTTTGCATGAACAATCAAGTGTTGATTTACTTAATGCTATTTTTTTTTCTTATGTTGCAAAGCTTGAAATGTAGGGATACCATTGGTACATGTGATGTTGCGCATCATACAGTACACAGGGCCATAGCCTTGGGGTCTGATTGGTCCGATTGGTCGGACCAACATTTAGGTAACCAAAACTATGTTAATATACAGAAATTTGCTTAGAATTTCCAAATTTCTGAATTTGGCCTGACTAACTTTCAATTGAAGGCTACAGTACTGGCACAGCTCACACATAAGTTTCCTTTATGCTAGCATTTTTAAAATGTGTGCTGGCATGCCAAAAGACCCATGCTAGTGGCTATTAGACAGGTTAGGGCAGTTAGACTGTGAGCCCCTTGTGGTGGGGATTTTGTCTAGGTATAGGATGAGTGGATGGGAGGCCAGCAGGATCGTGGCAATTAATAGGCAGCTGGGAACAATGTGCAGGAAGAGAGGGTTTGCCTTTAGGGATGTATGGAAGGACTTTCTAGACAGGAGGGGCCCAACCTAGATGTTTGCGTGGTATGTTTTCACCTGAGCCAGATAGGAGGAGACAGGCTAAGACAGGTGTATAGTGAGTGGGTACAACAGCAACAGGAAAACTAGATAGCCCAGCACCCATTCAAGAGGCTCAGACTGTCAGGGATGGAAGAAGAAAGAGAGCAGAAAAGACGGACAGGGATCAGAGTGGGGTATGTAAGCTGCAGAGGAGTTAAAGGGAAAATGATAGATACTTGCTTGGTAGCAGAGGAGGAAAGGATGGATATAGTGGCCCTGACAGAGACACATCTAAGAGGAGGAGAACAGGAACAATTAGATATACCTGAGGGGTATAACTTTACAGGAAGAGAGAGGGCAGTAGGGCAGAGAAAAGGAGGAGGGGTAGGTAGGAGGAGGGGTAGGTAAGAGGAGGGGTAGGTTTTCTCATTAAGAAGGGAGTGAAGTGGCAGAGGTTTTCAATCTGAGAGGATGAGAACAGCAAGTTTGGGAACAAGATGCAGTGGATAGGAGTCTATAGTCACAGAGGAGGAAGATAGCATAAGGGTTAGTATATGTAGGCAGAGAGGTACTACCAGAGGAAGGGAATGAACAGGTGTATGAGCAGTTAAGAGCACATATCAACATTGTACAGGAGCAGGGATACCAGGTCATGGTTGTGGGGGACTTCAACGGTCACATAGGAGATGGATTAGGCGGGCTTGATGGAGGTAATACAGACCAAAACAGGAATGGTGGGAGGCTTCTTAGCTTCTCTAGAGAGTTTGGGCTACGGATTTTGAACAGGGACATGCATTATAAAGGAAAGTGGACATGGAGTGCAAGTGACAGGAGATCAATCATAGACTATATGTTGGCAGATGAAAAGATGTTCAGGGCTATTGAAACATGTAGCATTGATGAGGAAGGGCATATGGATATTGGAAGTGACCATAATCGGATAGTTGTGAATCTTAGGTTTTTGAAGAAAGAGAAGAAACAAGGGGGAGTCAAATGGTTGTTGTGTGTTGGTAAGGATACTAACTGGGAGACATACAGACAAAGACTACATGATGAGCTGAGGGGGTGGAAAGGATGGTTGGTAGAGAGTGAATCAGTTGATGTTCAGGGGACAGCAGATGACATGGGGAGAATAATATTTGAGGTTGCAAAGCAGGTAATAGGAAGGAAAAGAGTACCAGTAGAGAGAACAGGGTATGGCATAGATGCAGAGATAAAGAGTGAAATTAAAAATAGGAAGGTTAAGAATAAAGCTTGGAGGTTTGCTAGGAAGTATGGGCAGCAGAATGAAATAGCTAAGGCTGAGGAGGAGTACAAGGCAAGAAGGATAGTACATGAGATGCAGACAGAGAGAAGGAAAAAGAGGAATGACAAGGTAACAAAAAGGGTTTTTTCAAGTGCAGGTGACTCCTCAGCAGTGTTTTGGAAACAGGTGTTCAGAAGGAAGAGGGTTGGAATTGAGAAGCTTAAGCATAAAGGGAAAGTATTAGAGGAGGCTAAGGATATAAAAGCGGCATTTCAGGAACACTGGGAAGAAATTAATGACCCACAGTGGGGGAGGGAGGAGCCACCTGGTGGTAGAGAAGAAACAGGACCTGACAGGTGGGAACAGGAACTATGCAAGAGAATTGAGAGAGTAGATTGAAATAGCAGTGAAAAGGTTGAAAGTAGGGAAATCTCCAGGGCCAGATGGGTACTAGAAAGGTCCAGATAAATATGGGAGAGCATGGAATTTTGGTTCAGTCTGGTTATTGAAAGGAAGGAGGCCCCAAAAGAATGGAGAGAGTTGAAGATAGCATACATTCGAAGAAAGGATCAGTGGATAGCCTAGATCAGTGCAGAAGGATAGCATTAGCATCAAATATAGGGTTTTGGATAAATGCACTGTGGGCTAAAGTGGAAGGACTAGGCTTTGGAGGTGGTTTTCTGGAAGTGTTAAAGGCTCTATATGCAGATATGAATTGTAGTCTCAGTATAGGGGATGTGGAAACTCAGGGGGCAAGGTTAGATATCAGTCTAAAACATGATGTGTGTTATCCCTACTTTTGTTTGTTATATACATGAGAAAACTGGGAACAGAACTGTTAGAGGGCAGTAAAGGAGTAACAAAAGGAGGAAAAAAGATTCCAGGGTTGTTTTTCGCTAATGACATTGTGTTAATGGCAGATGCAGGAAAAAAGTTACAGGAACTTTTGAGGATAGCAGGTGACTATGGACAAAAGTGAAGGTTAGAGTTTAGTAAGAAGAAGAGTCAAGTCATGGTCTTGGGGCAGAAAAGAAGACAGGACGAGAGATGGGTGGTAGGGAAGTTGAGGATACCAGAGGGTCAAGAAAAAGTCATTAGGATTGGAGAGGGTTAGGAGTACGAATATTTAGGGGTGAACATAAATGTCACAGGACAGGGAATGTTTAAGTACCATGTTGAGAAAATCAGATGGAAGATGAATAGAGCAAAAGGGATGATAAAGTTCACAGCTGGGAACAGCTTCAATGAAACATTTACAGGAAGGGTGCTGTGGGAACGTGTGGCCATACCTGGGATGTTATATAGGTTAGATGTGATGGTAATTAGCAAGAAGAATGTGGAATGGATGGAGAAGGCACAGAGGGAGATGGGGAAATGGGTGGTTGGGGCTCCACCGTGTGTAGCAGCAGAGGCCCTGTTGGGAGAGTTGGGATGGTTGTCAATAAGAGAATAGCTAAGGCTAGGTTGGGCTATTGGGGCTATCTACAACAGGTAAATGAAGAAAGACGGCGTAGGAAGGTGTACATGGAGGCTTTTAATGAGAAAACAAAGTGGGTTCAAGACATAAACAAGTTAGCTGACAAATATGCGTTGAAAGGGCCAGATGAGATTGAAGTGGCATGAAAATCGTATATAGCAAAGGTGATTTAAGAGATAAATGTGGAGCAGTCGAAAAGAGGGGTTGAGCAGAGGAGCACATACAGTGTATAGCTATAGAGCTGTAGACAAGCCAATGAAAACTAAATGTTGGGATAGTAGCAAGGGTTCTAGACTGTTGTTTCAGGGCAGAGCAGGAGCGATAAATCTGGAAAAGAGGAAACAGAAGTGGACGAATGCAAACGATAGGAAGTGTAGAGTGTGTAGGGAGGAAGTGGATGAGACCATTGATCATATGATAACATGGTGTACAGGTTATAGAGCACTTAGAGATAGGCTGTTTGTACAGTGGAGAGAAAGAGATTGGCAGTGTAAAAGCTTAAAGCAAGTAAGGGACATGCCAGAGAATGATAGGTTAGTATGGATACTATAATTGAAGGGCGATTTTCCAGGGAGTAGATTAGGTTTAGAGTCAGTCAAAGGCTTCTTGGTGCAGTGCTGGGAGAGTAGGAATAATATATTAGGATTAGTCACTGATGATAATAGAGGACCAATTTAGAAGGGAAGGGAGAAGGTTGCCCCTTATTCGAGCTCCCATGACCCTGCTTGGTGGCAACATTAGTAGGGGCTGTGGGCATGCCGAGCGCACAGTTGCAACTCTTTTAATAAAGGCCACCTGACTAGGTAGTCAGGACCATGGCAAATAAATGGAATGCCACAGAATATTGTGAGCGCATGGGTCCATGCTAGCAGAGCCAGGCGAGTTAGTGCAAACCAATGCCACTGGTATTTCGCAGACAAAACGCATATGGCGAATGGCTAGGCGCATTATGTTTAAAGCCAAACACGTTATGCTCATCGCCAATCGCACCATGCGCTGTCCCCACTTTGTGACCAAAGTGGAATGTTGTTTACCATGGAGTGCACATGCGCCTTATGCATGTGACCAAACGCATTGTGCCAATGGTGAGTTGACAGATGCTTCTGGCATATTTGGTTGTTGAGCATGAGTATTTGGCGATGCAATTTTTTCTCGTATCCGCCAGAGTTTTTGGCAGCAAGTTTGAGTATGCTTAAAAATAATGCTAGTTCTTCACCCCCCCCCCCCGTGGGGTGGGGGATGATAAACTTATGTGTGGGCTGTACTGTAGTTACTAACCCTGATAACCAGATAATGTAGATCGCACAGGCAGGTCAATGACAATGTTATGACTGCCTTGCTAGCATTGTTGTTTCACAACACTGGTCCTAAAAAATGAGATTCAAGGATTACCAAAACATCAACATGAATATCATCTTCCGATACCAAGGTGAAAAAATATATTTTACTTTTGACTTGAGACAGGCAGTCACATAAGGCAGCTGGTAGTTTTAAACCGGCCATTTCAATCTTTGAAATCCTCTTCATTAACTACAGATTTTAGTTTTCTGAAAAACATTGAGGACAGGTAAGACACCAAAAATAAATCCCACTTTAGTCAATCCTATCTCAAAATGTATTTGCGTTAGGATAACATATCATATATGTGTATACTCGTCATAATCAAAAGAATTTATATTTCCCGTGTTTGGGTGTCTGTGATGTTAATTATTGAATAAGCAATTGAAAGTTGACTGCAAATCATCCACCCCATAAATGTCGATATAAGTCACTTATTTTTTGTGATAAAATCATAATTACACTTGCATCTTAATCCTGACATATTGGCAACAAAAACCGGTCCTACGATTTTTTATGTTTTGTTTCGTTTTTCAGTTAGCCATCCTCAAAGTTTGACGTTTCAATTTTCCCTTTGATTTTTCCAGATGTTCATTTTCTTCATTTCATAGAAAAAGAACGAAGCAAAATTTAGAAAATCACTGAATAGTTTTTGCAGTTCAGACATTATAAAATCAAAAGCCGCTAACCGGATTAAATCTCGCCCAGCCGATTTCTTGGAATATCCATTCTTAGGTGGGGTTCTTGTCCTATCATCCTTTCTGAGAAAACAAGCTTCACAGGCCTTTGATGTTGATCATTTGCCTCTGAAACAATACCATTTGCTCCAGGGGAGCTGATATTTGCACAAAACGTAGTAAACATTGTCCCTTAACATTTGGTGAGGCTGTCAATCAATTCTTGGTCAATCATATGAATAAAAGAACCTTTGTAGTACGGAAAACATTATTCAGCGATATGTCAAATGGGGACAACGACAGGTTTCAAAGTGTGATGTCATGGAGGCGGCCCTTCGAGCCCCTGACCTCAAGCCTGGCAACGAAAGTTGTGTTGCCTTGCTTCGGTGGGGCGGCCTACGGCCGCTCGTTGTCAGTGCACGGATGGTGGGTTTGGTCTCCCGGGCCTACCTCTTCATCCAGTTTATAGGGATAGTATTTTATTGTATTTACTCCTATCTGTATACTTTATGTACTTAGCTTGTTAGACTTGTCTGTACACTTTACTTAGTTAGCTTGTCATTATTTTGTAGTTATTTTCTCAATGAGTTTCGTTTCTCTTTCCGACCCGAGTTTTGTAACGCTATTTTGTGTGTTTTCTCTGCTGTTCACGTTTATGCTTATTTCGATGTACTTTTATTTCCTCATCCCTGGGTTTTGATAAAATATTATTATGCACGTGAGTATTGTTGATTAAGGTGCCAGTTTTTTCCCTGACTGTCTTTGGTGTGAAGGACCACTGGGGTAATCCATTGTGGCGCAGCTTTTGAAGGGACATCGTGTGACGATTCCCGCTCCTCTTGAACATTTAAAGTCTCCCTTCATTAGAATCCAAAACAAGCCAGATAACTATAAAGTAAACCACTAAGGCCATGATATGTTAGCATGTTTGCATCTGCTCTGTGCCCACAAACATACTTTCGGCATGCCGCCTTATTTGGCATTGCCGCCCTGATACCACTGTCCTTTTGCCATGGGCCGTTGCTACCTGCAGCAATGTGACGGGCTGTTAAGTATGATTGACAGGTGGGATTGTTCCGTTTGGCGGCTGAAAACCAAAAGAATGACACACGGACCTTCGGATGTCCCCATGCCTGTGTGGTTTTTGGCGCTTTTCTCATATTTCTACTTTAGTTAAAAGCTAGAAATTTTGACAATTAATAGAAAGGACATTCATCTTATAAAAACCGTTAAAATCTCAAAATCGGCCATGCCAAGGTTTTTGGTATCTTACCTGTCCTAAGGCCTAACTACTAAAACTCTCAGCCTTAAAGCCGTAAAATCGATGTTGGTTGATTATAACTGTTTTAAGTATTTTGTACATCTGTAATTAACATGCCACAGCACAATGAATTTTCTAGCTTGACAGACAAGCTTTGTCGACCTTAAAATGTAATCCGGCAAAATAACCGGACGAGTCCACTAATTGGATAAAATGACTCAATATGGCACCGAGACTGTCTCCAAATAACTGCACTTACCTATATTCATGCCGGGACCCAGCGTGCAGTATGTATCTGAAAAAGGTGAATGGGTAACTGCCTGTCTCAAGTCAGGCGTGGCATTTATTTCTTCATGTTGGCATTGGAAGATGAATGATGTTTTAATCTCTGCTTTTTTCTCTTTTCAACCGTGCTCTCATTGTAAGGATGTAAATGTGAAAATGGGTCATGTTTTTCCAAACATTATGTCAACATTTTAAGAGGCGCCTGCTTGCACTTGACAAAAGTCCCTGAGACAGCGTTCTTTTTTCATATTTGCTTTGTATGCCATTCCTCTTATTTCAATCATTTAGCACAAAAAACCTGTTCAGGTCTTTAGTGATATCGGTAGTAAGATTGAGGTTAGTGCTATTTCAAGCCAAGAAAAGTATGAGTTGGCTTTCACACATCGAAATGTGTTGCGTGTTGTGATCGTTGATCATCAGAAAACTTGCATATGCTGACCTTGAAACTGGAGGGGAGTAGACTTGGCTGCACTCCCAGCAGGCATTGTTCTCTAGGTTGTTACACGCCGGAGTAGTGCAACAATTATAGTCATTCCACCCAACTATACATCTAAGTAAATATAGCTGGTGTCAAATCTAGGGGTATGCCGTGAGAGTTTCGTCGTCAGAGCTGTCGTCTGTCAGTAAACATCACCTTTATCTGGGACAAACTCGCCATCCGAGCCAAATTGGAAATATAAATAGAAAATTCTTTATGGATATAAATAAAATTCATTCATTCTTTCTTTCTTTCTTTCTTTCTTTCTTTCTTTCTTTCTTTCTTTCTCCCTCTCTGCCTCTCTCTCTCTCTCTGTCTGTCTGTCTGTCTGTCTGTCTAGATTTTGTCCGCAGCTTTTCCCAGAAACGACTGGCCATGGCCCTACTAAAATGTGTCCTCCAAGTTTGAATGGTTTAACATTGAACAATTATTTAAATTAGAAGCAATTCAACGGAAAGTTACATCTTCAAAACAATTCGTGAAAGGGGTTTCATTTCCAGTTCAATACATGGGTTTGTGTCATGGGCGCCTTCTGCGGCACACTGACAAAATTGAAGAATCTCAATTTTTGCTAAATCCACTGAATACCGTGCAGACTTTCCACAATATTGATCTCACCCGCCCCCCTCCCCCCGTTTTACCACCACACGCACAAGATGGTTTGTGTTACCTACCTTCATGCCGTTATGCAATTATTTTGCCCGCATAATAACCTGGGAACGCTAGTGCATGGTTAACATAAGTATCTCTTAGCTATCTTGGTCAAGTTTAGGAAACGATCTCTACCAATCTCCGCCCACCCAACTAGGAGATTAGAGTTGCGATGAGTGAGGGTGGGGTGGTGGTGGTGGTGGTGGTGGTGGCGGTGTAAATGCTCTTCCAGTTCGTTTGTATTTTCTGCATAATTATTGATATCTTCTACCGAATCAATATCCAAAATATCGGACTGGGCTGTACGGTATAAGTCAGACCCTAATAATTAGCATATAATTCAGAAGCTTATAACCCCTTATGTGGGTCTAGTTCAACGCTTTGAATTTCATGAACATTTGTTTTGATACAAGGAGATGGTTTGACTGTGGTAATAGGTCAAAAAAATTTTGTATCTTAGGCTAATAGGCGTTTAATTATTAACGTTTCATTTTATGTAATGTTACGTGACTTGCTTTCTTTCTTCTTGTTAGTCTACAACAGTATGAGTGGTCACAGTGAAGCCTTTGTTTATCTTTTACGTGTTGTTTCTTATTTTGTGAATCATTACAATTGTGACTAGGTCAGTAGATATCACTAGTACGGTCGGAGTGCAACATCATGTGCACGATCAGTGGCACAGGTGTCTGCTTCCCTGTTTATAGTTTTGGCCAATTTATAAACAAGTAATTGACATTGCCGTGTAATCACCTTAGAATGTAGACCATGCAATCGGGCAAAAACAGAGCTGGGTATATATATATATATATATGCCTGTGCGTTGGAACATTCCAAAAGAAATGGAGGTCTTTTCCAAAATGGCCGTCTTGAGGATCAAACGGTCTGTGGCCAGTAAATCAAGCCTAATAGAGTTACATGTTAAATTGACTATATTCGTTGGCTTGTCTCTGACATTTGAAATTTTCGTTGACACTGTACCTGTCATTTTGCTCAAAGGTTACTTCAATGACAGTAATATTACCAATAGAAAGTGGGGTCAAAGCCAATTATCCTGTTTGCTATACGCGCATATGTTTATGCTTACCTCCATAGTTAAAGTTCCGAGGCAAACCTCAATAAATAATAGCGAATAGATAAGGGTGTTTCGCGCTGGAACCTTGTAAAAAGATATTTCATTTAAATACCAGCATGCCTGTAGATACACAGAATACCATAGTCCAGGTCAGCAGGGTTTCTCGGCGCATTGAGCTCCGAGGAAAGCTGACGACTCAATCCAAAATGTGGCTCTGAAACAGTTAAGATCTGTTGTTGATTTAGTGGTTGAGTTGTGCAAGACAGAACTTGGCGTCAAGTGTTGTAAGGAGATCATTGATAAAAGTGTCAAAGAACATGGGTAACCGGGCGCAGCCTTGTAAAGCATGTTTATAATTATGGACTTGTTATAAACACTAGCACGAAATTTCAGTTACCGCCTGCTGATCCATCATTGTATATATACACAGTAATATTATAATAGCCACTGATGGCAAATTGGGGTTTTTATAAGTTCCCAAGTCAAACTGAATATATTGAAGTAATTTATGTATTACGCCTCCATGCTACACTGAATGTACCATTATGTGTATTCAGATGGTCACCCGTTCAGGATACCTGCACAGCCCCAGCTCTGATGGCCGCTCCGTCGATGGAGTGTCCCCGGTCAGCCCCAGAGTTGGAGCTGTCAGCAATCAAGCGCTTGGTTAACAACCTCAATAGGCAAGGGGAGGACCATAAGGTTCAAGAACTGCATAAAAGAGGGCACTGCAGTCAGTGGAGGCCTAGGGTTGTGTTTTGCCATTACTTTACATTGTAATTTGCAACTTAATAACTTGAAAACTACAGCACATAGAAACACCAAATTTAGACAGTAAATCTATATACATAACTAAATACCTAAATCACATAAGAAAACTACATACGTGACTAGTTTATTTAAGGTTGCTTTAACATACAAACTAATGGGAATAAACTGCTCTAGCCTCCAAATGTTTGTATATTCAGTTGTGTATTGGGCCGAATACACACCTCAGAGCTCATTTTGACCTTTCCTATTTTAGAGTTACCCCAATCAAGTCGACCCAAAATCAAAATACGAGGGTGCATGTTTTAAAGAATAGGCCTTCATGCCGTACTGCGTGTTTCTAGAATAAGCCCCGTACCACACCGCATGTTTATAGAATAAACCTCCATGCCACATAATACGCATCGGAGTCATTTATTAAATAAGCCTCCATGTCGCACCGAGTTGTTTGCAGTCATTTTAAAAATATGCTTCCGTGACATACTGCATGTACTGGAGTAGTTTATACAATAGTGCTTTCGTGCCACATTATAGTGGAGTAGGTTATAGATAAGCTACTCTATAGATTGTAGGAATTTATGGGCTCCATACCACCCTGCATAGGCCCATATTGACATAAATGAGCTGCCATGCCCCACTGCTTGTATCGAAGTGATTCAAAACTGACAAAGCGGGCGTGCGCCCATTTATTATTGACCATTACTTTTTGCTATCTGTGTATTAAAGTGATCGAAAGTAATGTTTTCAGCTGAATGTGCATTTTTTCGGAGATACTGCTAACACTCTCTCGGTTCCAAGTTTTTGCTGAGTCAACAGCGTACGTAGGTAGCTATGCACTCAAAGTACGCCGAGGAAAGCTGTTGACCTGGACTATAATTATAGTTTCTACTCTTTCATTGTAAGCATGCAGGTCCTTGAATGAAACGTCAGTTTAATAACATATAAAACTAGTGTCGTTATGACAATTCAGAACATCGACTTTTGCAAAATTGACATTGAAACAGTTAAATATGTATAACAACTCATCAGAAGAAGCATAGGCGATTGGTGCCAAAGGTTGCAGGTTCGAGTCCCGCTCGTTCCGAACATGAAATATATTCATATTGTACATGTTCAAGCGACATTACAAAGCGTTTAGAAGATGTAATGATCTTACACATATGGTTGAAGGCTCGGCCGTCTTGTAAACATACAGGATGAAATAATATAAGTATATATATATATATATATATATATATATACAAGCATGATAAAGATCGCCATCTCGCGGCTAAAGGGTCAAACACTTTAGTTTCTTGTGAAGTATTCAACTGTCGAGTGCCAACTGCGTGCTTATACGTTTAGAAAACTGTGACTTTATGTGTATCAACGAAATATGGATTAGACCTCAAGAACTGTATCTGGTTGATAAAGCAATTGGAACTTGTCGTAGTCTTGCACGTAACAGGTATAACATATTCTCAAAGTCTAGCATGTCTAAAGCTGATGTAAGCTATACTGGGCGCCCATATGGAGGGGTATCCATGATTTGCAAAAGCAATCCAAATTTCTCGCATCACGAAGTCAAGACTGTCAGAGACACAATACACCTAGTAGCAGTCGCAGTCTCGGATTATAGATGTAACGTCATTCAAGTGCTTGACGTTGTACACACGCCTTACTATACCAGAGATAATGTTGGAAAATATGTAGAAACGTTACACGTGACACAGTCTATAATAGACCAATGTGTTGTTTCAGCACCTGTAAAGATACTCTGTGATTTTAATGCAAGGCATCTACATAGTTTGAAATTACACAAGAAGTGGTATACTAAAAATGATTTTAGCGAAAATAGCCACATATTGTATGATTTTATTGTATGTAAGGACTTGTCGGTCGCAGATATTCTGTTCTTGTAACCAGCTGACAACACATTTCTGTATGGGTAATAGAAATTATAGTTAGATTGATCATATTTTATGTCTCTAGTACGATGTTAAAAGTATTTTATCATGTCAGATTATACCTTAACATGCAGATAATGTGAGTGATCACCTCCCTGATGGCTTGGTGAATGAACTACCTGTACACACCTTCACATGCCCTGGAAATGACCACAGCACGCGTAGACCTGGTTACACTCACCATTCTAATACGTTTGAGACATACCCGTGCCCTAAATAGAATAAACCAGGGTGTGGTGACTCTTATAAACATATTTTTAGTGGGTAGTTGAAATCCATGGCCCCTCTGAAGGTCAGGCACGAAGAGTGTAATGATCGCAAACAAGATTTACGTCAAGTGGAGGATTACTTAGAGAAACTTAATGACCATATCCACGATGCGACTGCAGAAGCGGGTTGTGTTCTTGTACAAAACACAGATTTTATAAACTTTAAGTTTACTTGTGCCCTCGACTGAGCTCAGATGCCCACTCCCCTTTATTGATATCTACATCAGATGCTGGAAAATGCTTTGATAGTCTGTGACAAGATGGTCTTTTTTTATTGATAAGTTCAAGCGATACCATTATCTAATTGGATGCCTATGTTGACGTGGTAACGCTTTAAAAGGGATTGTACAATGGGATGGTAAGTTAAGTAAACAGTTCCCTCTGTTCCGCGGAACGAGGCAAGGCAGGACTTTATCCCCCGCGCTCTTCAATATATAATTGAGAATGACCTTCTTGACTTAATATCATTACAACCCAGCGAATCAGTAGCCATATATTTAATTTTACAGCATAGGCAGACGACATCACCCTGCTTTCCCCCACCGTTACAGGTTTGCAGCGTCTTATTGATGTATGTGTGGAATACTCCAATAAATCATGTAAATGGAAGTTAAATTTGGGAATAGAAAAATCCAGGTGTATGATTGATGGTAAGAATCCTTTCAGTGTAATGCCAGTGTGGAAAATGAATTTACGTCTCATGAAATGTGATGATGATTTGAATGTACTTGGGGTGGAATTTAATCGCAAACATGACTACAGTGCGCATATAATCAAACGGATTAACACAGCGAGGAGATCTATCATAGCTTCATTTCTGCTGGGATGCCGTATTCTGGGTTAAGTTCAAATGTTAAAACAGTTGTGGAAAGCAATATGAGTCCCTTTACACTCCTACAGTATGGAATATATACAATTGTCTAATGACTATGTTAGAGAATTGGAGTCTTTTCAAGGTACTATCTTAACGCAAGTGTTCGGTTTTAGTAAATGGTCGCACCACTCGTCAATTTTGGTAGCTTTAGAGGTCCCGCCTGTTTTGGGTATTATAAAGTACAGCAGAACTTCAGTATTTCTCAGAACAGCCGTTAATTCTCCTTATCGCACATTATGTTGTCACTTGCTGTCAAAATATTTGGTTTACAGAGTAGCGGGTCTGGTCCTAGGTGCCAAGTAAGCAAGTAAGTACATGTTTAAGTATTTTATTGACATTCTTGAGTCAGTTGTGACTCATAAGTCATACAATACAATACAATACAAGTATAGAGTTCACACTCCAATCATTCAATGAAGACAAAAAAAAAAAGAAAATGCAAAGGCATTAAGGCCACTAAACTACAAACTAGAGGGTGACTAGTATCAAAAAGCACAACGAGTCTCTGGTCTCTGTACCGTACCTATGCTTTTATTTCCTCAGCAATGGGGGGTTGAATAATAATAATAATAATAATAATAATAATGATGATGATGATGATGATGATGATGATGATGATGATGATGATGGTGTGTGTGTGTGTGTGTGTGTGTGTGTGTGTGTGTGTGTGTGTGTGTAATTTCAAAACCACTTGACCATTCTTGTTCCTTCAGACAAATACAGCCTTTAGATATCGTTGCTGTTGTCCCTGTTTCAACAGGAATAAAATTAAAAATGAAATTTCTCAGTGTTTATGGATTCGAACTTTAGAAAGAGGCAGTGTCAGGAGCAGACATGAAGGGTATAGGATTTGCCAAACATATGTCTGGTATTGATAATGTGACAGTGTTGCACACGTTTGGCTCTCTGAAATAAGTAACTTAAACCAGTGCAAATACGCATAAGAGAATACATACCTGTTCTTTTTAGGTATCATTCGCTTGCTATGGAACCTAAACGTCTTGGAGGACAACCGACACGTAATACCTATTTGACTATCAGTGAAAGTGACTCATGCGCAACCTGCTATATACCTTGTATACCAATACAGCATGGTTCATGAGCAACGAAAAAAATGTACATTTCACTGATCGTGCACAAACGGCCCCTCCTTTAATGTCAATACCCCTGGCATTCTATCGTTTACATTTTTACGATAAAGGCGCACTGTGGGCCACAATTGCTTGCTCGGGGATACTTTGGGCTCGAAAATTGGAGAAAGGAAAAGTTTGCCTGGTGGCCAAACACATGTTCGAATAATAGTGTGTGAAAGAAGTCACTATGCGGTTCTGTTAACAAAATTATGTGTCTTTTTTTTTTCAAATTCTGGGGAAACTTTCAGTTTTTTCTTACAAGGTTTCCCTTTTAAAACAAATCTGCGGAACCGCCATGTGATTTTGAATGTGGCAGCTAGGTGTCGCTGTACATAAACTAGGAAAATACCAATGGTTATTGGGGTTTAATATATTTACCTAAATGTGAGTACAAATAAAACAAGTATATGGCACAGACACAAACTGATTATTTTGGTTTGAAGTCCAAGGTTTCATTTACAAACGTGCGTGTTTTAATAGATTTATAACTGATTTTATATTGCCTTTGTACTTCATACTGTCCCATTATTGCTCAAACGATTGAAATAGGTTATATCTACTGAACTCACTTTTTTTATTCTACTTCAACATTAATTTGCATTGTGGCATTAGATCGATCACTAAAACTTGCCCTTTTCAGATTTTGAATTTCTTTAAAAATATGGGAAAATCCAGAGGTTTTAATATATGTAATAGTATATTTTCCATCCTGAAAATTTACACAAAATCAGAGCTGCACAAATAGGTTTACAAATATATCATGATAGGACATTTGGCACTTAAAGTCTTTACATCAATCTTGATTTGGCAAATCTGACATAATTTTGATGCATCATAATGTTTTATTTGAACAGCAAGAATTTGAACTGCCATCTATGTAAAATAAGTAGTTCCTGAAGTTGCCGCTGGCACTCTCTAATGATACACTTTTCAGGAGAATGTCCCTAATGTGTATGTATGTATGTATGTATGTATGTATGCATGCATGCATGCATGCATGTATGTATGTATGTATGTATGTATGTATGTATGTATGTATGTATGTATGTATGTATGTATGCATGTGAATATGTATACCGATGAGTGTTTTAATGAACCGGTAAAAGAAAATACGTAGATATAACATCGGATGTAGACTTGTGCGGGAAAAGCTTGAAGTCTTACTGCACACATTATTCATGAGAGTATTTGTACTTATGCGTCTCTAGATATCCTCACACATTCAAGATTAGCAGACGAATCTGTTGTGACCGCCAGACGAAAAGAATAAGTCAGATCATATATGGACTCGTGTGAAATGTATGGGAAACACAAAAGAACAACAGGGATATGTATTATTACTACACCTATGGTCATGTCTCCTTACATCATATACTTACCCTACAATCGAGCGTAGTTCCCATGCGACAGTCACATATTCTGCATTGTACAAGAAATATCGTCTCCCACGTAGAATAAATATCACAAAGACAGTGACATTTAGGCCATGAGTACATAGGTATGCAGGACCAATGCTCCACTTAAAGGTGCAGTGGGCTACTTTTTACGGTTCATAGCATATGAGGTTATTTCATTAAATGTCACCAGACTGCTACCCTCCGCGAACATTGGGTTCATTGTACCCGGCGTGCCAGAGAAAAAGCTGCATGCTGCTCAAATTTGTTATTCTTAAAACTGGAATAGAGGATGAAAAGTCTCCTTTGATTAACTTTAATTAATCACCAGTGAAAGACCATGTGGCTGAATAAGCTGGCATTTTACAGACTTACGTTTAGATAGTTTTAAGCTGGAAGACTCGCCCCTTGAACGAAAAGGTTTGGGCATCTTATAGCAGAGATGAAGTCAGGTATACTGTCTTGGGAAAGCTAACTGATAGTGTAAAGAAGTATACCGTTAAAAAAAAGAAATGCATTTTAATTAGATGGATAAAACGTAAATTCACAGATATAGATTCTAAATGGAGACAAATTCTTAAAGAATTGTTTCCAAGTAACGAAGAATCACGATTTGTTTCAAAATTGGCGTGTTATTGGTTCTGTATAAAATACCTTCATTCTGCATTCAATTTATGAAAACATGGGTTGAATTCAGATACATGTTGTTACGAAAGAAAGATGATATTCGTATTTAATGACGTATAGAGGTATTGTTGAACATTCTGGTGGGAGCAGGAAGCAGGAATCTGGATATATTTATTCGACCAATACATGTACACGTGCTAACAACAAAAATATATTATACTAATAAATGTTAGGTAAAATGGTCGGGGAGACTCTCATAATGACAAATTTTGTTGCTATCTTGAGAGCCACCCCATATTTGTCACATAGAAAACAAACAGATGGTATATCAGAACAAGAGTAAAATTAACTTATTTTATAAAATTAACTGATGCAAGAATATGTTACAAGCAATAGTATATAGAATAATTTTCGGTAGTGGCTGTAGTTTACGCGGGAGCAAATATAACAGTTTCAAAGAGAACATGTATCTTCGTAGTTTCGGATGAAGAAACCTACAACGTACAAAAGATAGTACGATAAAGTTATCAGCTTTGTAAACAGTATTGTCAACAATACGGGGTAATATCGTTACACCGGAGCAGATGAATGGACAGTGAGGCTTATCGATGGCAGCAATTGTTGACCCTCTGCCCGTTGAAACCAAATAAAACCGGCTGGCGGTCAAACGTCTTCTGCTTCAATGCTTTGCACTAATATCGACAGAAAGAAAAACATTACTGAGAATACAGGTGAGGCATATCAAGATCTAGGTCAACAACTTTCCTTGGCATGCAAAGAAAAGCCATTAATCGAGTCTTAATTCATGGAAGAGGGGTTAAAGGGTCCTCAGAATGTGACGTACAAGATACTTTATACAACATGTTTCTTCAAGATAAATTTGATGAAGTTGTGGAAGTCTTATAAAAAACACCACTTACTGACTATTAGTGGGATGTCGCTAGGTTACGTATCCGAGTCATGTTAATATTCATTCACTACTTGCATGTGGCCTGCATCATTGGTGTCCATTGGCCATGGTATACATATATGAAGGATAAAATGTCTTAGTAAAGCAAGGTCAGTAGGCCAAGTTCACAGCTCCGTGATATCAATTTACTCTCAGTTTTACAATTCAGTTCCGCTAAACTCAGTAAGAAATAGCCGAAGCTGAATTTCAAGTCAGCTGACCAGAGGCTGGCATTCCTTTTAGGTGAATCTTTCAAGCTCAGCTAACCAGAAGCCACACATACCAGCCTTTTGTTTCAGGAAATGCTGTTTATATGATGTCTCCAAACCTGATTTCCCTTCAAACCCTCTGGCAAAGTCTCTTTGTAAAGAAAGCAGCTTGCGTATACATATGGATAAACATAACATAATGCATTGGAATAAACACCGCAAAAACAAAAGAATTTCTCATCTCCTTTGGAAAAGACCCGGGTGCGGGGTGCCCCCCCCACACTTATCAGAGATGGGACAGAGATGGAGCAAGGGACACAAACTAAACTCCTGGGTATCATCGTTAGTAGTGATCTGAAGTGGGATGGCCATGTACGCCATAAAACGCGAAGGCATCCAAACGGTTATTTTATCTGAGACAATTAAGTGTACTTGATACACTACAAGAGATCTTTTAACAGTATGCAAAACCTTGGTAAGCCCTGTCTGTGAATATGCTTGCCATGTTTGGTCGACCAGCTTTCCTAAACATCTGTCAGATACACTTGAATCTACCCAGTCCCGTGCCTTTGAAGTCATACTCCCTTGTGAATCATGTAAGATGGCCGTAACTCTACTCAATTTTGGAAACACTATTATTTAGAGACGAGAACAAATATGTCAATTGTTTTTCCAAGCTATGACAATACCTACCCACAGATTGCATAGATTACTGCTGGATAAGAAAATAATAAAGTATGGCATGAGAAACAAAAACGATTGTGAGCTACCAAAGTGCAAGACTAACAGGTATAAAAATAGCTTCATTCCTTAATGCTTTAGCAACTGCAAAGATAAAAGACTCTATGACCAATGCCAACTCCAGGTGGACGGACAAAGATATATATATATATATATATATTCTGCCACAAAGCTTTTACGTCTATAGTATTGTTTTAGATGCATGATACTTTATATTTGCTACTTTTAAGTATTTTCAACCAATGTTTTAAATACATGATAATTTATATTTGTTTTTTTATGTACTCTCTCTCTCTTTCTTTCTCTCTCTCTCTCTCTCTGTCTCTGTCTCTGTCTGTCTGTCTGTCTGTCTGTCTCTCTCTCTCTCTCTGACACAACCCCAAATATGAACAAACGTGTATTTTACTCCTGACAGATATTTGATTATTCTTTAAGGGTTAAAACTTACTGGCTGCTACTTGGCTTATAATTTCTATCTTTAAACAGGTAATCAAAATAAGGATTAAGAGAAGCACGTAAGTTTAAGGGATAGGAACAACATTTCCTGGTTTTTTTTGTGATACAATCCAAACTGAAATATTGTACACGGATATTTTAGGTGTGTATCTTTCTTGATATTGTTTGATACCATCAGGGAAAAAGTAATGTGAACATGTTATACGTGAAACAGTCCAAAATTTTAACCCCCGCCTTGCGTTAGACATGCAGGAAGGTTTTAGAGGTCAAAGGGTACCAACTTAAAAATGCTCTTATATATAAGGTTAACAAAGCTGTAGGGCTAGCCATGAGTAATGAAATTCATTTGACAGTTCCTTGAATTACATATATATGTGGAATTGTTCAAAGAAAAGTCGAGCAGTAAATACTTTTTGAATCGTTTCTCATATACCAATTCTAACCCCCTGTTTTGGTTGTGTTGGCTGTTCCTTGGAAGGTCCTGTCATTTTTTGGGGTGGGGATGGGGGTGGCGGTGGCGGTTGGTTTGCTCTCCGATGATTGATCTTCGGTACCCCTGAGACGGTGCTGGACTTTTTGCTTATTTATCGTGGTATTCCTCAGCACGTTTTGGTCAATGTTTATATATTTCAGCGTACCATTGTTCCAATTGACATTTCAAGGACTGTGAAAATATAGCTAAATGTTTTAGAACTACATAATCTTCTAGTGAATGTGAGGTCTCTAAATCTAGTTTGCATCAATTTCTCAGAAGCTCATGATCCACTTTCCCGCCACAATAATACTCAGAATATATTGTCACATGATATGCGGTGCAGTTGGCTTGTACGACCCGAGTACAGTAATTTATCTTACTGGCCGAACTTAAAGAATGAAAATGTGCACGACGATATATGACATGGTAGGTGTGTCCTTAGTTAATGAAAAACAAAGCGTATTTGAAATTTAAAACTTCCTATTACGAGTAGTTCTAAGGGTATGTCCCATGAAATGAAAGTTTATCCGAAATTGATATTCTCAGTCTTCTTCTCAGCATGGCCACCGGCACCATCGGTTATGGTCGAGACTGTACTGTGAATGGCCATCTACACCATTGCTTATGGTCAAGACTGTTCTGTAAGAATGGCCACCTACACCATCGCTTATGGTAAAGACTGTTCTGTCAGAATGGCCACCTTCACCATCGCTTATGATCAAGACTGTTCTGTAAGAATGGCCACCTTCACCATCGCTTATGGTCAAGACTGTTCTGTCAGAATGGCCAGCTACACCATCGTTTATGATCAAGACTGTTCTGTCAGAATGACCACCTACACCATCGTTTATGATCAAGACTGTTCTGTCAGAATGGCCAGCTACACCATCGCTTATGGTCAAGAATGTTCTGTCAGAATGACCACCTACACCACTGCTTGTCGTCAAAACTGTACTGTCAAAATAGCCACGTAAATCGTTGATTATGGTCAAGCATGTACTGTTTAATAAGTAGCCTAAATGATATGATATGATATGATATGATATGATATGATATAAATAAACTTTATTCGGTTTATATATCACATAGTGTATGTGTGAAATCACATAATGTGTAACACAAGAACTGGATTTTGTAGCATTGTAGTCCCGAACCCCACTCTCATATGGGCCACCTTACCAGAGAATTACTTCAAACTAACATATTAAATTATGTTTTATTGGTAACACGAGTACTAAAAAGTAAAGTACAAGATTAAATAATATTTACTGACCCCCTCCCCCCCAAAAAAATCACAGTTAGTTGGTAACATTACAACTACTTTAAGAGTTTGTTACGTTACAGGCTGGATAAGATTGTTAATTATACGTTTGCATATTTGGAAAGATCCCTATATTTTGTCTACTAAAATTGATGGCATGTAGTTTTATTTGATAAGGGCTGATGTTTTATGGCATATGCATAATCGACATGCTTTTGTATTTGTGCAATTTATGGAAGCTTTGGAGCTGTAAACTGGGATAGTTTCAACAGTGTCATATCTATGCGGAGTCTCTTTTGATCTCCGTGAGCCTGAATTCTGTGCTATTACATTTATGTAGAGGCAATCATTAAAGTAAGCATGGTAAAGTGCTGTGTTTGAGTTATAATACAATCTACAACAAGATAACTTGAATTTGAACTACTCGACTATTCGCGATGATTTTACCTCTTTAAAAAGGGTTGAGGTGTGTGCCAAAAAGATACTGTCTCTCATTATTCTGATTAGTTTTTCTGTAATCATTTTATCTCTTACCATTATGGAATCTTCAGACAATAATGCCATAATTCAAATACGCAAAAATAAGGCATATTTAATCTTTCTTAGTTTACTTTTTGGCATAATACCTTTTAGCTTACTAAGAATACCGAAAACACGTGGAAGTTTATTCGATTATTTTGATATCTTACAATCATGGAATCCCCAGGCAGTAATTCCAAAATTTAAATGCTTCAGAACTAAGGACATTTAAATTATGCATAATACACATTTTCGCCAAATTTGTTTTAGCTTACTAAACATATCAACAAATACGTGAAAGTTTTCTTCGCTATGTAGAACACACGGGTATTCCATGATATGGTCTGATCAATCATAATACCTCAAAATTAAAAGCATTCGACATGCTCTCATATCATAGGTGGCACAGTTTTCCTTTGATAATATTGTTGTACATTTACTGATATACCATACCAGGCTATTATCACAAGTCACGCCGTAGGAAGTCGGCGAAGCTAAACTGTCTACCTGAAAATAGAACAGACAAAAACCGGATTTAATTACAAATATATGCTTTAATGTTTTGATGTTTTACGCTCAACAGAAGATGGTATATTCATAAAACAAAGGCCTGCAACTTCATCCCTGATACGATTGTGATCACAAAAGTTGATTTCTCTGCTAGGCCACTCTAAACACTTGTCACATGAAAACCAACGAAAGAAACACAATGAATATGCGATATGCCAAACCCTCTCGTGGGCAATGAACACGCAAAAATTAAATGTTACCATCCCTTAGTAAAGTCATAAAAGTTCCAACTCTTGATTGCGATGCTATCAATGCATTGATTAAGGAAATGACTAAATTAAGGTGATAAAAGAAGCAAAGTCCTGTTTATGTCACAAAAATTGTTGCCTTTTTTGCACCAAGCAATAAGACTTTCAAAGTGCACTATAATTTAGAACAATTACACGTGCACTTGTTGTAATTAGGAGAGTCTAGGTGATCAACATGACGCTTTTCTAGTGGCAACTTCGAACACAGGGTAATAAAGGCTACACTCTCGTGGTCTGCTTTTTGGACTTGAAGGTTTTTTGTGTATTAAGCACGCCGGAAATAGCCACCTGCTGTTCAGTAGAATGTCTGCAGACTCGCACGGCTGTGCTTCTATGTCCAGTTCAGTTCTGACACATGCCCTAAATAAGGCTGTCACACAGGTTCGCTTGCCTGAGTGATTTGAAAAAGTTCCTTGCGCATCTCGTTTAGTAGGTGTTGGAAGTGTGTTAACAGCAGCAGACTGCTTTCAAATTCTCAAACCTGGGCCAGATGATAATTGCCGACAAATATCTCCTGAATTTCTAATCACATCCAAATATTCCCAATAAATGCGGGGCAAACATCTTTGTGACAACAGTGTTCCTACCCATCAGCACAGTTCTTTCACTTTGAGATGTGGCATTTTCCTTCCCTAGCTTTTCTATCAAATGTGATATCATCAATGAAATCATAAATCTTGCCTATTTCAGAAATATTCTCAAATTGGCCACCGCACGACTTTCTAACAACCATTCAATGTAGAAAGAAATGACTAATGAGTGTGGGAAAGGCTCGGCGCAAAACGGCGGAATGTCAACACGTAGGCGTGCAGTAACCTTTCACTATCTCTGATTGGTTTGGAATTATGTCAGTCAAAAACACTTTCTACTTCACACGGGACCAGTCTGTTAATGCAAAGGTTGTTGTGTCAGGGGTCTGGTGGGTGGGCCTATGGTATAAGATAGAACTTCAACTGTAACCAAAACAATGATGACGTTACCCATCATCTCACCTTTGGTTTGGTGATGGGTGACGTCATCATTGTTCCGTGAACAGTTAAAGCCTGGGAAACCTAATGATATAAACTTTTTTTTTCTGGTGTAACGTACACAATGCACACAGTTTTCATAATCAGATTAAGTTTGGTTTGAAAGCAGCCCTCTTCTTTCTCTTATTCTGAAGATCATACACTATGTTTTTTTTTCACATTTGGTGATAGATTATTGGCATGTAGTTACTCATTAACTGTGGCAAGTTCATAGTTAATATTGCCAGGCACTTGTTGAGTGTTTTTTGCATTGTCTCTTCTATCACCGCAGACCAGAATTTAGAGTTCCCTTGTATTATATCTAACTGCGATGAGAAATGCCTTTTTCCTTCTATTTCTGTTTTGTTTGCTAAGTTGGGATCTTTGTTCACAAAGAAATCATTTAAATGTCGAGAAATGTGTTTTTTTTCTGTACTTCGTTCATCTCCAACATTAAAATATTTGAGGAATTATTTATAATCATTGGCCTTATTTAAAACACCATTGCATATGGTCAAGACTTTACTGAAAGAGTAGCCATCCAATAATCGGAGAGGGGTGCAAAAAGTATGTATACAAAAGTAAGTATATAAAGTAATATTGAATGTACCATCCAAAGAAAAGCTTTTCCTGAACAGTACACTTAGCCACGGGGCTCCCTGCTGTCAAATCTGTATCCTTAATCTTTCTAAACTGCACACGTGTACATTGTATTTGTGTCTTGTTGTCCAAAACCACTTCCTAGTAGTCATTACCCTATTCCGCAGTCCATACTCTTTACTCTCCATAAGCTAACCTGTCCCTGTCTAACTTATATACATAGAAGTACTATTGTCCATATTGCACACGTTCCTCTGTAAAATTTTGACATAGGCTGTATTAGCCCAAATAAATTAAAGGGTCTTCAGCGGGTAACTACTCAACATGTTTCGGAGCCTTTTACCCGTACATGTCTCTCTGAGTAGCGGCTCCTTGCCTAAGCTAAATATTCAGCAAAGACAACCCACATAATAATGAATAAATATGAACGTGGCAATTGATGAATTAGCTAAATATGTGAAGTTTTGCTTGTAAGTGCAGAGCTTCATATCAAAGAAGAATACCTGTCAAACAAACCATTATTACCAAATTTTCATAGTACAGGTTCAGATAAGAACAATTTGACTTACCCCTGAACCAAAAAGTACCCTTTCCAGCTGGACAGCTTTTCCTAGTTAAACCATCCGCCAATGTTTAACTGAAGTGGAAACAAGCTGGTGCATTATATTCAGTCCCAGTGATTGTAAAATAAACAGTTGCAGCTAGACCACCTGTACAAACCAAGGAAAATCCTAACAAGGACTGCAACAATGTACATCCTGTACCAGAGATGTAAAACAAACTCCATGATGACACCTACTCCTCAAACAATTAAGCTCTATTTAACTGCCAACCCTGAGTCAATGTGTCAACTTAATGTGTCAGGTTTGTGACACTTGAGAAAATACTGTCAATTTTGAGTAATTTTTTAATAGTGAGTAAATGTGCATTTAGGCATGTCAGAAAAGAATGGGAGTCATTAGCATTTATGCCAAAAACATGCTATCAAAACAATTTTTCTTAACAGGATTTTAAGTACAATTAGGCAAACATGCAACTGTCGTAGGCCGCTTCTTGCTACGTGTACCCCCTGGGGGTTTACCTAACAGAAAACATGTAAGCCTAAAATGTCTGATAGTGAATATTAAAACAGAAAGATGCCAAAAGATAAAGTTAAGTAGCAAAACAGACAAGTCTAAAAACTGTAGATTATTGCGGCCAAACTTTCTAATAATCTTTGGATGTTAACAGTAGAATTATAGGGCAAGTCAGAAAAGAATGGAAGTCTTTTGTATTTATGTCAAGAGAATGCAATTAACCAGATATCAAGTACAATTAGGCAAGCTTGTAACTGTCGTAGGCCCCTTCTTGCTACCTGTAGCCCCTGGGGGTTTACCTAACATAAATCAAACTGACTTAAGACGATGTGTACCTTACTTATATACAGGACAGGGCTGCAACAAATTGTTGGTCGAACAAAAAAGTATCTCTGAGGTTTAAAGATTTGCAATGTAACATTTCAACAAAGGAGTAGGAAGACTTGGGCTGGCGGTATGTGACCCCTGCATAAGCACAGACTGTTGTTCAGTGACTGACTACACTTGTTACATCAAAGGTGATAATGTTCCTCTCAGGGCCAGTGATTCTTTTTGCAGGATTTCTTTCTTTTTAATCTTCATCCAGTACAGTGGAAGAGGTGGCTTTCAGCTAATACCTTAGTACACTTTACCTCAAAACACCTCTAGTCAACTTTATGGTGCTAAAAATTGTATTACTATTTACCGGATTATACCAGTGTCGGTATGGTGGAATAGTGTATGAAGCTTTTAAGTTTCAAAGGAGACGTCCGTCAACAATTCACATTTTTTACTTCTTCTCCGAAACCGTCAGCCAGATCCACTTCAAATTTGGTGGGGATGTGCCTTGCGTGGGTGTCTACCAAGTTGTTCAAATGGTCACGGTCCAGTGATTTTTAGATTTTTAATGATTTTTTTTTGTTCCTTTTTGGGCAAATCTTAAAAAATCTTCTCACCTGAAACCGCTCACCCAATTGCTTTGATATCAGACAGGAACACTCCCTGGGACTCCTGGTTCTTAATTTGTTCACCAGGTGGCGCTGCAATTTTTTTCTATTTTTTATGAATTTTTGTGTGTTACCTCAGATTAAGCTGAAACATGGTGGATGTGTTCCTTGTGGAAGGGTCAAATAAAGTTGTGCACAAAGTGGGAATGCTGTGGATTCCTGATTTTTAACGATTTTATCAATTGGGGTACTTATTGGTCAATGGAGCTTTCCTATTGATTACTATGGAAGTCAATGAGCATTCTCATGCTAATTCACATTTTCGACTTCTTCTCCAAAACCATCATCCAGATTAACTTCAAACTTTGTGGCAATATACCTTGGGTGGGTTTCTACCAGGTTTGTTCAAATGGTCGAGCTCCAGTGATTTTTGGATTTTTTAAACGATTTTTATTATTCTGATGATTTCCAATGAAAATGATTTTAAACTGTGGTTGACCGAACATACATTTGTGCTCTAACTCTGCCTTTGAAACGAGGTTTCGATGCGCAGTGTGTGGTGCCCTGGTACACGACTGGCAAGTGGACCATGACAGGTATCTCTCATGATCCCCTGTGCAGCTGGCTCCCTGGCCTGCTCGCTGCCCGTATAGACCCTTGCATATATTTAGCGTGGTTGCCTGTGTATGACATTTCAGTTCACCTTGTTTTATTATTATTTAAATATGTTGGGAGTACTTCTGCATGTATATTGTAGTTTTATATATCTCGATGTATTTGCTTTTATTCTCCATCTTTGGATTTTGTTATATAATAATAATAATAATAATAATAATAATAATAATAATAATAATAATAATAATAATAATAATAATAATAATAATAATAGTAATAATAATAATAGTAATAATAATAATAATAATAATAATAATAATAATAATAATAATAATAATAATAATAATAATAATAATAATAATAATAATAATAATAATAATAATAATAATAATAATAATAATACAGAAACAAATACGGGTTATCCTTGATTGAGAGGACATAAGGCAAGTGAAGGATGTGAAGTATTCAGGGGTGGATATTGATGATCAACCGACATAGAATATACATCTTGAAAATTCTAAACAAAAGATTCAAGGAGATTGGCTGTTCTCTACCGCCTTAGAAAATTTATACTTGCAGAGGATACGGAGACTGTTTTGAGATGACCGTACCATATGCAGATTATTGTGATACCGCATGGGGAACGTGTAGTAAGAGAAACAAGAGTGCAGCCCAACATCTACAAGTTACAGCAGCAAGCATTTTGACTAAAAAATGTTCATACTTCTGACTTATTGTGCAAATGTATCAGTGGCTATGCACCATATTAATTATTAGAGTGCTTTTTTTCTGGAGACATAGCAAGTTACAATACAAGGAGCTTGGAGACATTTGAAGAAGAACATTGTTTTTGCTATTTCCAAGGAAACAATTTTAGGGGATCTTATACATGTGATCTTTTACAAGTCAATCTACCTACGTTTCTTAAAAAGATTGTAAGAGGCCATCTAATTTTGAAAAGGAAATACAATTTTCCTATTTAAACGAGTCATCTTTTGATATATATTTTATGAGGTGTCATCTATATAGTTGTTACACTGATTCTTAATATGAATTTACTATTATTATCTATTAAATTGTATAAAGTTCGATGTGCACATGGTACATTTAGTTTTGCCTCTTCTGGATTCAAGAGCCCAGTGACAGAACAGCTATGGATTGATCGGGTCACTTTGACTAAATATATTCTAAATAAAATAAAATAAACACAGGTTGCCTGTCATAGAGTACCACTAAATATAGGTTTCAGTATACATTCGACAGAATTACGTAAGTTACGTCAGGAAGCATTGTAAAAAAATAGATATTGATAGGGCAAGTCTCGCTAATTAATCGGATTTGAAAGCCAAAGTCTAACCCGGATCAGTTACGTGTTTAGAAGCCAACACAACAATAGCAAACTAAACCCAACTTCTGGTTAATTGACCCACATTTACTAACGGCTTCTATCTTGATTCTCCATCTTAGCCTGACTAATTATAAAATTAATGTTGCAAAGCCAGTTTTTATAAGATGTCCATTTTTGAAAGTCATCCTAGTCTGAATGATTTCCTTCGCGGTGCATTTTCTTTTCTGCAACTCGTGAATTGTGTAAAATACCGTTATTCCGCAGGGTCCTGCCACATCACTTGTACAGATACACAACTCTCTGACACAATTCAATAATTATAATCACTGCTACCCTTACAAATTAGCATCAAGAAATATAAAATACATTTATCGACTTTGGCACTTACAATCACCATTACAATGTTTTGACAAATCCAGGATATTATGAAAAATCATGGCAGCATCATACAAAAATACCGTTTCGAACTCTCTTTGCGAGGTGCAGACACGCGGATATGCAAAATAAGTTTGGTTTTATAAGTTTCATTATCTCTTAAAACGTCAATGTGATCACACAAATAATCTGCTGCTCGTCCTTCACTACATTTAAACATGAAACTTGCCATATGAAAAATCATATGGTTATTAATTGTCTTTTCAGTTACCTGACGTATTCTCCTGAACAACACAAAATGTTGCAAATTGATGAAATTTAAATGCCATGGCTATCATAATATGGGTAGTGTGTGACAGGTGCAAGATATATTAATTTCTTTTAATTTGATCGACAGTTTCATCACGAGTTCCTTGATGAGTTTGTTCACCAGGGTAAGCACAGCACAGTAGAAACTATGTTTACATTTTAGAGTACCCCGATGCTTACAATTGCTATTTACTCATATTAAGCAACGTTAACATTTAGTCCCTGAAAAGCTATAGTATTGGACTATTGAGTCAACAGCTGCGTGTTATCCTTGAGGGTCTTTCCGAAACTATTTCGAAAAGGATAATAGTTAGCAAAAGAGATGAAGCAGTCATCCTTTGATGTTACCGGTCGCTGTGCAGTGGTTTGACCGAAAAGCATCCAAGTCCAACGTATCCAGTTATATTCTATGTATCATGAATACTCCTGCACTGCTTAGAAAAAATGTCATTGCCAATAAATAAGGGTTAAACAAGTATCCTTTTGGTGCTATGTTTTTCTTTCGCCTTCGTCGCGTGTACGATACATATCTGTAATATCTGTAATAATTGTATCTGTAATATCGATACATTCTGGAGCGTCTGTACCCACCAAAATAGTGAGCTGAAAGACAAAGAGAATAAGCATTTGGAATACAGTTGGCATGGTTGAAAACAATCAATTGCAATAGTGTTTTCCCAAATATGCTAATAGTAAAACTAACGAGACTTTGCACTGTTACTCATTTACTTGCTACAATACTGATTTCGTGCATAAAATAAATCTTACAATAATAATGTGCATCAATTTATGCCTTTCCCGTCCAACAGACCTTTTACCTGTTTACAAATAAAATCTATAAATAATTTTGTAGGGTAAGGTGGCTTTAATATCAGTGAATCATAGTTGGCATTAAAAAGCATGGTTTATTGTTCAATCACGAGGAAATATGATTGGCAAGGAACTGAAATGTAAACATAAATAAGTTCAAATACTCTATGGGTCTACAGACAAATCATAGGGATGAGCATTAAAAAAGTAAAAATAATTGTGAGTCTTTATCCTAATACACGAAATAGAAACAAAAGATAACCACAAATCATGCGCGTAGCACACGATTTGCTTTTTTCACGAACCAACCGATTCATGGCAGTTGTAATTTGGATGTGATTCACTACTATAATCGTATTTTCATTTTGAATATTTTAAAATCGCTCATGCCCCAACACAAAACTGTAACATTGGATGGCAGCAGAGTACAAACATAGCTGACTGGCTTTCTTACTAGTTATAATAATCATGGTTTTGCTTTATCATTGTCATTTCCTCTTAATTTAGGTAATTTTATAACGCCTCCTCCTTCCAAAATATCAATGGTCCACGCACCTCTCTCGGCAAGAATTGGGCTTTGCACACCAGCTTCATGCTGCAATGCTTTTTTGTCATCATTACCGCTTGATGAATCCTTCCTCCAGGACCGGGTCCTCGGATTTTGTTCCCCTCTTACACCATCCCATATTGATCCATCATCTTTCTCGTCATCGTTAGAATTGCCGTCATCCATCGGGCCATCCCTTTGTTCAAACATTTGCTCATCTGGCGCCTGAAAGGTTTGTTCCTCATGGCCTGGTTCTTGCATCTCCCGTTGATCAAGTGGTCCATACTCGCCACTTCGAGAACGAGACTGACTGAGCTGTTGCTCTGTGATATGTGGTTGCACCATCTGTTCCTGTTGGACACGCATTCGTACTTGATCTTCAGGTGACGCATTTTCACGTTTTCGCTCTTGCATTAATTGTTCACGTTGTTCTCGTTCGCGTTGCTCTGTGCGTTCTGCCATCAGTCTTTTGAGCAATTTTTTTATCTCGATATTTTCCTCTCTTAATCGCCTTAGCTCCATTTTTATGTCTATTTGTTCTTCTGGTGTTGCAGTCTGTACCTGTTTGGTGTTGCTTTGCAGTTCTTTTTTTGACTTCTGGTCATGCCTGTTTTCTGATGTCCATTGCTTTACTTTTAATCCGAGGCCAGATTTCTTTTCTATTTTTTTGCCACTACCATCAACTGATTGATCATTTGTAGCCTCGCTTAAATGAAGCGGTTTCACTAACTCTTTCTCGACAGTGTGTTTCTTTTGTACTATATTTGCATTTGTTCTCGATCTGTGCCCATCCCCTGGGTTGCAGCGTCTTTGGTGCTTGTCCTGTGAATTTGAAATTGAACAATCACTCCCTCCTTCACTGTGCAAGTTGCGACTGGTGTCTTTGTTTATTGTGCGTGCGTTGACCTCTTTTAATAACTTCAAAAGTCTGTCCAGCTTGGAATTATCTGTCAGAATATTTTTAAACAAAATGTCAGAACTGAGACTTTAAAATTTACGTGATATGTAGCTTACAAACATTCTCTGCTAATCACGTCTATCACAGTTGTCATGACAGCCTCAGCATAAGGCGCTATCTGAAGCGAGACACAGTGAGGGTGTGAGACACTAGGACAATGACACTGTACTTCGATGGGAAATGTGAAAGAGTGTTTTATTGCATGTGGGGTGATCATCTAGCTTATCCAAGCAAACATATAAAGCATAGCCATGTATTATTTTCAAATTGCAATGTACCACGCTTCAGAGATAAATAGATAGATAGAGATAGATAGATAGAGATAGATAGATAGAGATAGATAGATAGAGATAGATAGATAGATAGATGGAGAGAGAGAGAGAGAGAGAGAGAGAGAGAGAGAGAGAGAGAGAGAGAGAGAGAGAGAGAGAGAGAGAGCCATAATATGGCTTTTACACAGTCCAAGGTGTCCAATCTATCTCTGTGCTTGACTGTACTTGCGCAACTAGTAGACCTGTTAAGGGTAAAAAGGGATGTTCACTGCAATTGATGGTGCAAAGGTCCCACTTGGCACTAGTGTTCCCTGGGGCAAACTGAGAAAAAAATATCCAAAAGGCCGCTCTGTCTCCATGCTTAAAGTCATCGAATTTGCATAAATTATGCAAATTATCACCTAAATGAAAGACCGCCTAACGTTGCAACCAATTACCAAAATTATATGTGTGAATAGTTGCAACTAACTAATTCAACGGTAATGAATGCATTTTTGAGGTGATTTTGTTACTTAGCGGCCATTTTGACCTATCAAATTTTATTACGGCCGCTGGTTACTTCATCAGGCATTTTGCATAACATTAGAATCGTTTGAGCAAGACCTATGAGCAACACACCAATTTATACTATTTTTGGGGTGGAGAACTGATTTCTGGCACTGTATTTGTGATTGGAGGCGATTTGAAGGCGAAAAGCAAAAGAAAGTCTGAATTGCTTTGATTTTATGGAAGTTGATGGTTTGTAACCATCTGTTATGTCCCGTTTCACAATTATTAATAATTGTTTTATTTTATCTGAATGAATTCTGTTTAATTGCCTCAATTAGCATAAATTATGCTAATTGGGGTAAAAGAGAAACACATTCCAATATTTTGATCTTTAAGCATGAAAGCTTGGATTAGTTGGAAATGGCCACTTTGAGGATGTGAAATGCATTTGACATTTATTTCCACAAACAAGATGGCTTCTGGCGCCTTCAAGAATTTAGATATGTTAGTCTCCTGTGTGTTTTCGGAAGTTTGCAAAAAGCAGGTTTCTTAATGCCCGATCTCTTTGATAGTGAATAAGTGTGGAGTAATTCTCTTAAGAAGGACCCTTACTGGACGGGGATGGAAAGAAAAGGCCCTTGATACTGCCCCAGTACCAGTTCATATCACACTTCCAACCATCTCCAGACAGTTACCCCAATTGGCAATCTCTGGTTGTTTGAGTGAAAGTAACCCCCCATGTAGATGTTGCATAACTGGGCAGCCATGTATAACGATTGTGGCTGTGAGGATGGATGTTCACATCAAATAAATGAACAAAGATGATTTAATTATGGTGTGGCCAGTTAAAGACCCACACCTCCACCTGCGGGAGTCTCACCTAGTGTGTGCATATAAAACTGTTAAATACTGTTGATAGTTTTGCTTTTGTTTTTGTTTGTTTGTTTTTTAACGATATGTGTCTGCATATGTCTCAAAATGTGATACATTACTGAAAATCAGGCAAGAAATTTATGTTGAGAATATTTATAAATGTGATTTATAGGCATTTTGATAAAGTAGCTAATTAGAGCACTGTGAGCACAATAAGTGATATTCTATATAATACCAGAGCTGAGTCCCCCAACAGTGGTAGGAATTGTTTTACAATACCCGTTTCCAGCTCATATATGTATAAAGTGGTGCATTCTGCCTAAGGAAAGGGAAATATCCCTAGTGGTCATCTTGATTTTCAGTCAAATGGTCTCCACTTGTCAAAAATAATCCAAACAATGGATTCGTTACCCACAAATTCGCCAGATGCGACTATTCACACGTTTCCTTCTATTCTCTTGTTAATAAGTTACAAGTGTTAGACTCGCTTTCAGGGCCAATTAGCATAATATATGCTAATTAGATGAGTCTGGGCGTACAGACGAAGTGTCTCTTTGGATATTTCTTTTCTTTTCGCTTCAAGGAACATCTGTGTCAAATGGAACCTTTGCACTATTAAATGCAGTGTACACTCTCTTAGCAAGTCTACCATACCTAATGCTGCAAATGTCACCTTGTGGAAAGATCTGTACCAGAAACTTAGATTGAGGCTT
The DNA here is from genome assembly GCA_964020975.1 of Hermodice carunculata. NCBI lineage: Eukaryota > Metazoa > Annelida > Polychaeta > Eunicida > Amphinomidae > Hermodice > Hermodice carunculata. The sequence continues at coordinate 26,347,369 of OZ026618.1, forward strand.
TTGATCCACTGCGCACAGTATGGTCGATCACTGCCATTACACGATGCTGCAAAAGTTCGTTTTCCCTGGTGGTATTTTTTTTATCCCATTTAAAATTTGCGACATTTTGTTAGTTACAGGTTGTCTACTGATCAAATGCACGAGTTAATTTCTACAATATGCTGTCAAAAAATAATGTCCAAACACGGAATAGTTAAAATGTCAATGCCTCAGGCCTATGGGCAGGCAGTAGTACTTTGAATTGCTGGTTAAATGGTCTGATAGGTCATCAAGCAGGAATGCAAGTTGTATACAATAATGTGCTCCACGGTATACTGAGTGGTATGAAGCATTGAAAGACCTAATGTACCAATTACCGTTTAGTGTTTCTGAATGGAAAATGACTAGCTTTGGTTGTCAACAATCTTTTAATTTGTTTCAGAGAGATTTGCATGACTGGACTTTCTCAGATCAATTCCCACCCACCCACCCCCACTAAACTAAACTAAACTAAACTGAACTAGACTAAATTAGACTAAACTAGACTAAACTAGACTAAACTAAACTAAACTAAAATATATATATATATGAATGAATGAATGAAAAAACAAACAAACAAACAAACAAACAAACCAATAAATAAATAAATAAATAAATAAATAAATAAATAAATAAATAAATAAATAAACAAATTAAAGGTGCATCCTATAAGTTGTACTGACCAGTATCTCGTGGTTGTTCACTCGCTGTTGAATGAGTGCTTTGAATGCATGTGGCTGCGCACAGCATCAAAAGTAGCACCCAATATGCTTCAACCATAGCGCCCACAGGTAGATGTACTGCTTTTATCCGTTTTTATTATCTCTGTGAAAACATTACATGCAAAAGAAGACAAATAAAATGAACGTTAGACTATATACCAAAAGAGTATATGTTTTGATTTAAAATTAAAGTATTGTTCATTCTTTGGGTAAAGGATGCTTTCTTAGAGTAAATCAAGCTTACATCAACGATACTTAGATACTTTATGAAAAAGCAATGGAATATTAATGTAACATGTCCTTTCCTTGCGCAGGACAGTGGTCCTAGAGTGTTCGGCTGTAAATGCGTACTGGTAATTGAATGGTAGGTTGGTTTACAAAGAATGTGAATCAGGTATCGTTATATCAAGGCACATCCGATTTTTTCGAAATTGGCAGTGGAAGTGTTAAGCAGCGTGCTGCTGAGCAGCAAATGTAGGACAAGAACAGTAACAGGTACGCGATGAATTCAAAAGTATCGTATTGTTGGAAAAACAGTTTCACCTTATTTTTCAATCTCTGACTTTTTTGAAAGTGTAAAGGCTGTTCCTAAATGTTACCACTTTGTCTCGTAGGTATTATGAATGAATGACCCCCGCCTTCGCTCTTTATGGCCAACGTCGTTATTTTCTATTTTTGGGTTGTTCCAGGTGCATAAACGGGGCTGTGTACTCGTTCAGGCAAAGCATAACCCTCTTTCTAAATCAGTTATAATAATATATTAAAGAGAGTGCAATGAAACGTGTGGGGCTTACAGTGTGATGGAACGTTCGCTTAAGAAAGGAAGGATCATTCAATATCTTACTGGAAACAGCACATATTTCGTCGGACATGAAACTCGAATTTGTATATCAAAACATCTTGCGTTGTGTTATGTTGTTTTTAAATATGCCGATGCTGATATTTTGCGACAACGGTGTTCCTAAGTACACTTTGGACATATTGTGCCCCAAACCGCGGGCAATGATTGATATAGACTATATGTTTTCCCTTGAACTGTCGACTCAGACTAGGCATACTGGGGATTAAGTAAGATGCATTCGCATGAGAAATCTGAAGATTGGTTGTAATAACCTGAAAGAAGAGTAATAATAATTCAAATATCATTTTACTATTGTCTCAACCAGCGCACAAAGAGTAAACATGCCCTAATTGAATTGCCAGCAACGTAGTTTGAGCTCCAACATGGACAGGTTTTTAGAATTTCACGTGGCCGTTAGCGGCAAGCACCTACAGTCTCTGAACAATTTGGTTAAAGGTATTGCAAAAGAATAATATTAATGTCCTATAGGTAGTGCTTATTTGCTCTAGTTTCGAGGCTGAGTTTCACACTTGTTTAACATTGGTTTTCAAACGGCAAAAAGAATGTACATAGTGCCAATAGTGAGGGAGTCAGATGCGACATAAATATATAGAACATAACTTCGGTATCTCTTACTTTCACGTCAGAACCACATATTACAGAAGAGAGTTTTCAATGACATTTTTTGACGGGATACATACCTTACAGATGAGAATGACTTCGGTCTGCATGCGAACTCTGGTTCTTCTCTCGGATTATGGTATTTCTTTCAGACAGCGTCTGAATAAATGTGTTAGGAACGTGTTGACATTGGCCATGGACATACTGGTCCTGCTTGCCTTAGTGTCGTGTTATGAAGAGCAAAGAATTGTATGGACTCACAGGCATGAATAGATGGGGACGAACTTGACCCCGATGTTTTGGCAACCGATCTCTACATGAGGGAGTTGAATGCTTGGTTGGTTCTCATAAATGTCTGTTTGCAGTTCTCAGCTGGTGTCAAAAAATCATGAATTAAGAAAGGGAGTTTAATATAAGAGGTCACGGGAGTTATAATTACAAATATATTGAACAAAATGAAATGCGAGATTGAACTATCAATTTATCATTAACTGCGGATCTGAAATTTTTAATTTATCATTCAGAGTCTGAAATTTTGCACGTATTCCCCTCTATTAGTGTGTAGCCTATAAGGTGTGCAATCAGGTTGACGAGTAATCTGTCTATCTATCTATCTATCTATCTATCTATCTATCTATCTATCTATCTATCTATCTATCTATCTATCTATCTATCTATCTATCTATCTATCTATCTATCTATCTATCTATCTATACGATCATCTCCAAACCCATCAAAATTGAGCTCGGTCCAACCTAACGGTGATGGATTATCGGGACCTTCTCCAAATTGGATATGCTCCAATGGATTGAACTATAGAAAAATTTGTATTTAATCCTTAGAGGGGAAGATTACCACGCTGTGTGTGTGTGTGTGTGTGTGTGTGTGTGTGTGTGTGTGATAAGGGTTTCTCCTTTCCGAAAAAGTGCATACTCTTAAGGTGGCGTCGCCAAAGCTCTTTTTTAATGGTCCTCCCCATGGGGGCACCCTTTAAGTTTTTCGGGTTGTCCCTCCGGACGTCTGTCCGGATGTGCATTGTCTTTTTACCGCGATATCTACAGAATGCCCCCATGTATTTTGCGCAAATTTAACAATATGCTTGTCTTACCCACCAAGATGAACTGATTAGATTTTGGTGTCACCATGGCTTAATGTGAACAAATGGTGGACCCTTCAGTCAACGCTTTGCGTTAAAGGTTTAGCTTCATAAAAATCATCATCTGCACCAAAATAATATTTCGTATGTTTTGGAAAGCTCTAGTGGTCATCTACATGCCAAATGAGAAACAATCTGAAGAAAGCATAATTTAAAGTTGCAATTTCAGCACAAACATTTTTAACCATTTAGTCAAGGATCCACATGACCCTGTGTTTACAACACTATGTAAATGAGTACAGTGGCGTCAGTCAAACAGAGGTGTGGGCCCAATGAAATTTGGTCAAGCAGCTCATTGGCTGAGGAGAACAATGGGCTAGAGGCGTGGGAGACAGAACAGGCCCAGTGCGGCCCACACAGACTGTGGAGACAGAACAATGGACACAATAGGGGGTTTTCACCAGCAGCCACATTGAATGAGGGCTTATGGGATCGTGGTAGTTCTCTACCGCTATACTTACAGTCAGCGCATATAAAACTATATTGTATAATCTAACTTAGGCTAGCGTAAAATCCCCTGTAAAATGCCAAGATGTACGTGTTATGGGCCACGGTGTTTTCATAATATTGCATGGGACAAAGTATTTTTATTTTATGGATTTTCAACCGACGAATAAGCCCGAACACCTATATTTTTCATACCACTGACTTAAGTACTTCTTCTATCTAAAGAAGAATTTACATTCTTACTTGTGACTGGAAAAATAACTCAATCTGTCCATACAATAATGTCTGTCATCATTGTGTCAGATCAACATAACCCATTATAATAAAATATGCTAATCCTGTCTTTTTGCAATGTCCTCTGACCCAAGGATGACAATTAACCTTTATTCATGTACATAATATAGATTTATCCGGGCTTCAAAACATTACTATATTGCTCATTCTAAGTGATTTTAGAACTTTTGTGAATGACTGAGATATTACAGAAGAGAACTAAATCAGGGTCAATATAAAGAAGTATATCAGCCAGGTTGACACCCAACTCCCTCCTCCGCCCACAGTATATGTGAGTCGAGTATACCGGTATGTTATAAATCAGGGCAAGCATGTTCTCAATGTGGTAAACATTATTCAACGGAATTCGTTTGTCTGCCTGGTAAAATATAAGAAAATGTGATTTTCAAAATTATTCTACGTGCCAACAACATTGATAACGTGCATGGTAGTACATAAATGTGTCAATCTACAGGTTCGATTTCAAGACATGCACGGAGAAAAAAATACTATATAATACATGCCTAACACGTAACATACAGTTTTCCGTAAGATTTAGGCCAGGAAATATCAGTCACAAGAATAAATGCATATTTGATATTTTTCCTTGGTTCCCGAAGTTATAGGAAAATTGTTAACGCAATCTCGCACGCTGTCTCTAGGGTAAAGCCTGACCGAATCCGATATTATGGATTCGCAGGATTCAATATCGGTTCGGGATCGGTTTGGATAACTTTCTGCGTTCGGATTCGATTTGCAACGTCCTCACACTGTGATTTATTTTCACGGCAGCGAAGAGTTGTGGCAGGCCTTTCTGCCGTGTTGTTCTAGACGTGTTGACCTGCCCCGCATGCGGAGTTTTCTGTGTGTGTTATAAGTGTTTCAATACACACATCAAGCTGCGTTTGCGTCTTTGTTTTGTTTTGTTTTGTTTTTTTGTTGTTGTTTGTTTTTTTCTTTTGTTTTGTTTGTTTTTCTTTTTGCAAAGAAATCTGGCATTTCTGTTACTTGTTGTTGAAGTTCACTTTCTAAGATGATAGACTTAAGCTACTCGCATCAAGTACCTGAGCAAATAAGCGGCATTTCTCGCGCTCAGTTGATACACATAGGCTACTCACAACAAGTATTGGTGCACATTAGCGGTATTTCACGCGTCATGCATATGAATATGGTAGGGGTTGATGAGATGTGTTTCACACCCCAGCATCGAATAATTTGACAGAGACTAGTTGTGACGAAATGCTTGCGTAAGCGACGCTTCAAAATTCTGCAGTTTCTTTCTGACAGTATCTAATATTGTATCATATATTTAATGCGTTCACCCGGTTGGATAATAAATGATTTAAATTGTGAACAGCAGCAAACATAGTCAGTTTCAGGCTACTGAACTCAAATACTAGTATTGATTCTAACTTGAAGTCCTCAAATTGATTGACTGTATGCATTCATAATGAGAATACCAGGTCCATGTTCAATTGCAGCTGACATCTTCCGATGGTTATTATAGAATACAACTATTTGAAAAGATAATTCATCTGTGCCAAAAGCAAAGTTTCACATCATTACGTCGAACTCATTTCCATTCTTTACTCTCAAAATGTTCTACCATTTAATCATTCTATCTTTATTTGATTATAATACCTACATGTTACTCGTGGACCGTTTTCTTATACAAAAAAAGTTTGAATTTTAATTGGTGGTTGAGGCTAATCTCTCTTTTTTTTTATATAATTTATTAAATTGGTTTAGGTTTATTCTCAATTGCTTTGCTCAGATTGTTACTAGCCCATATCATTGTTTGTGTATTTAATCTGCGGGTACATAAAATGTGCATATACCTAGATTAATGTTTTTGTAGGTTATTGTGTGGTCTCCTTCCCTGAAAATATACATTTTAAATATCTTTTAAATTTACTTACTGTATTGTGCTTGAGCATTGTAATGTGAACGTGCATGTATTTATTTTGTATGTTAATTAGAAGCGGCCAAGGGAACAAGATTGTAATATTTTCTCCTTTTCTTCTTCGTGTACTTTATGTATGTACTTTAACCCGATTCAGAGAATTACCAAGCGGAAGTGAAGCCTAAGAAATAGCGCATGCGCAATCTCTAGTGAGAATCCCCTATTATCCGTTCAGTCACTGCTGTCGTGTTGGTTACAGTGAGCCTCTGGATTGCTTCCTTTGCCATACTCAAACTATGTCACCCAACCTCTTTTTTGTGGACCACTACGAAACCACACAAAGATACCGCAGAGTAGCTCACATCAAAGAGAATTCATTTCCAAACAAATCAACTTTGATAAGATTGCACACTCATCAATCTGATGAAGACCTATCAACGGGATAGCTGTATATGTACACTTCTGTCACAATAAGGCTGAAAGCCCAGAACTGAGCACAACCTCATTAACCATGGTTTATGTCATGAGACGTGAGTGATGTTACAAAACTGCTGTTTTCTTAGGATCAGTCTTTTTGCCATTACTTTACGAATTTTGATTGAAGAATCCTCAATAGTTTGACTTTCATGAAATAAAATGTTTTGTGAAGGGAATATTTTAACTTATGGAAGGTCTTCTGGATTTTTAGCTCAGCTAAGCTTTTTTTGAGGGTCCGTCGTCAGTCCGTCCGTCCGTTATTTGACACTCTATAACAGTGATTCAATCCCTTAACTTATTAATTAGATAATATTCCAGATTCATAGATATCACAAAAATGATATACGCCTACTTTCTACTTTTGCTATAAATTCAGCTCACGAACTAGTCAGAAGAACCAAAATAGTGATAGGTCTACCAATTCTCCATTATCTTTTGCAGAAGTAATAAAATTTGGATTTTGAGTGGTTGGGCCTGTACATATTGTCACACTATAGTTTGTATTTAATGAAGAATATTTCAAAGGTTGAGAGGACCGGTTTAAAACCATCCGTTGCCGTTTGTGGGTGACTGCCTGTCTAAAGCCAGGAGTGAAATTTGTTTCTTCACATTGGTATTGAAAGATGAATGTTGATGCTTTGGTAACTCTGGAATCTCTTTGCTGTCATTGTTGGGTTTTATATTTATGCATATGGGTCATGTTTTTCTGCATAAGTGTATCACAGTAGAGACGTCCGTCGGCGTCCACAGTTTACAGATTTACTTCAAACTTGGTGGGTATGTACCCTGGGTGAGGCTCTACCAAGTTGTTCAAATGGTCACGCTCCAGTGATTTTTGGAATTGTTATGATTTTTTTCGTTCTTTTTTGTGCAAATCTTAAAAATTCTTCTTCTCTGAAACCGCCTATTCAATTGCTTTGATATCCCACAGGGACACTTCGGGGGACTCCTTATTCTTAATTTATTCACCAGGTGGCGCTGCGATTTTTTTTTCTATTTTTATGATTTTTTTGTGTGTTTTTGCTATTTTTGACTTCTTCTCCAGAACCGTCACTTAGACTAGGCTGAAACTTGGTGGATATGTTCCTTGTAGAAGAGTCAAAGTTGTTTACTAGGTGGTACTGCTGTGGATTCCTGATTTTTAACGATTTTTTTTTCAATTCAGGTACTTGTCGGTCAATGCAGCTGTCCTATTGATTACTATGCAAGTCAATGGACATTCTAATGCTGATATACATGTTTGACTCCTTCTCCAAAACCGTCACCCAGATTGACTTCAAACTTGGTGGGGATATGTCTTGGGTGGGTCTCTACCAAGTTTGTTCAAATGGTTACGCTCCATTGATTTTTGTATTTTTTATGATTTTTTTTGTTCATTTTTGAGGAAATCTTAAAAAATCTTCTCCGAAACCGCGTTGCCAATTACTTTGAAATTGTATAGGGACACTTCTGGGGACCCCCAGACCTTAATTTGTTCAACAGGTGGCGCTGTGATTTTTTCCTTTTTTTTTTTAATGATTTTTTGTACGTTTTGGGGCCTCTTCTCCAAAACAATCTCTCAGATTGTGCTGAAACTTGGTGGATATATTCTTTGTGGAAGGGTCACACAAGGTTGTTCACCAGGTGGCGTTGCTGTGGATCTTTGATTTTTAACGAATTTTTCAATTCGGGTACCTGTTGGTAAGTGCAACATTCATATTGTTTACAATGTAAATCGATGGGAATCGCAATGGTTGTTTACATTTTCAACCTCATCTGAAAACTGTTATCCAGATTCACTTCAAACTTGGTGGGGATATGTTTCGCGTGGGTTTTTACCAATTTTATTCACATGTTTACGGTCCAGTGATTTTTGTTTTTTTTTAAGGAATTTTTCTTGTTGATTTTACATGCCTATTGATTACGATGCAAGTCATGGGGATTGCAAACTCATTACGGTTTGGAATGCTAATTGACAATTTTTGACTTCTACGAAACCAGCAACTAGATTCACTTCAAACGTGGTGGGAGTGTTCCTTGGGTGGGTATCTACCAAGTTTGTTTAAATGGTCACAGTCCAATGGTTTTGGGATTTTTTGAATGTTTTTTTTTTTGTTCATTTTTTGGCCAAATCTTCAAAAGTCTTTATCCTTGTATATACTCAGCCAATTACTCTGAAATTGCACAGGGACACTTCTGGGTATGAGGGTGCTACATGTACAGGAGGTGAGTGACCTTGACCATATTTTCAAGGTCACAAGGCGAGGGTGCATGAAATTCACTGTTTATAGGGTAAAATTGAGAACTATTAAGGGTAGGATATTCATATTGCACATAGTAGTTGTCCTTAATAGGGGCCAGACTTAGACAGTAGGCGAATGACCTTGACCTCATTCCCAAGGTCATAGAGCCTCTTGCTCAAATTTTACTGTTCACCTGACAAGTTGAGAGCTATTTGAACTTGGACCTTGATGTTGAACATAATGGTGGTCCTGAGCAAAGGCCAGACTTAGACAGTACATAGGTGACCTTAACCTCATTCCCAAGGTCACTGGAACCCAGACACTTACATGAATTTTTTTTAACATTTTGTAACTTGAGAACTGTGGAAGGTAGGAGTTTGATGTTGAACTTGTTGGTGGTCCTCCATTTAAGAAAGATTGATATTGTACATTGGTGACCTTGATCTCATTCTCAAGGTCACAGGGCCACTAACATGGATTTTACTGGTCGCGAAACATATACACCAAAGCTATGAATATTTGCTTATGTACCAATCAAAGCAGAAAAATGTACACATGAGAAATTTAAGCAAATAAATCGGGAAACATATTCCATGGGTAATGAAAATAAATAGAATCATTAAATCACATTTTATTCTATATCTGGTGTGATACAAAGCAAAATAAACTCTTCACGTGACCTGTATGTACTTAATTCATTACTTATTTTAATGGTGTTAACTGTTTATTTGCATCATGGTTGTAACAATGACATACTGATACAAACTGAACTGCTGAATTCGAACAGAATCAGACTTCCCACTACATAACCCCAATTGTACCATGTTCAACAGGCAGTGTAAATAACACAAATCTGTTCACGCTATGATGCATTGAAATTGGCCCCGTACCCACTTCACTTTGTTTTCCAAAAAGGCAACAGCGTATTAGATATATATACATATATATATATATATATATATATATATATATATATATATATATATATATATATATATATATATATATATATATATATATATATATATATATGGGTAAGCGCAGGTCACATTTAAAGTTTATTCAAATTCATTTTGCTTAAAACAGACCAGTAGTTGAATGCAATGTGATCGGGTCGGTCTCTTTTAGTTTTATTATTCATTGAGTAGGTGTACAATTCCGACTCTGGCTGTCAGGGACCTCTCAGCTCTACTAGTTACATGTACATGTGTGGTGGATGTGCATTTCCATGGCTTAGAGTGCAAGTTTTGTTATCAAGTTTGGCATATATTGTTCGTTTACATATATTTAGTGATGTAATTAAGACTTGCATTAACATGTATAAGCATATTCCTACTCGTGATTTGGTCTCTCTATATATAGGATTGAAAAAGGATATTGTGGCACATATCTTGAATAATATGGAACTCTTCTAGCACCTGGTGCAAGACGATAACTGATTTGCTGGATGTAGTCATTGTCATGGTCCCTCTTTCAGGAGGTCACAGTGGAGGCGCTTGATAATTTCCGACTGCAATGAGTTTAGGCCTAGTTAGTGCTGTTACAGTGTTCTGATCATCAAATATTATTATCTTGGTTTAAACATATTTTAGTCACAAAAGTGAATACAAAGAGAAAGTAGGTTTCTTCCCTATCTGAACCCCTCTTGTATGAAGCGACTTATCAATATGACAAACGCTACACACAGCGCCGCTGCGACACCACCACGTCGAGTGCAAGAAGCACTTAAAAGTGCATGCCGTATCACCGGCAGAAGTAAGGGAAGGATGGACACATACTATACAGCAAAGTTTTAGAATTAATTATGTGCACCTTTACAATCCTATGATAAATATAAAATTCCCAGTCACAATTAAGCCATAAAGTTATGTCGGCATTTGAGCTCCGAAATGCTCGGTTTTCTCTATAAAATCGGAAAGAAATTGTGAAATTAAACAAGCCTTATCTGTAAGGTGAAGTTTAATTGAGATTCTACCTCAGTAAAAATAGACTTAAGAACCCCTTGATATGACTTAGGAATCACCCTACTTCCATTGAGGCTACACTTACTGCTGCCAAGTAGTATTGTGTTCAAAGCGATCGAATGGTACAACGCTATGAATGGTGGTATGCAAAATATCTCAGTCAACAGTATACAAGATACGGCCAAACACTTTCTGATGCAGCACCAAAGCATAGTATTCTGGCCAGTCTCGCATTTATTATATTTGCTGTATTTATTCTATGCACTGAACTTGTCAAATAAAGATATTTAATTGAATTGAGTTGTTACATTACCATTTTCTCGTTATCTTTTTTTTTGGGGGGGGGGGGGGCTGGCCTTGCGCTCGAAGTGCATATTGCTTCATAGTCTGGGAACCATTTGCAAAAATATGGGATAATCCGAAACAAATAGCAATTGTCTTTATACCTATGTTTTATGATTCCCTGGGTACCTGGGCACAACATATTCAAAATCGACCAAAATCTAAAAAAAAAAAAACGAAAAAAAAAAAACGAAAAAAAAAAAAAAAAAAAAAAAAAAAAAAAAAATAGAGAGAGAGAGAGAGAGAGAGAGAGAGAGAGAGAGATATAGAGAGAGAATGCTCCCCCCACAACGTACATTTTTTCGTGCCTTTTGATAAATTGTGCTAAAAGGTAGCAACTCAAACTATACATATTATTCCTTTGATTCCATTGATATCCGTGAAAGACATTGCACACTTTGGCCCGACATTTATGCCATGAGCTTTCTCATGCCAGAAATGATACAGATAAGCAGAAAAAAATAGAAATTTGACTTGGATAATCTATGTGGTGCGTGCTGCTGTTAGAAGGTTGCCCAGTGAATGACAATCATGTAAACTGGATGTTTCCTCTGTGACGAAGTAACAGAAAAGCACAAATATGATATACCACTGGGAATGATATGTGAGTACCATATTTACTACCGTGTGTGCAAGGCAGGAAGTCAGTATTTAGGAGCCTGTGTATGGACCATCTCTGGGTTTAAGATAGAGATCCGGCTCTTGTCCGTTTAAATTTCGCGTTTTACCATAAAGCAACGACATCCATGTCCAGAATTATGTCGTTGTATTGCATTGATACCGAAACTTATCAGAAGTTTCGGTTTCGACACATACGTTGACATACTTGAGATGCTGCTCATTATTTTCAGGTATGAACACGGCATGTGTATATTTTAGGAATACACTGCTGATACATCAGACAAGGCCACCTTCTTGCCTTGGATACTATCCTTTCACGGATACCTTGTTCACCAGGGACGTGATTTTACCGGGCGAGATTGGATTCTGAATCATTTAGCCCATAAACTTCTGTATGAAAATTCAGAAGGTGTGCTGTTTACAGGTCCTATGGGATCCGGTGAGAGCTGTCGTGTCTGCCGTGGCTCGAATGTGGCTCGAATCCTGAAGCCGACACTTTAACGCACAGGATGCTTGCATATTATTTGTGTACATATGATGCAAAGAATACGAAAGACCCAATCGTTTTTTTTGATACAACCTAGCATATATGATGTCAAGGAGATTGCCAGGGATATATGTAGAATACGAAAGCATGTTCAATAACCCTACTGTCCAAGACCGTATCTGCAAGCCTGATAACCCCCAAGGATGCTTTGACCAGATCATTCAAAATCCACTTACTGCGATAAAGAGTCAAATTGGGCTGCCAATGGTAATTGTTGTGGATGCACTGAACATGTAGAGGACCAGCAATATCTAATCTGACTATACCAAATATAATAAGCACGCGAATACAAAAATTCCCAACATGGTTGAAATTGCTTTTGGCCTCAAGGTCTCTAGACTCTGTGAAGAAAGAATTCAAAATACTAGACACTCTGGAATTGTCGCTGTCAGACTACAGGAGCGTTGAAGATAATCGTCAGGTCGTAAGCCAACAGCTTCAGCCAAGTTTCAGCTTCATTGAAAGAATCTCCTCCTTTTACCCAGGCAACATGGACGAAGACGCTTTTGTTGAGCGCACAGTAGAATCAAGCAATGGACAGTTTCTGTATGCGGCCGCGTATTTTAGTCCGTTCATTAACACTCAATGGAACCTCTGCCAGCTACGTTGGAGCTTCTGTATGAGAAAAACTTTGATCGGATATTTAACGAAAATAAGATTACTAAGCTTACAGATTCTAAACTGGTATTGGAAGTAATGATTGCGTCAAATGATTATTTGAATAAGAAAACTCTCTTTAATATAGTCTCGGAATACGATATTTTTTACAACAATCATGATTATTTTTCAACATGCATAAGACAGTTAAGTGGTATTATCCATCTTGATATCCAGGACAATTATCGTTTTCCTCACATTTCAATGATCCAATGGCTTGATAGAAGCAGTGAGAACAGTGACGATCACAAATATCGACTAGACATATCAAGGGGACATTTTTTGCTGGCCAAATTCAAATTGAATGATAGCCAACATGTTGAGAGTCATACTACGCCAAACAATACCTGTTATAAACAACCTGGTTACAGGATTGTAAGTCATCAAATGCTCAACCATGTATTATGCCACCCTGTGTGTTCCGGCCACTTATTAAGCGCTGCTTTCCATGTTGCAAAATAAAAATCAAGAGAAATGTCAAAACGTTTTCAACTGATATTTGGCAACAATGTGAACAGCTGGAGGAGTGGTTCTCAACAGAATAAAAGTTTGTTAGCAGTTGCTGTTAAATGTACAAATGATACAGATACGGTCACTTTGCTTCTTCCATATTTTCAACATGGAAAGCATAGTGTATATTTGAAAGATGTAACACTTGCAATGTTTGCAGTTACCCAGGGTAATTTTGATATTTTGAAAATTTTGCTCAGGGCAAATTCAAACATTTCTATTCCAATCAATTTGTTCAGGCAATACTATATCTATGCTTGCATGTATCAATTCTGCAATAGATTGGTTCAATTTTCAAAGGCTAACAACGAGAGAAAATGAGCATATACGGAAAATTTGGAGCGTATGTCTTGCAAGTGATTGTTTAAAATATCCACATCTGTTACACCTGGCAGTGATGTATGAGCAAGTACAAAGAGTAGAATATTTGTTGACATACAAAACTCATCTTTTACGTCGGAAGGAGAGGTCACTGTTGACCAGTTTTGCAGGCAATTTCTACCTCTATATCGCAGCGCAGCAAGGGTATAAAATTGTAACAAAAGTGCTGCTCAGGCAAGTGATCAATTTTAACTGTAAAATTGATAGAAACTACGACATGTTTAAGTGTAAGGAAGAGTTGTTCAGCATTGCTTCTGACACAGTAATGCACTGCATGCAGCTGCTTCTACAGGCCAAACGGCAGGTGCTCACCTAATATTTGACAAAATTCCGGAAGCAATTCATGCTCTAATACTCTAGGTTTTACGCTGTTAGTGGTGGCTGCCTTGAACCGCCAGCACGGGATGCTGAAGCTTATCATTGGTCAAGGAGCCAGCCTGAACCACATGATATAATCTCGAAGATTTACGGCTGAACACCTGATGAAACAGGCGTATATCATGGCCACAGACTACAGTTATAAATCCTTCTATTTTTCATATTAGCATTTTTCAGTCTAAAAAATCAGCATTTTGGTATTTTTAAATTCCGTGAACGGCATTTAACAGATAAAAATGTCAGAAAAATATGGACGGATTTTTGTCATACAATTCCCAGCTCGTTAATTTGTGATAATTGAAATACGAAACAACACCTGGATGTCAGCTTTATACAGGTGTATGAACTGTGCTCTTGCCAGGGTCACATCATTGTCCTTCCCCACCATAAAGTTCCCACCTGGCCTGAAAGACAGTGCACCTATATGACCACCAATGAAGCAACTCTGCGATGCAGCAAACCTGACTTAGCTAACTTTATTTAAACAGAAGCTACAGCATGCTGAAAACACTGTATTTTCACAATTACGGACTATCTCCGTTGGGATGCGCAACCAGCCAATCACAACTGTAGTCTGTAACCTTATATGTGCAGTCATTCCGAATATGTCATTATACCAGGGTCAACTGTCTTGCATATAACCAGCCAAGATCATATACTCAACATATAAACTATGGATTTGTTAGCATTGGGCGCAGACAAAGGTGCCAAAACACATATATGGGTGGAGTGTGCTGTATATGCAGCTTGCTACAATAATGTGAACATGTTGAAAGGCATGGAGAATGGATCTTTGGGCTATCAGAGGGATAATGCAGGTGACACAATCTTGCACGTTGTGGCCACCTGTTCAAGTGTCCAAAGTGCAAAGTACTTATTAGAGGCATACGGTGAATTGCAAGATACGATGAATAACAAAGGAGACACGCCACTTCATGTATCCGTTGGGAGCAAACTTTATTAGGACCCTTTTCAGGAACAATGTCCGATGCGCTGCAAGCTTTATTCAGATGTTATTCAGATGCAATGCTTTTCATACTCAATTGGTCATAGAAGACGTATGGCACACACTTTCATTAACACACAAGGATCCCATGTAAACAAAGCCAATATGGATGATTTAAGGCCATGTCATGTAGCTGCCGCATCCCATTCACCGAAGCAGTTGAAATGCTGATAAATGGTCTCGGTGTAAAAATCAATGCCCGATACAAAAACGGCCAGAGTCCCCTGGACCTTGCATCTGGCTTTGATGGATTACATCTGTCAGCGCAATAAAATTACATCGGCAAATATACATGGTGTCGACCAAGAGATATACACGTACATATAAAGACACGATAAAAAATCTCATTGCAAATGGTGGCAAAGGTGACCTCCACATACCTATTCTTTTTCATACAGATTGGAATCCAAAGCATGCATACTCCAAAAACACATATCCCAGCATGCAAAGACAAAAACATGTGTCCCCTCTGTTGGAGAATTGTATGGAATGCTAAGAAGTTCCCAGTCTATGTTTTCTCCAAAGATCCAGAAGCTGGTAAATCTTTTTATATGTCCGACTATTTCTATGAATTTGATATAGACTTATGTCCTGCTACCAGTTTATTCAGCAAGACCCGTGGAAGGTGTTTAGGAAAAGTGCATGTCTTGCTCAGAGATGACCCTCTCAGTAAAATAACCTTTGAAAAACCCAGTAAGGCCCCAGGTTTGCGATTTTACTCCAATATGTCCAAGCGATTTTGAAGACTTGGCAACCTCATCATGCTTTAAGTTATTATTATGAGGGGAGCCTAGATTTTACGTCACTTCTATGATAGTACGCGTCATGGCAAGTTATGCTAATTTTTGCAGGATGCAGTCTTAACATGCAGATTGGTGCAGATTACATAAATGTTTTAAAACCACGGGGGAGGTGGTCGGTTTCATACTCTAATGTTCCTGGAATTTTTACGTATTATTTCAGGACATACAGTCCTTCAAATTGACAGATGACTGATTTCTGAACCAGCTTTGTTTGAGATGAAGGAAAAAACAATGCAGTGAATGTGTAACTGAGCAAGCAGTAAGCTTGGTCCATTTACAAAGATCCAATGTATGTAACCCAGCTAAGTTACCAATTTACTTCTGCTCGATTTTTTAGAGCTTCCAGACCATTTACAAAGACCCAATGTATGTAACCCAGCTAAGTTATCAATATACGTCTGCTTGATTTTTTAGAGTTTCTACACCATTTACAAGGATCCAATGTATGTAACCCAGCTAAGTTATCAATATACTTCTGCTTGATTTTTTTAGAGCTTCTGGACCAGTGCCTTTCCATGGCCTGTTCGTAAACCACAAGACACATATTAAGCAGGAGCCGGCTTCATACACCGCAAAATGAAATATAAAACAATAACTGCATGTTGTATCAGTACTGTCAGATATTCTCAAGTGGACAAATGCCTTGACGCCCTGGGCGTTGGAGTTGTAGGTTCTATACTGCTGTCGCCACTGAACACGTTCTGGTTGTGCTGGTGCGTCGCAGTTTCACCTGTCCCTTGGTTGAATATAGCCAGGTCAGCTGAACTTGTGATCGACCATTTTTCCTAAACACTTTCCATTCTGTATTAATGATATTGTTGATATTGTACGTTCTAATATTAAACTTTTTGCCGATGACTCCAGTTTGTACTTAGAAATTGATAATCCCGAAGCGGCGGTTGAATCTATTAACTCTGATCTTTCTGATAACAGTCAATGGGCCGATGATTGGCTAATTACTTTCAATGCCCACAAAACAGACCCAATGCTTATATCTCGGAAAACTAACTCACCATATCACCCCCCCCCCCCATTATTTTTCAGGGTCCTGTCCTTCGGAATGTTGATCAACATAAACACCTCGGCGTCAAATTGCAGTCAGGTCTCAGGTGGACTGATCATGTGAATGAAATTGTTTGTAAAGCCACTAAATTGATCAATATCATGAAGGGACTAAAATTTACTCTTGATAGACTAACTTTAGAAACTATATATATATATATATATATATATATATATATATATATATATATATATATATATCTTTCATTAGACCAGTTCTTCAATATGGTAGTCCTAATTGGAGTGGGTGTACTGCAATGGACGAAGCAAAATTAGAAAGTGTTCAATTAAATGCTGCTCGCAATGTTACTGGGGCAATGCATGGTACCAGTAATGCAAAACTGTACGAGGAACTTGGAGGGCATACATTAGCTAAGAAAAGCGATTTATCGAAATTGACCTTTATGTATAAGCTGCTAAACAAACTCGCTCCTGAAAATGTATGCACTATCATTCTTACAGTTCCAAACACTTCGACGTATATTACACGCCAACATTTTGACCTACTTTATTTCAGGCCTCGTACTGAACTTTTCGATAAATCTTTTTCCCTTCCAGAGTTGGATTATAGAATGAATTCCCTATCAATGTTCGACAGTCTAGATCACTTCAAGTCTTTAAGTCCAAGATATGCCAACCAGTCCTCGACGTATAATTTTTTTATGAGTTGTATACCTTTGGCGATAGATTTGTATCAGTTCAGCACACACGCTTACCTCTGGGTGCCAGCCGACTAAATTTTCATTTACATAAAAGAATTTGGCGTCCTTAACACACCTAGGTGCCGCTGTGGCTCACCTGTTAAAGATACATGGCATTATTTTTTCGCATGCCCTCTACATACTGTACCAAGATCAATTTTACATTCTACCATCACTTCTTTCGCCCCATTTACTTTGCTAACAACATTGTATGGTTCTTGTTCATGCTATCTTCTCGATAATGAATTAATTTTCTCTGCTACCCACGATTACATTTCAGCTACTGGACGTTTTAAACCACCAGGAATAGGTTAAACAACGTCATTAGTGTATGAGTTTATTTATACATGTACACAAACGGCAAGATTACAATGTAGACTTAAGATTTTGAGCCCTTTTATCTGCCCCTGTCCTGGGACTATTACTATCAACTGTGTTTTTGTCTTTGAGTCGCAATGTCCTGTCTCCGTCTCTTCTGTGCAAGAGGGATTTGGATAGGGCCCAGTCCTTTTCCCCAATTTTGATATTATTTCTGTGAAACTTTATTAGTGTACTTTGAGAAATTAAATGTGTTTATACCTTACTCAAGGTTGTAGTATGGGACGTACGACTAAAGACCTTTAATTCCAACAGGTACTACGGTAATGATGTTATTTGTTTCCAAATAATTTGTTGTCTTTGTTTACACGAGTCAGCATGCAGATAAAACACTTTTCACTGTATCATGGTCAGATGAGTCAAGTTTACTATCCACGACTGTGTATTTTACATTCCATACAAAAGATAAATAAAATAGAGGAACAATTTTGCGTTCTAGCAAACAAAATCACTTTCTCCGGCCAAATTATTTTGTACACACAAGATAAGGGATGGTATGCACGAAACTCTTATTTTAGTTTGTACTTCGGTGCAAAAAGGTAAATTTAAGGCAATATTGACCAATTCAATACTTAAAATTTTCCACTTGCCTTCAAACTATTTTTGTGAGTATCGCCCAAGGTGAATCCACAGGTAAATGATCATCCTTCGATTTGTCTCCGTTAAGGCCAAGATCACTTCTGGTCGCCCACGGTATCTTTGACTGGGATTTTGCATACTGTATAGTTTTTAAGACATGGTTACAAGGGGAGCCAGAGTGGCAGAGTAAATAAACAGGGATTAGGTGTATCGATATTGAGGTATTGTTGTATTATTGATAAGGACTGCTCAATCGGTTTGTCGGCTAATGCCGGCTCCACCTTCAGACAACAGGTCGCTAGCTCATCTTCTGTAAGCCAGCGGCTCAAGAAGGGTCTCTTCTGATACCTATAATAATGGTGCTAGGTCACTTTCTGTGAGCCAGCAGCTCAAGCGATAGCTCAAAAATGGTCTCTTCTGACACCTATAAAAAATAAACGCTCAGGTCTATTTCCCAGCTTTAGAATAATGCTGACGTATGTATATCAGGGTGTCAATACACCATGATGTTTCTTTGTCCATGATGAAAATAGCCCGAATCCGGGGTTCAATAAATTATTATTATTATTATTATTGTTATTATTATTATTATTATTATTGTTATTATTATTATCAATATTATTGTTATTATTATTATTATTATTATTATTATTATTATTATTATTATTATTATTATTATTATTATTATTATTATTATTATTACTATTATTATTAATATTATTGTTATTATTATTATTATTATTATTATTATTAATATTATTGTTATCATTATTATTATTACTATTATTATTATTATTATTATTATTGTTATTATTATTGCTATTTGTTATTATTATTATTATTATTATTATTATTATTATTATTATTATTATTATTATTATTATTATTATTATTATTATTATTATTAGTGGGTGCACGGTTGGCCGAGCTGCAACACGCTCGCCTTCCACCTCTGCGGCCCGGGTTCGATTCACGGCCGGGGAAGCATGTGGAAAGAGTTCCTACCACTCTGACTTTGCACAGTGGTTTTCTCCGAGTCCTCCGGTTTCCTCCACCAAACATGTAGGTAGGAAGTATATGGCACGATCTGTGCCATGGAGAGTGAATTATATAGGCTTGGCCTGTTTCGCAATCCATGTAAAGGATATGAGTCTATACTATTATTATTATTATTATTATTATTATTATTATTATTATTATTATTATTATTATTACTATTATTATTAATATTATTATTATTATTATTATTATTATTATTATTATTATTATTATTATAACTTACTGTTATTGACATAAATTGAAACAAATAAAGTTCTATGTCAGTAAGCAACGAGTTACAAATTATTAAGCACCTGATACATTGCTCTTCTTGATTGTTTTTTAAATGACATGGTCGCTTAAATTCACTCAATCAACAACTCAGCCTTCAGCCTGAGCCGCCTCAATGTCGTCAATCAGCCGGCTCAGAAGTCTAGGGTCAGTTCTTACCACTACTTGGTATCAAATTTCATTTGCTGTATATGCTGTTTAGAATGATAAATAATGATGAAAATTTATTTAGTCCCCCGAAAGCGAGGAAAAAATAAAAGTATACATCGAACTAGAAACAAATACGACACAGTTAACTAAAAAAAACCTTTATATTTAAGTGTGTGTGTGTGTGTGTGTGTGTGTAAACAAAACCGTGGCAACGCATATACACATTGAATTTGAACAAAATACAATACAGGTAAAATCTAACATAATGGCAATCACAAACTAAATTTTAAAGCACTGGCACGTAAATTGAAGCCTCGACAAAATCTGCTACTCCGGGCTATTCTATAAGCTATGGGGATTAGGTTTGTTACAAGAATAACCAGCGCCGGATCTTAGTTACAAAGGTCAAACTGAATAGCATAAAAAAGTTTGAATTATCAGTAAAGTTAAGATTCTATTGAGTTACAATTACACAAGGACAATAAATAAAAATATTGCACACTGGTAGCTCATAGTGCATGTTAAAAAAAAAACACAAAAAAAAAATCAAAAACACAAAACAAACCCCCCCCAAAGAACAAAAAAAAAAAAAACAATTGATATGTGTTTTTTCAAATGTTTGTTAGTGCTTATCTTCTTAGAAATCAATCACAACGACGTTTGCATGCAAGCGTATTGCCATTGGCAATATTGTTATTAGTCCCTAATTTGTAACTGTTGTGAATTCATTTACTTTTGCTTACATGAACAGTCGCATTTTTTTTCCAAAAGAGATCCAATTTGCCTGTTGATATATATGTACATGATATATATATTTATATCGAGATGCTCGCGTCCGAGTGAAAGTTCCATTTAGGGTGAGAAACCCGCGGCCATATGATGATGATGATGATGATGATGATGATGATGATGATGATAAGGATGATAATAAATGATAATGATAGTTAGAATAATGATAAATTATTTCTGGATACTAGCCCTTTACAGCGGGAGCGGCACGGACAGGGCAGAGCCACATTGCGTGAGTTACACAGAGTAAAATGATAAACAGAATATATACTGTGCGCAGCGATCCAAAATATAATAAATTTGCAAAGTCATTGACAAATCAAATGAAGGAAAGACAAAATACTGTCTGTGGGCTACTAGTGATGGTGTAGATATATGCATCACATATCAGTGTCTGTACCATGAAAGAGATCCCTGATCACATACATTTCATTATTTGACGGTGATTGCCTTCTGACAATAACGTGAACACATTCAAAACAGTACTTTACTACCTCACCAGGAATCTCATTTTCAATTACTCCGCAAGTTCAATTGTTTCATATGTATGTCAGTTATTTATTTACGGGTGTATTCGAGAATGATTTAAACAAAATATATGTTTCTATTCCCACAGTCACCATTTGTATGTTGTAACACTGTTTCTCTGGTGGTGTTAGTACTTCATCCGATGCTTTGCTACGAGGAATTAATACTACATGCGATAAATTTAGTAAATTCTATTGGTGGCATGTGAATGTTATGAAGGGTATGGAATGTATATCTGTTTGTCTATTTTTTGTGTATGTATTTTGCTGTGTTTTTACTGTTCTCTGTACATATTTAGAGACTCTATCTTTAATTTCTTTCTAAGTAGTTAAGTATTACGTCCCAGAGAGGGCAGAATTGTAACTGTAAGTCAACTATCAGCCCCTAGAGGGCAGATCTGGTTGAAATAAAGAACTGGGAACTTGGAACTTTACGATGAAAAAGGGCAGTAGTATACAGGCATGATAACATATCTGACCCACATCGAGCTTGTGTCCTCATTGTGGGCACGGTTGACAAGCGTACAAGACAACAAGTTTCCGGTACGGACTTAAAATGGAGTGTTTCGAGGGGGTGAATCTAACGGCAGACAATGAAGCGGAGTACTTTACTAAAAGGAAGCTGAATATCAATGATCCTCTCATGCTTGCAGTTGTGCTGGGACAAGAAGAAAAAGTGTGCAGCCTGCTCAAAGATGGCATCGATCCAAATATTGCTGCCCAGATAGAAAGTAGAGCGATGGCTCAGAGTCAGGATGGCTTTAAAGATATACTAGAGGAACTTAGTCTGAGTAGACCAACCCCGCTTATAGGAGCTGTGTGCTTTAGACGACTACGTATTGCTGAAATTCTACTTCACAGCGGTGCAGATATTCATGGAACTGATATACATGACCGAACGGCTCTGGCGTATGCAGTAGGCTTTGATATAACGTGTGTGGAAATGATAGATTTGTTCCTTGACCATGGAGCAGATGTAAACAGATCTGACCAATATGGTAGAACCATCTTTATGCTTGCTCTAAAAAATTGTAATTTCCCCTTAAAACTACTAGATACCCTGTTGAAGAAATCAGATGTGACTAAAAAGGATCATTATGGTCGCTCAGCAATTCATTTTATGCTAGAGCGTATGCATGATCGAAAAATTTTAAATGAGACAATAGATGGAAAACATGCTTGTGTGAAGTTCCTTGAGGACCTAGTCTCGCGAGGGGTTGATATAAATGAAAGAACATTTGCTGGTGAAACACCTTTACATGCGGCTGCTTATTCTAAATGTCCACATTCCTTGACTTTCCTTCTGGAGCGAGGTGCGTCGTTAACTTTGCGAAATGCCCACGAAATGACTCCACTATTCGGCCTCTGTATATATAATTGCCGAACTGTTGTATGTTGGGATACAGAAATAGAAAATTTGCATAAATGTGTGTCAATATTTGTCAATCATGGAGTTGATTTAAATGAATCACAAGAGCGTAACTGGAGATTATTACACACATTTGTTAATATGAAATTGCAGCCACATGTCCTCGATAAAATTTTGACAATTCTGCTGGGTGCAGGGGCCAATCCAAATGCTGCTGATAACAGAGGAGTGACCACTTTACACAAGTTTGTTGGCTTTTGGAGTTCTGAAAAAACTGGATCGACAGAAAGGTCATTGCGACAACTCCTAAGTAAAGGTGCAAACCCGAATGCCAAAACTCTTAAAGGAGACAGTCCTTTGCACCGAGCTGTGCGAAAAGACAATGCACTGTTCGCACGAATACTATTAGAAAACGGCTCAAATATCAACTTGGCAAACAACATTGGTATAACCCCTGTTCATTTGGCCACCCATGTAAATGATGTATTTTCCCTTCTGTGTGATCATGAGAGTCATTATGAAGATAACTGGACCGTGCAAGACAACAATGGTTCTACGCCTTTACACTGGGTAGCGTCCAGTAGAAATGCCAGAGCAAAACTATCCCAGCTGGCACAAGTGCTAGAAAAAGATACGTTTCCCTTGGATGTGCAAGGTAGAACCTATCGAGACATACTGATGCTTTGGGGCGTCATACCAAACCCAAAGAATGTGCATTTTTTGCCAGTGAAACCAATCTTTTCACATTTTGAAACGAGGATGCATGATTCAGAATGGGTCAAATGGCTACAGCACTATGAAATTGATGAAAGTGAATATTCGGTGAGTGCACTTGTGTCAAACATTTTGAGCAGGGAGTCTATGGGCTTGTCCATTAATACAACAGAAAACAAAGAGATCGAGGAGTTGATTAGATATGTGCTGACTCAGTCTATAGACCACATGACACAGGCAGAACCCTTAGTAGCTTCAGAATTAGTAATGGCAGGGAGCGTCAGGGAAGGAACAAAGACGGACTTTCCAGATGAATTTGATGTTCTGTGTGTTTTAAAGAAAATAGGAGACTTCTTTCACCCAGAAATTGACGAGAATGTGCCTCATGGAATGATAAAACTTGTCATAAATGAAGATGTTGAGAATGAGGGAATACCACCTATGCAACATGTGCGGAAACTAACCTTGCAGGGTGGAGAGCTACTCGGTTCCTCTCTAACGAGGGTTGTGTACCACAAGCTGGCTCAGAACATTGAGAAAATTATTATGAACGACAAAAAAACTAAAAACATTGAAGTAACAAGCTCCTTAAAGGACATGAGAGGAAGCATTGACACCTGCACTTTTCTCTACTTTGGGCATACCTACCATTTTCTTACAATCCGAGTGGACGTGGTAATAACCATTGAGCTACCCAACTGGAAGCCACCAGAGTACTTTAGGGCAAGTGGCGCTTTAATAACACCGAAAATATGTAAGGCACCACTTCAAGTTGTGTTGCGAAACGTGCATGCTCCGAACCCAAAACCCCTAGTTTCTGATGTTTATTATAGGGTTTCTGTTGCTGCATGGGAAGCAGAAATATTTTGCAATATTCCATCACCGATTAAAAAAGCCTATATAGCGATTAAAGCCATCGTTCATGACCCTGCGCTTCAGGTCGGAATTGATGATGGGGAGACCCTGATTACCTCTTACATGGTGAAAAACTGTCTCTTTCACGCCATAGACGACCATCTGCAACTAACTGGGGCACTTTTTGACGACTGGGTTATCAATATACTAGGTGAAGATAAGGGAAACAAGGCCATGTCAGCTCAGTGGATGACTAAAATATGTGAAGTACTCCACAAGTGTGTCGACGAATCTTGCCTGCCAAGTTATTTCATTCCACCTATAAATCTTTTTCATGATGAAATGGGTAGGTTAAAGTATGACGTCGAATCTCTGGGTTCAGCTGTTTATAGACTGGAAACCGTGTTAACAAATTATGGAAATTAATTCTTGCTAGCAATTAAAACCCGAAAGAAAATGTTGTGTTTGACTAATAACACGCATTAGATAAATCGTGATGACAGCTGCTGGACATATACTGGGTTTTTGCTGCATATATGCTTCAGATGAACTTACATAGCTGGTCAGGCATTATATTTTGCCGAATAGGCTTTGAAAGTGGAAATGAGTAGTCATACGAATAGTATAGTAGAGTGAAGGATGACATTTTCTAGATGGACATGTACAATATTACAGTAGCAAGGCTACACCAGGTAGCAAGTATGAATCATTTTGGTAATGAACTTGTGTATGTATGTATGTATGTATGTATATATGTATGTATGTATGTATGTATGTATGTATGAATGTATGTATGTATGTATGTATGTATGTATGTGTGTATGTATGTATGTGTGCATGCATGCATGCATGCATTTTTGTATGTATGAATGTTTATTTTGATTGGTTTTTTGTTTGTTTTAATTTTTTCATTTCATTTTATTTGCATCCCAAACTGAAATAGTCGAGATAGTATTGGCCAGCTTAGTGGGCAGGAAGTACGCGTTGCACACAGTTAATACATTTTTGCCAACGTAAATCATTTTAAAGAAAAATGAAGGAATGGTGGTGCCATTGTTTCAGGCGAAAACTTCATTAATCCCACATTGTTAAGTACCGGTTGATGCATTGAAAGTTTTCTGAAAAACGAAAGCAGTAAATAACTACCCGTATTGATTATTTTGCATAACCTATAGTCCATTCATTGTAACTTGTCGTACGGATTGCATGCTATAGTCAATGGAAAGCGTGGAACAATTTACGTTGAACAGACTATTCACCTATCTCACACTTTCACCATATTGGAAGCAAAGCGAGGCCATGAGTGCACACAACAACAAACGCAAGGGCTCAGACTACCGTCTGTGGATGCTCATACTCGATTGGTCAGTGCAGTGACCTGCTGAGGTGTAATTGGGTGTAGGTGACTCAGATACTGTGACAGGTCAAAGTAGCATATCGCGTTTTTATGTGTCCAACTGCTCCAACTGCAGGCGTTAGAAAACCACCATTTCTTTCCACCGATTCCCTGAGAAGCACTGATGGACAAATGGCTACAACAGATATGGTGAGACAGTGATTAATGTCTGGTAAAGTCTTAAGAATTGTTGTCCACACAGGTTGACTGTGCCTGGACTAAGTGGACATGACGCAAAGCCCTGTGTCCTTCGTTTCATGTGTGCCCAACTGTTTACCTGTGACGGACCGAGTACACTCATCTTGACCCACGTGTATTTGTTTATGTGCCGATCGCGACAGATCCAGTGTGCTCATCCAGCTGTGAAGTACCATCCACGTGCCTCTGTTTATTTATACGCATGCCCTTGCTTTGTATTGGCGCCATTACATTCGCTGGAAAGGCGAAAAGCTTTTTGTTTGCTGCTATTAACTCAAATACCTTACATTACATTGGAAAGTGTGGAGATAAAGCTTGACTTTGAAAGATAATACTTCAGATACATATGAATACCTAAGTGTGCCTGATTTTACAATCATTGATAACAAGGTTTCTACTTCCACAGCTTTGTAATTTTTTTAATCATTTTATTTGGATAAAAACCAGCTATTGTGTTGGTTTGGTAAAACTCCTGGAACTAGTTCTGCCGACGGTAAATGGAAACAATAGGTGTGACGCCCTGATATCAGTTTCCATAAATTTAATTTAATTTAATCCTTAGTATGATACTAATTAATCATTATATTATTCCTATACATTTTATACTTTTAATTCCTATGGTTTTAGAAATTCAGTTATTTTTGCCATTGTATATCATATTTGATTTATTATGTATTAATATCAATATTATCTTAAGAGTTCATATGTACCTTCCATCAAGAGCCTGCAGGAAGATCGGTGTTGTGTCACTGGGCCAGTGGCGCTGGCTAAAGAATAAATAAATAAAAACCAAAATGACAGAGTCTGATATTACGCGTAATAGATGGCTGCGTCACGCCTCTAGTTTGCGGCACAACATCACGTACTATGCACGATCGAGACATCAGACAAGTGCGTTGTACGTGCTGCAGTACAGTGCCGCGTTGGCCTATGACGCTATAAGGCACGAACCTAACGTGTTACATTATCAGTTATCCACTGTTTTTGGTGTGGAATTCAGCGAGTATCTCCCACGAAGGCAGCTGTATTACTTGAGGCCGAGGGTAATACAGCTGCCTTAGTCTGAGATACTCGCATTATTCCATACTAAAATAGTGGATGACGATTTTATCTTATTTTTGACATCTAAAGTTTACGTATACCAACACACTCTCTATCATTACCGCTCATTGCGGATGTGAAAGTTCCACACTACGCCATGCTGTTGTGTCCTCGTGAAAGCAGCGCATAGTCCCATAGCGGAAAGGCAAGCACTAAATTTTACAGGGGGGATACACGCTGTATTACCTGTTTTTGGTGTGTGAATTTCGCTGTATCCAACCATTGACATTATTAACATAATTCGGTGATCCCGGTAAGAGGGGGTGTGGGGGATAGATCCCTGGCTACGCTTTACTGGAAATTAATTCACAACTTTACGTTTTACAGCAAAAGAAAATATTCTTTCTATTTTCCAATTACGGATTAATAAATTATCAGATTACACATTACGAGCTATCAGATGATGGTTTACATTTTTGTGCTAAATTCTGAGATGCTTTTGCATTTTACGAATATATACAATTTTGCCAAATTACGCCTACACCCCTCAGGTAATACAGTGAGCTTACCATAGCAGTTAACCAATCACATGGCTGAAAACTTACCAAAAATAGGTTAAGTACATAAAATCTTTTTTCGGTCATGATGTCACGGCGTCGTGAAGGGACGTGACAGCTACGTTTTAGTTTAAGGGATTGACACTGCAGGTGAATGCGTTGTGGACGTACCCGTCACAGTGACTGCAGCAGGTAAAAATGCTCGTGGCGTCATCCGAGTCCGAGGCAACATCATAATAGAATAAAAAATCTATCATTATGTTACCCCGTAAGTTAGGAACACCCAAATAGGAAGCCAGTGTAGCTGTGCATGGTAGGCCTACAGATGCACTGGCGGATTCTACAATGCACTGGGGAAAACTAGAGCGTGACATCATAATAGAACAAGGCCTAAGGCCTATGAAATCAGCCATATGAGGAACGAACACAATAATCCGACAATTTGGTCGCAAATTAGGAGAAGTCCAAAATGACTAATACAGAAGTAGAAAAAAGTTGTCTTTTTGGGGTCATTTTGCGTGGTCTCTGGTCAGGTTCAGCAGGTGGGCTCCCAAAGGAGGAGAATTATTGAAAGGGGCTTTTGCACAGTAAAAGTGGTCACAAAAGACAGGTGGTCTCTCAAACGAGGGGCGTCTCAAAGCAGGGACTATTGTGCAGCTTAAAACCGATTATACGAGCGGAGGTAGACCTTTGACCTCGGAGATCAAAGGTCACCTCAGCTAAAAATGGTCTTTACCAAACATTTTTTCAAACCGTATTCATTTTCAAAACTGAAAACTGTCACCTATGCACAGTTGATTGAACAAAGGTGCTTGTTTTAAATGTTTCTGTGGCTTCATTCAAAGGTGAAGACATTGGTTTTTAAGGCATACTTGAATGTTTTTTGTTAACACAATTACTACTGTTAAGGTTGAAGACAAAACAGAAAGATGAAACAACGCAGGTGCACAAAAATATGTTTATTCTCGTTAAAGATAAAATGATAGAGACTCTGCTACATGTATCTTGTACATATTAACACCAACTTTATGTATTGAAAAATAAAATATCATTTGCATGAAAACTGTATAGCATGATGGCCAGAATGATGTATCCAAGTAAATTGCATAACCAAAAAATGCTGATACAAAGGAGTACAGCTGTAGTTCTTTGGCAACATTTCCATCCATAAAAAAATAAATAATAAGAAAAAAAAATTATAAACTAAATATATAACGTATAACAAAATACAATCTATCCGATCTGTTGTAATGTCCATGTGAATTAACGTTTACAATGAGCTATGTAAATAAGCATAAACGACTATCTGTAGCATTAACCAATGACCATGTCAATGTCTATCTGTAGCATAAGCCAGCCACTATTCCAATGTATCAAAAATACGTCTAGCTATTTGTAGCATAAACCGGCAACTAATTAAAAGTATCAAAAAAATATAGTTTCATGGTCCTGTCTTTTGTTCAATAAAATCAGAGATAGTTAATGTGTTTACGTGTGTGTGTGTCAGTTTTTGTTTTTTTTTTTTGTTTTTCTTTGCTGGGTAGCACCACGGAGCTAGGAAGATCCTTGGTAGAACTTATAGTCTAGCGTATTTGCACTATCATGGATAGTCGAGGGACTATCCCCGGGCACTATCCATAGATATATTTAATTGTATGTTTAGTCATGTTATTTGTGTACATGTAATCGTTTGTTCGTATCTTGGTGTTTATGCGTTCTTTCGTAAATGTTTTTACTTGGCAATTGTCTAATGTATTTTGGTAACAATTAACAGCCGAATAAAGTTCATTTCATATAATTATTATCAATACTAGTGGTTTCTTGTATCTTTGCATCGTCGAGCTTGCATTATAATAAAGCACTGGCTTATACAAGGATCTTTCTTTCCTTCCTCCTTCCTCCGTCCTATCGTTCTTTCTTTCTTTCTTTCTTTCTTTCTTTCTTTCTTTCTTTCTTTCTTTCTTTCTCTCTCTCTCTCTCTTTCAATCTCTCTGTCTTGTTGATCCTCCATTATGTGTCCGTCATGAAGACAGATAATAATCTCAGGGATGGATTTAGGAGGGAGAGGGTGTTACGGTTATTGCAAACAAAATTGCTGTTTTTGTCCACGGTGACCTTTTTGGAGGGGAGGGATGTAACAAAAAAAGATACTACATTGAGAAATCCATTTTATATTCAATACAAATTAGAGTTTTGATTGTGGTATCTGAGCCCCCTCCCTCGGGCACAAAAGTCCTACCTCATTAGAAAACTTAGACTGCTGAAGGTAGTTCAATAATAATTATTATTATGTCAATATTCTTTAGGACCCTTGGCGTTTGGTAAAAATCGCCACTCTGTTAAAGTTCTTTCAATAAAATTCTCATTTTATCCTGCACTCACATGTGTTATAGTACAAGTGGAATTTGTACGGAAGTGCGCATATGTAGTCTTTAGTGAGTAGAATATTTTGACAGCATGAAAACAATTATCATAAAATATCTGAGACAATTGTCTTGGTCTCAGGAAATATGGATTATTGACATTAATGTACTTTGAAGTTTCTTAAGAAACACTTATGACTTTTATTTCACGAAAACCAAGAGCTTATATGGTGTTATGGGACTTTTCCCAAGTTTTGTCGGCATTGTAATCAATTGTGTACTTAATTCACGTGTTTTCTTTCTGAATAAGGTGATGCTCAGTAGACCCGAAGTTGACAAGTTCGCACCTTTCGGCCGCTCAAGCGGAGCCCGGCCGTAACCATGGTAACGCCACAGAAGGAATTCAGGGTGACGATTCTTGTGTGCATGCGTTTGCGAGAGCGCAGGTTGTGGAAATTTAAGCTCAATTTCATTTTGGTGGTTTTCTGAAAAGGATATATTGTGTTAAACAAAAGCACCTAGATGCAGGTGTAAACAATACATTGTCTGTGAATTAGCAATATTGGAAGGAACCGCGGGGAAACCCACAATGACTAGCTACTAGTGCAAAATCAACATATCGCGGCCATTATGCTTGCCTCCATAGCACACGTTAGAGGATTCACGGGGGTAATAACTAATTAGGACTAGCCTGAAGAAACATAATAGATAGTGCATATAAAATAAGACATGTATAGATGTCCGGTGTTGTATTTTCAATAATATTGATACCAGAATGACCACATTTGGCCTGATAGTGAAGAAGGGTTCATAGTTTCAGCTTAAATCAAAACTATCAAGGAATGTACTCTGGCACCAGTATACACAGTGACAGAAGAGGAGTGACCGGGCTGGTGGTGCATGAATTTCGCAAGTACTACTATACAGAGCTGAGCGCAAGGAGAATTTTCTCAAATTTGACCATGTTTTTTGGTCTTTAACTGATGTAGAAAAATTGTAAGGAACATTTTGGCGTATAACACTTGTCTGCTTACTTTCCTTGGAATAAACTGCAGGGGGCTAACTCTGTTTGTTTACATTTTGACGGCATAGACTCGCGAATGTTTCTGATGCTGCGCCTGCTCGGATTTACTCAATCCCGGGGGCCAGGGGAGTGACTCAGAAATTGCCGCCCCCCCCCCCGGTCTGAAACAACTATTATTCAGTAGTTCCGGCTATAGTAGCTGTGTTATAATGTATTGTAATGTATTTTCTAGGTGAGACCAAGACGTGTCATGGTTTCAGAGTCTTCGCCTGGATAGCAGACTCCTGGGGGCACAAGAGACTGAGGGCGCAAGGGGGGGGGGGCAGTAGTAGTCCGCCAAGAACGGATGTTTAGCAGGAAGGCAGGGTCCATGCATCTTTTGAAACACTTCAACAGGTCCCAGATGTATTTCATGCAAATTATACCGTAATGCGTTATTACAATGCAGACGGTAAAGGTGACTGGTGAATCTGAAATGATATTGTAGTTCCATATTCCATCCCAGACTCACGATTTGTTTTTTCAAAATATGTATGGTGACATAAGCAGTTAAATAAATATAACGCTAGGTGTGCATTATAATGTATGCAAGGGGCAGATCCATTAATGTGAAGCAGGATTGGCTGGAAGGTTACCTGCTTAGACAGACTCGTTCCGTTAAATGTACTGACTGCGCTGCGCTGGGGGCAGGAAGGTCGCTCCCCAGGCAAGGATAGAAGCTCTATAACTGATCAAAGGGGAGGGGGTTAGATCGAGGATCCTCCGACAAAACAAATTCTGATTAAGGTGGAAGCTGTGAAACTAGTGCACAGTGAGACTGGGAACTTTGCATCGCAATTACCCATTTAATTTTTTCACAAGTACATTAAACCTATATATTTTCTGATTACTACATATCCATAGATTTATATCCATAGAGTTTTTTTTATAGGATTGGAATTTTTTGAAATTTTATAGCATTATTCTGACATGGTACGATTTTCATATTTTTCGCGCAGAAGTCACACAAATTTTTTTTTCCAGTTGAAATCAGAATAAATTAAAAATATATATCCATGTCTAGGATCGAATTCAATGGTTAGTCCTGAAATAGCATAAATAAAAAGTTACAACATTTTTAATTTAGTTCTGACAGGTTGTTCATTTTCCTTCTATAAATTGCTTCAAAAGTCACGGAAGGGGTTGTCAGAAAAAAAAATCCTGGGAACCGTTCCTGGATATGCTTTTTTTAAAATGTCCATTGATTTTAATGTGATGGGCAATTTGTACGTTTGTGAGACGAGACACAAATTGCAGAGGTTGAGCAAAAAACAATTCCGAGAAAATCGCATTGAAAGAAAAAGTTGGCAATTCTTACGCATTTATGGCTGTATTATGACATACTCATTTCTTCTGTTCTGTGTTTTAATTATTGTGTAAAATAAACTTGAAACTTTACCGCTGTGATGTTTTCATTAAACAAAAGTATATTTTGTGGCTTAAATCTCGACTTTTTTTAACTTGATAACACCACACTTTGCTTGTTTGGGTGTGGGTTCATATGTGGCTTTCCATATTTGGGGACCAGTAAGTGGATTGTGCTAATTTGTTTTTTTTTTTTACATCAATAGAGAATTTCAAAGTAATCAGAACAATGGTAGTGTTTAGTCTGAACTGGCCCATTCTTGTGAGTGACCCTTGTCAATAGCTCAATTGGTTTCCATCGGTCATGGACTAATGACTGTGCAAACAATGACATGGTTCATTATCATGCCCGTGCAAACAAAGCCATGTGTCAGACCTTCCACCTTAAGTGTTTAAACTTTTCATTGTAAACAAAAGTTTAGAGATCAATCACTGTTTAAAATTTTCATTGTTAACAAAAGTTTAGACATCAATTATCTCATATAAATTTTATGTTCACACATCTGAGTTATTGGGGGCATGTAGTTAAAGTATCGGACTATCCAAAATATGAAAAAGTGATTAAAGGTTATCTAAAGTTGCGGCTTCAGACCCACCACCTTAAGTGTTCACGATAGACTTGGTATGATGCGAGATTACAGTTTTGTTGTTGTTTTAATTTTGTGTGATATGTGCTGGGTAACTCCCATACTCCCTCCCTCCTCAGATATTGCCACGGAAGGAAATGGCACTATTAAACAGTTCATTACAAATTTAAACAAAAAAATGAAAAACAAACTAACAAAGGAAAACAAAATCAAAAGCAAAAACAAAACAAAAACAAAACAAAACAAACACATCATATATATTTAAAAAAAAGCACTGCTTGGTTTACTGGATATTAAACGTACCTAACCTGTATGTACAACATGCTGACTCAGATAAGATGCTTAGCAGTTATCAAGAAAGTAAAATATTTTGTAGACAAAGGCAAGTTCCTTGTTGTTGCCTGATGACCAGACTATTGCTCC
The DNA here is from genome assembly GCA_964020975.1 of Hermodice carunculata. Taxonomy (NCBI): domain Eukaryota; kingdom Metazoa; phylum Annelida; class Polychaeta; order Eunicida; family Amphinomidae; genus Hermodice; species Hermodice carunculata. The sequence goes on from OZ026618.1 coordinate 26,380,704, forward strand.
ACGGATAACCAGACGCCCACAAGTACGATATATCGTCACTGAGTGAGCCTTAACAGGTAATTATTGTTGACGCTCGTATTAACACAATCGATAATTTAGAACAGTTATATAATTACCAATCAAAGACACTGATTGGTAAGGCAAATAGGCCAGCGGCAGGACTCCACGTTCTGCAGCCTACGTTCTTATATTTTACATGCATATATCTCAGAAAAATATATGCTGCGACAGGAACTAAACAGGTGATGTCATTAGTAGTACTACACCATGCAAACAAAGCTATTCACCATTCCAAACTCCCGATTTGATTTTTTCAAATATTGCCTGAGACCATTGGTCTCAAATATCGTATAGTAGCATTAATTTTAATTAAGAAATGTATAAGGCTAGATGTATGTAACAATGTATACCGCACGGTTGATTTTGTGTGATGTGAGAGGACCGACTTTATTTCTATGCCATATGAGCTGGGTATCCCCCCCCCCCTAATTGCTGCCAAGTGAACAGTCAATTAGTAAATATTTCTTAGAACACCCGACTGTATTAGGATTATGGGTTAAGAGAACATATCCTGGATATGCATTCATCATTCACATAAAATACACACAATTTATTTATTTCTGCATTGAAATAATTGAAAATAATAAATATTTTGAAAAAATGGAAAGTTCCTTGTTGATGCGCAGGTTAAGCATTTTTGATTATTCAGTCAAGTTACCGATAATATAGTAAAACTTTGCCTAAATTATCCAGTAACTTATTAGCACCTCTGATATATTACTGATAACTTAGTCACGCCCAGGATAAATTATCGATAACTCAGTCGCACCGTCTGGTAGATTATTGATAATTTAGTGAGGCACAAGATGAATTACCAGTAACCGAATGAATTACTCAGAACTAAACTATATTACTGGTAATTCCACTATGTTATCAGTAATGTGCCAATATTACTGAGAATTTTTATTACTTACCGATAATTACGTTTTAATTAAACTGGAATAACTTGAATTTGAATCGAGATACAGAATTCAAATTTGTCATGCCCCCTAGTGAGCAGGTATCGCATTTGCATAGCAATTTTCAGGTTTCTATGTCAACTGGAACGTATTTTACAGAAATTCACCAATTATGTCTGATGGATTTGCACAAGTTATTTTGGAATGTCTTATAAATGACAATTACTTGGTGCACATAATCACCCAATCAGCAAGCAAACTAATCAATAGCTCGTCAGTCTGCTCAAGTAGCGAGCCAATCAGTAACCACCCTTATCAGTCGGTTAATCTGCCCAACCGACCAATCAGTCGCTAGCAAGACAGAATCTAGTTTTTCTCATTCATTTTCTCTGACATTTACCTGTTTTGCTTTCCCTTTCCACACACAATTTGAGAAATGGGCAAAACAAGATAGGAATACTTTTCCATATTTTAATTTTGAGTAAAAGCTATGTGTAATACACATGGTACAAATTTACGATCTTCATTTTAAGTTGACCTGACACACACACACACACACACACACACACACACACACAATACCAAACAAAAACAAAAACAAGCAAACGTTAGTTTTGAGCATGTTAATCTTATGATATCTTAATACATACTACAAGTTGTTTTGAGCACAACGGTAAGGCCTCAGGCCAATGTGTTGGTGTTGGTAGAAAAAAGATTCGTCCCAGTTGCCGGCTGTCATATGTGCAGTGGCCAAGGAATAACCAAAGTCCGAGGCGACATCCCTAAGACGCTTTTGTATCCAGATACATGCATCTATTATGTGTATGCACCAGTAGTTATCTTGTAATGTGTAAATCATAATGAAAGCGATTGAGTTGTGCAAATATTTTATTGATCACAGTAAATACACTGCATGGATAGCACCTGGTGAATAGCATACAATTCCGCATGACAGTAGCGCCAACGGAATCTCGCCAACCCCTTGCTTGGGTAAGAAATAACAAACAATGCATGCTTAATTTGAGCATTCGAAATGTCGGTATAAGTCATCCACTATTTAGACTTAAACGATTGGCACTAATTCCCTACCAAAAAATTTTACATTTGAGCAATTAGATCAAGAGATGCGCCGCTCTCGCTCTTGAAGCGTATGCCTATATAATACAGGTACGGGTCCAATACGTATAATGAATCCTTTCCATACCAAACCCTTAGATAAACTTCTCCAAGCTTCACCCAATGTCTGTTTAATTTATCGCATTTGCCGGTTTCATTCTGCCACCATGTAAACGCCAATAATGAAGCTTTGCTTGCAGTTCAGCTAGTGGACGCCAGATGCCGCGCTAATCTAATGCAATAAGCTTGCAGAGAGCGTCAGCTGTCGTAGAAAACTGACGTCTCCCTGGAAGTGCTTTAGACATGAAGCACCTCACGCGCATATTTGGATGTTCACCGCAAGCAAACGCCTGACTGTGGCGTCATTATTATTGCAATACAGAAAGTAGCAAAATTCAAGCAGAATTGTCTTCTGTCGCAACTTTCCATTGCCCCTAATTAGCTTCCGAATACCAGAACCAATACTGACATCACTGAGACCAGACAGTTCGTAATATTTTGTATATTGAACACTTCTGGCCATAAATACAAATTACATTTAATGCCAATGAAGCATGTACATTGAAGTAATAAAATAACAATTTTAATGCTACAGTATCCTGAAATGGTTTGGGCTGTTAGACACCGATAATAAATCGACTCTTAAAAAGACTGATATGGACATAAACATGCAACATCAAGCAATCTTTTTGGACAATATGTAGAACTGCAAGTAATGGTGGTATGGGCCACACAACTTGGAATGTACCTAACTTATCGTCTGAAGTCTGCTGAGCTTACAGCCATACCATCACAATGACCAAATCTATCTTATGAACGCATTGCTTTACAGTCCAGTTCAATATCATATATGCAGTGGCTCAGTCTCAGGAACTCATGGTTTTACAAGCATAAATCCAGGTAAATTTCATGAACTCATAGCTTTACAGTTCAGATCAATTTCATTAACTCATTACTTTAAGAGCACCTAACTCCAGATCATATCATGAATCGTGGCGTTAAGAGCTTTTATAAATGCTCAGATTAATCTCATGAACTTATGGCTTTACCAGAACTTAAAGCACCATCAATCTCATGTTGCTTTATTATCACTTGATTCAAGACCAATCCCATGAACTCGTGGCTTTAATACCTCAACTCGATATCAACACCATGAACCCACTGCTTTACTAACACTTAACGCCAGATCATGTTCATGTGGCTTCATCAGCATAAAAGTCAAAATCAAGCTCATGACCTCATGACTTTAAGTCCACTTAATTCCAAAACAATGTTATGACCTCATGACTTTACTAGCACTTCACTGTTATGTACCAGATCAATCTCTTAAGGTGTGACAACCCCCTTTCCCATTTCTTGGACTAGAAGACCTTAGGCCACGCAAATTTAATGTTTAGTGGCTAAACACTTTTGCTAATATTTGCAAAGGTGTTTAGAAACAAGAAAGTAGCAATGATTGTGGTAAGGGAGCAATTTTTTTCGAACAATCATGTTGTACATTATGGGACAAATATTCTGTTCGTTCCCAAATATAATCGGTAGTACGGGTAAATTTGGCAACCGTAGTATGAAAAGACACGTCTCTACTCACAAAAAAGTAAAAAAAAAAAGGATGAGGAGGGAAAAGAAAGACGATGCCTAGGGAGGGTAAAAGAAAGAAAACTGTTTTGCTTTATAACACTTAATCTGTAGAAGGTAACCTATTAATGTGAACTTAATATGGAATTGTGTTCTCATGTACTATTCATTTCGGATCTGTTTAGACCCACCAAACAAACTTTGTGTATTCTTAAAAGCTACATATGTTTTATTGACAATCAGTATCACTGATATAAAGAAAAATAATTTTAATGCTCATAAAACAGATAGCAGTATAGTAAATTAAATTTACACATTTAAGAAAATTACGTAACTATAAACTGCAATGAATCATGTATAACACATGACACGCTAACATATAAATCACTAGGAAAAATGCAAGATAACTCGTTTCGAGTGATACACAACACACTTGGACTTTGACTATGTATGAGGCTGTTGGTTTCCAAAAACATACAAAGAAACTTCAAACTAATGGATTTTAAACTTGAGCTTCTTCGTTTTCAACAAACATGAAAACTACGAGATCCGTTACTGGAACTCCATTATTATTGGAAATCATTACTTTACCCTGTCATTTAACTGATAGTGGGACGGGTAAACCGTGAGCTATTATTAGTGTGCAAGTTATTAGGGCAAAATACACTGTCGCTTGTGAATATACTCATAGTCCTGAGTCATGCCACTATTATGCAAAAGATAAACAACTAGCCATGTCTATAAGCATTCATGTGTCAAACATGAAACTACAGCAGCACTTGAGTAGCAGATATGAAACACTGAAAACAAAAAACCTGCATGATGAGCGGCAAGCTGCAACTAAACGGGTAATCTTGTTAGTCATCATCTTTGTGACTATTTTTCAGCAACCGACAAATAGGAGCCTACTACTGCTATGCCTTCGATAAATGATGATTTTAACAGTAATCTATTCTAAAGGTTTTTGCGATTTCAATCAAGTTTTTTTTTTTGCAAATCTCGCGGAAATTTTGCATGACAAAGCAGTGGTTTTGCAATCCACATAACCGAGACATAAATTGACACACACACAAACACACACACACACACACACACACACACACACACACACACACACACACACACACACACACACACACACACACACACACATATGCAACGTAAGTGAGCGCTATCTCGATGGTACAGGGTACCCTATTCATGCTCCTTAGTGGCAACGACATAATTTCAAAAATACAAAATTAATTAAGGAACAAAAAGATGATAACACGCAGAAAATGGGATTTATTTAAGTCCAGAAGCAGCATGTGTCCACTCAATGATTATCAAATAAGTCTGAAAAATATATATGTACGCAAAACCAGCAAGCACCGTCAAAAGTTCTGCTACCGATGCAATTGCACTATTGACATAGCTATGACAAGACGTAACGGCACAACTGCAAAAAAAATAGACCACAGAAAAGATGGCTAAAATAAAAAATTAGTCGAGCAGCTACATATAGGCTGAAAAAAAACGGTTGCAACAACTAAATACGAGTCAATGATTAGCATGCAGACTTTTATGGATAAGAGGCAAGGACGATAGCATCAAATGCAGCTGATGTTAAGATAAGGACATTTTTATGTCCCAGCAGAAATTGCAAATTAAATGATATGTGATATGATCAAAATTGTTTAGAGATGACAACAAACGTGGCATATAAACTTAAATAATTGAACATGACTCACTATTCGAAGATCAATTTAAGGCTTTTTTAAAATTTGACAAGTATTTTCAGACCTTTAATTTTGTGAGAATAAGCTGCATGAATGATTTTACAGTGAATTGGTGAAATGAAGCTGAATAAATATCTCCATTTTATCTGACAGTAGAAAGTAAAACTTGACGTTAATGTGCATGATTCCGGGCCTTGCCTTTTTTCAAAATGTGAATGATTAATAAGTAAACACACAAGCATCCCAATACAGCAAAATGAGGTGGAGCGTTTCTAAATAGGAAAACTAGTTTAAAAATATTAAAGGGCGAAATGGCAGTCATGAATTAGTCCCATTTTCTTTTGATGGCCCTCTCTGGAAACAGCAATTGAGCTTAACAGTAACAAGTACATCTGATAACAAGTAGATAAGCTTTACAAACATGTATAACATCTTTCACCAGTAAGAAAATTTTATAGCATATCAAAAGTATAACGGACTTAATCTTTTTTAAACAGATACATGTGAGAAGAATTCCTCATTTGAATATTCTACAAAAAAAAGTGCCATGCGTGAAAATATTATGTAAGCCTACATACCCTCCCGACCTTTGAAATGATGGGGTTTCAAAAACATTATAGCCACCCTTTGATTATATGTATATTGAGCAAAGCTTTATCACATTAACTTCAGGCAGTACAAAGCTCACAGAATAACTTTTTGAAGCTCATGAACTGGAAGGAGTTGACTAAAATAAAGGCTGACAAAAGTATCCGTAATGCCTGGCCCGTTTGATTCTTGGTGTCAACAAAGATGGACTGTATCAGTTTCCATTACAAAGCACAAAAGAAGATAGCTCGAAAATGGTATATGTCCTTTTATCGATTTTCGCCTCGCGAAACATGGGCATCTCCACAGAAAATCATGAATGAAAAATTGGGAAGTACAGAGTACTCTTTTTCTTATAATGTTGGAAGACGAATACACAATCACACTTAGGCCGAGGCAGATATTAAAATAATGCTGCGAACACCTTCATTACCAAGGAGGTGGACTTTGTTTCCACCTCCCTGAACCAACTCTTAAAAAAATCTGTATACATGACAGGCTGAAAACATGACCCCACACTATATCATCCCAATCTCAACCTTTCCTTATCGCTCACAAAATTGTACATCTGCAGGCGGAAGAGGAATCTTTTCTTTTCTTTTTCTTATCTTTCTTTTTGTGCTTGCCTGGTACACGGATTTTGCCATCTTTGGGTGGTAGAACGTTTTCTTCGTAGCGTCCGATGAAATTCCCAGCTGGCCTATAATTTGCTACAACTATCCATTTTCCGTCTCGCGCCTGCGCCCTGCCCACTCCAAACTCACGACTGCCCTTCCAGACAACTTGTGTGAAGTGTCCTGCAAGACTTGGAATGGCTCATATGTTAAACACACCCAAAACAAAACTCTCATGGCCGGATGCCAGAAGAAGCACTAACATTTGTGTGGATATAAATCATTGTACTTATGCAATCATGCAAAATTAACAATGAATTAGACTCAGACTAAAGTTATTAAATGCTTCTGGCTTACGGCTGAGAGAATAAGACAAAAAATATTGAAATCATCCCACCGTCTCTTTGGAACAATAGCGTAACAGTATTATTGATTAGGTGGAGACAAATATCCCTTTTCTTTGATAGATATGCTAATATATACAAAATTAGAGTTGCACAATTAATTGCACATTGTGTTTAGTCCAAAACAAAAGTGTTGTTATTTCATGCAAGCAGAAAGTAATTTTCATTTAACCACGCTGAACCACTGACAACAAATTTAATTAATATAAAAAAATTCGTCGTTCTTGCGTTTTTAACAGAAAATAAGCCCACCATTTTATTTGTCGTGCCTTGGTGAAGCACTGAAACACAATTTGATATAAATTATTGACTTTCTTTTCCTAAAGATAATGATATATGAATTATAATTTTTTTTTCTGTCAAAATTGTGTACTGTTTATTCGACCAATGCTTATCAGTTATCTTACCTGTACTAGGGCCTCTAAATCTACGGAAGTCATAACGTTCAATTTCGCTGTACCATTGGTCAGTCACCTGTTGTCCTATGAATGTAGAATAAGTTAGCATTAAAACACGATAGTTCGCAGATATGTAGAAATGGCCATCAGATATGTACAACAAAAAAGCAAAACTAATAAAAATGAGTCAAGCCCCTTCGTCATGAGAGTAAATAAGATAAGCCGACTGTCTTTCTTTCACTTATTTGTCCACAAATAACCAAACGGTGATTATCTGACTGTATGTACCACTGATTTTAGCACATGGGGCTCTACTGGTGGAATGTAAAAAACCAATAAATTGCGGTTCTGCAGTAATAAATTTAAGAGGGAAAAAATCACAATATGAGCACATGCATCGGCGTTATCAAATAAAATGCGCACATACAATATCACATTGATTTGGCTTGAGTGCTACCAAATTCTGCAGAGCAAATTTGAAAATAGACTTTCCTAGACTCTTGTATCATGATACATATAAAGGACTGATATTAATGAACCAAATCGATTTTAAGACCTGATCTCACCTGTAAAATCCTCTCCGGTCGACGTCCATTTCATAGCAATATTTTCGCCCATCTTTTCTCCCTTGAAGGTACGGTCTTGACTGTGCTTGAATGAATTCGTCCTCACCAAGTGGTCCGCCCATTTTTGAGCAATAGCTGAGATATTTTTGTTGTGTTTTAAAGATGACAGTCCGTGTTTTGATCTGTAATCATTATGTGCTCGGAGACACTGGTCTACAAATTTCTTATGCACCATTTTGCTTATTTTTATTGTTTCCGTTCTTCACAATTTTACGAGTTCTACAAAAGAAAACGGCAAAGTAAATTTAACGTCTCTGCAGTACGTGGTTTTATTTCATTTGCGTAAATATTGTGGCGCGTGCAAGTACACGTGCGGAACGTCATCCAATATGTGACGTGAATGTAAATTATAGCGACAGGGTCCTGATTCACATCAAAATTAGAGACAGTTGAAGCATTCATAAGTGTCTAGTGACTCGATCCTAACCCTGGAACAAGATTGAAGTAAGATATTTGTCCGTTTTTGTTAATAATTGGCCATTTTCAACTGGTCTTGCTTATTGTGCAAAAACCCACCTGAGTTACGAACTATTGATGTGCATACGGTCAATTTGATTATGGAACGTCCTCACTGATAGTCATTCTGCTTACAACTCTTGGTATCAGCGGCCGGATTAAATGTGACACTTTGACCGACTAAATGCAAGACACTTTCACCGACTAAATGCAAGAATAATTGGCGATTTTCGAGTGGTCTTAAATTGGCAGAGGATACTTAAAGTGACAAATGTGGACCTGAAATCATATATTTCTGAAGTTCAGAGAAAGTGTAGGATAATTTGATAATAAGAAGTACATTGCTTTCTTCGTCGACAATTAAAATTAAACATAATATGGTTGGCCTATATATATCTTCTTTTCCTGCAGTATTGAAACACGGGATAATATCTACATAAATACTCCATCAACACTTGTATGACTGATAGTTGATAAAGATATTGTGTGCAACAGAATCTGAGAGATATCATGGTAACAATCAAATTATATGATTTGGTAGGGCTGTACTTTTTTATTTGCTTACTCCAAGAGAAGTACAATCCTGTGATTTCATTTGGGCGTCTGACCCGATGAGCTGACATACATTGTGAAGATTAACAGTACCGGATTCCTCGGAAAATGGATCTGGTAAACACAAAATATGTGACAAGAGGAGCCCTCAGACAGTAACATGAGTCAGCCCATAGAAACACACCAATGGTACAAATGCAGGACTGTTGGGATCTACGGGATGATGGTCATGCCATGGTCTTTATATTATGTAGGCTGCGCGCTGAAGTTATTGAAATAGTAGGGAAAATAAAAATAATATAAATCGAGAAATCTCTGTTGAAATCAATTATCTATATCACAATTTTCGACCTGAATAAATAATAAAAGGGATAATGTAGACGAAACCTTGCACTGTTTGCATCATTGTAACAATTTATGGCAGAAAAGAAGTACATGTACATGAGCTATTTATCATGGTTTTCTCCCAAGGGTATTCAATAGATAGCATGAGTTGTATAGAGAATGAATCATATTACACAGGAAGACCTCGATCTGTCATATTCTAAAAATCAGTTGGTCACATGATAGTGAACTGGTAATGAGTTTAATTGGACTTGCAACTTTTTTTTCTACCCCAGCAACTGACACGCGCCGCATTGTAAAAGTGACCTGCACTAGTGAATCATGTGCAATGCTGTGACTAAGATCTTATGAAGAAGGAGTATAGTGGGATAACTGCAATCCATTGGTTCCATGCAACATTACAAAAGAGCAGTGTTCAGAATATCATCATCATCATCATCATCATCATCATCATCGTCGTCGTCATCATCATCATCATCATCATTTTTGTAGCTGCTTTCAAATACATTATGACATATACACATACGCAACGTGTGATACATGGTTTGATACTTTTAAGTCGGAACTGAAATGTGACTATGATCATTCAATTATTATGTTAATTCTATGTTAGCGCTAGCAGTAGCCAAAATAGCCAAATGCTACTAAAACTTCAAAATGGCTATTAAAAGTAGCAGATGGCTACTAAAATTTCCCCCAAAACTCTTTATTTTTATGCAGAAATTTAACAATTTCAAGTCTGTGTAGCTCTTTCCTAGAAAAATTGAAATTTTGGCTACTAATTTTAAAATCCTAGCGCTAACCTAGTAATCGTACATTTAATTATGTAGGTTATCTGTCATTACTAAATATATAAATAAGGTACTCCAGACTAAACCCATTGTCTGTGAATACGGATTTCCTGCTGATTCGTTGCGCACTCAGAAAAAAATCTTTGTATAGTACACTGTTACTGCAAAAAGAAAATGCACTCACCGGTACTCCCTAAGTAAAACCTGTGGTGTCCTTCTCAGCCACATCTAAAACACTTATATTGTGCAAAAATCCTTAGGAAGTCCTAGAACGTTCTTCAACATATATACATACCTATGCACTTCTCCTCCAGGGTAAGTACCCTCACACGGGCTTAAGTCATACCCTTGAATCTGTAGTAACAATCCTGCAAGTTTCTCTTTCTTGTGAGAGACTAATCCCCGTCAGACTGAACAGTCGAACATGCACGTTTCTAAAAATAGCCAGCGGCAGGAAACAGCTGAGGTGTAATTGGAAACTGAGGAGGTTAGGGTACCTGGACCCATGTCAAATACTAATTCAGCATATTTCACCTATGAACATGATGCACATAATGTACCAGCACCATGGGGAGGAGGGTAACTGAACGATTCAACACTTACTCTATAACAATGGGGCAAATTAAGGGTCAGCCAAACTTCTTAGCAAGTACACTATCGAAATATAAGTTGACATCTCGTCCATCTGAATGTAGAGCAGGTTACCTGATAGAGAGTGACTCAGTGCCCGTATTCACGGATGATGGTCCTTGGATCAACAGTTAGCTGTATGCTAACGATGTTATCTGAATAAGCTTTGGCTTATGTCCCAGGGATTATTTACGCCTGTCTGAAAAAGAAACCAGGAAATACACACAAAGACGATTATGACTCAGGCACATGGCTAACAATTTGCCTGACGACATCACGGGACCAGACAGACGAAAACTTTGCATTCATTTGCCTGCCGGGCATTTCTGATAGAACCCTCCTGCCCCCCTCCCCTAAGCGGCATAGAAAGAGGTACATGTACTGTGGTCCCCGGTAGTCATCATAAACCTTCAAAGTTCACAATGAGAAACAAACAGTTTAAAATTCATCTTAGATAAATCATATTTTTAAGAGTTTGGAATCTTTCATTGTGTATTTTATTCTCATTGACGATTATATCAAGAAGTTTTCCTTCTTTTTTTCTTTTAAGAGTTACTACCCGCTAGTCCGCGGGTAGTGGCTCTCGATTCGGGTACCCGAAATTTTTCACGGGTACCCGGGTACCCGTTGCAGCTCTGATTTTGAAGACGAGTTTCTCGAATGCTGCTCAATCGATTTTATCATTTTGGTCTCAAACGAAACATCAATAAGTTACGCAGGCATGAGATTTAAAAACGTGGGCATGATACCATCGTGAGCCCATAGGAGGGGTATTTTCATGAGTGACAAATTTACAAGGACTTTTTTTATGTGTCATGACAATAGGCAATGTTTTTTGTTTTGTATTTTAAGTGGATGCACGGGTGTGTAGAAGTATGATGAAAATTGTGTCTGTATCTGCGAAGGATATCTCTTTGGGCACAGCATAGGACTATGAACAAACTGTAACGTCTGCATCACTTTTGGATTATCAATTAGTCTTACAATGTCGCAATGCTTTGCGGAAAACGAAAGCAAAAAAGACCCCGAAAATAATATCCTGCTATGAACATTTTACATCACCAGTCACGATGTAAGAAATTCGCTCAAAATTTGTCGAATGTTCTTTGGTACATGTATTAACCTTGAGTCATAATTTTTCTATGCGAAGTGTACGTCCCAATTCCTAAAAAGGTACAAAACAAAACAAAACAAAACAAAAACACACACAAAAAAAAAAAAAAAAAAAAAAAAAAAAAAAAAAAACAAACAAACCAACCCCCCCCCAAAAAAAATAACAAAAAAAAAAAAAAAAACAACAACAAAAAAACAAAAACAAAAACAAAAAAACCCCCTTTCATTCTTGTACCAGCATGCAGACAGACAAAATTGATTGCATTTCTCCAAAGCTGTCCTTCCGGCAGCTGAAGCATCTGACTTAAAGCAACAACTGACCATCCATCACATTTTTATGTAATGACGCAAGTCCAATTGTTTTAAGACTTTTAATTTGTAGTGGGACTTACTGGACTCACCACCATGTGTAACGAATGCGCTAGCAAATATTTCCAGGAAAGACTTTTAACCTACCCTCTTCAGGATCTTCCCATGCCCAACGAAACATTTTGTGCTCCAGTTTGCGGTTTTTAGCGGGTGCAAGCATTTTTTTTCTAGGCGAAAATCTATGTGCATCGCTATTTGATGATGTCGACTTATCATTTTCTAGCATGGCAACAGCCACACGCCTGTGTCATAGCGTGAGTCATTTGGACCTTCATGATAGATAATGGAAGTTAGAAAGTAAACACTGCTCACCTTCATAAGTAATCATCAATGTAAACATCGCAGCCGCTTCAGGCTACAACTATTCATCATTGGTATGGTTTGAAAAACCACTAAGCGTGAGGACTCACATACTAGTACTACACCAGGCATTGCTAGTTGCCCTTGCTCGACAGAGAGCAGTTCTACCACGTTATGGACACTTGCTAGCACATTTGAAGCGTATACATTGTGATTTAGTGTGGCATTCACAGAAGTCATTCGAGTAAGCCATCGACATTTCCCCAGACGTAAAATCATTTTTGGTAGGGGTAACTTTTTGTACTTTTATAGCTAATTATGGCAAAAAATATTTCATTTATCCACAATTAGGGGGGCAATTAAGGCATGGCATGACCAAAGTCATAAATGAAACATTTAAGCTCATACTTCATCAGGAGTTTATGGTACAGAAACATATTTATTTTTTTCCAGTTTGACCTCGACTTATAATTTCGTTTCATTTTCTCGTCAGTGTAACAAGATACTCATGTATACATTACGGAATTATTATTGAAGCTGGTATCCATCATTCAAGCATGTAATTGTTTGTAACTATTGGAACAGTGTCGGGCACCAAGGCTCTCACAAGTTTATGATATATGTTGTCCTGCAACTGTATTGCCTGCGAAACAAATACTGCCTCTGTAAGCTTACTGCGTTTTCGTGCTTTGAGTTTTGTTATAATCTGGACCATTTCGTAAGAAAAGCGCCCGAGCACGCCCTGTCAAATATGCAGAATCATCCATCTATAGCTGTGATAAGGTATCCCTGGGGCGTCAACCCAACCCTCAGGCAATTTTTCGCCTCGCTTCATCCCTGGTCCGAAGGATGTGCCAGCAATTGCACATACCTCGCCATGTTAGGATCAAACCTGAGCGAACGGCAATTTGATACACCTATAGCTAACCAAAATACATACAAAATAAATACAAAAATATATCACCAGTCTGGACATGGACCTCATCCCTGCATTTGCCATGCTTGCCCCTTATCGCATCACTGGCGATGTCTGCAACCATTAGCGGGACGCCAAATATACGAATTAACAGTCCCGGTATTCGCTATTTGCCTGTAAGCTTGATAGTCGCTCTGATAGGTCACAGTGTTGACCATCCCCGACAAGAACATCACACTTTGTTTTAAAAGTTTTTAATTATGAGCCTGAGTATATACCAATCCTATGATTTGGTTGTTAATGTCACTTTTGCAATGTGTCTATAACCTTCCATATTTACACTTTTGACCTTATCTCCAAAATATTAAAATCAATAGGCCTAGTAAAATATATAAATAAGTGAACAAATAAATAAATGAATAAATGGCTGAATGAATGAATGAATGAATATACAACAATAAAATAAATAAAATAAATAAATAAATACATAAATAAATTAATTAAGTAATAAAAAGTAAATAAATAAATAAATAAATAAATAAATAAATAGATATTTAAATAAATAAATAAGGATAAACACATAAATAAACTAAAAAGAGAGTCACAAACTACTGATGATATACATTGTAATTGAAATAAATAGCACGGAAGTCAAAATCATATCAATACAATGTGTCCATGCGTATTGGCTCTTTACAAAGAATGAATCATATCTCAGCCAAAATCAAACGTATATCTGGACAAAACACCAAACAAACAGTTCTGCCTCTGTAAATATTCGTATGCGTATTCCTAAACATTGATAATGTTGGTCCTAGTGCATTTACAGATAACACAAATATTTTTTGGCTCATTGGGAGAAATCAAAGAAACAAGTCTTTGCCTCGCTATTTTCCTTTTCTTGATTTCTTGATACTACTTTTAAACTATTTTAGTGCTAAATAAGAGACCAAGCGTAAGTAAAATACATATGCTTTCGTCGGTGAGTGTGATTTAGACGAAGCATGCCAAGGAAAGTTGTTTATCTGCCATACTGGTTTCTCTGGAAAAAGGTCATTTGGGTACTTGAACGGAAAGACTTTTCATGAGGAACTTGACTCTAGATTCATCATAATGATTGAGCTTTATCATCCCGACTTCTGCCGTGATTTGCCCTGAAGGGGTTAACATTGAACCAGAAAATATGCAATGACCAGGCATGTAATGAAATGACAAGGAGTAAAAAAGACGGTGGTAAGGCCTAGGTAAGCCGTTGACTAACCGTTAACGGTAGATATGACATGTTGGTATTTCATCATTTATCATATCTACCATTAATGGTTTGTCAACAGCTTTCCTCGGCGCGCTCTGGGCGCCCAGAGCGCGCCGAGGAAAGCTGTTGACTCAAACTGGAAAGTGTTAATAAACAATATGTTTTATAATATAGTCCCATCAAATTATGTTAAATACGCACAAACTCACATAACACATGAAGTTTCGTATCCGTTTTAAGTGCGGTTGTGTAAAAGTACAACATGATATCACCATGCTTTATTTAGACTACATACCCTTTTGTAAGAAAGTTTTCTCGCGTCATGCAGCAAAATGATATAAATATTTCACAAAGCATAATGTAAACAATTTAAACATCATAAATGGCCACTGTACCTATTTATCTTTAATAGACTGCTATTATGTGCTCTGAATGAGCATACGGTTGAGTTCTCTAACCCTTTCAATGTCATTTATAACTTTCAGTCACAATGTTTGGTGAATTCATATAGAACAGAAGACCTTGGAATTAATCGTCTTTGGCGAAAGCTTTACCCTGGAAGGCGTATAACTTCTCTTGAGCAATGTCTATTTCCCAAGGTCATCTACACTGAATTTCTGCCTTATGGATCTACAGCAAAATGATATACTTTTTTTATTATGGCCAAGATAGAAACACTTTTGTCGAACATGCCAATAAAAAGGGTTTGTCAGTGCGTATAGTTTGCATAATATGGAAGCTTTCTTTGATACGTCGAGGCAAAAGTATGAGCATCTAGAAATGTATCCTACATTTCTATACGTTTGCCAACAATTTATATTCAAATGTTAAAACAACTACTATGAAAAGATTTGTAGGAAATTGTGCAGACCACTTTCACGACGTTTGCGCCTTTTTATACACAAGGGCAATTGCTAATATATATATATATGACCTGAGGGCAGGTCATGAGACATTTTGGACATGACGACCAAGGAATAAGGACGGTTTGCGATGTAAATCCATCAAGAACATAATAATAACAGGCTAAAGGGACATGTTTTCTTAGACCATTGCTGTAGTAATAGTGCCGCGCACATCAAATGGCTAAGTTATATCGTTCGATTACACATATTCCATGGAATTGTAATGACATTCACGGTGGAGCACATATTACGAGTTTTTCGATGTACATATCAAAATAAGATTTTTGTATCGGTGTACATGTCATGTTTCCAGGTTTATTGTAGTTCTAGATATTCTCTCGCTCGACTACCACTCAATGAGCAAATTAACATGCACAAAAAGAAGTTTTAAATTTCCTTACATTATATGTCATTCGATCTAGCGAACATAACACTTTGCAGTCTGAGTCCGCATATATAAGGACTCAAACAAATGATATAATATCAGTTTAACGATTTGATATTTCAATTCCTCATGAAAAGATGTTTCCGACGAATACCAACATGTCATATCTACCTTTAACAGTGAGTCAACAGCTTTCCTCGGCACGCTCTGGGCGCCCCGGCGCCCACAGTGCGCCGAGGAAAGCTGTTGACTCAAGCTGGAAAGTGTTAAAAGGCACGGTAATTTAATAACATAATCAAAATTAAGTATCGGTATACGTACAATTAGGTATGCGCGAAAATTTCTGGAACTACTGTATATATATGAGAACAAGCAATTGCTGAAAAAATGTCGGGTCGTAAGTACAACGCACAAACAATGTTCATTAGATCATCCAATTACAAATCGGACATTAGTACATCCTCTTTTTATAAACTCATCCTCGCGTCCCATTGAGGAATATACTTTGTTTTTTTATCGACGTTTGGTACACTTTTTCAAAGCACATGAAATAAAGTCAACATTTAGGTCCAAAACAAAACCTTAAGTTTGTTCATAACATTTCATAATTTGTTATTCGTTTTGCAAGTAAAAGTACGTACATGTGTACCAAAAGGGCTGAATGATTAACGAGTTTAAATTAGTTTTGTGGAAACTTTATTGTTTGTATTCATTTAATAGAATTAATAGCAATATATAACAATATATAATTAAAATGTGTAATTTCATTTATTATCTACACCCAGGGTGATGTGTATGGAGTTTCCTTATCTCTACAGATGTTGGAAATACATGTATGCAGCATTATGGTCGGAATATTGGGATAGGAGTACATCAATTTTTTGTGACGCCCTATATTGACAACCGGTGAAATTTTGACCCCCTGTATACAGATCCTGATATTGTGTTTTTTGCCACCATGTTTCTCCGTGGTTAACTTATGATTCTCTTGTTTCCCTTAGATTTTGTTACTGTATCACAATGTCTAACGGTGATAGGAATGACTTGGCTAAAATTTTGAAGAACTTTCAAGTGAAGATAGTTTCTCTGTCTTGTTAGAATAAATTTTCATGCTGTAGTTTTCTATATGAATCTCTATTGGGAATAAACTATGGGCATACTGAATATGTGAGACTTTATAATGTAGATGCACAAAAACCATGTGAGAGAAAGTGTAATCTCTGGTGAACAGAATGGGAGTCTAGGGCCTTCCACCATATTTTTTATATATTACGTATTAAATGATCATTTCCGGCACATTCTGTGACTTTGCTTGAAATAATAATAATAATAATAATAATAATAATAATAATAATAATAATAATAATAATAATAATAATAATAATAATAATAATAATAATAATAATAATAATAATAATAATAATAATCACAATGATAATAATAATAATAATAATAATAATAATAATAATAATAATAATAATAATAATAATAATAATAATAATAATAATAATAATAATAATAATAATAATAATAATAATAATAATAATAATAATAAAACAATGGAACAAAGATCATCTTTCCCAGCAGGATATTTGTGTCTTAGATATATCACAAAAGATATTCAAGATTGAAAATTTCAAATCCCCCTAATTAGCATATTTTTAATTGTAACAACTTTTGTTTTAGATTCATTACATGCTCAATGGTCAACAAACCCTAATAGAAATTGAAATCCCATCTCTATCTATGATACTTACAAAGATATTCAAGTTTTAAAATTTCAAATGCTGCTAATTAGCATAATTTAAATTAAGACAACTTTTGCTTTACATTCATTAGATGCATAATGATTAATAACCCCCTAGTAGAAGTTAAAATGACATCTGTATCTATAATAGTTTTGAATATATTCAAGTTTTAAAATTTCAAATGCCCCTAATTTGCACAAATTTAAACATCTTAATTTCTGTGTATAAAAAGGTCAAACTCCTTGCATGGAAGTACAATCACGCCAAGTTTGGAGTTTCTATGTATAATAGTGTATGCGAAAAGTGTCGGACAAATTTTCTGGTAAAGAAGAAAGAAAGAAAGAAACTGGAAAGAATGATTCGTTTCCGAGCAAATCTGTCTGTGTGCCGTCAAAAGTTGTAAATATTAAATGCTACAACTTTTATCCTTTGGTATTTCACATTCCATTAATGTATGGCTGCGTGCAAATTTCAAAGTCCAAATGACCTTGACCTTTGACATTTACAGGTCACATGTAAATTGCACAGTGTTACAATACCCACAATTTAAGCCCAACATGAACCAAATCGGAGTAAAATTGACCAAGTTATTGCAAGATGAAACTTTCAAAGGGCAAATAACCTTGACCTTTGCCCTTTTGAGGTTATATGTTCTTATAAAAATGTGCAGTGTAGTAATACCTACAATTTGAGTCCAACATGATTAGAATTGGATGGAGATGGGCCAAGTTATGAAGGATGAAACATTCAAAGGTCCACGTGACCTTGACCGTTGACCTTTAGAGGTCACTTGTAATTTCAAAAATGTGCAGGGTTACAATACCTGCAATTTGCGCCCAACATGATCAAAATTGGATAAAAATTGACCAAGTTAAGGCTAGAAGAGAGCCACCATCGAAAGTGGCCTTTGACTTTGAAATGACCTTTGACCTTGAGTGAACCTTGACCTCAAAAATGACATTTTGGCTTAAAATTGACTTTTGACCTTGTGATGACCTTTGACCTTGACATGACCTTGGCATTTGAGATGACCTTTACCTTGCTATGATAGAACTCCTATACATTCGGAACCATATCTACTATAGTATATAAGATATTGAAGATTTAAAGCTTTAATTAGCCCTCATTTGCATAATTTTGAAAAGCATGACCTCTTATTATAAAAAGGCCAGACTTTATCTATAGAAGTATAATTGTGCCAAGTTTGGCGTTTATACATGTTATACTTTTCAAATGAAATGTCGGACAAATTTGCCTGTAAAGAAAGAAAGAAAGAAAGAAAGAAAGAAAGAAAGAAAGAAAGAAAGAAAGAAAGAAGAAAGAAAGAAAGAATTCCTAGAAAAACAGAAAAGTGTGTGTTGACACACACACTCTAACAATTTGACTGCTCACTGTAGTACAGTTTTGGAGTACGTAGGTGGTCAATCGGTTAAACTTAGTGGCGTCTAAATT
The DNA here is from genome assembly GCA_964020975.1 of Hermodice carunculata. NCBI lineage: Eukaryota > Metazoa > Annelida > Polychaeta > Eunicida > Amphinomidae > Hermodice > Hermodice carunculata. Next base: position 26,399,919 of record OZ026618.1, read on the forward strand.
ACTTTAAGCTTTGAACAAATGATTGAAGCACACATCTTTGTATTCATCAGTATCAAAAGCCAATCAATCTTCAAACTTCTCACATTGACCAACATATGTTATTTCATGTACTAAAATTTATTCTAAAAATTCAAATTCACAATCTTCAATTTTGTCCGCCATTTTTATGCCGGTTATTTAAGTCACGCCTTGAAACATTTCAACCATAACTCATTCGTATACAGTATATAAACCACGTTTAGTAACTGAAAAAAGAATGGCGTGTCCTCATAGGGATATTCCCCACCCCCACAATTTCCCTATAAAAGTAGCTCTCCATTTTCAAAGAAGATGCGTCAGTAAAATTTCAAGACAAAATCAATTTACGAGCACCTTAAAGGAAAATAAACACATGGTCAAGCATTCTTCATATAATTATCAACTTCTCTGGTAGAACCACAAGTGCAACGCTGAAGTGGACTGAAAGTCGTAATATCAGTATTGACTCCCTTTGACCGAATTGTTACTCGTGTCTATCAGCTGTTTCAGTGCCGACTCCGACTGAACCCTTTGAGTGCCAATCACTGCATAAGCAGTGCTGATGAAGCTGAATCACTACAATGTTTCCAGACTCATATTCCTCATAGAAAGACCTTTCATTCAAGTACCACCATGCCTATGTTCTCAGAGAAAAATTTGGTCCAGGTCAACAGATTTCTCATCTTTAACCCTTTCATTCACGTACCATGCCTATTTCCCAAAATAGGAAAACAGTTCGTGTCAACAGCTTTCGTCGATGCACTTTTGCCCATAGCGAAAAGGTATTGACTTATACTAAACTTGGTACAGAAAGAGTTAAGCTAAGTCTCGAGTTGCAGTGTTAGTATTTTCCCATCAAACAAACATACATACCCTCACTTCCCAGGAAACACTTAGCTATCCACGATTGATGGACATATAGGTGTTGATGAGCGTATCATGAGAGACAGAGCCAATCCGACACATCTAAACACTCCTGACATGGATACCAGGGCTTCGAAGATGCATTTAAAATCGTTGTATTTTGATATAGTAAACTCTAGTAAATTAAGTGTCAAAAACAATATTGCTTAAAAATACGGGTTTCATCAGTAACTTTATCAGAGAAGACAAACTATGCCTTAGATTATGTCTAAAATATTACGGGTAATTTTTTCCTCATCAACTTTAACCGAATCTCATGGTGATCATCTAATTTAAAACGAAAGCAAATGCTCACGGATACCACATGTGCACAGTATAATAACCTTAAAATTGAATGGACTTAATCTGCTGCTGATGAATTGAATTCATGTATGTTCGGTCAATTGAAACAATCACACAGTCAGTCAAACCCGCAAGCTGGTTTTGCGCGTCTACCAATACCAAATAAGATAATATTTCCAGTATTAAAAAATATACTTTCCTCATAGAAATGGATACCATGGATAAAATCATAGTGTGTTTTCCTTATGTTTTCAAATTTTGCTAGCAACTTCAAACAAAATATATTTCCGTCACAGAAATGGATACCATGGATAAAATCAGAGTGTATTCCTTCGATATGTTTGTAACTATAACTAGCAACTTCAAGCAAAATAAATTTCCGTCACAAAAATGGGTACCATGGATACAATCAGAGTGTATTTATCTTCGATATGTATATATAGCTATGACTAGCAAATTGAAAGGATGCATTGCAAAAAAGCACTCTAATCTCATGATATTTTCGATTTTATCGTAGTATATGTTAAAAACAGGTTCCATCCAGTCCATACAGTGGCATTCAGGCTTTCGAGGGTTAATGATCACAATCAGTTACACAGAGAATAATCCATAAAAGATTTATAAGATCACAATCATTGTGAGGGGATCACTCAATGTGCAATGTTCATGCAAAAGATAGAAGTTGACGCAAGCATAAGTGAATTCAATTGGCTACAGTTCTGTATGATAACTCCTATGTCTTAGGGTTAAAGTGAAATACATGATGAGGGTGGGTAAGGGGTTTCCCGTACCGGCGTACTGGGGCTTTATATTTACCGTACTGGCGTACTGGAAGCCCTCTTATTTTACGTACTTCGTACTATCCAAAATTTTGAAAGATTTTTATTTTCCGTACTGCGTACTGTAGAAAAATAAATACCTGTACCAGCGTACTGAACCCCCCCTTTACCCCCTTCTATGATGTCCTTGCGTTTGTTATTGCAAGCTCACTATTCATGCTGATGTTGTATTTTTTATATGTACAGTGACATGTTTTATATCAAAAACTCACACAGATGCTATGCATATCGTCAAGAAAATGAACACAATAAGTAATCAAAAGAAAGTATTGTGGCATGACTTTCATGTCTTTGGATAGGATACTTGCATTCGGTTTTTGGAGAATCTACATCACAATTCTGAATTCTAGTAAGGATGCCTGTGGTTTAAGCATTATGCGCTCGTACCTCAGCAGTGCATCTTCAATCAATATGCCGTAATTTTTCATCGCTATCCGATGAAAGAACGTTGTATTTATGGATTGTATACTTGCAACATTGTGTACCTGCATTGTTGCAACCACCTGTTGCCAAAATTCAGATAAATTTAAAATTGAACTCTGCAGTGGCAATATCCTTGCTATAATGCGTAGTCCAGACTTACCTTGGCGCAAGGTCGGACGCACTGCAGTAGGTCACCTATCAGATCAACATAATATATCCTTGGGTCAAGCCTTCGAAATGACAACGTCCAGGCTGTCTTCCTTATAAACACACAGACCCTTAATGTACCAAGAGGAAGACGTGGCCGGGTGATATCACAGAAGAGTCATTGAAAAATTGGCTTATAAAACTTATAGACCTATATTAAACATTTAAATGATCGATCTTGGCCTGATTGCGACTTCACATAATCAATACGGCTATTAGCCCAGCTTACTGACTACTTCTTTCAAAAAGACTTACTCACATATGTTGCATGTGCACGCCTATGTTTTTCTGTTGTCAGTCAGTCTACAATTCATCATAAACATGTTTGGGGTCTCTCTGGGGATCTACGGTGACGAGAGGTGTGTGTTGGCGTTGGTGGTCAATTTCGTCGATGGTCAAGGGGACTGTACAGACCCAATCAGATTCTTGTATCTTGGCTGCGAACAAATGAGATACAGATCTCAAGTGTAGTAGCTCAAACAGTATATACAGAAAACTGACTCTTAATTTGTGTTTCTAAAAAAATTAGTTTTGCATTTTCAATTATAATCAGGCCTATAGAGTACCATGGAAACAAGGGCTCAGTCAGGTCATCTCGGGGAGGGTTTATTATTTTATGACCACGATATTAGACCGTGTTGGTCAGAGTTGAGGTGTGGAAAAGAGTGGTGTTCCCCCATCCCATCCACACCCCTACCCACACCAAGTTTACCCTGGGGACAAAAATTGTGGTGCGGCGGCTGAAAAAAAGTTAAGTGGATACATTATCTGCTCACACTGTGGCCTGGTGCGAAACATAGGTAAATTCGGGGTGGGGGTGTGTGTGTGTGTGTGTGTGTGGGGGGGGGGGGGGGTAATGCACAGTTTCTCTGGAAAAATGTGTTTAATTTGACAGGGGTAAAAGATTTTCTTGTCTCTTTTTAAAAGGGAAATTCGTTGTTCGTGATCTTTTTTTGGGTAGCCTATAGAACACCCCCTCACTGCGACAACTCTTGAAATTGGGTATTATTTGAGTTTCTACTTCTCCGGGTTTAGACTAACGACAATGTCGAAGTGATGACGGGAAAGCCCCGTCCACTTTCTTGATGCTTTCACTTCTTTTGTGTGGCCTGATTAACTCTTTACTGACATCTCTGAAAGCGCTTTTTATGTTGCATGGGGACTGATAAAATAACACTGACAGTATGAAATTTTTCACATCGAGTTTTTACCATATAGCCAGCATTTATTTCATTTACTCCTAACTTTTTTTTTAATTTGCGAAGTTCCATCGGAGTTGCTTCATAATATCAAAATTATATTTCCTCATTAACCTTTTCAAGACTTTGAATTTATTGATTCTCGATGATAAAGTATAAAAAAGGTGTTTCTGTATGATCACTGATACCCAACATCGATAATCCCAGATGAACATAGCACATCAGAACACGAGGCTTGAGATAATATCAAACAGTGCTCTTTGATAGGACAGTATTGAGCTGCCTCAAATTACGGGCATCTAAACTTGACACTAGAACCAGGTGATTGCTGCCAATCTGGTCCTCTATGTGGTCTCCACATTTGGGAACGAAAAGTCGCATTACATGTCACTTGAACACAATTAACACTTTGAAGTCTGAGTCCGCATATATACGGATTCACACAGATGATGTAATATCAATATAATAATTTCATATCATTATAAGGGAGATAGGCCAATTTTATTATTTCATTTAATTTTTTATCTTATTATTTAGGCTTTGGTTGTAGCTGTCACGGAACAACATAGGATAAAGTTTTACCAATTAGGAATTAGTCACATCTATCGATATAACAATAAAGGTGAGAGAGTTTCTTCCACGGAAAACTCTTTAAAATTTGTATTGATATACATTACATATTCCCTCTTTGTTCCATTGTATTATTGTCTGGGGCAACAAATATGATAGTATCTTAGACCAGCCCCATTGCTATAGAGGAAATTTATTCCGCTTATTTTGTTCCCGCATTTAAGAACATCAATTTAAGCATTAACTAACACTCGACTCATCCTGTCAATGCAGCGAATTAGTATAACTTGAACAAGAATGTTCATCTAGAACACTATAAAAGGAACAGAATTATATGCATACATTTGTTTGGGCACACCAGTGTCATTCTTGATCATGATATCGGACAATACCAGAATCTTCATATCATTTAATGTCATACTATAATAGTGCTTTCACAGAAGTTTCAGTCCATGAAAGATTTTTTCCAGACACAGATGTATAAAAGCATCACAACTCTAATCCATAAAAGCTTACAGGTATAATTTGATATTTAAGGAAAGCACATGAACTAGTTATTTCATTATTGAAAAAAATGTATACTCCCTTCACTCATAGGAGGAACGTAGGCGATTCAAAGTTGATTATAAAGTGGGAATTAAAAAAAAAAAAAAACCTGACCACGTGTAAATAAATAAAACAGAATTTCCTGCATTTTTCTTCAAAGCAAATACAAGGCGAGCAAAGTTGGATTGAGTTATCTCAATCTACATGCACGTATGATTTGTTGTGACAGTTTTACAAATACTGTTGTATGCTTTTAAAATGCAGTTTCGAAATTTTAGGTAAATTTTCACTGAAATGCGACTTTTAACGTTAAAGTGATATGCCTACATCTAAAATGCCCACGGCGTCAAAGGATAGAGACTTGTTGGAGCACCAGACCATCACATTAATAAACAGGTGGGCAAAACGGTTGAAAAATCAGACAAAAACTGAAACTTCCATTGGTCGACCAACCACAAATTCATCATACACGGAGATTTCTTCGTGAAACTGTATCAGGAAGTTAGGCGTTGGAGGAACCATCACAGTGTGCAGGCTTCCAAGTGTACAGCGAACCATCTTATTTTAAGGTGTATTGAGTCAGAAACTTTAACTGGACATATCCGATCGCAAGCGGTCGCTGAGAAGAAGCCTCCCCCGCCCACACCCCCTATCCACATCTCCCCTGCCCACACCTCCCATGGCCACATGACCTTGACCTTCAAACTTTTCTTATGTTGTACATATTATGGATGAATTCCCATATGTACCAATATGTTTGAGGCCAAAACATGTTTTATTTGCAGTGGCCATATGACCTTGACCTTCATTTTTTGGATACTATGTAAATTACAAAAGCCTTTGCCTTGAGTAAGTATATCCACGGCACTCAACATCATGCAAGTCAATTCATAACTTTTGGCGTTATGGCCCAAAACGTGTTTTGCCATAAGTAGGCCATGGCACCTTCAAAAATTAATCAAATTATAAATACATAAAAAAAAGGGTATTACCAAGGTATTTTTCCTGTGCAGTATTAATTCTTAGGTCATTGACAGCTTAGAGTTATGACCTTCCAAATATTGGCAAAAAATGAAAATTGAAAATTCTGTGATTTGGAAAATATAGGTCAAGGTCACTAACCAAGTATCAGGTGCACAACTTCAGTACACAAGTGTAGCCATACTAGACTTTCAGCCACTGGGCGCAAGCGGTCTCCGAGATTTCGCGCGAACAAACTTTTTTGAGGCAAAAAATGTTATTTTTCTTCAAATGGGTATATGATCCTGACCTTTCAACTTTACAGGTATTATTTAAATTAGGCAAATTTGTGCCCCGAGTTGAGCTTTCCATCGAGCCCAACACCACTCAAATCGGTTGATAATTTTGTGAGTTTTTAAAAAATCGATTTATTCAAAATGGCGTCATTCTCCGACAAAAATAGGTCAAGGTCACTAATAAAATATCAGGTGCAAAACTTCAGTGGTGGTAGCCTTTTGCAGTGCAAGGATGTGTGGGAGAGCTTTGTGGTTTCTGAGATTCCGCGCGAACATATTTCAAATTTTGTGTTAAAATATGCACTTTCTTTCAAATGGCCATATGACCTTGACCTTCAACTAAGATTGGGCAACATGTATGAAAGAAAATGTGCTGAGAGCACCAACATGTCCATAGATGGCCTGTTTGCCCAGATCAGATTATATTTTTTCGAGTTATATGGAAAAAACGAAAAGTGACAATATACGTCAAATTCGGCAAAAAGTAGGTCACGGTGACCTAAAAAGTAGGACATATATTAGAAAGGGTCCAGTTAAATTAAAGCTTAAAAACAGCTCTTCAGGGTCAATCCATGCCCAGACTATATATTTTTCAAATTCTAAAAAGAAAAATAAATAAATAAATAAATAAATAAATAAATAAATAAATAAACAAACAAACAAACAAACAAACAAACAAATAAATAAATAAATAAATAAATAAAAAAATTAAAATTAGAAAAAAAATTCTCGAGGGTAGCTTTGTACTCTCTAGGGTCAGGGCATTCCAATGATATACGTCATTCCGAAAAAAATATGAATGTAGAAACAAACTGTACAACCTGTATAAGCCTCCCTCAGGTACTGGGGGAGGCTTGGACCCTACTTATGTTTCAAATTTCATGTCCAATTGCAGAGTTGAAACGAAATGTAAGATCACAATTTCGCACCTAAAGGTTGTACTTCAAATGATATTCATTTCTTTGTTAGAAATATGCAAAGACAAAAACGGTTAAGCAGAGTATCAAAATTGGCTGACGATAACCTTTCGGATATGGTCAACACGGAAGTGTTACGGGACATTTGACTTTCTATGATAGATATTGCTCCTTTTTTGTTGCAATTGCATGAATACAGTTTGGTCCGTCCTATAAAAGTATGGATAGAATTCGCTGAGAATTTGCATACTTTGATATTAACGGACGAATACAGTCCTGAACTCCGTCGATGTCTAACCCTTGCTCGCCACACAAATGGAGGTCACAGGTGAACGGGTGATTACTGCCACGGCCAAAAGAAGTGCTATGGACTTTTATGGCTACGCCAATATTACCTTAGTGATATCTCAGGCGCTGCGTAATAATAATCACATAAAGCGGCCGTGTATTGTCTTTCAACTTATTGACCGTATGTCAACATATTGGTATGGTAATAAGCTGATCGATATTAAGTAACATCAGGATCTAGGGGACATCAAAATTTAATTTTGTAGATTTGATTAAGCATGAGCTCCAAAAAACAAATTATATTGGAATATGCAAGCAAAAATCAACGTCCATTTCCAGAAAATAAACATGTAATTACATTGAAAGGAACACGAGTAAATGCAACAACAATGGGAGATTGGAAGCTACATTTTTATGTTGTTTCTTTTTTAGTGACAGCTTCTGATAAGTGATTTATTAAGAAAAGTGCGGTGATCTTTTTGATATCTTATAAAACACCCAAAGTGCGCTTTTCTCAGGATAGTGTGGGTATTACAAGGATTTCAGCATTGTTTTCACCATGGACCACCAGCTGGCGCCCTACGCAGAGAAACCTATCTGACATTGAGCTTGGTTGCCTTTCCTGGAGTCACAAATATCTACGATCATACACTCGTACATAATACTTAAGCAAAGATAGGGATACGATACAGATTTCGTTCTGTTGTTTTTCAAGCACAAGGCTCATTATGCTGACACATACCTCCAGCCGATGGTCCTTACAGCATTTATGTATTGTAATAGGATGTATTCATATTTAAATGCGGTCCTGCTCTAACACTTAATGAGCAAAAGAGAAAGCCTCCTGCATCAGGGCAGATCAATGTATTAAGCATGGTTAAAAGTATTTTCTCAATAAAATATACCACATAAATCCAGAATAATCTTAAGAAAATTTATTAACATATATTTGAAACATAAAAGATGCCTAAATTGATTAGAAATTGGCTCTCTTTTGGTTGAAAAGGTGCTATTCGTGGATGTTTCTGTAGTATATAATACAAATCTGCCCTGATCATGGTGGAAGCATCAGTCTGTTGCCCTGGCAGCACAGGAAGTGAGCAGGATCGCAGTTAAATATGAATGTCTCCTATTGTTACCACAGAAACAGGATTTCATAGCCTTCAAACTGAAAACTCTAACAGGCATAAAGCATAATATTTCTATTCAAACAGAGAGATAGGTAGGCAAGGGTGACTATAATTATGATGCCCTCGCTTCGCTTCAACATTAAGCAGGTTTAGTAATGTCTTCAAGTCATTTGCCATGACACGGCCGGATACAATGGGTATTCCTAGTGAATATTACGAACTCGTGTAAAGGGACCAGGAGCCTCTGATAACGCTGACCAAAAGCTACTGAAGAAAATAAGAGAGCGATCAGAGAAAGCTTGGTTGTCATATTCTCAGCAATTCTCTGTGTCTGGTTTCCGCTCACCAGAGATCACCAATACATTCCTTGTTGGTGATTGTCGAACATGCAGGTTTGTACTGGTATAAAACACATTGAATAAGGATTGTCATTGCTTGACAACGATGTACAGTTTGCTTTAGGAAAGAGAGCTCTACAGGTCTAAAGTAAATGCTGTAAGTTTCCTTGGTTTTCAAGTATTTGGCCATTGTACCGTCCTGTGTCTCGTAGTCTTTGTTTTTCCTTTTTTTCTCTTTTTTATATATATTTTTACTTATCTACATATCTAGAGCAGTTGCACTCAATTCAATTATTCGTACTTGTTTACATTTTTTTTATTTTTATAACACGAGAGGGATTTAAAATATAGGCATTGCCTTTTTCCCAATTGTATTTTTCAAAATAAAATTTGTTTAAACCAAGTATTTGGCCAGGCTGTTGCCGCAGAGACGTACGAAAAATTGTACCGATAAATGGTTTCAGTTCAAGAGGTGCAGGGAAGGAGAAACAGGCCATTATCCATGTATGGAATCAGCTGACTGACAAGTCAACTTAACTAAGAACTGTTGTTCACATTATTTTCGACATTGCCTTACCGGAACGCCATATATACTTCACAAGCAATCCGAATAATAAGAATACAGCTATTATCGCTATTCGTGAGCGTTGTTTTTAGCATTCATTTACCTCGACGTCCAGCAAAAATATTTGGACAAGGTCATTTATATTTTATTAACTATGGGAGAGAATTGTAAAGAGATGTCTCTACAATCAAAGGGCAAATAATCCCGCCTCTCATTCATAATGGCTTAATTGATCTGTCAATGGTGAGAGAAGTTGTGAATTTGCCAACAAGTCAGACTGGGATAGAGCGCCATCTGCAGTCGGAGTTGTGAACTAACTAGTTGCCACTCATTTCGGGAGGTGCCTGAACGCCTTCTACATGTATATTTTCCGATGCATTTACTGTATGAAATTTCTGTAGATCATAAGCAAGCTTGAATGTCGCTACAAAAAAAACGTAACATTTGTAATTACACCAGCTACGTGTGCGTATGAAAGGTTCTCATGAATTTCGGGAGTTCTTTTGTTCAAGTTTAATCGCGATCGGGCTTACAAAATTTACCGGTGACCAACTTGCATGATTCAAGGTATTTTTGCAAATAAGCTTTAATATAAAGTGTATTTTTATTTTTATTACTATTTTGACCTGCAAGCAATGCACATATTCTCAGGCACTCTGGCAAAGCTTGATTGTTCCTGCCTCAGCCAATATAATATATAACCACGCCCACTTGATGCCTGAAAGATGGTAATCGGGAGCTGGATTAGTGCGTTGATTTTATACCGGGTACAAAAAAATAAATAGAATTTAATAATCAGCCAACTATTGGTGCAAAGTTTTGTTCCAAATGTGGTGGTTTATTGTCTGTATGATCGTCTTATTTCTATTTTGAAGACATATGTACGGCGTTAAAGAAGCAGTGTCGTCTGAGATTGTCTACTTGGGCTAATTTATTTTAATCAATTACTTAAACACAAAATTTTATTTCTGACATGGTCAGTTTTATTCCAACTTGAATCAATTTTTATAGTCTTTTCAGTCGGGCACCAGGCTACCCGATTAATTTTTTTTATTATATGACCGCAAAATTAATGTACTCATATTTCGGAAAAATTAAGAATTTATAAAGGGACAAAATAATGTCGTTGCCAATCATTTATAATGTGATCTCTTTTATAATTCTGAAATGTGAGAAAATAATTGACCTTAAGGAAAATCACCAGCATTGATGTCGGACATACACTCGAAATGCGAAAACGGTATAAATTGTACTTCATTTCATGATGACTTCGCCCAAAGGCTCAAGTATCAGTGAGCCATATCGTTATATTGTGTTGGGTTATTGTATTATTTCCAGACAACCTTTGTCTTAAGTGTGACTTTCTGACTTCCTGTAGGTGATAAAAGCCTCGCTATTGTTAGAGAACAATGTCTCGTAACCATTGTATAACATTATCTTATGACTGATGCGATCTATTGGGTAGACTTTCAAATTTGTGATGAAACTGAAACCATTGAACGTTTTAAGATTGTACAATTGCCCCCGCTATTTGTTACAATAAGAAAGGAAAACAACGATTGATAATAGATATACATACGGTAGCGAATTTCGAACAGGATCAAATTAAAACATATCTTTGCCGGTTTTTTGGTGAGGATTTCATCCGTTCGATATTATTGCTTTGTGGTACTACCACGCAAAAGTGAGGCTTAAACACGAATGTATGCAAGAATGGTTGTTCCTCACTTTATCTGTAAGACCTTCGCCCAAATGATGTCATTGGTATTGTTTTTTTTTTCATCATTGGCCTGTATATTGACACTTCTTAATTCCATATTTATTCAGATTACATGAGCATGACGGCCATCCAAAGCAGCTGGCTTTGTGATAGGCTACTTATAGTATGCTTCATGCGTATAACCAAACTTCTTTGAATCTGTAAATACGCACTAGTATGCCATTACAATTATCCGAAAATCCAGTGAGAAATTCAAAAACATTCATAGAGAACAGGCACAAAGTTTAAACCCTTTTTAAACGTATTTTATTTCCAAAGTGACCGGGGAGTAGATAGAGCCCATGTTAAACCCACTTTCATAAAAGCCTTAAGACCAGGAGAGACACCAAAAGCATTTCTGGGCAACTGCTACCTAACAAAGCTAATAGAATAGCAAGTATTAATGTAAATATATAGAAAGCATATATTCTTGGAAAGGACATGGCTGAAAAATTTCAAATCTGACTACAATTTTAACTTTTTGAGCTAATTGTTAACTAAACATTCAGATCAATGTCAAACATGTCATTTGGCAGACCCCTACATAAATGTGGAAATAACCCTTTACAAGTTTATTCAAATTTCATTTTTTCCACATTAATGATGTGCACTAGTGTGACTAACAAATGATCCATGAATTTTGTTTCTAGTTTATTTTTTTAAATTCAGCCTTTCAAAAATGAAGGCCTCCAAATTATGGAAACGTCAACTTTAGTCTTTCATAATTATATATAAAAAAAACTGATAAAAAAATCCATGATTTTTTTTTAACCACATGAACATCAAAGGTTTGTTTGAACATTTACCAACTCTTGTTTTTGCCAAGATACGTAGAGTTCACTTGCAGAATTAGAAGTAAAATGAAATGCAATATGGTTCCTAGATCCCATCTATATCTTTAGGGCATATTACTTGTAAGGATGTCGGGTAAATCTTCTAGACAATATTATTGGTTGTTACATGTACTCCCCGTGCTTCTATGTAGACACATTATCAGTTGGTGACTGCAATCGTGATTTAATTTTCGAGCATGTACACTTGAATTAGTAATACATATTCAGTTGAATAATGGCAAACGGTGTTTTCTGCTAAAAGTTACAATGGATCGCCATGTTTTACACACATATCTATTCATCGTATATACACAATACATGTATGTATCGTGATCAAGTAGCTTGCCTCAAGTCATGTCAAAACTATCTCTGGCGGTTTCGACAAGAAATTATAATATACTTCTAAGAATAAGATCTCCGAAAACTTGTCTCTACGCCTGATTGTATTTTTTACAAAAAATACTCACTAAAATTATCTCCGGCGGTTTCGACAAGAAATTATAATATACTTCTAAGAATGAGATCTCCGAAAACTTGTCTCTACGCCTGATTGCAATTTTTTACAAAAAATACTCACTAATATATATTTGTATAACACTTTTTTTGTTAAATTTTGGTCAATATCACAATTGTATGTCCATAGCAGCGCAGATACATATTTTCCTTTCTACTTAATTCTGATGAGTAACACTAATACTTCTGCCTTTGCCCGTTTCCTTTCCATAAAGTCGAGATCATATATCTATGCATAATCGCTACTGACCATTGCAAGCACAGAACAATATGGAGCCCACACAGAGCTGTTAATAGACAATAAAACTTGGCGAAGCACGGAACTTTGCTTCTCCTGGTAGACCTACCCAAGAGACGATTTTGTTCACGTTGAGGGACCATCTGATTCGGCCATATTTTCTATTTTCGCATTCCGCGAGGCCATATTATTTTTTTACATGCCTGTCCGGGAAAGAGTTTTCCTTCTTTATTTGTAATAATGGATATGAACATACTTGTTGGGACAGAATATTTTTTTTCTTAACTTTTTGGGCAAGAATATTTTTTTTCCTGAAATTTCAGGGCCAGATTATTTTTTTCAAAAAAAAACTCTAGTCTGTCCAATATCAAATGATCCCTCCCTTATATCTCTTGTATTTGCCATGTCAGAATCAGACAGGGGTTTCTTGGACCAAATATGCATATTTAGGATAAAGGATCATCTTCTGCCTTTAGATGTGTACGTCAAGTCTTACCCTGGTTGTCAGATTTGTGTGTTGGCTGTGCTAACTTGTCGATCTGCGTGACTTAAAATGACTTAACATAATTTAAATTAAGGTCTAGGGTTCCCCAGAAATGTCCATGTGCAATTTCAAAGCAATTGGCAAGGGGGCTTTGGAGAAGATTTCCCCAAAAAATTAACCAAAAAAAGTCATTAAAAAAATCCAAAAATTATTGGAGCATGACTATTTATACAAACTTGGTAGACACCCACCCAAGGCATATCCCCACCAAGTATGAAGTGAATCTGGCTTACGGTTTCGGAGAAGAAGTCAAAAGTTTCAATTAATATTGCAAACATTATTGACTTTGCAATCCCCATTGACTTGCATGGTAATCAAAAGGCATGTAAAAGCAACAACAAAAAAATCATAAAAAAATCCCAAAATCAATGATCATTACCATTTGAACAAACTTGGTACAGACCTACCCAAGGCACATCCCTATCAAGCTTGAAGTGAATCTGGATGGTGGTTTGGGGTATGAGGTTGAAAATGTGAATTACCATTGGAATCCCCATTTACTTACATAGTAATCAATAGGAATGTATGCATGGACCGATAAGCACCCAAAATGAAAAATTCGTTGAAAAATCAGGGATCCACAGAAACACTCCCTACTGAAAAACTTTGTGTGACACTTCCACAAGGAACATTTCCACCAGGTTTCAGCACAATCTGAGAGACGGTTTTAAAGAAGAAGTCGAAAATAGCGAAACTACACAAAAATTCATAAAAATTATAAAAAATCACAGCGCCATCTATTGAAGAACTTAAGGTCTTGGAGTCTCCAGAAGTGTTTCTGTGCAAGTTCAAAGCAATTGGCCAAGCGGTTTCGGAGAATAAGATTTTTGAAGATTTCCCCCAAAAATGAACCAAAAAATTTATAAAGAATTCCAAAAATCACTGGACCATGACCATTTGAACAAACTTGGTAGAGACCCACCCAAGGCACATCCCCAACAAGTTTGAAGTGAATCTGGTCGACGATTTTGGAAAAGAAGTCGAAACGTGAATTGTTGACGCCGGACGACAGACGACGAAGACGACGACGACGGCGGAGGACGGACGACGGCAGACGGAGGACCATAAGATAAGCTCAGCTGACTGACGAGTCAGCTGAGGTAAAAATGGCAACAGCTATTTTCTTTATGAGTGATGTCTAAAGATGACTTTAAACACTGTTGCCAAGAATCTAATAACATTTTTTTGTCTCAACATAACCCAGTATACTATTAAAGGAGGATCCCGGAAAAGACCAAAACAGTTGCTTACTTGAAATAATGTTTCAGATGACCAATTATAAGATAATAAAAATGTCACAGAAATAGTTATCAATGTAAATGTGAAGCAGGAAAATATATAAAATAACTCCAGGTAACGTATGTACTTTTCGCTGCTGCAACCTCCCGAGATAATGCTACGGAGAAATGCAGTTTTCCTTGCCGATACTGCAAGACTTGAAAGTAAATTGATAAATACATGTAGGTTGATGTGGCGTTAGTTTGTGATCCAAAGTGTCATTTGCGGAGGAAAAGAGAAAGACAACAATTTGGCAAGCAGCCACAAATATTACCTTTTGGGTCTTATATTATCATTAAGATCAATGTTGACCTCTATCACAACAACAAAACATTAACAAGGCAAGGAAATATTTGTGACATATCTTGTTTGGACGGATGCACTGTCGCTGCTTTTACCTTTTTCTTCTCATATGTTTGTCAGCGCGAATGTCTAAATATAGTGAATCCATGAAAGTTTATTAAGGGTTGGGAGTTATGGGCTAAGTAAGACATGTAAGAAGAAGTCGTATGTTTTGGTAAGTGGCGAGAGAAGTCAGCATGGATTTAGTTGGTAACACGACTGTCGATGTCGTCAAAGGCGTTTACTTGTACCTTTTTGCCATATTTTGTCTTGGTCCACACTTTACCCCGTATCAGACAGGTACTGACTATAGTAGAAGTTGGAATATTATCGATACGTGTATCTGTTATCGTTTTGTAGCCATTCTAGCTTTAAAATGTTAAATGTTCCTAATTAGCATAATTTAAATTGCTACAACTTTTGTTTTAATTTCATCAGATGTGCAATGGGCAATAACACCCTGGTAGAATTTGGAACGGCATCCCTATATGTTATAGCTTTTCAAGACATGATATTCAAGATGTCAAATTTCACGTGCCTCTAATTTGCATAATTTTGAACATCATTATTCCTCTGCATAAAAAGGCAAAAGTCCTTCTTTGGGGTATATTCATACCAAGTTTGGAGTTTCTATGTACTATAATGTCCGAGAAAATGTGTGACAAATTTGCCAGTAAAGAAAGAAGAAAGCAGATCGAAAGAAATAAAGAATTCCTCTGAAAAAAAAACAATATGTCTGTATTGGCACACAGACATAAAAAGCAATGGCCACAAAAGAGAGGAAGCGGGTCAGGTGGAAAGGATTGAAGAAGAAAGGAAAAAAGAAATACAGTGCAAGTTTTTTTTGTGGAAGTAAAACTTTATACAAGACCAATACTAGAAAAGAAGATTTTCATTGGTAGATGTTGGAATAGCATCTCTATCTATTGTAGTTTTCAAGATTTTCAAGGTTTGGTATTTGAAATGCTCCTAATTAGCATGATTTAAATTACTACAATATTTGTTTCAACTTCATCGGATGCGCAATGGTAAATAACTCCCTGGTAGAAGATGGAATGACATCTGTATCTTTTATAGTTTTGAAGATATTCAAGATTTAAAATTTCAAATGCCCCTTTTAAAGGAAGAAAGAAAGAAAGATTTGGTGGTGATGGTTAATAAGCCCCAGGTGGAGGTTGGAATGACACTTCTATTTATAATAGTTTTGAAATTGTGAAAATATCTAGATTTCGTGTATTTGCCTGATTGGCATAAATGCTAAAACTTTGGAGATGCCACTGTGTGACAAACGTGTAGTTTCAAGTTGCAATTGCATATCTATCTAAAATAGTTTTGAAGTTAAGCAAGATTTAGTTTTTGTCTATTCGCATGCAAATTAAATGCTCCAACTTTGGTTCATTGTATATTCGATGCGCCTATATCACAAACCTACAATTTGAGGTTGGAATGGTATCTCCATATGAAACTTTTCAAGTTATTTGAGATTTGACTTGAATTTTGTATATTCATCTAAATTGCATAAATGAAAATTAAACGACTTTGGTTCATGGTTCATTAGATATGCCACTATATCACAAACACATAGTTTGAAGTTGAAATGGCATCTCCATCGAAAATAGTTTTGATGTTATTCAATTTTTAGATTTTGTGTATTCTCCCAATTTACATAAATTGAAATACCACAACTTTGGCTTATGGTGTATTGGATGCGCCTCTTTCACAAACCGAACAATTGAAGTTGAAATGGCATCCATATCTGTAATAGTTTTGAAGCTATTCAAGGTTTAAAACTTGAAATGATCCAAATTAGCATAATTTATATTGCTACCACATTTGTTTTAGTTTCATTAGCTGGGCAAAGTTCATTAACCCTTAGAAGAAGTTGCAATGACATCTCTAGCTATATTAGTTTGAGAAATATTTAAGATTTCAATTGCCCCTAATTTGTACACTTTTAAACATCTTCACTCCTCTACATAAAAAGGCAAAACCCCTTGTAAAGAAATATAATCATGCTACGTTTTGAGCTTCTGTGTGTAACACTTTAAAAGAAAAATGTCTTTCAAACTTGGTGGTAAAAGAGGAAGCAAGCAAGCAAGCAAGCAGGCAGAGAGAGAGAGAGAGAGAGAGAGAGAGAGAGAGGAGAGAGAGAGAGAGAGAGAGAGAGAGAGAGAGAGAGAGAGAGAGAGAGAGAGAGAGAGAGAGAGAGAGAGAGAGAACACAATGATATAAGTGAATCGTGTCTTACAATATATAATTAAAATAAAATACAAAAGTATTTTTCAACCGTACCCAGTGAAAAAGATATTAATTTCAGCAAGAAACAAAACGTTTTCTTCACCTGAGAATACCTCAGCACACATTTTCTTTCACATGGAAAAGAACACATTTATTAAAGATTTAATTGTAATGAAGTATTGCTGTATTCTGGCATAATTTCAGTAATCTAAACTTGATTTATATTAAATGAGAAAACCTTTTTAAGCATGACGTCATGATTTGAAGAAACTAATTTTCACTGTTAGTTGACCGTGTACAATAAGTACTGCTCCTTTTGACTATCCTGGATGCTGGCAACCTGGAAGCTGGGTCTGTGAAGGTGTCATCAAAGCGGGACTCGCAAGTTGCTTTTTCTCATATCAGTTAATTTTCAACGGGACAACAGAACGGAAGAACAGGTACCAAGCAAAGAGAAAACACAGGATGAGAAACTTTTTCCCGGAGTTGCAATGGCAGACAGCAGGCAGACACTCCCCTGTTTGGTCGTCATGCACTCATGGCAGGGTTCCACGCGGCATTATGCAATTCGCACTGTGGCTTCATTACACTTCACGAAGTCTGTAAAAAAATGCGGTGTGGTGTATGGCCACTGAAACATAAAGTATCGCGCCTATTTTTGTTTTCCGAACAACGCTAACAGTTACTGGATTGCTTGTCTTTTTCTCTCAAGAATAGGCCTATAACTTTTAAGTAAAACACAAAGAAATTGACCTCCTGAGCACTGTTGAGGAGTGACACACAGTGGGGATCAGCAAGTTCTTTGAACGGGTATATAATTCTTCTGTTTGTCAAAAACGCGGACTAGTGACAATATAATCCCCTTTCATTGTTATATGGAGGTCTCTGGCGTAGTCCCCCTGTTTTCATGCCGGCCTACATTGTGTACACAAAAGTTTCGGCGGTAATTTATAAGAACTCCCCATTAATTTTGCCGTTTCGTATTCAATGTATGAATGTCGAACCACCAAATGAATGCCATTTTATCATCCTCATAGTTCATCATTTATTGGTACCAAATATGCTGTAGCCTGCACTGCGAAGCGGTGGCCACCGACTTCCTTAAACATGTTTTTGTGCTTTTCGTTGAATTTCTTCACGGCTTTGAATGAGGATCTCGTCAGCGTTTTCCAGAAGTCTCCGTCGAAGACCTCATCAGCATCCAAGTGCTCAAGAATCAATATTGACAGCAATGTCCACTGTTCAGTCCCTATGTCCGTATTTGGTAAAACAGCAGGCGAAGCCAGCAAAACACATCCCGGGCGTGCACCAAACACGAGGTTGCTGGCCACGGATTCTGAACAGTCCGGATATCTCGGACAAATGCCACGAACCGCGTCGTCCTGGAAGCAGCAATCTGCAATGATGTTGATGTACTTGGCGGATTGGACTTTTTGGATCAGCGACGCTGCGTCGATCTTCCCTGTGGAACCGAGTTTCAGTATCGGGTGCCCTTCAGAGCTCATAGGACCATGTCCCATGTACCAAACATAGACACTCTTCGAGCCAGCATATCGAAACACTTCGGTCCACTTTTCCACGGTGGGGTAATGGTCGTACGTGTAAACTGCGTACCCGTCCACAGACTTTCCTGTGTTTTTGACCCATTTTTTAATTATCCTTTCGGCGAGACGCGCTGTTCGTCTAAAGCAGACGTCATTTGTTTGGTGGATGATGTATACAGTCACACTGTTACCCATGTTGCCTTTCCGAAGCTCAAGTTCTTTCTGAAGGTCTCTGGAGACTAGTGGATTTCGTCGTCTTTTAAAATGGGATGACCCGCAAGTTCATTCACATTGGGCGAAATAAAACGAGCACAAGTTTTCCACTCCAATGGTGTTGTCACTGTGTGTAAAGCTTTGTGGATCCACTATAAAAGATAGCAGTCAAGAAAATGACCGCATAACCTACTAACCCAGATAAACAGAAAAAAACTGTGTTGACTCCTACTTTTTTGAAGTCGCTCCAGTACCTTATGAGGACAGTGCAGAACTGATAAAGTACGAAATGCAGACGGTGAGCTATAACCTACATGAAATATAGCACAACAGGGCGTATCTGTGCGCTGAAATGTTTTCTTTCCTGTTATGCTTTAGACATAGTGATCCAAGATAATTTACTGTTCTAATGATGACTTTGCCCAATATACAATAAACTCCTCGACCAAAACGGACAGGCCTCGTATAATTGATAAACAAACTTCAGTGTTGATGCGCCAGCGCTTCATAGAAAAAAATGCCAGTCAACAAGGTATCCACATGCGCTCATGAAATAGGCGTAGGAAACGGGGGTGGGGGTGGGGGTGGGGGTGGGGGTGGGGGTGGGAGGTGGTAGATTGGGTGAATGCCGCACCACTTTCAAATCGGGGGGGTGGGGGGTGTATCGTTTCGCCCCTCCACTCTTAAGTGTCAGTTTAGAATTAAGTCATGAAGTCACCTAGCTGTTTTCATCTAATGTAACAAAAAAATTTTACTCTGAGAGCAAGCCCTGCCCACTTCTTGATCCTTCTTGCTTATATGCTCCTTTATTCCTCAGTAACGACATTGATGTAGCATGGCATAATTAAATACATTATAACAATAAATAACCCTGGGTTTTGTGACCTGTTTCCTATATAAAAAATGATTTGTTATAGCTCCAAAACGCACCAGAAACCACCATTTTATGTCTCATTTTTCAAAACTTTTCTCGGTTGGGAGGGGGTTTACACCCCAACACGGTTGCTTCACTCCCTCCTTAAGTTTCGCCCCACCACTCTTAATTAGCTTCCTTCGCCTATGCATGAGAACATCAAGAATGAAGTTTATTTAGTATATTTAGATTTTTTTGGGAAGCTGACCTTGCGCTCGAAGAGCGCATTGCTTTACACACAAGTGGCGGTCAGCTTACCTATATAAATCGCAGCCTCTCTGGGGGTTTGACAAGGCAAAACAGCGAAATGAGAAACGGCCGCATTACCTGAAATGTGCTTGCATCAAAACGCATCATAGACATAGTGTCGGTGTCTGTCTGTTCAATTAAAGGATGGGGCTTCTTTTCTCCCATAATTGAAGTTTTGGTGTATTTTAATAGAATCCTCCTTTGAGTACATACAGTTACATCCCCAATTTTAGCTGAAAATTGGCCGCCCGCATGTGCACAACCTACCGAAGTTGAATAGGTCGATTCTTGCAACGTCATAATAGATTATTTAGGCCTAGTTGGTGTCACAAATTCTGAGCCGATCATGTAAGTTAATAGTCTACGTCATCAGTTTCAGCGGTGAGATATGTCACAAGCAACCGAGGGTATAGTCCGGTGCCCAGAGGGGTTCCCATGCACCCCTGGTGTTGTTGATGAAACTTATTTCTTTGTATTCCTTGATGTCTCTTATAAATAAAAACTGATGTTAAGACCGCTACATTTTGTTCCACGGGGTTCAAATTGTGGCAATCTTGGAACATGTCTCATAGCCAGGTAAAATTTTACGTTTTTTTAAGCGGGTAAATTTAAGGGGCTAGGGGTGTTATTAAATCTTCTACAATAAAATGTTTGTATGAAATAGACCTCATTCATACCTTATTAATTTTAAAACAGGCAATAGCAAATATTATTGCATTATTATTGGTACCTGATCAGAGGTCAAAGTTCAAGCCGAGGGCAAAGGTCAAACTTACGCAAAACCCACATTTCAGGCTAAAAATATGCTGAAAAGTATCAGTCAACTTTGCGAAACTGGCCACAAAAATGTAATTATGTTATTAGCAGTGACATTTTCTACTCTAACGTATATTACGGGCATAGACAAGGAAATTGAATAAAAAGATCACCTTCTTTGTGATCACACTAGTATAATATCAATGTTAAAATGTGTATGCGTGTTCTATCAAATGCATAAAATGGCAAGAGATGGTCCTAGTTGAGCAGTGCTACAACATGTTGAATGCCCAAGACTAAGGATTTCCTCCCATACATATTATTCACCTCTTAATATCATTAAACTACACATTTAATATCAATTGTCTTAATTTCTGGTAAAACTTAAGCTGGATTTGACTATCCATGAATGAAAAATGCACTTTTTTTGTCTGTGTGAAGAGACTTCAGATCGTTTAAAGGTAACCAATATTTATGGGGGTAAGGATGCCATTTCCTGTTCTAAGATGAAAAGTAGATTGCACATATACTTCTTTCATACTTTTATCAATTCGGGATACTAGGAGAATTTTTTCTGTAATGAAATTGTCTGTTCTTGAAATAAGGTCAGAAGTCACGGAGAGGTCAAAGGTCCTGCTTTGGGGAAAAACCAGCAATGAGTGAGCTCGATACATGAGAATCGCATTTAAAAATCATTTGCGAAACTAGCTACAAAATGATATATAACTCTTGAATTATACCGATTATTTGTTTTGATGTATAAACTACATGCACAGACACTACTGGGACCAGATGAAATATGTTTGAAATTGGAAAATAAGCTAACGATCCTTGCAAGTCAAAGTCAGGCCACAATAAAAATACAGGCCAAGCAATCTGTTGATAACCCAGCTGTTAGCAAATAATGGTGGGGTGGGGAAATATCACTTTCAGTGCAATTAGCCTCTTAGTGGATTATATATGTGCGTTTTTTTATACATTTGTATTTTAAAATAATTTTGACTACATATACTTGCAGTTGGTATGGAACTTACATACTCTTGTGTGACCTTTGACCTTTCAAGGTCAGTTGGCATTTTAATGTTAACTAGATGATTCTTTATTATATTTTCTGTTTTCATATTTTAATCTTAGAAACTTGCGTTACCCTTACCTTGCGTGAACTGGTTGCAAATATAGAAGAATAAATGCAACTCCTTGCATGTGGGTTCTAGACAAGCCCTGTAAAAATGATACATGTGACCTTTGAATGACCTTCAATTGACCTAAGAATGCCCTAAATAGTCCAAAGGTTAAGTGAACTGATCTAAGCGGTTAATCCTGAAATCACATCCTATGTTATGGATACACAGGTATGCCCAACAGGTTAGCTACACAAATACTTTATTCTTCTGTAATTGTCCCTGGACTGGATCAATTACTGAATATATTCTATTCAATGTGGATATAACTGATATCCACCAAGAAAGTTGAGCGGCTGTCAATTCTGCTCATTTTGACAAGTTCTGCATTCCGGGAAGTGATGGCCAAAGTCTTCCAACTTACAAGGTAACAAAAAGCACAGTAAGATCACTGTTCTGTAAGTGTGGATCGAGCAAACAGAATACAAAATATACCTTATACATATAGATATTGAGCGCGACATATTCAACTGACAATATCTTGAAATTGAGACACAATTTTGTGCAAAAAAAAATACCTTGTTTTTGCACCTTAAGAAAAAATACTACTGGAGGACACCACATTATTTCTGACCCAAACTCCTATTTAAGTTCCTTCAGCATGTTAAAGCATGCATTGAATATGTTATATGCAACTAGGAACTTAAACTACGACAAATACAAAGACTACCTACACTTAAGAATCTAATTTACCCAAACTTTTATTCCCAAAGTCAGGTGACCATCAAATTACCTCGGAATTTACCCTATAGCGAAGATTATTATTATTTGCTAAAGATAATCAGGAAAGTGAAATGTAAAAATTTTGATTTTCATACATATTTTGTTCTGTTTGTGCTATGTTGTTGGTTTTAAGACATAAAATAAATATAACCTGGTAGTCTTGCCTTGTTTTGGTTTCAGTAGAAGTTTTAAAATATGGCTGCCGAAGATAATTGAATGAGATCATACACAGCATAATATCTGTATATGAAGATAAATCAAAACATTTCAAGTTGCTTTTCATGACCTGGACAAAATCTATGTAATTCCTTGATTGCAAAGGAAAACCACTTAAGAAAGGACACTGTAAAACTAGGACATCCATTAATCGTACCTTGACCTTGTCATGACCTTGAAATCGACAATTTAAGGGCTACCTCTATACACGTGTGTTAAAAGGTTACTCATAGGGTTCAGGCAAAAGGTGAAACATTCACATACAAATTGTCGCCCATGTGTTTATCCCTACTCTAGCTAAAGATGGACTACATGTTTTTTCAATCAGCAATGCTTAAGACTACAGTACCAGACTGTTGGTTTTTGTACATGTATATTACTGTGTATTATTTCTTCCAAGCATTGGTGGGGGACGACCATTATTATCAAACACATGCTGATAAATGACCATACAGACACCTTATCGAAAAAGACATTCATGCATATGCATGCTTACAAAAGATTTTTCTCCCACAAAATACCATTGCTAGGTCTCTGTTTACGTTATTTGAGCAATATGACAATACATGGATAAGGTGCAGGCAAATCAACAAAACTTATAATTTGTGGGAAAAGTGGAACCTATAAAAGTGTAAGATTAGTGATACCTTGATGCAAGTTTGTGATATAGTTTCATTACATATAAACACGACTGCTCTAACGTGCCAACAAATAATGTGACCAATTGTGGCCCATATGCAAAAAAGATTTCAAGTGACGTTCATTGCCGTCAATATAGAAGTATATGATACAGGTTTCTATGTGCATTACGTAGACACTTGGAAGGTGAGCGCAAACAGGTCTCTTGCTTTAGGTCGAATTTGTGGTCGTATTAAAAATACTTCATTAACGTCCGTTGGTGACCGTGTATTGGTTAATGTTGTACATCTATATCGGGGCTTCGAATTTGGAGAAATAAAATACCAATACCAATGCTTTTCACACATATTGGTAGCATATGTCATATATTTTTCCTCTTTTATAATTTACGATATATTTGTGTACCGTGTAAGGCGTTATGTTATGCTCTAAACTTTTTGTCAACATCTAGGTTTATAATACAGCCAAAAGAAAAAGCCATTCTTTTGATTCAGTTTACTGGCTTCTTTCATAGCACATGTTGCCTGTCTGATAAACGGATTGGCGAATCCTTAACATGCACCTCTTCGCAAATCATGTTAAAAATGAATGTGAAAAATAAGATAACATATTATATACAGTTTCATTACATTTCTGACGAGCACATATTTGAGATAAAATTGCAGTGCCTTATGGGCTGTGGTGCAGCAATAGTGATTTTGTTAAACCAACAATTTTCTGGTATTTATGAAACCTGGCATTTTATACTGTAAGAAAATTGCATCGATAGGCAAGCAGACCCTATGTATACGTTTGATGTCCCCTCAAAATAAACAAATAAAAGTTGTGGTATCACGTTTGTCATATACTGGTTCTACTTACATCTGGATGGATTCAGTACCTGATTTTACTGAATAAACTGACTGTTTCTATGGCGGATTTGTTGCCTTTAACCAAAAGGCATTTTGTCATCTGTCCATTCAAGTAAAAAGGTTGGGCCCTTTTGTTGTAAGTATTGTGATGTTACTCTGGTGAACACAATAGAAAATGTACTGCTTGTCAGTTCTCAACCATTCCTGTTATTATTGTTTTATAATGTATTTCCAGGAGAACAATTAGCCGTGTTTTTATCTGCCAAACGACTAACTGCATTGGAGTATCTTACCCTTGTAGTCGTTCTCATGGTTCGTCCAAAAAATCAGCACTGTTTAGAGTAAGGGCAGTACCTGGTTTGCGTGGAATATTTTACAATTCTATTACATAAATAAAAATGAAGGGTTTTGTTTTCGTAGAATGTAATCAGCTTCCGCATGCAGCAAAACTTGTTGCTGGCCAGTGTTCGTTTTATATAGCAGACAATTTTACCAAAGCTATTAAATACTTCCGCGTTTCACTTCTCACCCGAATGACCAATGCATCACGGTTGAAGCTATTTTGCAACAGCAAGGTTCTCGCTGAGTTGCCCAACACACATATAAAGTAAAGTTTGATCAATCACAAAACTTGTTTTGTCAAGACAAGAACATAATGTTCTGTGATATGATGTTAAAGTTAACGATGGAATTTCAACAAAAGTGCAGAATGATGTCTGAATTGTTTGTTTTAGTCATACAATATCAGATGTCATGCATTTTATTTAAGGCAACAAGAAGAAATGAATATTAAAACATTACACCAATAGATCTCCGTTGTCTAAAGTTAGTTTTACAACACTCTGTCACATATTTTGGAAGGCTAGAGATTGGTGATTTGTTTCTTCACTCGTACATTTCAGACCGGTATATGCATGAAAAGATATCCATTGCACTATGCTTGTGTGTGTAGGAATGGATTTTAATTTTTTTTGTACAACATCATTAACAATGCATACTGCATACCGCAGTTTCTGTTGGCGATTATGAACTGAAATGTATCAAACTATAATCAGGGTAGCAGGCACACACGTAATGTAACAATATTCATTCAAACAGGGTCATTTTTATTCCGTCATGCACAAAAGGATCTCGCTTGACCTTCACCTATACAAGCAAGAAAAGACACGTGGGTGCTCGGTATTTACTGAGTCTGTGTTTACTTTTTCCAATGTCATTGGGATATAAAAGCTGGATAGATTCTCAAGCTACGTGTGTAGAAAAAAATCACATTTGATGGTGCTCAGAGACCGACAGACTATTGCATTTTTAATGCGGCCATGCAGATTTGGCATATGTGATGATATAATACCTGTTCTTATCCAAGCCACTATTGTTTACATTGGCATCACCACCTCTTCCGTGAATAAATAGACATTTTGGCATATACGTTTTTTCTTACTTGGTACAATTAATCGATATGATTTTTAGGGTTATGTCTGCATGCCGAATTTTGGTAACCCTCACCATTTATATACCTAAAATATCATGTCAATTACGTTTATACTGGGTAACAGGAAAACACGACCCACTACTATCTAAAAATGCTGGGAACTACTCTGAGACGTTTAAACATGTTTGTCTTGCAATAATATCATATGCATGCAAACACAAGATTGTACTGGTTTTAGAATTCCTCGGAATAGCTTATACAGTTTATTTTAGATCAGAAGAAATGAAAGAGAATGTGTAACATTATATTGTTTTTCATTCCGTACATGGTATATATTGAAATGCGTTAACAACTTCCTTTTACATATCTGTTTAGACCAAATGTTGTCTATATTGCGCAATTTGCATGTTAACCATTTGTAGCTTGATACATGTAAATACGAATTCTGCTGCGAATAACTGTGGAATGCCATCCAGATTGATTTGTTCTTTTCGTTATTTCACTGATCATTTAACTATTCCGGTGATGTTGCTGCATATCAGGCTACCATTGTCCCACTATGCCATTTTTTGTTTAAATCGTCCAGTAAATGCATATAGTTCAATTATTAGTGGGTGTAAATCTTGGGTCAAGCCTCTGATCTAATATATTAATAGTCTCAACAAATGAGGTACACTGTAAACGTAACAAGTATTGTATCATGCTAGAGTATGCCCATATATTTATATATAACACACACACACACACACACACACACACACACACACACACACACACACACACACACATATATATATATATATATATATATATATATATATATATATATATATATATATATATATATATATATATATATGGGAATCTCCCTATCACGAACACTTAAGGGACTGAAAAATGTGGTCTTCATAGAGTTATAATTTTACTGCGGATAAACAAAAAGACAGTCTGTAGTACATTTGTGGTCTTTATATAGAGGCTACCTCTTTATGGAGGTGGCCTTAACTGCGGCATCTAATGATAACAAAGTAACGGAACACCCATTTAGCATGCTTTGAAATATGTGCATGGCATACGTTTACCACGATATGGAACAGGTGATTAATACTTGACCTATTGACGTGGCCATAATACCAGATATGCCATTGTAGCTTGAGGTACACTTTACACGGTAATTGTGAGGTAAATTATTTTCGCTATCGATATTGAAATGTTTAAATTAGAAATTGTGTCATGTTCAAATGAGTCTCAGATATATCAAATTTCCAAATGTTTCGTAGATTAACCGTGAAAGAAAGAATCTTGGAGAACCTATATGCTAAAGAATGGTGAATTAAGCTATTATACAAACGGGGAACATTTAGAGACGTGTCATAAAATAGAATGTCCAAGCATGTACAAATGTCCCCATTCATACTGTCTACCAGTATGTATGGTCTGTCCTGATAAATTGGACTGTCCCAGCGAACTTGAAGAACAAAGCTGTGTGAACTTATCTTACGCAAAACACTTTCGTTGTAAGTATGAGCAGACGTGTCTGCATATTGCAGAAATATGTGACGGATATAGCAACTGCAAACTCTCAATGGATGATGAAGATATAAGAACCAGTTTTACCTGCAGTAGTTTGTGTACATGTATAGGAGTTGCCCTGTACTGTACACATGTTGCATGGTCTTCTGATCATATACAGCAAAACATGAAAGCGCTTACTTTTACCCACAGCAATCTTAAACTTTGGATCAATGTAAATCTTCAGTATAATATTTTATTGTACCTAGATATAAGCTTTAACATGATAACAATGTTGCTCAGCAAATCATTTAGTCAACATCTTTCATTGGAAGCTTTTCACTTCGCCGGCAACAAAGTAAACACTGTTCTTCACAACGCGTTTTTTGGACTGGAACAACTACAATGTTTGGTCCTGTCTGGCAATGAAATTGAAGTGGTCCACAACCATCATTTTGTAAGTCAGCAAAGCCTTCAAAGTCTTAGTCTTTCTTATAATCAAATATATTTTACCAGAGATTATTCATTTGCATACCTTAATAGGGTCAAAATATTAGATATCTCACCGAACAGTTTGTCAGCAAGTAGTACTTGTGTATTTTGTGGTTTAAATAACTTGAAAGAATTGACTATCACGAACACGCATATCTTACGCATTGACACGGTTTTATTAGGTCTGTTATTTAATGTAATGTCCATCATTTGTATAAGTAGTGTACGCATAAATGATTCAGGAATAATACGGATTTCCCTTGCAGTACTTGACTTCTATCATTGAATGCATATGGTATATTATTGGACATGTGCTGTATGTTGCTTTCCTAAAAAGGAAAGACACATTGTCTGCCAGTGTGAAACGAAATGTGCGAGTTTGTGGAACATTGATTGTTAATTTGGTTTTTTTGTTGCGTCGTATCAAGTTGTGCTTAAAATGACAATTGTAGACGCTTATCTAAGGGAAGATTAGCCGCCGGCATACATGCTGTATCTCGTCACAACCTTGGATCTTATTGTAAATCCAATGGTGTTAACTATAAGTACGTCAGAATTTCACAGATATATCCATAAGATTTTCAACATTCATAAGACTTGCAAAAGGACTGCCAGAAAGCCATTGAAAGTAGTGGGGCACTGTTGGAACATTCTATGCCCATGTTATATGTATAGAGTGTCCTATTTTGGCTTTAATCTGACACAGCCTGTCTTGTAAATGTACACCTGTGACTGGGCAAACACGCTTTTCAAGATGATACAGACCAACATTTATAACTTGTTACAATATCAATGATATCTCAAGCCCGCACAATCTTGATATTAGCAGGTATCTTTGGCGGTAAATTTTCTACCCTGGTTGCGGATAGGTTCCTCCAGTCTTGCTTTTTTCAGGCAGTATCAGACACATACATATACTTTCCTATCCACATATAATAACTTCTTTTGGAGGCATCTCAACAGATAAAGACCTTACGATTACTTATGTATAATTACTGTTTTACTTTTCGTCACTTAACTATCTGGAATACACAAAAGAGCATTCAAATGATCGACCACTTTGGACACTAACGCATTGTACATTATCCTCACGGACTAATCCCATTTGAAGACAAGTTACGATGTGAGGGCATTATCATGTAGTCTTTTTATTCCTAATTTGCAGGCTGATTGTGGAAGTAAAAAACACACACAAACACTTTTAGTTCAGAAAAAAAATCCCCATATGCGTATATTTTAACTCAACGAGAGCAAAAGTAATCACCGCAAAAGGCAGAGAATCAGGAGTTACCAAACATCAACGTTCATCTACCAATACCAGCGTGCAGAAATAAATATAAAATATTTTAAGTTCCCCGAAAACATACACATCCATCGCACTGTTTTGACCATGAGATCACAGTAGTATACAAAAGTTACCTGTCAAAGTGACCGCACTCAAGGCAAAACAGTATATGACGCAATAATCGCTAACAAAAGTTTGTCGGTGGCTCCAAATACCGTTGCGACTTAAATTTGGAGGAAGTTAAACTGGTCTCCTGTACACTTTTTAGGCGAGAAGATTACCTGGTCTCAGGTCCCAGCAGCATGAAGGCTGATTAATCTCACTTACAGCCCTGAGGCACTCTGCTCAGGATATTAACCCAAAGGAATAAACCGAAGAGTATGTAGCTAAATTTGCGTCAATAAATATTAATTTTTGCACACATGTATTGATCTGCATTAGAAAATAAAAGCAATTTAGCTAGCATCTTTTAGACCGTAATCAAATCAAAGAAAGTGTAGAACGGGGCATAAAAATAAAAGTAGTTTGCCAGTAGGAGAGACTGGCGGACATCCTTGCACGATTTCCTTCACCCCTACAAGAAAAAAAAAAAAAAAAAAAAACTCTGGTCACTTATACTTTCCAGTCTATCATACTGGTGCTATTTCTTATATGGGTAATATGTTCGCCAGAGAGTTAACACTAGCAATACAGTATAATTATATGAAACTAATTTATCAATGAAAAACGATTTTAACAGGAAGAAAGTATAAAATGCAATAACTAACCATTCTTAGTGTCTGGGTTAGCCTCAGGGTGTCCGATTTCTTTTTTCTTTCTGGGATTACCCAGACTATCAGAAGACAACCAGCTACACATGGTTGAAGTGGATGCATAACCTTAAGAAAGTTACTTGCGTTTCATTAGGCTTGTTCCCGTAAATGTTACATTCACAGTAAGAATCCACCAATATAAATGTATGATCAAAGCTAGCACATTTCGATTCATTGTATAGCGAACTCTTCGCCCTTCCACAGGACACAATTTTCAAGGGGTCAAATATTGTCTGCTTCAAATGCTTTTGACCAATTGAAGTAGTAAAGAGAAGCATTGACATTAAGAGATTTTGCAATCATTTTGCTACATGCAGAGAATATGCACCGATAACCTTACGTCCATATAGGCTCACAACACTGAAAACTAATTTCTGATGATCTGCGGATGAAAAATGCTTTTGTATTATCATTGGCCTCTCACGTTGAAAAGTTGTAACCATTCCTTATGGTCCCAAACTGCTGTTTTGATGTAAACATCTATATCGATGAATTTGGATTATATATATATATATATATATATATATATATATATATATATATATATATATATATATATATATATATATATATATATATATATATATATGTGTGTGTGTGTGTGTGTGTGTGTGTATGTATGTCTGTATATATATATATATTGAGGACTGACAACAACATGGTGTCCAACGTCATGTAGTTTTATTTTAAGAAAAAAAGAGGGTGGGGTGTTCCTGGGAAACTTTTTGTTACCTTCTTAAAGGTCACTGACTCAAAAGACAGCTTTGCCCCCCCCCCCAAAAAAAACCCAGAGATTTTACCTTTTATTATGTAAAGCAAAGCGATTATAACCTTCCTGAAAAAGTGCCTCCATAAATCCATATAGCCAGATGATCCTCACCATTCTGGTTTTACCATCCACGAAATCCCCCACAAAGATACAGATAGATATGAAGAGTAACCTACAGCTACTGCTGAAGATAGAAGTTGATTAGGTCGCCGATTTTGTAAAGTATATATACGCACATATACATTGTTATGTTTTTTATACTCTTTCCAGTCTAATGTGTGATGTTGTACTATGCACAAATCAGAAAAGTAAAGCAGAGACACGTTGTAAAACCGTTAATACAGGCAAAGTCAGGGAACATTCCTGGAAGAAAACCACGCTGTTATTACATTGTAATGTCGCCACAACTTTCAACAACATATACAACTCATACCTGAAGGAAAGTATGAGGACGCCTCTTGTCAAAGAAATACCTGTTTATGGATCATCGTAAATGCCTTGTTCACATAGCATAGTCAAATGTCCCACGAAATACCGTATCATCATAACCACAAGGACCTTATCTACAAGCCGTGTTCAATGATCTTCATGTCGGTTCCCGTAGTGTCCCTTTCTATCATATAACCAAAGGGAATGAATAAATTTGTATTCAGTAATACGTTAGCACGTTCAGAAGAACACTAAGACACAATAACAAGAATGAACCTGCCTGAAAGAGTGCTATGGGGGTGGATACCCGGACATGTGTATGTCATAGCATGTACTTGTCTCAGCGCAACATTTCACCGCAACTGCGCACAAGATAAATTAAAGAATGCTATTTTGAAAAAATGATATTAAGATAAGGAACCCAACTATGTACAAGGAGTACAATGTGCTAAGATTACTTGTGAGACAAAAACTGAGATACATGATGATAAAGATTGTGTCACTCATCTTCATTTTAGTTTAATTCATTTTATTAAGTATATAAACCAAGGAGAACAAAGCTAATTTGACATAATGCCCCCCTCGCACTTGGAACTTTCACATTTTTTGTGTTGTCAAGACGTGTAGCGAAAAGAATATTATATATATATACATATGAAGTAACGAACATTGCTCATTTCATGCAAACCTCTATCCATATACATGTAAACATGTTGCATTCACACGTGAAGACTTGCTTCTTGAGCGAATATCTGGAATAAAGTAAACAAGGGAAGAACAAACTATTAATCGAGCAGCAGATTGTAGAGTTTTTTTCAGCACTGGCGTAATGGTCATTTTATATACTGAACTTGAGCACTGGAAGCCTGCATATTTTCTATACTAATTACCAGATGTTATTTGTGACTTTTGTTGTTTTTTTCCGTTCCTCTTACAAGGGCAAAGTTATTCCCTGTACCACCGTAGCATGACATTCCCGTACCAGCTTTTCTTCATTGACGACGACGACGACGGTGAAGTACCAACACTTCCATGGAGAGGACTGCTGACTGAGGGAAAATTGCTGCGTTAGGTTTTTTCAAAAATATGTGGGAAGAGTTTTTTTCGACAGAAACAGATTCCAGTTAAAACCGAAGCAGGCATACAACGAGCCAGTCGGTAGTAACTTGTCTGTTGGACGACCAGCTCTTTCCTTACTGTATACATTCAAACTGTGCGAGAACAACCAGGCAAGGTGGTACCTGGTTCAAACAGAAAAGTGATAAAAGCGGATGAACAAATTCCTACATGATACAGTATAAATTACATGGAGCATGCCACTATGTCGTCACATAATCCTCATATCATGCCAATCTAAATGAATTCAGAGCTACATTATCTCGATACACCATTCATAAAACCTTTTGTTTAAACAGCAATTTTGTTATCAGGAGCTTCTAAATTATTAAATATTTTGAGCCAGTGTTTCGCGGTGCGGTGGCAGTTATGTCCAAGGGCTATTTTAAATTAATCGATTCTGTGTGAAAGAGACGTAACATGCCTTGGTGTGTTGAGAGCTGGGCAAATCCTGTATAAGACAAGCATTAATTGCGTAGTGATAAGTCATAATTCAAGTGCAAAATGCCGACTCCCTGGCAGTAAAGTGCATTTTCGTGTTCCAAGCCGGATGCAAAATGGTTGAGTGAGATGTGGTACCTCAGAATTCTGTGTTTTGTGTAGGCAGTAACACACAAAGTTTCGGATAAAAGTTTCACATATTTTCTGGAAATGTGTACACCAAGGTGTTGTTGGCATGTGGGCACTTGAAAACGTTCTTGTGAGAGTTACTTAAGCGCTGATGGTTGTATTCTGAGGCTATTTGAGCTATGAGGTCTGAACAGCTAACTGTAATATCAATAGTGTTTTTGTTCAAGGATATGAACATAGTATATTTATCTTCTCAAGAACCCTCTGTTATACATTCATTTGTTACAAATATTCACCTGGGACCAAATTGACTTAGCCCATGTAAATATTCAAATTTCAGGTCTTGAGGTTCCAGAAAATAACAGAGTACATTACTTTTCGCCCATATCGAAACGTGTCATCACAGCCTTGGACCTTGGCGAGCTGCTGAGGATACCAATTTATGAACTCCACTGAAAATAAGGTACCAGGAATGAGGCCATCATGTGACTTTCATTTGTTTCGGCGGAATGATTGCATGCTTTATACCGAGACCAACGAAAAGCATCGCCTTTCATAAAAGAAGGTACTCGAGTCTATGGCCACTGCGGTAAGCTTAATTTTGCAATCACAATTTTTCTCTATAGTTTGTGGAATTGTTTGAAAAGTCAAACGTGGATCAATGCATACGTTGGGAAGTGTACATCATTAGTTAGGTTAATATATGAGGCGTTTTTCCAAAGTGACAGATGAAAATTTGGCAAGGACGTATGTTAAGTTATCATCATCATATATATATATATATATATATATATATATATATATATATATATATATATATATATATATATATATATATATATATATATATAAAACGACACGACTTTATACTTGGCAAGGACGTATGTTCAGTTATCATCATCATGTGTGTGTATATATATATATATATATATATATATATATATATATATATATATAAAACGACACGACTTTATACTTTTAAGAGTGACCCAATGTTTTGGTTTTCTCCCCAGTGGACCTCCGCAGAGTATATTTACGGTTTCAAAAATAATAAATATGAAGCAAAAGTTTTAGCTGATGGATATTAAATAAATAAAAAAAAAACAAATAAACAAGTTGGCCATTCACATCTATGGAATTGGGTTAAAAGCCTTAACTTAATTCGTACAATGCGCCTATATACAAAGATCAGTGCAATGTACATGCCGAGTAAGGGAAGAGAAAACAAAACAAAGAGTTACATAAATACACAATAATTCTCGTTTAGACGTCTGGCGAAAATTTGAGTCAGTTCACAAAAGTAACGTGAAACATTCTGACTTGATTAATCGCGTTGCAATTTGTCGTCGCCAAGTGGAAAGACAATTATGAGAGTATAGTCAGCATTTTAGAGTTGCTCATTGTCTTGTCAGGCGGCGTGCACGTTGTGCATTATGTATGGTAAATCATAAAAACGAAAATTATACTAAACTAATCCATATTTTCAGGAACAAAATTTTAAGAATTACGTACCGTCGATTCGCTGTCATCAAACGTCATTTTTGTCAAAGTTCAGTTTGCCTTTTGCACTGTGTAAAGAAAATAAGATTAAAAAAAATTATGAAGTCGGCATTCAAAATGAATTTAATACATCAGATGCAGAGGCGATATGACTGATATATAGAATATCTAAATATGTCTTATTTCTTTGTGATCACGCCATACCGTGAAAAATGCATGGAAATCTTTGGCTGAACAGTCCCAAAGTTAACAAGTATAAAATGATATGCAAATACAATATGCCTTAAATAGTCCATTTAGTACACACACACACACACGCACACACGCACACACACACACACATACATACATACATACATACATACATACATACATACATAAATTCATGTATATATATACAAATATAAATAAATAAATGAATAAATAAATAAATAAATATATATATATATATATATATATATATATATATATATATATATATATATATATATATATATTATGTGTGTACGTGTGGTTTGCCACATGATAACGTCTCTGTCTGTAGTAAATTTTAAATGTCCGTGTGTCATCACTCCTGTTTGCTTTAGCGACGTGTTACCCTACTTACTTAGAAACTTTTTGCCCATGACACAAAACCCTATACGGATATTAATACCAGATATGACTGCGATCCATTACAAGATTTAAATGCCTTGGCTTCTAGATCTCGGCAATGGCTCCTCAATTTCAATGCTACTAAATGAGTTGTACTCAAGATAAGAGAAAGCATTAACTACTCTTATAAACTAGATGGCATTATTGTGTGACAGATACAAGAACAAAGAGATTTAGGAGTGATAATATTAAATAATCTCACCCCAAGGAAACATATAGTCAGTATTGTAAACAAAGCAAATCATCCCGTCGGCATGATCAGGAGATGTTTGACTGGTATGACGGTAGACAAGACTTCAATACTTTACAAGTCGATTATCAAGCTATTTTGAGGGTGTGAGTCTCCATTGAAAAACCCATGGTTTTTGTCATTGCGTGATGTATATGTCTCTGGCGCTAACTTACAAGATATTTCTATACACCCTACGTGTCGTGTAGCTTATAAAACAATCATTTAATTCATATAATTGATTTTTAAATCATGTAAAAACTTATACATGCATGTGGTTAATTGCAGCTTCTAGCATATTTGGGGTCTAGATTTTTTTCAGTCGCTTTCCTATTTCTTACACACACACACACACACACACACACACACACACACACACACACACACATATATATACATATGTGTGTGTGTGTGTGTGTGTGTGTGTGTGTGTGTGTTAAATGCCCGGGGCGTTCCACACATTTTTCATAAATGGTGCTGTAAAATTCAGACTGTATTTCCATGAAACCTTAGTTGCAACATTTTACTTGTTTACGCCCATAAAAAAAAACTCTGCTAGAAGTGTCAGATATTGTTCGCAAAATAACGAAAATTAACCTTTGTATACCAAAGCTACATAAGAAGTGTCAGTATTTTCTTTTCCCCGCACCAGTTTGAATTCTGATTTTCCCAAGCAACAGTGATTCTAATGGGTGCTGTTTTACAAGAATTTCGCGTTCGCCATTTACGTTTCCACAATGAGCAGGCTGCGAAATATACTCTGTGGAGTTACCCGCTGACGACCCTTTACTGTGTTCGGGCTGATGCAGCGTGCGTCAAAATTCTACAGAGTAACGTGGGTAATATGTACAATGGTACGTTCATGTTATATAGGTTGGATAAGTACAGGTTAGCTCAAGAAGAGCAACGAGTTTCAACTACGGAATAGTGGAACAGTGACCAGGAAGTGTTTCCAAATGATAGGCTCAAGTATAGTAATATTTGCAGCCAGGCAGAGATGAGAAAGTGTGTGCTTGGCTGGCTGTGGAAAAACGAGTCAGCTGTTAACAAGTACTAGTATTTGTAACACGTTATCAATTGAATCTCTTCATCTTCCAAGTATGATTTGGGTACATGTCTTCTAGTTCTGAACCCTAAAACTATATTCTTTTGCCGGGAACAGACAGCACATTGTGCTCTTAAGGTGAAAATCCGTCTGTTTTTTCTCATAGTAAATAATACATTTCGAAACTAGAAACAACAATGCGTGGCTGTTATGAATACAAACGTATCAAATCAAGAATTGAACTTCTTTTCTATTGCATACATTGTCTTGTGTTTTCACCTGTTCACAACGAATTGACGTTGCGTCCGCTTCAAAAAATAAAAAAAGAAATTTTTTTTCGATGTTGTACATTAAACGATAATTAAGGTTTGATTAATTAAAAGCTTTTGGCTTGTTACTTTAACCCTAAAAAATGATAAAAGAATGTAAAAAACGTTTTGTTTATTAGTGACAGGAACCAAGCCGGCACAGCTAGCAAAATATTGAGGCACGTTGGTCACCGGAAAGCTATTGCAATCACAGCAAGTTGACCTATACTTTATCTTTATTTTTTTCACTGCTAACAAAAAGAGCAAACGTAAATATGTTATGATTGCTATCCAGTATTACCCGATTCAACACTTTCTCCATAGCCATGCTTACTCAGGTTTGTACGTCTGTGGTTATGGGAACCTTTGGGCAATTTGCAGTAGTTTTCGATGGAATCGGATGGATCATAACGCGTAAGCAGTTCCGGGCACACCAGTGTATCATTTTTGGCTTAATGAAAACAAAAGTGTGTGTACATGAAGCTCACCACATACAGGTACAATACAACACAATCTTTATTTCAAGTCGAAGGTGTATACAATGAAGATAGGCATCCAGTGAGCTTAACTGTCCGACAAAGATGATATACACA
Organism: Hermodice carunculata; assembly: GCA_964020975.1. NCBI lineage: Eukaryota > Metazoa > Annelida > Polychaeta > Eunicida > Amphinomidae > Hermodice > Hermodice carunculata. The sequence goes on from OZ026618.1 coordinate 26,437,197, forward strand.
CACTAAATATCCTTTAAAATACATATACAGAGTTAAGACATGTATTTACAGACAATTTAAGATGATAGTCCTAGATATAATTTAACCCTGGGCAATTACGGTCATACACTTTGATCCCTATAATGTCACTATGGAGGGAAAATAACCAACCACATTATGGTAGCAGCAGTGTACGAAACAGACTCTATTCGTAGGCTATTTAAAGGTACACAGTTTGCTCTTTACAATATATATATATATATATATATATATATATATATATATATATATATATATATATATATATATATATATATATATATATATATATATATGGCCATGCAATAGATGTTTGTCATATTGCCAGTGTTGGACAATATCGCCATGCTTATATTTTATCAAATGATGCTCTCGTGACACATTCCTGCTTTTCTTCTACCATTACAGGATCATTTGACTTGGATCAGAGACAAGGCTGCGTGGTGCTACAAGTTATAACGTACAATCCTCGGGTATATCATAAATTGCTGGGTTATGGATACAATTATATCACAGAAACAGTGCGGTCTATTTCAGCATTCTGCCAAACATATGAACAGAAATGCAGATGACGGCACAGATGCGCGATTGTCAATAACAATCACATACGCTATTATATCGTCCATCGGCTTATTAGGGAATATAATAGTTACACTGGCCATATCATGCTTAAAGCGGTTGCGAACTGCCCAAAACATGTACGTGCTGAATCTATGCGTGGCAGACATTCTTTTGGCCATCAATGCCGTTTTTGTTCTGGTGGATGTTACCCATCCCGATTGGAATATTTCGTCAGAGAATAATGTTTCCACCGGAGCATGCCGGTTCTTTGGATTTCTGACTTCCCTTCCGCCAGTAGCCATAGTCTTAGGGATGGTTGTAATTGCAAAAAACCGACACACGTGCATTGTAGACCTGTCGTCAAATGCAATCTATTCCAAAAAGAGGGTTATAATTCTCTTGGGGGTAATTTGGATGGTAACTATCCTTGTATCCATTCCAATATTACTGGGCTTGGTGTCTTTAAAATCAGGACTCGTGTGTACATGCTGTTTTTACTTTCGAGATAATTTGGAATATGGAATAACGGTATCCACGTTTGTATATGTGCTACCAAATATTGCAATTGCGTACTTCTACATGCGGATAATAGTTCACGTCCGCAGAAGCCGACGAAGGGTTGCCCAAAATCAACTGGTGCCAAATCAAAGTAGAAGTGATGTGCGGCTTGCGGTACAATTCATTGTCATTTTCCTAGTCTTTAATTTTAGTTATACCCCCACTATGATTGTTTTCTGGGTAACGACCGAGGACACGATGATCTCCGACGCCGCTGAAGGTTTCATAATGATACTGTTCTCTCTCAATATCGTAGCTAATCCCATAGTTTACTTTTATTTCAATACAACAGCAAGAAAGGTACTACATCAAAAATTATGTCCCGCCGTATTGCCAAACACGGAGGTAAGTAACAGCCAGGAAATTGTAAGTAATGTTGAGAGAGCAAAAAGAAGAGATCAGGAAAATCATGGAAGCGACCGGACGTTACGTCATCAAAGTGTCGTTGACGTGGCATCTCGAAATCACACCGAGGTTTGGCATCTGAGCAACGAGATCCCAACCAATAATGACGACGGTGAATACGTGAATCGGTCACGGTTACACGTCCCCAATGCCAATTCGCCTGTGTCAAAAGTGTCGTCAATAGTGTTTCATGACACTTTCATCTCAATAAAGGGCCATCAATGTCAAAGATGTTGGCATCGAGCAAAAGGACATATCAAAGTGGATTGCAGCGTAGAAAATGACGCTTCCGTTCCTTCAGCATCGGCTCCATTTATACTTGAAAAAAACACTATTGAGAGTACCGTCTCGCGAGACGAAAAAGAAAAATGTGGAAACAAGTTAGGACAGTCAGGTGTGTTAAATTTTCAGCAAGCCTTCATAAAAATTTGAGGAAAGTACAAGTCATTTAGCTTGTATACTAAGAGACACATATATATCTGAGAAAGGGGTGGCCATAAGGTCCAAACGTCTAAAATGTTTTTTCGGGCTGTTTCAAAAACTCGGTTGTGTGCGCAGTTTGAGAAAGCAAGCATTTTATGCAGTTGAGAGTTAATCATTAAATGGCAAAAAAACCAATATGGTGATGTATCCTTATGTATGTTTTAATCAGGAGTTAAGTACGATTCTGTACAGACTGTATATATTGAACCTAGAGATCGCTAATATATGCAGGCATGGTAGGCTTAGATTTTCCTGTGTGTGAGAGTTCCTAACAGTGTTAATAGTATTATATATCACGTGATGGCATGCATTCGAGTATATTGTGTCTGAAAACAGGTCCACTAAAATGTGTTACTGAGCAAAGGCCATAATCATGGTTATTTTTAGTGGTCAAAATACAGAAACTGTTTCCATTTTCCATTATAGTGGGACAAAGGCATGACCTTTTGTATTGATAATTCTTGTGAATATTTCCTTATTAGCCGCTGCAAACGTGTAGTGTATATTGACTTACCGGGATGAACTTGATAACTATATTTATGATCGGATCGTGTCAAGCTAAAGATTAAAAATAACCAGGATATCATGTTCCCTGACATGTTCATTATCATAATTTGCATTTGTTGAGTGTGACGTAAAAGTGCGCACTGAGCTCCATGTTTTAAATTTAGATTAATTATTGTCTGGAATTCCTAACGCTTAAACTTTGAGTCTGAATAACTCTGAAGGATACGGAAGAAGCATAAAGAGACTTCGTCATCACCGCCAGCTCAATCCAAGAGAACAAATGAAACTAAAAAAAAAACAAAAAAACAAACAAACAAAAACCAAAACAAATAAACAAACAAACAAACAAAATACAGACACAAAAAGCCACTACTAACATCACCATCCATACAAAACAAGAAAGTAATTGTATTGAAAAACCGCCCCCACCAAAAAAAAAACAAAACAAAAAAACAAAACAAAAAAACAAAAAAAAAAAACCAAAACACAAAAACAAAAAACAAAAAACAAAAAACCAACCCCCCCCAGCAAATAAACAAGCATACAAACAAAAATACAGAAAAACAGACCCTGAAAGTACCAAAACCAACCTCTAAAAGGGCTTAAAATGAAAAAAGTATAAAAGAAAAAACACCAAACGAATCCTGCCAAAAATAACAAAACAGACACCGAAACCTCTTGCAGAACAAATCTTCCGCATAAAAATGAGGAAAAACGATACGAGAAGGCACATAAATTTTAAAAAAGACTGTACAACATCCCAGAAAACAGAGAAAAACAACAAACTGTAAAATATTCCAAAGTCCCTCCCCCAAACCGCAGCCGAAACTATCCCTTCCCCAAAAGACGAACTCCCTGTGAAAACAAAGGATTCCCCCGAAAGAAAAAAAAATGCAATCCTTGCAAAAAGGCGCCCTATTGAAGAAAAGAAAAAACACCAAAACATAAAAAAATAAAACAAAACCAACATAGACACAGACACACACACCACGAAAGTCCAAACAACAAATGAAGAAAACAAGAAAAAAAGACGGCAATTCCCCTTCCCCCACCAAAACTTCAAAAAAATAATAGACGCACAAAAGTAAACTGCACGCAAACAACCACTTTTCTATACGTAAAAGGGAAAATGAAGAAGAGAAACAAAAATACATCACCTCCACCAACGCGAAACAGCCACACAGCTCGAAGACACAAACAGACCAATAAACAAACTAAAAGCCCTTAAAACGCCAAAACAAGCAAACAGGTAAACGAACGAACGGACACGCTCCCCAAACTGCAGCGCCAGATACAGTGATAATATCAAATAGGCAGATAACTGTACAAGCAAATACGTAAAACAATAAAGATAATCCTATGGATGATTTTCCTGCAAATAAATCTCAAACTTTACACTGTTTGAGGCTTTAAAACAGTCCAACCTTTCTTAAACTCTTTCCACACCAGTCCCTGATTTTTCCGTATATTTACATAGATTTAGGACGACAATTGCATATTTAAATTCTTCATGGAAAGAGCTTTCATTCAAGTACCAACATGCCTTTAGTCTTAAGCCAGTGGTTCTGGCACTGCCTGGCAAGTCATGCTGCTGCTACCGCAAGGGCAGCGGCAGCATGACGTGCCAGGCAGTGCCAGAACCACTGACCAACACCTATGACCACAGTATGGAATGAGTAAACAGTGGGAAACAACAAAAAAGGCAACCTGCAGCTGTCTCAAGCCACAGCGTACAAATAATTTTCGCAAGTGGCGTCATGACGTGCCAGGCAGTGCCAGAACCACTGACCAACACCTGTGTCTACATTATGGAATGAGTAAACAGTGGAAAACAACAAAAAAGGCAACCTGCAGCTAATTCAAGCCACAGCGTACAAATAATTTTCGCTAGTGGCGTCATGACGTGCCAAAAATATTGCAGTCCAACCTTTCTTTAAAAGTGGAAAACAACAAAAAGGCAACCTGCTGCTAGTTCAGGCTACATCGCAAAAATAATTTTCGCTAGTGGAGTCACGACGTGCAAAAATACATTGCATTTTCAAAAGCAGAACTTCTGGAGAGGTTGGTGGATATTAAACATGGGCACAACTTGAACAGCTTAATAAACATCTTGCACATCAAGGGGCTATCAAGCCTGTTTTGTCCAAGACTGTTATCTGCGTTGCTTATCAAGTAAAGCGTTCCTGTGTCGAGCACACGTGATAGTATGTAGCTAACGATTACTTGAAGTTTGGAACATCCTTATCGTTTATTTGAGCCATATTTCATGTGCTGTAAGATTTTACAGGGATTATGATATCAAAATAACTTCCAATACACGCCGGACGATAATACAGTACAGCCCATGACTTCTGGTCCGCATGGCTAGCATCGTTATTCTCATTTGCGACAGTGGGACCAACACTTGTTTTGCCAGCATAATGCTTTTCGTCCTCGCACTGGGCCAAGTGTGGTCATAAGAGCAATGATACAGGCTGGAAATGCGCAAATTCACATATGGGTTCGAATGGCGCAGCTTTCAGCATGAAAACGCTGAACATGCTCCCCAGCTGATTTGCATAAAATTGACCAGCTTCATTTTTTGAAAGTCAGCTGAGCTTATCTTATGGTCCTCCGTACGTCGTCGTCGTCCGTCCGTCCGGCGTCAACAATTCACATTTTCGTATTCTTCTCTAAAATCGTCAGCCAGATCCACTTCAAACTTGGTGGGGATATAGCTTGCGTGGTTCTCTACCACGTTTGTTCAAATGGTCACGGTCCAATTTTTATTTTTTATGATTTTTTTGTATATTTTTTGGGCAAATCTTAAAAAATCTTCTTCTCCGAAACCGCTGACCCAATTGTTTGATATCCAACACGGACACTCCCGGGAACTCCTAGTTCTTAGTTTGTTCACTAGAGGCGTTGTGATTTTTTTCTATTTTTTAATGTTTATATGTGTGTTTTTGCTATTTTCGAATTCTCTACCAGAACCATCACTCAGATATAGCTGAAACTTGGTGGATATGTTTCTTGTAGAAGGGTCAAACAAATTCTTTCACTGAGTGGCACTGCTATGGATACCTAATTTTTTATGATTTTTTTCAATTCGGGTACTTGTTGGTCAATGCAGCTTTCCTATTGATTACTAGGTAAGTCAATAGACGTTCTAATACTAATTCACATTTTGACAAAAACCGTCATCCAGTTTGACTTCAAACGTAGTAGCAATGTACCTTCGGAGGATTTCGACCAGGTTTGTTCAAATGGTCAAGGTCCAGTGATTTTTGGATTTTTAATGAATTTTTGTTCATTTTTTGGGGAAATCTTAAAAAATCTTCTCCTTCGAAACCGCATGGCCAATTACTTTGAAATTGTATAGGGGACCCCCTGACCTTAATTTGCTCAACAGGTGGCACTGTATTATTTCTTTTTTTTTAATGAATTTTTGTACTTTTTTGCTATTTTCGACTTTTTCTCCAAAACAATCGCTCAGATTGTGTTGAAAGTTGGTGGATATGTTCTTTGTAGAAGGGTCACACAAGGTTGCTCACTAGGTGGCATTGCTGTGGATCCCTGATTTTTAACGAATTTTTCAAATCGGGAACTTGTTGGTCAGTGCCTACATTCCTATTGTTTACAATGTAAGTCAATGGAAATTGCAACAGTTTTTCACATTTTCGACCTTATCTCCTGAACCGTTAACCAGATTAACTTCAAACTTGGTGGGGATGTGTCTTGAGTGGGTTTTTACCAAGTTTATTCAAATGGTCATGGTCCAGTGATTATTGGATTTTTAATGAACTATTTTGTTCATTTTTGAGGGACATCTTAAAAAATCTCCTCTCCGAAACTGCTTGGCCAATTACTTTGAAATTGAAAAGGGACACTTCTGGGGACCCCCAGACCTTAATTTTTTGAACAGGTGGTGCTGCACTTTTTTTCTATTTTTTTATGAACTTTTGTACGTTTTTGCTATTTTCGACTTCTTCTCCAAAACCGACTGTCAGATTGTGCTGAAAGTTGGTGGATATGTTCCTTGTGGAAGGGTCACACAAGGTTGTTCACCAGGTGGCATTGCTGTGGATCCCTGATTTTTAACGATTTTTTTCAATTCGGGTACTTGTTGGTCAATGCATATATTCCTATTGTTTACTATGTAATTCAATGGGAATTGCAATGGTAGTTTACATTTTCCACCTCATCTGAAAAATCGTTATCCCGATTCACTTCAAACTTGGTGGGGATGTGTCTCAGGTGGGTTTCTACCAAGTGTATTCAAATATTCATGGTCCAGTTATTTTGGGGTTTTTTAAGGAATTTTTCTTGTTAATTTGACATGCCTGTTGATTACCATGCACGTCAATGGGGATTGCAAAGTCATTCGGGTTTGCAATGCTAATTGACAATTTTTGACCTCTTGACCTTGATGTTGAACATGATGGTTGTCCTGACCAAAGGCCAGACTTAGACAGTACAAGGGTGACCTTAACCTCATTCCCAAAGTCACTGGGATCAGCCACTTACGTGAATTCTACTTTTCCCTTTGTAACTTGAGAACTGTGGAAGGTAGGACCTTGATGTTGAAATTGTTGGTGGTCCTCTATTTATGAAAGATTGAGACTATACATTAGTGACCTCTCATTCTCAAGGTCACAGGGCCACTAACATGGATTTTACTGGTAGCGTGATAACCTGAGAAGTATTTATACTGTGACTTTGATCTTACACATGGGGATGGCCCTCTTTGAAAGTTAGATTGAGAATAGGTCAGTAACCTTGACATCATTTCCAAGGTCATAGGGTAAGTTAGTCAGCTGAGCACAGGGCTGTCACAGTCCTCTTATTTTCTAACCAACACAGGCCGAGCAACACAAGGGGTCTGCACAAACACGCTTCCAGGCATGATTTTCCACTATATACGTGTATTTTGTCTGGCCTTCGATCATGAATTTAATCCCTACCTTGTTCCGTCATACAGATTTGTTCCATTGAAACATCTTAATATAATTGAAACAACAAAAGTTTGTCTGAAACATCAATAACAACGTGACGCATCGGAGATGGCGATCAACAAAACATTGTGGTTACGCAAAATTCGCTGCACTGTGACCAATCTGCGTATTTTCCTTGCCTTCCGTAAGGAATTTTCATTCCTGCCTTTATATGTGTCCAGATTTGTTCGATCTAAGTCTTTTTGTAAAGGTATATAGTAAAAATTTAGCACCTTGGTCAAGTAATCTTTGTGCGTGAATTCGCTTTGTTTTCTTTCCCAACATGAGACCTGCACATGGGGAGCGTTTCATGGGGAACAACGAGTTTGATTGCAGTGAGCGACATGTGATGAAATGAACCCAATGAGGAGCCTGGAAATGTTATAAGCGCATTTATAATGAGGTAAAATGACGTGTCTTTCTATTTTTTTTTTGAGGAATGTCCCAGGTATGTATTTCTTAGCTAATGAGAGAGCTTGTTACATCGAAAGACGAAAATCAGGATTCCAGCAGTATATAACATAATGGTAGACCATGCAAATCACGGACCACAAACGTGGAAAGGTTACTAAGTTTTGGGGTAACTTTTTGCAGTTGCAAAATACCGGCAGCTGCTTTAAACATTATTTTTAATCAATTGAGAAGAAGATAAGCCCCGTATAAGTCGGTCTTCCGAAATTAGGCAATATCACAGGACAAGACGAAGCAAAACAGTGAAGTAATTGAACATAACAAAGGCAAGACAGATAGTGGAGCAGTCATGAAACAAATCTACTGAGCCGGTTATTTCCATCAGGAACTTTTGGTTAGAACCGGTAATGTTCTACACTTATATAAGACCTCCAATTGAAACCTTTAGTATTATCAATATAGTCTTGAACTGCGACAAATGACAACTTGTTTATTTTAAGGCTACAAGCAGCAGAACCGAAAACTAAAGTTTGAAGTGTAAAGGAGCTAAGTTCTTCGTAGCTGCATGTAATTTATTGTGAGGAGTTGAATACCGAGGACAAGAGAAAAAGAAATACAAAACATCTTCGACACCAGTACCGCATACACAATCAGCCAAATCTTAAACAATGATTTTAAACAAATATTTCGGACCGCAGGACATTGGAAATCATCTTCATATCTTATGTCCGACCTATTCTTGAGTATGCCAGTCTGGTATAAAGCGGCTGTAAACAGGATGATGAAACCCGACTGCAAATTATATCATGACAAAGAAAATGCAGGTATGATGCTGTTAAACGCCCCACACTCCCAGCATGCAACGGTGTATATGGTGAAAAATACAGCACTGGAAACCCGGTCAGTTTTACCGGGAAACGGGAAGAGGATAAGAATGTAATAGTTCTAGATACAGAAAGGATAGCATTACACTTGAATGATTATAATTGGGTCAGATACAATTGCAAATTATAACGGATAAAGTTATGTGCCGGGTATTTAACAGCATAAGTCTACACCCATCACGGTTTGGAAAGACAACATAACCCATTCTTGGACAGAGTACGGCTGAGTCAATAACTTTCCTTGGCGCGTGTTAGGCATGTTCGGCATTGCGCCCAACCGGCCTCAAGAAATACAATAATTGGTGCGAGATCATGAATGGTCTTTGGTACAAATCGAAGCAAAAAAAAAAACCCGCTTTCAGTTTCAAGATATCAGAAATTTAGGTAAGAACTTAAAGGCAGACGACAATTAACATCCGGGTGCTTAGATGAAAGGAACATCTGATCAGAGATCAAAGCAATTACATTTTATTTTATGCTGTGGAGTGAAATATGATTTTTGGGACGTTAAAAGCAAAAACCAGATTCCATCCTAGTCACATGACCGATGCACTGTTAAAACCAAATTGTGACGCGTCAGCAAAACTTACGTAGTGCATTAACACGCACACGAAATCAAATGTGCGTGGCGATATTGGATTGTACGTCAGATGTGACACGGCGAGACTACGGCCTGTGTGAACAAAGAAAGCACATCCGATCAGCGTTGAAAGTAGGCCTAGAGCACATAGTTTTCGAGGTAAAACCCCGTTAAACATGGAATAAATAGAATTTCGCATGCATAGAAATCAGATAGGGTGTTTCCTGTCACTCGAGAGCTAATGTTTACTCATGACCCGCGGTCACTCGTGAATGTGACTGACAAATGTGCCCTTTCGCGGCAGGTAAACACTTTTGTTACACTCCACCCAAGAGGTCTGTCCGGCACCTTGGGCACCATGCACCCGATGCGCTCCATAGGCGTCGAGGAAGGCAAACTGTTATTACGGACCAATCTTTCGCTGTCGATAACTAAAGGCATGCTAGTACTTGAAAGAAAGGCAAGTTTACAAAGATTAGTTTAATTCAAGTCGAAATAGGCAATGGAGAAGTTCATCTAAATTTTGTTCTCTGAACATTCTCCTCGTTACAAAACACCACAGCACGTGAATAATATTTACGGGAGGGTCTTATGAGGTGTCTGTCAATATTTAACTGTCAAGAGATGAGTACCATGTCAAGCAGCAAGCCTGATGTTTTGAAGGAACCAAGGAGATATGTTGAAAAGCCTTTCAAAGCGTAAGCATATCCCGCATCGTGCCAATGTTATGTCGGTAGAGATGATATCATTCTGTATAAGATAGAGTTATGTAATGTGATGCTCCAGAAAGTAATGACTCATTTCTAGTTTTCAATGTCGTTTTTAGTATAATTTTGAACTAGATAACTTTTTCACACAATCACTCGATGGATAGTGACACCAAACGTACGACAGCATAAGCTAACAATCTTTGAATCAGTTATGCTTTCGATGTAATATTGGAGCTCCAAAAACGTCTAATTATCAAACCCATATGAACAATCGTTGGAGTACCCTCTGTATAACTTTTAAAAATGTTCAAGATTTAAATGATGAAATATCCTTAATGTGGTGGCTCCCCTTCTAATTGAAGAACCGTAGTCACTCACCTGAATCTTTAACATTTGTAGCCCTTTAAACTTATATATATAATATATATATATATATATATATATATATATATATATATATATATATATATATATATATATATATATATATATATATATATATGGATTTGAATTTATTACAGTCTCTAGAAAATATTTAGATTTTCACAAAATACTATTTTCATTTTGGGGATAAATCCGAATATTCTGTCACACGCGGACTTCCTCTGGGATGTTTGGGACACTTTTTCAAAAAAAAAAAAAAAAATACTTATCCAATCAGTCTCAAAATCAATGAGTTTGAAGTTCAGTTTATTTTCCAGGGAAGAAATTTAGCTTTTAAAAAACTTTCTGGTCTCAATTTAACAGTACTTTGATTATAAGTTGGGCAAACTTGTTTTTTTTTCTTTTTTCAGGGACGTATTACATACAAAATACCTGTAGAGTTCAGTTTATCTCAACTTTGAGAAATGAGCCCAAGAAGGCATATAATATGCATACTAACTAAGTTTTGGATTAAGCAAACCGATAAAAAAAAGACTTTTTGTTAAAGGACGCTAGAAAATGTAGTTTCTCAGATTGGTTTGTTAATGCCAGAATGTTAATGTTTATTAGCAGAGATGAAAACATTTCGAGGAAAACTACTATATTAAAATGGATGTAAAATCTGTAGGAATTTAGCAAATTATATATTTTTATATGTTGGTATTTGAAAAAAAAAGTTTTAGAAAAAAAACCAAGAGAAACCCCCAAACAACCCCTCCCCCCAATAAAAAAGAAAGACAAAAACACACAAAAAAAAATACAAATTCTTGCATTGAGTAGCCTTGTGTTCCTTTTTTCCACTGCTACCTGAATGGAGCATGTCACCGGGCACTGCGAGTAAGTTCCCCAAATATCCATCCATTGCAGACGGAGGCATCTTGGAGATGAATAAAACCTGCTCCATTTATTTGTTGAAAATGTCATTTGGCACAGACACAGGTACTGCCGCGAAGTAGAATTGTGTATGTGTTCTGCAATATTGGCATAGTTTTAAATGCTGCAATACTATGCAACCACGGGCCGGCTGTAAAAGTATTATTTTTCTCAAGCCATTACCCGCTGCCAGTAGTCCACAAACGCATATAAAATATAATTTCCAATTAAGACTATCTCTATAAAGGATCCATGTCTGCATCGTGACCACCAATTTGCAGACACTTTTTGTTTTTCCTTAGTTAAAGTATATCCCGATTCAGACCACTCTTATTAAGACCATACTTTAGTCCCTGAGGTGGTCTTAATAGGGAGAATCCAGAGTACAAAATGGACTATAATCTGCATCAATTTTTCGACGATTTTCATGGTTTAAACAATAAAAGTAACAAAAGAATATGCTGTGCTGCACCATTTGTCCAACCCTCACTGAGCACACGCTGTGCCACTTGATTTGTGCTGCACAAGTTCGGAAAACAGGCCGGACACAGCGTTCATGTTATAATCAATCAAGAACTGATAACCTTGATCAAAACTATACAAGCTGGCTATTAGTGGCAGACTTTCAAAGGGGTGTATTTGTAATGTTCATTGGTGAGTAGAAATAGATTATGATAAATGATATGTGGAACGCAAGATTCCAAATCGCTGTCACTTAAAGCCATGCTTTTGTTTTCCCTTCAAGTGGTTAATACTTCGAAGTTATCATATAAATCACTTTTTATTATCTTTTGTCTTTGGGACTCTTTGGAGTAGCTTAACTCAGACACTTGAGGTTTTCTTCTCACTTTTTACACAATACTAACCATCTACTACACTACCGCCACCACTAAATGCAATGACGATAGTTCTAATGTTTAACCAAGGTGGAACTTGACCTGACAGTATACACACACACACACACACACACACACACACACACACACACACACACACACACACACACACACACACACATATATATATATATATATGCGTGTGAGTGTGTTTGAGCGACCACCAAGGGTCCGATGTCTTTATATTAATTTGATTCTATGTTGTTTACATAGGTAAGATTAAGCATTACCTAAACTGCTTGGTACTTGTTAAAATGCTCAAACAATGAGTTCAATTGCCTAATTTGAAATATAGGACACGAAAAACAGCCCCATTACCAAGCAGAACTTAGATTTTGGTCAGAACTCGGCAACATCTTTTTCAAGTTAACAGAATCACGACTTGTATGTTGAGACAGCAAAGTCAGATATACATATAATATAATTATCATGCGATTTGGAACGACACATCTAGGACCTTGAAGGTAGGGGGACTTAGTCACCTGTACGTTGTGTAATAACGGCGTATGCAAATTCGTGTAATAAAGTTTGAAAGTTTATCTCATCCAGTCTCGTTATATATGTTGTCATGACTTGTACGACTAATGGCTCCTGTAACAGCACGGGCACCATCCATCTGAAAGTAAATGTGCATCTACCCTAGACCAGTTCATTATAATCAAGTATAAGTTTAACATATGAAACGTAGATTATTTCTAAAGAGCACCTGCTTAATTTGTACTGTAAAAATGTCATGATCCCAGTCTATCTCTTTGCTTTATTGACAGGAAAATTATATGCGTGGACCAGGATAGGACTAATATAATTAGAAGTCCAAGAAGTCCATGTGCAGAAATTAATTCGCAGCTGTTCATAATATCAACTTCTTTACCAGTACAAAAAAGTCTCCACCCAACAAAGCACGTATTCTCATGAAAATATATAACATGGCATCGATACGTGAAAATGCATTAAAAGTAAAAATATTCCGTAATACGAAGATACAGATTTTTGTGTTACCATTAATAATGATACATATTTATGATAATAATTTATATGAATTATTAAATAATAATTTATATGAACTATACAAGTGTTAAACTTCTAGATTTGATCAAAACTGCCCGTTGAATTCACGAGTAAGATTTTGGTGTTTTCTAAGTATTGCTCAAAATAAAATGTAATCTTTCAGTATCTAAACATCCTTGGGCGTATACCTAACATTTATTTGACATTCACTGGTGCGCTGCGATCTTGGAACAGCGGCTCGCCGCAGGGCAACTGGATGCGGTGGGAAGGGACGAACATAAAATGACAATTATGGGGGACAGCGTTGTCAACGATTCTAAAGTTTAAAACATAAAAACATGTTACGCACAATGATCGGCTTCCTTTGTTCTTGCAAGTTTGAAGAAAGGAAGTCTCTCTGTGTATGTCCTTGAAAATTGGATCATGGTCATTTAAAATTTGACCATTGGCCCAACCCGTATTCTTTGTAGATTGCACCTCAAATCATTATAAAAATAAGGAATTTAATGTTTGTATCACGTATAATACTAGTTCTACTTCATTCGACGATAACAATAAGAAGCACGTGGCAGTCCTGTGTTTAGCTGACCTTACATGCACAGACTGAAGTAGTCCTGTGAACTTCTGAGTCGTGTCGATGTCACTTTTGTTTATGCCCATCACCAATGTTGCTAACATAAACATACACCCCCTCTTCCCCAAATCTGATAATTTGTCACATATTTAAGAATTGAACCTCCTTTCTATAGTATTCAAGGCTGCATTGTTGCCTTTTGTGACATAAAATTTTGATGCCGTCCGCTGTTTTCCACTAAAAGAGTGAGATATCGATTCATATAACTTGACGAGAGATGTCATTTAGATTGGATTAATACTTTATAGCTTTACAGGTGTGACCACCTGCCAAGATAGCCATATCATGTAAGTATGGGTGCCAAAATTAGTTGGTTGCTGAGCTTTCCTGGTCCATCGATAGCAGGTCGTAGTCCTCACCCTTCAAAGAATTTGGAAGATTTAGAAAGCCTAAGCCACCAAGCAAACGATTTGCAGGCTGAAATACAAATGACAACAACATACCTGTTTAGTTTCATTGACATGTAAGTGAGGAAAATGTTTACGTGTGGGGCCCATACATCGTTTTTGTTGGAATTTGCATGGAGTTTAATACACTGTTTTACCTTTGATTTTATCATAGTTATTATTATTCAAAAATAAATTTTACTGGTTCTTGAAAATAATCCAACTGTTTTAAAGACATGAAAGAGACAACAATTGCTGTGCTTCCTTTGCAGAAACAGTTACTCTACAGAGTAATGAATATTCAGTAGGTGGGAAATAAGCCTTAGATGAATGAACGTACAAATCATTTTATGGATAACTGAAAGAAATGAACACATGAATGACATATTAAATGAATTTGTGAAGAAAGAAAAGAAAGAAAAGGTGGAAATATAATTGAAAAGTTAGTTGTTGTCAATTGTGATTGCGTATTTGAGGTCTCCTCAAAATACCTGACAGCGCTTTCTGGGTGCACATGCTGACCAACATGATAAATTATCTAGTAACCTTCTGGTGTTAGAGTTATGCGCATCAAATATGCACTTAGCAAATAAAAGAGTAACCAAATGAGGACTTTGAGGCAAAATATCAAATATATATATATATATATATATATATATATATCTGCACCTTCAACACAGAAGAGTTTCAAATAATTTGCGGGCGCATGTGTAGTTGCCTTTTCTTTAACAAACATCGGTTATTTCCACAGAAATTACCAACAAAAAGAGTTCATGTTCATGATAATAATTTATACGAACTTTTAAAGTGTTTAACTTACAAATTTATTTAAACGGCCTGTTTCATTTCTAATATCATGCAAGTGTTGCTCAAAGTAAAGTGTAAGCATACAAAGATCACCGGGCGTATACCTTATATTTATTTCAGATTCACTGGTGCGTTACGATTTAGGAACAGCGGCTCGCGGCAGAGCAACTGAATGCGGTTCACGTGTGAAGTTAAGTCAAGTTTAAGAGCACCGGCTAGGGGTGCTCGCCTTGTTTGGGGTTCATGGCTGGAGGAAATTTGGAGCAGCCGCCTTATTGTCTAGCTTCCACTGACGTCCCCCACGTTCCACTCCTTTTTCCCTATTATCTTCACATCAATGATAGTTTCCGTTTGATATAGGACAGAATCTTGGTCTACGATAATTCTATGGGGATTTATGGAGTGCAGTGTGCTATCGCATGGCAATATCACAACGGAATCTGTTTTAGCAGCCAACGTGCAGAACCCCCACCACCAACCCCCACCCCTTCCTAATTTGGGGTGCTGCTGTTCCATGCTATGCCGTCTCATGCCATCATGCTCAGCTGGTATGGATGGACGACTGAATGGTCATGTGAACTTAAGAACAATATCCAAGGTCACATTAATATAATATCACCATTATTGTTTTCATTTGAAAGTCCACACTTATGCACAGCTTTCCTGTCGTTACTTTTTAAATGGAGAGAGACCGAGTTGCCAAGATATGAGCTTATATGTCAGGTCAAGGTCACTGAAGTCAAAATTAATAAAACCGAATGAACCCCTGGAGGGCTGCCATTGTTTCAGGGCGTGTACAGGAAATTGGGATGTGTCACAAATTTGCATCTCCACAACATATGTATTCCATAAAATTGCACCATCGTCAGATGGCGGTGGGGCGGGGGGGGGGGGGGGGTTGTCAATGGTCATAAAATGTAAAACATCAAAACATGTTATGCACGATGATTGACTTCCTTTGTCTTTGAACGTCTGATCAAGAAGATAGGAAGTCTCTATGTGTTTGACTTTGAAAATTATGTCCTGGTCATTCAAAATTTGACCATTCGCCCAGCCCATGTTTGTTGTAAATTTGTACGTTCCATCTTAAATCAGGATCAAAATAACGAATTTTGAGGTCTTTTTATCACGAATAATCCTAGTTACACTTCATACCACCGTAACAACAAGAGGACTGTGACAGTTCTGCGTTAAGCTGATCTTGTATGTGCAGACGAAAGTGGTCCTGTGAACTGAAGGATGATATCGATGTCCATCATCACTGTTGCTAACCGTTTTACCGAACTTTTGTTTTTTTTGTTAAATGAAAGTACTACCATCTAGAGAACAAATGTGTTGGAGATAATATCCATATACATTCCTAATAAGTCTGAAGCTGTTATAAGTTATGGTTCAGAAGAAAAAGTCAAGAAAAGTCAAGACACACAAAAGCTCATGAAGCGCAAATATAATAAATAAATAGCATACAAACAAACAAACAAACAAACACACATGAATTATGGGTATAAGGTGTGGATGCAGACTTATATACAATGTACTTTCTTAACCGGACCTGCAGTGTGCTTCCTCCACATACACTTTTGTTCCAACATCACCTGATCACAATCTAAATGACGTACTTAGCCCTCTAGCAGAGATCAAACTTGGTCCTGAGCAATCTCTGTGAAGTATCCCAGGAACACCTTACTGCATCATACTTTTATAATGCCAAGTATTTGATTTTCTCCTCCCATCCTGTTACATAACAAGCATGTCTGACTACCTCATAACAAAACTTATTACCTCTAGCCATGTTTGATGCACATCTTACTCCCTGTTACTACTTTCTCCTTGTCTAGCAGCATGAGTTAAAGCATCTTACCGTGTCTTCCCAGAATTGGATGAGGAAGTTAGACTTATTTGCACTCAAACTTTCCATAAGAAATTTTCTAGGCTCCTAGTGCAATATAGGTAAAGTTGACTCCTCAATGTCCTGTCTGCCGTAACTGTAAATAGAATGCAAAGGTATTATTGTGTCGAATCGAAAACGTACAATGTGTATCAAATTTCCGGGGCACATCATAAATTTATATATTTGTATTATTATCGGTATAATGGTGACGTAAGTGCCGAAATGGTCGCCTCCTGGCATGTAGGTAGTCCGACACTGAGCCCAGGAAAATGTCGAGAAATAAGAGTATACCCTACGTCACTTCCAACTACACGTTTTGTACTTAATTACAAAAGTTTATTACTCTTGTGTAATTTGCAAGAGAGTGTACAAAGAATTTGGCAGGTTAAAGCCTTTAAATTACAAATTTATGCAAATTAGCTCTTGTACACAATAATTTAGCAGTTTATGCAAAATTGGAAATTATCATTTCATAGGTTTATCACTGTCACAAATTCTGAGGGCCATAAATGTGGAGAAATTGTATTTTATAAAGATTTTGAAATTAGTTCCCGAGAACATCTTAATTGCAGCAGAGCTGCAGTTGTTTGAGCAATGTTTGTATATTGCTCAGAAAACAAAAGTTGCAGATTTATCCAGAAAATGCTATTATGACAATGTTACATTACGCCAAGTTTAAATCTGCCGATGTACATGTCTGTGTCCACCTGTCCTAATAAACATCCGTCCATCCATCAAGGTATCCACTTAGTAGTGTACGTGTATCTCCTGATTGTCTAGCGGTAACGTAGATATGACTTGTGAAATAAATAAATAAATAAATAAATAAATAAATAAACAAACAAACAAACAAACAAACAAACAAACAAACAAACAAATAAATAATTAAATAAATAAATAATGAATAAAGTAAATTATGTGATGACTGGCCATCCGTTGTCTGTCCGTCCGTCTGTCGTCCGTCCGTCCCTCGTCAACAATTCACATTTTCGACTTCCTCTCCAAAACTGTCAGCCAGATTCACTTCAAACTTGGTTGGAACATGCCTTGGGTGGTTCTGTACCAAGTTTGTACAAATGGTTACACTGCATTGATTTTTGGAATTTTTTATGAATTTTTTCAACAGGTGGCGGTGCGATTTTTTGTTTAATTTTCATGATTGTTTATGTGTGTTTGCTATTTTTGACTTCTCCAGAACCGTGACTCAGATTTAGCTGAACCTCGGTAGATATGTACTTTGAGGAAGCGTCAAACAACGATGTTCACTAGGTGGCCCTGCACTGGATTCCTGATTTTTAAAGACTTTTTATTATTATTATTATTATTATCATCATCATCATCATCATCATCATCATCATCATCATCATCATCATCATCATCATCATCATCATCATCATCATCATCATCATCATCATCATCATCATCATCATCATTATTATTATTATTATTATTTTTAATTCGGGTACTTATCGATCAATGCAGCTTTCCCGTTGATTACTATGTAAGTCAATTGACATTCTAATGCTAATTCACATTTCCGACTTCTTCCCTAAAACCGTCATCCAGATTGATTTCAAACTTGGTGGCAATGAACTTTGGTTGGGTTTTTACCAGGTTTGTTCAAATGGTCACGCTTCAGTGATATTTTTGGATGTTTAAAGATCTTTTTTTTGGGGGGGGGGAGGGGGACGTATATAATTTTCTTTTCCACAACCGCTCACCCAATTGCTTTGATATTACATAAGAACACTCTTATGGACTCTTAGTTCTTAATTTGTTCACCAGGTGCTGCTGCTTTTTTTTTTCAATTTTTTAATGAATTTATGTGTGCTTTTGTTACATTTCACTTCTTCTCCAGAACCATATCTGAGATTAAATTGGAACTTTGTGGGTAGGTTCCTTGTGAAAGGGTCAAGCAAAGATGTTCACTATGGAGCACTGCTGTCGATTCCTAATTTTTAACGATTCTTTTTTTCAATTTTGGTACTTATCCGTGAATACACCTTTTCTGTTGCTTACTATGCAAGTCAATGGGCATTCTAATGCCTTCTAATGGTAATTCACATTTTCGGACTTCCTTGAAGAAACTGTCGGTCGGATTTGCTTCAAACTTGGTGGCAATGTGTCTTGGATGGGTTTCTATCAAGTTTATTCAAATGGACACACTCCAGTGATTTTTGGATTTTTTTACGAATTTTTAATTAATCATTCAAAAAGTTTTAAAAGGAAAGTTTAACATGGGAATATCTTGTAACGGTTGTAACTTAAATAGTGTTGGCCAGTTTGTGCCAAATTTGGTAGGGATGTACCTATAATAAGTGCCCACCTATTTTGTGCAAGAGATCGTGCGATAGTGATTCTTAGACATTGACCTCATTCCCAAGGTTACAGGACAACTGACACAAAATTTATTGTTCACTTGTTAACTTGAAAGTTTGCAAGGTGATGTCAATTTTTTAATCAAAGATTTTGTTTTCAGTCTTTGGACCACCCTCTAAAAAGGAAAACAAATTTCCTCAGTACAGTTTCCTCATTTGCAGGAAGGATATCATGGTTTGGAGTAACACGTTTTTATCAATTAAGGTGAAACATTTCTTCTGCCTTTTGCCTCTTACCAGGAATTTGCCTTACTTTGAATTGGGGAGGGGGAGACAATAAGGAACAATAAGTTATTTCGGAAAATTCAATTAAAGGAAATTATAAATTTAAAGTACAAGTTTTTTCTTTATAGGCCAATGCACACACACACACACACACACACACAAACACACACACACACACACACATGGTGCTTTTGAGCTTGCATTGATCTATACTAAGCAGACCCTACACAGTTAAACAAATATTTTCAAATCTGAAAAGTACGAGAAAATTGGTGTGATTAGCTCCGCGCGCAGTTTTATGTTATATATATATATATATATATATATATATATATATATATATATATATATATATATATATATGTATGTATATATATATATATATATATGTATATATATATATGTATATATATATATATATATATATATATATATATATATATATATATATTCATGTTCTATATTTCCCCCAATACTAAAAGGTCGCAACCCCTTTTCCACGGGCTAAAGATAGCCTGGATAGGGCTACAATTAAGTTGTAGTGTATCAGATTATCACTAGAGTTCAGGCTATGACAGACACACTTGATAAAAATGCATATACCCACAGCTTTATTTCAAAATTGACCCCATATGACTGCCCCTTCAACTTACCATATCCTCAAGTGAAAAGGGCACTCGCCATTCACACAGGTGTAAGATATGGGAAAGAGATCACATTCAGAGTATGAATAGCAAGTGACCCAAGGCAAATGAGGATAAAACGGGTGGGTGGGTGGGTGGGAACAAATGTATCCCTCACCCACACCAGAAGAACCCCTGACTGCTCATCCCGTTTCCGACCTTGGGGCGGACCCAAGTACCCCCTTCCCTCAGGCATCTTTAAACTGAGCTTCCCTAGGGTGTCATGTGACTCGTGTCAATTTCACTTAGGATATTACCATATCCTCAAGTGAAAAGGGCACTCGCCATTCACACAGGTGTAAGATATGGGAAAGAGATCCATTCAGATGTACTCATGCCAGTCACTTATCCATACACCCAGATGATAGTAGTTCACCTCACCTTCCCATCAACAGACTCCCAATACTCATACCTGAAGGAAGAGAAAGTCTGTGTCCCAGACCAAACAGTTTTTTTTTTTTTTTTTTTTTTTTTTTTTTTTTTAAACACAGACTCCCTATAACTCCGAGGTTTGAGGTACATACAGGCACACACAGACTAATACAACAAAGTAAGTCAGAAACAACAGAAATCTTTAATGTGTGAACCATAAAATTGTGCGTTCTGCATCCAAAAGTATTGTAATCCAGTGTGAGCTAGTGTCAGCAGCAGCATGTAGCACATTGAGTCCACAATGTCCAATACCACAAAACTGTCCTGTAGGCCCATATCCAGGTGTAGTATGGATGAGAGAGCTGCACCGAGGCCTAATCACCTACTTACCCGGAGAAGGAGGGAAAGCTGGGGTCATGGCCTGGACATCAACTTGCTGGTAAAGCTCTGAAGCCCGACTAGACATACCGCCCCCCACCACAGAAGAAAACAAGTTGGATGTGACCGAACTATCATAAATTTGCCTCTGCCGGCTATATCGGTCAGCCATCTGTACAGATCGCCAGCCAATAGGATGCATCAGGGCCCCAGTATGAGTGCCAGGATTAGAAGGCAAGGTGGCCATAGTTATTGCACACACCCCACGGAAGCTATGAGGGGACCATCCTGCATCAATGGCAAGCAAACCCAAATAATGTTTAAGACGAGCATAAACACAGCTATATGATAAGCCCTGGGTCAAAACTACTCCCCTAGTGGAGACAGGTCTGAATAGGTAACCCCGGGACAAGTCTATGCCTAATTGACGGGCAATGTTAAAATAAACAGTAAGGCCCTGAACTGGACAGATGCGCAAGTCAGGACACTTGGAGACAGTAAAAGTATTGGACCTATCCACTCTACATGTTTTCCCCCAGGTGTGCCTAATAAGGAAGCCCCGCCCCCCAGGCAAAGTTTTGATCTCCTGTGTGAGCATGAGCCCTACATCATGAGCCCTATCCCCACCAAAAAACATAAGCTTAAAGAGTGCCTGGTCCCGGGCGAAAATAAATCTAGAACGGAGGCCAACCTCTGATTGACCTATCTGCCGGGCAATATACATGGAGATCAGTTTTAGTTTGTCAACAAATAAAGGTACAGCCTGCTTAGGGGTAACATGAGCCCTACTTTGTTCCTCCCGAATGGCCTGAAGATATTGGTTAACCATCCTAGAGTAGGCAGGGTTACCTACGCCTAAAGCCTCACACCAGGTCCTACCTAAACCAGCCCCCTCAAAAATATTTCTAAGCTGGGCAAGAAGTGAAGTAACTGTTCCCACTGCCAACCTACGGGGACATAGACACTGAGGACTGCGGGCATTAATAGCGGGGCACGTGGCATAATGAATAGGGGTCTGTCCATCCTTGTCCTTCCAGGCAAGGAATTTACATACATCAGAGGGTATCATGGCTGTAACATGAGGGTGACCATAGCAACCAACCATAAACACACCCAAGGTGTCCAGTAGGGAGGCTTGCCTACGGTGGTAGCGGGAGGAGGTCTGGGAGCCCAATAGTGAATTTAGGCGGGAGTCCAATGCAAAGGTATCCACCTGGGGGGTCAAGGTACCAGTGACCTGCAAATAGAGTGAGACAAGTTCAACTATCGGAACTGTAGCCGGGCCACAAAGATGTCATAGGGGAGCCCTGTCCGAGATTGAATGAAACCCTGTTTGGATGGAACTAACACAGCTCCAACATCACCCCTGACTGCCATACATCGGGAGTGAGAAGCTAAATCTAGCAGAAGGGACCACCAAACCGGTAAGGGTGATAATTTAGGAACAATGACAGAACAAGACAAAGGGCGACAAACCTCCTGTGAAAGAAATCTCAGCAAGGGGGCAATAAGGGAGAAAGGGGGAAATACATAATAATTCTCCTGAGGCTTCAACTGTTGAGCAAACACATTAACACCCACAGAGCCTGGCAGTGGAGTAGGGCTATAATGAGGGAGAGGGGTACCATCCGGTTGCTGCATTACATTTGAATCCAAAGCCATCAGGTCAAATGTATGGGGCCCAAACCATGACTCTACCTGGGCCCATGAAGTAGGGCTCAGCATGGAGTCACTGAGACATAAGTGCCGAGAAGGGGCATCAGCCATGTTCAGCTGAGAACTAACATGGGAAAGGGATAGGGTGAAGTTATGAGCCCTACAGAGATGAAATAGGGTTTTAACCAATTTATTCAGTTCAGGATCCCTTCCCCCCTCATTTTGCCAAGCATGAACAACAGCCATATTGTCCACTAAAGCATCCACCCTTGAATTTCGGATACAGGATGTGACTGATTGCAAGGTCTTAACCAAAGCATCTGCCTCCTTCAAGTGAATTGGTCTGTTGTCACGAGCAGGTCAGTAGTCTCGGACAGTGCCTATAGGGGTCACCCCACTCCAAGCAAACCCTGAGGCATCAGTAGCTATAGTAATGGGGATATGGGACTCACGCTGCCAAGGCAGCCATTCTGTACAACTGTCAATAAACTGCCAGTGCTGAATTTCTTCTCGCAGTTCAGGGGACAAGGGGATCATTCTGCTATTACCATGGGCAAGGGCAACTGCATGAGCCATACAACGAGTGAAAAGTCTAGCAGCAGGTACACAGAGGGCAAAAAATGCACATTTGCCCATGTACCTTTGCAGTGTTTTCAATGTAATCTGCTTTCTCTGCAATATATAATCTCTCAGGGCTGCAAATGTGGCCCGTTTCTGAACAGGTATAGAAAAGCTTTGAGCTTTTGAATCAACCACCAGGCCCAGGAACAATATCTGGGTGCTGGGGGTTAAGGCACTCTTGGTCAAAGCAACAGTGTAACCTAAGGCCGTCAACACAGCACATGTAATTGCCATGGCCCATCTAGACTTATCAAATTCCGGACACTGAGTGGGGGTGGAAAGGGGACCCACAAACCTGTCATCTATGTATTGTAATGTACGGATGCCCCTCAACCGTAAAAAGGAAGTCATTGTCATCCCAATAGTTTGGTAGATGTAGGGGCTGGCTTTCCAACCAAATGGGAGGGTACGGTAACGCAAGTAAAATCCTCCAAACTGTAAGCCAAAATAATTCCTAGAGGATGGGTGGAGGAGGACCCCATCATAAGCTGCCTTTTCATCACACGTTGCCATGCAAGTCCCTGGTGGACAAAGTGGGGGTAGGTCATGTAAAGTTTCTAACCTGAATGGATTATCAGAAATCCACAAGTTTAAAAAACGTTCATCGTGACACAGCCTAGGTTTAGTTGGCTCAACACAAATGCCCATAACTAGAGTGGGGGGTTTAACTACACCGACCTGACCAACTACTTCCATGGACCCATTTATAATTCTTTCCTCCAGTGTCCGAGCAAAAAAAGAAGCAAAACGTTTCCCTGAGGGGCAATTGTGAAAAACCCTGGGAGGTGGGGTAGCACAGTCATATGCTTCACCCTTAAAATTTCCTTTAAAAGGCCGAAAGAATGGTTCCACTCGCACCCCTTCTCTAATCCAGCCTAAAACTGGGTCAGACTGAGATTGTCCCATATGTCTGAACAAAGCTTCCCAATTAGCTAGCTTAGAATGCAACTGACCTGCAAGGAAAGCATGTGGATCCCTGAAAATTTGGTCCTGTATAGGAATGAAAGAGTTCCCCCACTGAAGGATACTATCTATTGTGAAAGCCTCCAGCTCGTGAGCAGAGGGATGAAGAGATAACCCCTTCCAGTTCACCCAACTGGGCCGCTGTCTGCTGTTTCCCAGGGCAGTGAGTGGGGAGAAGCCTGCCTCCAACTCCCATTGATGAATGTTGGGTATGGTGCCCAAGTCCTGTAAACATAACACCTCAAAGTAGAAAACAGCAGACCCAACCCAGCTGTGTGACTGAAAGCAGGTCACCTCTATATCCCTTCCGCCCACGTGAACTGGAGCAGTCCACTAAGGAATTAGTTTCCCCGGGCGGCTGGAATACAAATGACCCGAAACAAATATACTCATATGAACACAAAATACCTACATCAATTACCCAGCATTATTCTAGGGAAAATACCTACATTAATGGTACAGTTTCATTCAGATAGCCAGGCCTGTAATAAAGAACTGATGCACAACTTACTATCACAAGAGCCAGAATGAATAGAACACTAACAACATACCTGAAGTGCACCCACTGTCTATGTAATTTTTTTTTTTTCCCCCGGAAGGGGGGGCTGTTGTATTTACCATGTATTTATGCATCTTGCATTGCATATGTATAACTTGTACCATAGACCATACCTTGTAACAGGTTATGTCAGTAAAGTTATTTTCTGAAGCTGCCAGGCCAAAAATAATGATACTTATTTATCAGTGGTGGGCAACTTGGGACAGGTGGACATTAAGTGGCCCACCTCCCGACACAGGTAACAGGGACGCTCTGCTTGGGTGGGGCTACCCCTCCCCCGACCTCGACGTGGACCCGATCCCCGCATAAAAGGATACCCTGGGTAATAACCCATCCCAAAAGGGGGGGTTGTGGGGGGAAACCCTGGTCACCCAAAAGAAGGAGCTGCAGTAGAAAGTGGGGCCCCAGATGCACTGGTCATGTTACTAGCAGTTGATTTCCGATCTTTTCCCAGCTCCTGCCATTTTTTGTTTATCTTTTTCCAGCTGTCAATAGGAGAGTTTACCCGTTTGGCCATATCTGTACCCACAAGCTTAATAACAAGTGACCTCAACTCCCCCTCCTCCTCAAGGTCTCTGCAGGCCTTGAGACATAATTTATACTCATCTGCTTTCTCATGGCCTACTAGATGGGCAGTATCCACGAGGTGCTCTAAAGCAGCCAATAAAATGGCATTGTCCACTTTACTTTTGTTGGCAAGGTTGCGCACCTGTGCGAGGGCTTGGTCTACAGATCCAGCGTGGCTCTCCTGGCGTAGCTTTTTGACCTGCTGTTCCAAATCGGCAATGCGATCACTGGGTCCAGGGTCCCCTGAGGTAGAGGGTAGGTCAGCCTTAGCACTCAATGCCTGGAAAGTAAAGGGACCGGTATGTACACTGTGGCACAGGTATACTCTATTGCACACATAGAACCTCAAGCTTGCTTTGCTTTGCTTTTCTTTGCTTTACTTACTTTCTTTCTTTCTTCTTTTTTTTTTCTTTTTTTTTTTTTTTTTTTTGTTTCGATGACATGCCCTGACCCACCAAGAATTTTTTTTTTTTTTTTTTTTGTTTCGATGACATGCCCTGACCCACCAAGAATTTTTTTTTTTTTTTTTTTTTTTTTTTTTTTTAACATAAAATCTTACCCGCTTCTTAAGGGGCAATGCTGGAGTTTTGGTGCGGCTCTCCTCAGGACTGGCAAGAGGTGTCCCATCAGGGGCCCCAGCACTATTGGCTTGCAACACAGCACAGTGAAGGGCCAACAAACAGTCCTGCCTGTTGAATTGCAAACCTGCAAGCTGAAGAACATCCTCCACAGGGTATCCCGTCAATTTGTGGAACTCAGTCCTCACCTCTGGCTCAGAGTAGCTGACCAAGCTGTACTTCTTGGATACACTAGCGAGGGCCTCATCCTCTGGTCTATCATCTGCCGCTTTTTTCAGACGAAGGGCCACAGGTAATATGTCTTTCCCTTTCAAGGAGTGTCCCTGCTTCAGGTATGTAACAGGGGGGTCTGCTGAAGCCATAACTCTGCCTGTATGTCTTGTTCAGATGACTGGTGGCAGTATAATGCTGGGACAAGACAACAGTACACCAAGCTGGACCTGGAATCCCACAGTTCCAGGCAACAAGAAGTATAGCCAATACAAGACTCCACTCATACATAAAACAATGAAATGCATATCAATAAGGTAGGGGGCAAGAAGAGAGCCCCATGCTTCAGCCCAAAAAAGGGTAAAGAAAACGCCACAGCCAATCACAGGCAAGAAAAGGGGCTTCACAAGAGAAGCCGCCACCCAAGAAAAAAGCCAATCATAGAGGGAGAACCACAATTAAAACACTAAAGGAATGCAACACTAAGGCCCACAAGGGTGGTCAGAGCATGACAGGTTGAAATTTAATGAACGTCCAATACCAAAAGAAGAGGGTGAGTACGTGCAACTTTGCGTGCAAAAATCTAGAAGGGGACCATATGGGATGCCTCACCAGGCAAATGTCAACAGCCAAAATCCAGGGACAGCAAACCACAGCGTCCAATATCAACCTAGTGCCGCCAAAAACTGTCAAACAGGAATGTTGTTGAACATTAACAACAAATTATAGTATAACACCACATAGTTGTAGAGCAATAACCAAAGCTAGGTGAAGAAAGATGGGGAAAAGGCCTATGAGTAGACCACACAAAGTGTCAAATTGAGGACCCATGCAAACCTTAGCTGAAA
This sequence comes from Hermodice carunculata, assembly GCA_964020975.1. Lineage (NCBI taxonomy): Eukaryota > Metazoa > Annelida > Polychaeta > Eunicida > Amphinomidae > Hermodice > Hermodice carunculata. The sequence goes on from OZ026618.1 coordinate 26,464,243, forward strand.
GCCCAAATACGCCAAAACTTCCAAAGGAAAACATCAAATAAATGCACCAAAACAGCTATTTATATTCATATATAATATAAAGATAAGCAAAAGGGACATATGTGGGTATAAACCCCTGCCCCTCATACACACACACAATGACAGGAAGCTCCCCAGGTGAAAATCAGGGATGCAGTGTGATATGTGTCATCTCGGATCAGGTGTACAATTATAACACAGCGGTATGTTGAAAGACCCAGCTCAAACTATGCCATGACACAGTACTGAAATGCTGGCTGTATATGTCCCTACAGGACACCAAGGTACATGTTAACCCTACAATAAACTGTTACCCATCAGCCAAAACCGGGGGGGGGGGGGACAGTAAAGTAACCCACACATGCAGGCCACATAGTCTGCAGGAAAATACCCAACCAAGTGCCAAATGGAACCTCAGGTTGCCTCGTCTAATGAGAACATGTAGCTGTATACTGTCAGGGCATAATGCATGAACACCTCGAACTATCGTAGGATGAGCACAGGGCAACTGGTTGTACCTACAGCTGCTGAATGTAGACCCATGGTACACACACGACTCTGCCACAACAGTCAAGCAAAGCATACCACAGACGCACCTGCACCATGTTATATCATGATCACAGCAGGCATACCACATGTAGCAGTTACACATATATACAACAGCATCACCCAGTAGCATATGCACAGCAGAGACAGCTTTAGTGACACGAGTGTGTAAAATTGAACAGGACAAGGGTACACACACATGCATGCGAGGTGCCCAGCCCACAGCATAGCAGCGCCAACAGACCACCCGTGTGCTCCAGCCACCCAGCTCGTGATACATTATGTCACACAAACAACTTGTAGGTCACCCAGACCCAAAACCAACTTTGCCACCCAGGCAAACGGCCACAAAGGCAACAAAAAAAAAAGTTTGCCACCCAGGCATAGTGATAGAAATGGCCACAAAGGCAACAAAATAGGGTGTGCCACCCAGGCATAGTGAGAGGCCAGGGAAGGCACATGCACTGCCTTCCTCAGGCATCTTTAAACTGAGCTTCCCTAGGGTGTCATGTGACTCGTGTCAATTTCACTTAGGATATCTGAAGTGGCTTTGCCTGACGTGACTGGTGTCCCGTTTCATACCACTCTCCTTAATACAGATGAATGAATTATGCATCATTGTACTTCCCCGGCATTTTGAGCTCCCCTGGCCCCATAGACTGTGGACCTTCGTGACCACCAATGAAGGAACCCTGTGATGCAGGGAACCTGACCTAGCTAATTTTATTTAAACAGACTCTACGGCATGCTGCCAACTAGTCGAAATGCTGAGACATGAATGAGATTGATTGGCTACCAGCAGGCCTCGGTTCCAAGCTAAGCCCCAGGCTGTGACGTCACCAAAATACACAAAATCCAACATGGCGGCTATGATATTAACTGGTATCACATACAAATAAGAAATTTGTAAAAATTGGTACAAAAGATGTGTTATGATCTCTTACCTTTATATGTCCTCTTTCCACAGATTTAAATCCACATTATGGTATTATTCCAGTCTAATAATAGGGCCATGGTAGTCCAATATGTCCATTTCATTTCTGATCTGTCAGCCATTGCTGACCCTAATATCCAGAAGTCATGTACATGTAATTTGATCAAATTTTGTACAAGCAATGTGATGACAAAATATTTTGCCATCTACTGCAAAAATACTTTCCTAATGCAAGCAGTAAGATGTAGGTCCAAATTAGAAAGAAATAATCTTGTGACCTGACTTTGAATTTCAACCTCTAAAATCCGCCATTTTGCAAAAAAATCCACTTTTTCTACAAAGCTCCACTTTTGTAACATGGGGTCTATTCCCGGCAATTTGCACCAAGAATGCACTGCCAAAGCATACAGATCCATAATCCAATGGGGGCGGTGGGATAGTGACAACCCTGTGTACACCTTTCAGCCCAAAACGAAGGAACTCCAAAATGACATATTTAGGGGGTAGGGCCCTTTGAATTTTGATCAAATCTGTACAATTTGCCCTAGAATGCTCAAATATATTTTATTCACAACTTAAAATATCAGTACGTATGAAACTTAGCCTAATCTATGTTATTACAGAAAAGGTTTTATTTTATCAGTAGTTCTAAACCCCCATTACTTCTGATAAAATGGACTGTTCTGTTATTCAAATTGGACCACTTGTATCTTGAAAATTTAACTCAATCCAACCCAAATTTATACCCTCTTGAAAAGCATGAGCATTTGTTGGTCAAGTTACAGCATGACAGGGTCATGGATCTGTTTTAAATTAAAATGCCAGAGCAGTATCTGGTTGGTGGGTGTTCCAAACAGGCATCTCTTGTGTCTTCAGTGGGGTATCGGGTGACAGGATGCTCGTAAAATGACCATTAATCGTAGCCCAATAAATGCACTGACTGTTATATACAGTAAAACCTCTCTAACCAAACGCCTCCATATACCGGACACCTCTCTATACTGAACACCATTTCTTGGTCCCGAATGTATACTTCCAATGTTAGCAAACTTCCCTATACTGAACACCTCCCCTTACTGAACACGTTTTTCAGGTCCCAAGGGTGTTCGGTATTGGAAGGTTTTACTGTAAGTGGTAAATGACTTATCACACCCCTTTCATGTGATCCGCGAACCCCTCAATACTCCCAAATAGCAGGGACTAAGATGTGCCCATGCGTCTTTGTTTACATAAGCACTGCCCAGCAATGGAACCGAGAACGAGGCTGCTGATTTGACCCCTAATCTCGCATCTCATTAAACCCAGGTCAGCATCTCGACTGAACTGTATTTTCACAATTGCGGACTATCTACGTCAGGATGCCTAGCCAGCCAGCCACGAATGTGGTCTACGACCTCAATCGAACTGACAGATATACTTTTGGGGAAAAAGCGCCCTCTTTGGCCAACCCATACAATATTTGATGGTCAGGGTTACACTCAAGTAAATCTCCGGGCGGCGCGAGACATTGTGGTATAGACAGATCAATAAACTTATTGAAATTTAAGATAAACAGATGAATTACTTGAACCACCCCACCTATTCTATAGATTAAATCATTATCATACGTGACTAATTCAAAAAGTGAATGAAAAATCCAACAAAATAAAACTCGATAATAAATGAATGAAATTCATACAATTGCACAGAAAACGGTAACTGTATAGAAGGTTTGGTCTGTTTACCTGGTTTTTCTCGAATCATTAAACCTCTGATAGATTCTCACATTCTTAATACCAAGCCACTGTGGTGCACAGAGAACAGTACACGATATCATTTAACTATATATTTAGGCAAACCACTCACTCACAAAACTCGCACTATTAAACAACGATGGGAGAAAAAACACATACATACATACATACACACACGCATTCACGATACTTATTATCATGATGTGCAACACACTCTACCTTAACATCAGCGATGGTCATTAACTCTTTACTTGCACCATTAATTTATAACGCTTGACTCCAAGAAATCACTGATCTCACATTTTATGACAATTAAAAAAAAAGAAAGAAAGAAAAGGAAAACTCTAGTCAAAACGATGGTTAGGGGGTAGCATCACCAATGAACGCGTAAATTGCATGTAAATCTAGAAGGCCAACCATATGTTTTAGCGGAAAGGACGATAGTTGGAACAAATTGAGCATTTTAACCACTGACGGCATCAGACGAACCCACGGATTAATGGATGGACCGGCAATGGACAAATACCCGTCATGCACACTCAGCTCAAATTACAAACATGTGACCTGCGGTGCCCCTGTGTACAATAGCCAAGGACTTGGCCAACTGTTTCTTACGAAAAACACAAAATCAAAGACCATACAATGGTTTTGAAGAAGTCTTACGGACAGACAGACGACTGACGTAAACGGATTTCTTAAGCTCTGAAGTCAGCAGAACAAAAGTCTCGATTCTACTGATGTGTGGATTCTAACACATGACCGCTGAATTTGCAGTCCAGAACCTTTCCACACGGCCACTAACAGTGCGATCTGCTACACCGTATTTATGTGTGTGTGTGTGTGTGTGTGTGTGTGTGTGTGTGTGTGTGTGTGTGTGCCAAGACAGATATATGTGTTTTCAGGAATTATTTATTTCCTTCTTTCCTTGCAGGCAAATTTGCCGACATTTTATTTGAAACGTACAGAACGTAGAAACTCCAAACTTGTCACGATTATACTTCAATCGATAATGTCTTGAATTTTTGTAGAGAGGATCAATGGTTCTGCAAACTGTTCAAGTTAGGGCTATTTAAAAATGTATATCAGGTAACGAATCTAACTCCAAATCAATGTTTGTATCAATGGCCATTTTTCTAATTTACATGTTATATCTACAGGTCAAAGCTCAATGTCATTCTGCCCTTTGAAATTTTCTTTTAGCCATAACACAGTCAAATTTTATCCAGTTTTGATCGTGTTGGGCTAACATTGTAAAAATTGTAAATCTTTGTAATTTTAAATGTCACCTCCAATGGTCAAAAGTAAAGGTCATTTGAGCCTTTGATCTTTTTTTCTAGCCATAACATGGTCAGTTTGCATCAGAGTCCAGTCATGTTGCGTTCAAATTGCAGATATTACAACACATCACAGGGTTCAAATTGTAGATATTGCAAACGGCACCTTTTTTGTAATTAACATGTGACATCTAAATTTCAAAGGTCAAGGTCAGTGGATTTTCAAATTTACATCCAGCAATATGTGAAATTCTAGTTTTGTTTCAGTTATGAATACAGTATATCAAAGTCACTATTCCTTTGCTTGTCATGAAGACACTTGTTTAAATGATCATGCATGCACATATATTACCATATACTTTGAGGCGCACGTCTGAGTCATGATTATCTGATGTAAACGTTAGATTGTATTTTATGATACTTTTAACGGCTGCAGCCCGGCACTGCCTCCAACTCACAGGCAGCTTATAAATAGCAACGTTTGCTTAACCGACGAAATCAATGCACTGTTATGTGACTCCATAAAGTGTCAATAAAAACTGTCATCTGATATGATAAAACCTGTGCCTCGTTTTCACACCCCTGAAAGCCATAATTTTCCTTCCTGGTATAGGAGTAATACCTTTAAAGTTGAAATATACAGCAACGGATCAAACGGTTCTTCTCATCCTAGTAGGTAACAAACTTATTTTTTTGATTTAGATATTAATTTTGGACAAGGAGAGTGGGAATTCATTCAGTAAGGCAGTGGCTGACATGTGTAAAGTGAGCACATAAGAAAAAACGCATATAATTATCTTTCACTTCATGCGTCTTTGGATGCAGATTTGTGACTTCTATTGCATATTCTATACCACCACTAATTATGACATCAAATTAGGGAGCAGCTCTTAGTTGGATGGAGCGATACATACCGTTTAATTGAGAGTGATCAATTTTATTTTAGATTCTTATATGACACCGGCACTCCCATTTCGTGTCTTTGTGGCACCAGTGAAGCAGAAAAAAATGTTTAAAATTTCGCCAGTCTGGTATAGCAAGGGAGTATACTATTGTTGGAGGTCCCATTGGTTTTAACTTGAAAACTTATGCCTCCTCACTAGTCGAGGAACCTTAAAACTGTCCTGTTTAATTAAATTACCTTACGTTACATGTTTCATACACAACGAACGTAAGTCTCAGTATCGAAAGAGAAAGTTTACACACTAGAATTATACTTCAGGACCTTATATTTACTTTGTGAAACTATGCATTTTAAGTTAAGGTCCAAAAATAGGGAACTCAACAGTAGTGCTATGTGTGCTTACACCCCCAAGACAATAGGAGGATTTGTGATAAGCAAAACACCCGATGAAGCCAAAAATTATAGGAGCAAGACAATAGAAGGATCAGGGAAACACCTGATATACCCATACCGCCCACCCACCCCGAAAAAAACTGACACAGCAGCCATATCTTCGACGTGTTGGGACATGTTTTGGGATAGGTAGAGTAAAATATGATCCACTTTCTCTTGACAGCACCTATCTAAAGAAGGATTAACTATATTGTGAGCTGCCATCCCCCAAGGTGCTTTGGGTGCCTTCATGTTTAGTTTGTTTTTCAGATTGGACAGGCTTTTTATCCAGTCAATCATTTCACAGGTCCCACCAATTCATGTACAATGAATGTAAATGCTGACAGGAGGGATAAAGATAGTCTTATGTCCTATTACACACTTTGAGTCTCTGATATATTTTGTACATGATATTAAATATCTTTGAATGCATACATTAGTGTTGTTTTAGAAAAAAAGTCTAAGTATACTACTAATTAGCAAACAAAAAGAAAAAAAACAAACAAACACTTCTTATTTCAAATAAGCATCACTTCATTTTCTTCAATTACAGAGAAAAGCCATGATCACTGAGGTTTTGAGGTGTTTTGGTCTTCGTGCAGTTTTTCTCTTTTGTCTTTTGTAGCTTGGCTTTCATTTGTTCTCGTGCAACGACAGGAGATGCAACTGGTAATCTAATGACGCTTTTCTTGACCATGTTTCCTCCTTTTTGTTGACAAAAAAGCCGCCATGGTTGATTAAAGGCTCCAAACCCTGGTATATTGTTTTTCATTTTCATTATGAAGACGGCCGAAAATGTAACATGACAATAACGAATATTTGAAGAGACCTTAAGTGTCTAATATGAAAAGATGTATTTTTCGGACAGGATTCTGCACAACACGGATCAACTGTTCTGTGACAAAATGTTTATCTGATGGTGATATTCTTTGTATTATTATCTTAAACTGTTCAAACTATAGTCAAGTCTAGAATGTCGCAACACACCACCAACCGTTGACTTGTTTGTCCTTCTGCTTGGCCAATGTGAATATCACTCGCAGAAACTTTCCAATATCCTGATAAATTTAATTCCTTTGGCAATTGTACACGGAAATCAATTCCAGAGTTTGCAGGGTATAACAATTGACTCTCGTCGCTACACAACTGTACATAAAAGTGCATGCTCAGTATAACAAGGTGGCCTGCCTTTTATATTTTTTTTGACTGCTACTTATAGTTTTTTTACAGTTTATAGGTTCTATAGGGAAGCTATCGGTCCTTTGATGCTCCACTTTCTTTTTCTTGTTATTTTTAATTTTACCAACCGATGTTTTCTTACAAGTAGGGCAATACACGAATATTTAAATCATCTGCTTGGGGTCGGGCTTCCATTGAGTTCGACAGTGTTTGCACGTCGGTCACAAGTCCATGGTATTTGGGTGTAAATAAGTATCAACAGCCCCGAAAAGCACACACGCTATAAACTCTAGCGCAACTCTTGCCTGTGGACACAGGCGGCAAGGCATTTTTCGGTGGGGTCTCATGCCATGCCACTCAAACACACATAAAAGAGCTCATGCTTTGTTACTTTGAATGAGTGATTTATCAATAACATTGAGACGGGCTTTGCTTTTCAGAAATTCTTTCCATTGTGGAGGATCTTGACTCGTCTTGTCATCAAGACTTTACAACCATTTGCAGCAATGTGCTGTTATTTGTCATAGGCTGTTGGTGTTTCACGTCATCCTCTTCCTAATAACTTGCTGAATCACTGGATACATACATAAGGGACTCCAAATGTTCTGTCAATAATTTGCAAGTTGATATATTTGTGGCATATAAAATGTTCTCAGCTGTTTCTGGTCGGGTGTTGTTGGTTTCAAATCAATCACCAGGAATCCGTATGGTTTTGACGTGGCCTCTTTGTAGATGTCCATCTTATACTTTGGCCTATCTGGCAATATGCCTTTACTCATGGTCTTGGTCGTTTGCAAATCTATAGCCATGCTGCCTAAAATTAAATACTGACAATTTTGGTGCATAGTCACTGTGCATGACTGGTAGAAATTTGCATGACCACAATAACACTCCACTTGGTGAATAAATCTGTTATTCCTTCATCTTTGCTTATATTGGTCATCAGATCGTCAAATACAATCAAGTTTCTTATGTAAAGGTCCAGAAAGTTATCTTGGTCCAAGTTGGAAAGTATACCTTGGATGACTTCTATATCTGGAACATTGTCTTGCACCTCATTATACAAGGGCTGCCAATGTGTGTTACACATAATTATTCTCTCGGGTGGAGGTGTCAATGGTCTGGTTGGCTTTCTGTAAAAATTCGTTTAGATATACAGTCTTGCCAAAACCGGTAGGGGCTGCCACATTCATCGTAAAAGGATGTTTTAATTTAAAATGCGTGTCTGTGTTATTTGGTGACCCCCAACGAGGTGTTGCTGTCCTTCAGAGAGTGATCGGATTCCCCATGATGAGAGACCCTATGGCCCCCTGTGACTGGTTTTTGGCTTCGAAGATTTTCTGTATTGCTTGAACTGAGAACTGCTTACTCCAACCATTTTTGTATTTCTCACTGTCCAAACCATGTACCTGACGTTAGTGCCTATTTACCTGACTCAGATTCTTCTTTCTACAGATTGGACATGCACGCTTGTATTTATAGGGCACTTTTGTTTTTAAATATTACCACTCTCTCCATGCAAAAATGATAACTGGAGATGCGGCACTGGTTTTGTATTCACAGATGTTGTCTGCTACTTATAAATGTCTGTGCAAATGAGACTATATTCGGGCGTGTGAAGGCATATGTTGGCGGATATTTTGGGCATATGAAGGCGTATAAGAGCACTTGTAGGCGTATATTAGGGCGTATCAGGGTGTATGTGGGAGTAGGAAGGTGTATGTGATCATATATTAGGGGGTATGAAGGCATATATTTGGGGTATGAAGGCAAATATTTGGGCGTATGACGGTGTGTGAGGGCATATGAAGGCATATGAGGGCCTTTGTAGGCATGCATTAGGGGGTGTGAAGCGTGTGAGGGTATCTGTAGGTTACTGGACCTACACAAGCACACACACATATTTGATTGTAGTAGAAACAGGCATGTGTAAAAAGACATTTTCATAAATTTCGTTCTACAATTTACAATACTTCTTTATGAAATGGAATATTTCAGAAATGCAGACCATAGTTCGTGAGTATTCATTGTTGTTATAACTATGGTCCACTCCAATGACATCTGGGACAATGGCATAGATCAACAGGTTATCTGCTGTTGGTAGTGGTTGAGCAAATCTGGTCTCCGCTTTGATGTTGCCTTATCTAATTATAGGCATGACTTCTTGCATCTGTTTGGCTCAATGTTGAACAGATGAAGACAGTGGCCATTAGGATAATTATATCAATCGATGTAAGTTGCATCATTGTTATTCCATTCAGCAGTGCCTGTAAACAAAGTCAGTTCAGAGTCTATGTACAGTTTGTTTGCATAGTCTGGTTCCGGTGTTCTTCTTGCCATCCACAGTCACTAGTAGGTAATTCAGATTATAATGTTATAAAATTGAATGGGTTGAGAGTGTAACTTCCCCCACAGCATCAGAAGCCAACAAGCCATTTAGTATTTGTGCCGGTACACGACCCTGCAATAAGTTGTCGTGTGGAAGCTGTGTAGTACCTTCTACCACAGTATATATATGAGGTCTGACTTCATGATGGAGTACTTGGCTGTGGTATTTTGCAGGCATCGACTGATTTAAATGTAGGGTGTGGTGGCCATACTGACAGTACATATCCACAGTTACATTATTTGAATATCCACTTTTTAGTTCTCTATGTCCACTCTTATCAGATGGAATGTATTTGGACTGGGTGTCAATTTGACCATGACTGGTATCGCATTGAGAAATATATGAGGTTTTGTTGAAACGTGTCAGAATACTGAGGTCCCATCATATCCACACTTATTATTTGTGTTGGAATTTCGTAATGTCAATCCGAAATTTAGACCAACCAGAGGGTCTGTTTCATAGATGTAATCTGCATTGTCTTTAAAGTACAGCTGAGCTTGCAGTTGACTTTCCTTTGCATGTCCAGCATTATTCAACACCGTGTCCACGTATGCTTTGTATGGACTCAGTCGTCCGCCATTCGTCAGTCTGTTTTGCCAGTTCACTTGAACCTGCGACCAAAGACTTTGTAAACACAGGTAAACAAGAGCTGCTTCATCTCTAGCACCCATAGAAGAACCTTTATGGTTGGTATTGCAACACCTTATTTCAGGCCGTGTCTTTTGCAGAACGATCAAGTCAGTCAACCCATTGTCTATGTAGAATTCTACTGGGTTGTCCTCTTGCAATGAAGCTAATGGTAATTTCTTTATCTATTGAATTCTCTGTATATTCTGACTTTTATGTAACTTGTCAAAACTAACAAAGAACATCCTGAAGTCTTGATTACTGTCCTATTGTTTGTTTTACCCTACTTATAAACTTTGGAGAAGTAAGATTCATGACTCATTTGTAAACAATCTCACCATGAATTGGTCTGACCTGTGTAATGTTTGACTGGATAAAAAGCCTATCTAATTTGAAATGCATATCTGAACAAAAAGGCACCCAATGCCCCCAGGGACATGGTCGCTCACAATGGAGTTAATCCTTCTATGTGCTGTCATGAGAAAGTGGGTCTGACTTAACTCTACCCGCCCCACAAACATGTACTAACACGTCTAAAATATGCCTGCTGTGTCATTTGGGGGGGGGGGGGGGAGAGGGGTGAGGAGAGGAGTATATCAGGCATTTGCCTAGTCTGTCTGTCGTGTCGCACCTATAATTTTTGGCTTTCTCGGGTGTTTTCCTCATCAATAGTCCTCCTATTGTCTTTGGGCATAAGTATACAATGAAATACTCTCAATGTCAATGAATATGACATAGAGTGATATGCCAGTTTTGCTTCTTCACACCACCTTGCATAGTTTGCGTGAACGCTAATTGGCTGAATACAAGATTTCACTTAAGTGTGAAAAAAATATGACCATAGCTGCATCCTGGTACTAAAGCGTATATTGGCACAATGTGCTCACCTTGTGACAATACTCCCTGTTCCTCTTAGGGTTGGTGGAGCTCTGGCTAATGTATCAGTAGGCCAGCGCTTGGTAATGCACGTAATGTAAAATTATAAAGATTGAAGCTTTAATTTTTTTTCTCTTATACGTGCTGAGCTGAGCTGACCTGAGCTAATCACATAAACTTCTCGTACTTTTCTGGTTTGAATAAACTTGTTATACTGTGTATGGTCCGCTAAATATTGACCAACGCAAGGTAGAAAGCTCCATTAAATATGTTCATTGGGCGGTTCTCCTATCTTTCTTATTGTAGAAAGAAATGTTAAAATAGCAGTGATCGGTAAGAGTCTATACTTCCGTGGTGACAATAGCAATAGTACTGTACCTGCATGTGCCAATGTGCTCTTCTCCTAAACCATTGACAAGATCCAACTTATACTTCATTTGGATGTATGATTGGTAGACTTTTAGCGTGCATGTACACGTGGTCAAATTCCAGTGACTTTTGTATTTTTTTAACAATTCGTTTTTGCTTTAATTTTCTTTTTAAATTTGCAGTTTTGAGCAGAATACACATTTCATTCAAAATTCAAAACGCAATGCAGCCTGACCATCTGGACATACTCTGTGATTAGTTGCCGGAGATACACACACTACAAATATGGAGAAAGTCTGGCAAGTAGAATGGAGAAGTTGAAAATGTGAAATTGTTGCCGCAAGGATGAGAGACGGACACAAGACAACGAACAGTAGAACTATTCTATCAACTTAGTTCGCTGACAAGGCGCTAAGTAACATTAGATAACCATCCAAAGCCAATACACAAGCAATTTGCATTTATGTATATGCCATTGAAGGAACCATTATTTCGTATTATTTTAGTATAATTCATTTGCTGGCATGGTATTCACCTCAATGCATTCCACACCTTATCGCAAATTAGTATGCCTGGTATGTGTGTTTTGTGTGTGTTCTGCTGTTCCATTCAAATGTAAACAATATAACCCATGGTGAAACTTTCACTTCACTATACAGGAATGTACATATGAATCTGACCATAGATGATAAAAACAACAGAGATACAGCCTTCTGCGAGCTTGACGGGTATAAAACCTATCAAAAAGCAGTACCCACTTGTGGCGCCACACACAAGGCAAAACCAGTCGAAAACAAAACGACACGATAGATGGAATCCTTGTAAATGTAAAACGCATTATGCTAGATACACAAAGTTTTTGCCCCATATTTAGTACTTGGTGTGAGCCTTCAAAACAAAGTAGCTTTTAAAAAGCTGTATATACAGATATTCATGGCAGTATTTGTAAAAAAAACACATTTTTATTCAGAGAGCCACGCACAGCAGTGAAGTGTCCACGATCTTCTACCTAGAATAATAACAGGAAGGGGGATATTGCACTTCCTCACAAATACAAATCAATTTTTGATGAAGCAACAATTAATTTGTTTTGATCTGCTTCTCCATGGTGTAAAAAATTCTGGACACAACTATGTATCAGTTAGATTTGGACACGGAAATAAGAGGAAACAAGTACATATACAAAATACAAAGCTTCATTTGAAGTCGGCACCGGAACAAAGAGAAACATTAGCCAAAAAGCTATTAAAACCGACGAAATAGATACATAAAGTAACTTTAGACAAATACTTGTAACTACAAATAGCAGTTTTTATACACAACTGAAAAAAGTACAACCACAAAGTTACAAATGATCAAATATCATACAGTCATGCATCTCGCTCATCTGGGTATTTGGATTAGAAGGTTGTGTTACATGCTGCGCAAGTGCATGACTTGTCAAAAGTCCGGGTGACAATCAGTTTTTAACTCTACTGACTTGTCAGTCAGCTCAGCTTATAGGGTGGTGCTTCGACTGTCCGTCATCCGTGGGTTCACATTTTCGACTTCTTCCCAAAACCCGTTAAACTAGATTTACTTCAAACTTGGTGGGGATGTACCCTGGGTAGGTATTAACGAAGTTTGGTCAATAGTCACGCTCCAGTGATTTTTTTGGGGGGGCGATTTTTTGGGGGGGGGGGATTCTTGAAAAAATCTTCTCTTAAAATGCTCACACAATTGCTTTGATACGACACAGGAACACTCTTAAGGACTTATAATTCTTAATTTGTTTACCAGGTGGCACTGCAATGTTTCTCTAAAACTTGACGATTTTTCGTGTTTTTTTTTTTTCATATTATTGACTTCTCCGGAACCGTGACACAGATCAGATCAAACTGAAACGTGGTGGATATGATTGTTGCAGAAGCGGTAACCCAAGTTGTTCACTAGGTGGTAATGCTGAATTTTTCTGATTTGTAACAATTTTTTCCAATTCGGGTACTTACCGGTATGTGCACCTTTCCCATTGATTACTATGTAAAATCAATGGGTATTCTCATGCTAATTTACATTTTTTACTTTTTCTACTTAACTGCTAAACAGATTAACTTCACACGTGGTGGATTTTTTATGAATTTTTTTGGTTTTGTTTTTGGCAAATCATGGTGTGCACAGATACACATATACACGCGCGATCATATTTCATGATATTTGAGTAAAACCTGATTGGAAAAGTGAACTATACCAGTGCATCCAACGTTGGAAAAGGGAACACTATTTTTTTGGAATTAGTGGAAGAACACAAAGGTATAATTGAAAACTAAAATAAAATGTAGTGTGGTGAGAAAAAAAAACTCTGGGACACAATAGCAACCAAATTCAAACCAAGACACGGCGTGTCACGAAAAACAAACAAGCAGTTTAGAGATGCTTGGAAAAACATAAAAAGAAAGGCAAAACAAGAGTTTGTTGATGCAAAACAAGGACAGGAAAAAAACAACAGGAGGAAGAACGCAGTCTGTTGGAATGTCGTCCATGTCCCAAAAAGGAGTGACACTTTTTCCACAACCAATGCATAAATAAATTTGATGATGACGCAGAATTGCATGGTCATGCTGCGTCAGTCGAAAAAAAAAATAAGGCGATCACAGCTCAATTTTTCATATATATCAATATATGTATGCACAGATTGCTACGCTGATGAGAAATGTAAGGTAAGATAAGCATTTACACTCGCCGTCACACAAAATTGATTTTAATAACACAAAATTTCAATTGTATGTGTGTATGTATGTTCGTACGTATGTGTGTGTTTATAAATATAAATGTAAATATATATATGTAAATATATATATATGTAAATATATATATATGTGTGTATATATATATATATATATGTATAGAGAGAGAGAGAGAGAGAGAGAGCGAGAGAGAGAGAGATGTGTGTGTGTGTGTGTGTGTGTGTGTGTGTGTATCTTTCTCATAAAATAATATAGAAACAAAAGGACAACAAAATGATTCCTGAACTTTCCTTACATCTTGATTCTGTGGAAAAAAGATGTGCTGTCTAAACGAAAACGCCAGTACCCTACTGCAATTCTACATCACGCTCCTTACACTGCTTATATGTTCTACAATTAAATCAGCATCACCACTTCCACAGAACAGCGGTGATATCGAAAGCTGGAATACTGGAGGAATAGAGCATTCCTTTTTCTGTACACATTGCAGCTGTCTTGAAACAACTGTACAAAGTCTATAACGGCTTGCTTTGTAAAGCGAAAACGGAAGAGAAATCTGACATCATCGTATATATAAAACGGATAACCTATATCCTGCAGTATTCTTGCCTTCGAAGCATTTCAAGGTCATTTGTCCACCCCAGATAGCAGCCATTTCGACCACCGCCTTTTCCTTTCACTGATTTCACGTTCAACTTCACAGTGACCAGAACATCATCATACAGAATTCTCTTATGTAATAGAAACACATACACAAAAACAACGTGTATTAGTTCTCCTTGGTAAATCACACTTTTAGCCATTGTGTTGAACCAAGCAGAAATCAGGTTCAGTGCTAACTCAGGGTTCAGCCTCAGGTTAACATAACACCTGACGTATGCAAATGAAAAAAATATTAACCCCTGGCTAAATCCAGAGTTAATTGAGCACCGACTTAACACTGGCGTCTGCAATTGGACATCAAGATAGTTGGCAGCAACAAAGGGTTGCACTTTTTGCACAAAACAAATAAAATAAAACCAGAGAGGAGAGAGAGAGAGAGAGAGAGAGACATACAGACGGACAGACAGAGACAGAGAGAGTGAGAGAGAAACAATACTAAAATTGAGGACCTATATCAATTGACATGGTAGGTGCAGAATTGTGCTAAAAATGTATGAAGCACTTGGTACTTACAGAATTCACAATACGTACATATAAGTCGAAGCTGTGTATCATTGAAGCAGTTTAGGTTGTGAAATGGTATGTACAAACAAAAAGAAAAAATGCAAGAGAAAAAACGGAAGTTGTGTCATATTCTATTTATTTAAAAAATTGGGTATGATCTTCTATCCAAAATAGGATAAAAAATAAATCTGTATGATATTCTATGAATATAAGAGAGGAGCGAGAGAGAAAAAGAGATTAAGAGAGAGAGAAAGAGAGAGAGAAAAAGGGAAAGGGAGAGAGAGAACACAAAGGCTTGTATCAAATGACGTATTTTATGAATACTTTGCCTGATACACATATAATTTAGGTGGCGCGGAAATGGAACCTAGGTATCACAGTTGTAAGAAACATATAAATATAAAAATAGCTTGTTTATAATAAAGGCAAAGACTGGATCAGCTTAAAGGTCCTCTTGATTGACCATATTCAAACTAGATACGTGGGTGACTCATGGGTTGTTCTCACCATACATTGCAGTTTTTTAAAAAGTGGATGTGAAAATAGTAATTTTATTCATATTTTATTTTAAAAAACTAATGGCGCCTTCAATCGTCGCTTTTCGTTCATTTCCGACACCCACAAGGCGCAAAAGGCTTGTGACGTCACAAACGCAACACCGCTGGCTAACAGGGAAGACTCCGACCATGCGAGTGAGCCATGGCTGTCAAGTGTCACTTGGTTTAAACATATTTGATTCACCCTCTATCAACGGTATTGTCTTCTTCTGACTGGAGGGGTCAATATGCCCTTTTCCCCAATTGTTTTCTTTTCGAATAAGATATATTTAAACCAACCGGATTAAAAATGAAGGTAGAGATATTTATTTTCGTCCTTTTTCCAGCCCAGGATGGGTCCGTATGTTGCTGTCCAACAATACAAGTTCTACAGCTTGTGTACATTCCGCCAAAGGCCTGAAGTTACGGAGAGCGTGGACCTGCACAGTCAACATTTGCAGGGACAAGTGGCAAGGCCCTGGGAATCGATCTATTTAGTGTAGCGAACACTCTGTGGAAAGTGACTTTAATTTGTCAAATGTGGCGATGTTTAGAATAGGTTTGGCAAGAGAAAAGCTGCTGCTGTTGCTAAACACGGTCCCATCACTGGCCAATAGAAGGATTCATGGAACTGGCCAAATTAGTAATTACTCATAAAACCAGGACCAGTGATTTTTTTTACAGTATTTACAAATTAATCGAGTATGATTTTGATTTCAACGCTTGCATAAAAGGAAAGTATAGCTCTAGTAATTCCACGACTGTTACATTGTATCACATGATTATCAATTAAATGTCACAGTGACAATGCTGGTCTAAGATGTTGTTACAAAGTAACACTGTAACAAAAGGTCAGTGTGTTTAACCATTTTGATTCGATTGATGGGAAAAAATGGGCAGAAAAGATGAACAAACAAGGACAGATCTTGTTCCATTCCCAGGGCTAAAGTTGAACAGTCTATAACAGGTTGAGCTAGCTGGCCACCGCTGTGTGTATGTCCAATTACTACTGTATATTGTGAGGTGTTCAATCCCATAACCAGATAACATTTTTTGAAAGTATTTGAGCAAACAGTATTTGAGAAAATAGTTTTTAAGTATGTTTTCAATTTCTTTCGAGACAATATTGTTATATCTGCCCATCAATCTGGCTTTATGCCGGGAGATTGCACCAGTAATCAGTTACTACTACTGTACCACGAATTATGTCTAACCGATGATGAGCAAAAAGAGGTTCGTGTTATCTTTCTGGACATCAGTAAGGCATTCGATAAAGTTTGGCATGCTGGTCTGCTCCATAAGCTAAGGAAAGCTGGTATTATGGGAGCTCTTTTTGAATGGTTTTCAGACTATTTGCATAACCGTCACCAACGGGTAGTCATCCAAGGACAGTCGTCTAGTTGGGGTAAAGTCTGTGCAGGCGTTCCGCAAGGCTCAGTTTTAGGACCTTTGATGTTTCTTATTTACATCAATGACATTGTGGACATTGTTCGATCTAACATTAAAATGTTTGCTGATGATACCTCACTCTATCTAACTATTGATAATCCTGTCACTGCGGCTCAAACTATGAATATGGACCTATCTAAAATTGACCAGTGGTCCAAAGATTGGCTAGTCACATTCAATGCCTTGAAAACTGATTCTATGCTTATTTCCAGAAAAAGTAATCCACTTTCTCACCCCCCAATTCTTTTCCAGGGTCATATTTTGCAAGATGTGGCTCATCATAAACATCTTGGAGTGACAATACGTTCTGATTTAAGATGGTCTGACCATATTACTGATATATCAAACAAATCCTCCAAATTAATCAATATCATGAAGAGTTTGAAATTCACTCTATTTAGGAAAACACTGGAAACCATTTATTCTTCTTTCATAAGGCCTATTCTGGAATATGGTAGTCAAGTATGGAGTGGCTGTACGGTCCAAGATGAAGAAAAACTAGAATGTATACAATTAAATGCTGCTCGTATTGTCACTGGAGCAATGCATGGGACCAGCACCGCTAAAATATATGAAGAAACTGGATGGTTAACTTTATCCACACGCAGGGAAATTTCAAAATTGATTCTTATGTACAAATTGGTCCATAACCTTGTACCAGACGCACTATGCTCTATCCTTTCTACCGCTTCTCCTGATACAGGTAATTATACCACACGCCAGCAATTTGATTTTCCTCATTTCCGAGCTCGGACCGACCTTTTTGACAAATCCTTCTTTCCTTCAACTGTTCGGTTATGGAATCAACTACCTCTAGAAATACGGAATTCTGACTCTATTCAAAAGTTTAAATCAAGTATAACTCAACCGGTGATCCGACCTATAAAGTTTGATGAATTGTATAACTTTGGTAATAGATTCCTAGCTGTTCAGCATACACGCCTCCGTTTGGATGCCAGTCAGTTAAATTCACATCTCTTCAAGATTGGTGTTAAGAACACTGCGAAATGTTCATGTGGCTCACGTAACGAAGATACGTGGCATTATTTTTTTCATTGTTCTAAATACACAATTCCTCGGTCTAACCTACATACTGCTATATCACAGTATGCTCCCTTTACATTACAAACAGTTCTTTATGGGTCCCCTAACTGTTCTTTTATTGAAAATATTGAAATATTTTCATCCGTTCATGACTTCATCTCCGCCACTCAACGTTTCAACCCCTCTGGTGTTGGCTAATACATTTTTCTATTTTCGTTTTGTTTTTGCTATACGGTACAATCAATTTATCCCCGGTCCAAATTGCAGATAAAATGACATCCTAATACTACCAGTACAATACAACCTTATGCCCCACTGTATGTCTCGTCCGTGCTTGTCCTCTTCTCTCTGTTCCCGTGCGTCTTGTACGTCCTGTAGTGTCCTGTGATCGTCGTCTTCTGCGAGAGGGATTTATATAGGGCCACGCCCTCTTTCCCAATTGCATATAATTTTCATATGTATTATATTGTGTACTTTGTCAAAATTAAATACGTTTAAATCAACCAGATAACATTTGTTTGGATAGTTACCACATACACGCCTCATCTACACAGCTACCAAGTCCAGTGGGCGGCAGTCCTTTGATCTTTTTCATTGACGTGCCAGTGTTTGTGACAGTCCACAGCCAGCTCCCAATAATTGGGTGTACAAAATTCCATCTCATTGTACTTTTGTCGTTCATATGGAACTTGAAAATAAGTCAGTAACGGGAAAATATTTCCGTTGTTACATAATGGATACGATCTGAAATATAGGATATCATAAGCACGTGCACTGATGACAATGTATACGGAAACGTAAATTACCGTCCTCCAAGGGTCGTGAGGCTACTGCGGGTAGGAGTTATACTCATATTGAAAGCTATATTCATAAACGCAAACTTATGTTTAATCATCCATAAACTAAGCATATGGGAAGGGAAAATTAACTGTTTAGACTTACATATACCGTAGATGTAAGCCGTAGCTGTTTCCGTGAATGCTAGAATTTTAAACATTACAAGACCTGGCCCATCGTGACGCAAATTCTAATTTATTGCATTCATGCTTGCTCTTGTTGAATGTAATTTTATAGGATTTGATAGGAACCATCTCTTTGCAACGAATTATCATTGCCCAGATGGAAAGTTGGGATCGCCTGGCTGTACCACGGCTGCACTCCCAGCAGTACTGATGACAGTAGGGTTCCGAGCGTCCACTCATGCAAGGCTGAATGATCTTTTCCCATGCTGCTTCAGCTTTTTTCATTAATTCTTCTTCATCGTCATCAGACCATGTACATAAAAACTCAATGCGTTCTCTCCGAAATCATCACGCTCTGTTGTTTCTACCATAATTCTTTGACAACTGAAGGTACTCTGGCTTAGAACACATTGACCATTGCCAACGGATTGTGACGTTGGTAACCTTTCCCACATCGGGCCATGATCGTAGAAAATTCACTCGCTTTCCTGTAGCAAATGTGATGCACTTTGCAGCTAAAAAAGCACTATTCAAAAATAAAATGTAACATTTTGGTTTTCAGATTTCACTTTTTCTAACGACCCTAAACATGGACTTTCTAATTTGTGGTACCCGTTCATTCAAGAGTACCTTTAATGTCCAATTCAGTTCTGTAATTTGCTATTTTATATGAAATTCACTGACATTCAGTGCATTGTGGTAAAATGTGGTGCAATCAGGGGAAATCTTGTACAATCTGATCAAGCTAGGGACAGCAGTTATAAATCCTTCTCATTTTTTATTTTAACATTTTTCATTCTCAAAAATGAGCTATTTGTAATTTTGAAACTGGGTGAACATGATTTATCCAGAAAACATGTCACAAATGTACAGATGCATTTATGTAATGTGACTCCAAGCCCTTGAATTGGCAACAAAAAACGAAACAACATCTGGATGTCAATTTTATGCAGGTCGATTACTTGTGCTCTGGCCAGGGTCACATCTTTATGCTTTCTCAGCATTTAATTCTCACCTGGCATGCCAGACTCTCGTGACTACAAATGAAGCGACCGTGAGATCCAGAAAGCCCTGCTAAACCAGCTTTATTCAAACAGAATCTACAGCATGTTGAGCACATAGTATTTTCAAATTATGGACTTCCTCCTTTGGGATGCCTTACCAGCCAATCACACCTGTTGTCTACGACCTGAATCGAGATATGTTTTTCATTGGAAAAGGCCAACTCATACAATATGTGTTGGTCAGCGATACATGGAAGTATATTCCCTGTTGGCCTGGGATTCAGATTCAGATTCACATCTCTTTATTAGACATATATATATATACATATACTTAAGAACAGCAGATACAAATGTCAAATATATGGTATTATATAATACAAAAGAAAGAAGTGTACAAAATCGATTTTACCAAAATTACAGGATATATATATGTATATATATATATATATATATATACATGCAAATACATAGTCAGGATGACGCGGCTCAGGATGTAAACATACGCTACCGCAGTGGCCCCCTTATATATATATATATATATATATATATACATGCAAATACATAGTCAGGATGACGCGGCTCAGGATGTAAACATACGCTACCGCAGTGGCCCCCTGTGTTAGTTTGACTGGTAAGTTAAACCTGATTTCAAATGAAAACAATGACAAGTTTTAACAAGATTGTGAATAGTAGAAAAAGAAATAAAGAAAAAGTAAATAGATAAATAAATAAATAAATAATAATAATAATAATAATAATAATAATAATAATAATAATAATAATAATAATAATAATAATAATAATAATAATAATAATAATAATAATAATAATAATAATGATAATAATAATAATAATGATGGGAATGAGTAACAGTTATCGTTGATAGTTGCAAACAAAACAAGAATTGACGATGTCACAGGTTTCAGAATATTGATTTATGACGAATATCTTGATATATTTTGAGAATCCAGAATAAGAATGTGTATTTATTTTGTCTGTAATGAGTGAAGGTGCATTAGTTAGTAATTTAGGAATTTCGTATCTGATGCACTTTTCAGCTGTAATATGTTGAGGAGAAGCATACTGAGGAATATCTGTAGGTCTTGTAGAATACTGGTGAGTGGTGGGTAAGGTAGCGAACATATCACGAAAATAGCCAGAAAAGTTCATTTTTAGAGCATCGATAATGATACTCTTTGAGGAAAAGAAAATAGCATATACATGTATTTAGTTTTTGATATGTTCAGAGATAATCTGTTTGCTGCAAGCCACTTATGTACTTTATCAAGTTCAGAATTTATGTTGTTCGAAACGTTTTCATTATTAGGTTTTGGTTTATAGTTAAAGGTACAAAGTGAATTAATAAGTATGGCATCATCGGCATATAATATAGATACAAATTAAGGGGCAGTCAGATACAAGACATTTATATACATAATGAAAAGAAGTGGTCTTAGAATCGAACCTTGAGGCACGCCAGTAGTAATAGGTAGATGTTTAGGGCAAACATCATTTAGTTGAACACATTAAGATCTGTATGTAAAATAATTTTCAAACCATTTAAGAGGGGTAGCTTTTGAAAAAGGATATCATGATTTAAGGTATCAAAGGCTTTGAATAAGTCTAAAAATATAGTAATGGGTATTTCACCCGAGTCAAGAATTTTAAATAATCTATCAATGAATTCTAGGGAGGCAGTTTCGGTGCTGTGAAGCTTTTTAAAACCATGTTGGTTGTTACAGAAATTGTTATGCTGTATAAAATAATTGTAAACTTGATGATATACCACTTTTTCAAAAACTTTGCACAGGGCCGGAAGAAGGGAAATTGGCCTATAGTTATTCAGGACTTTATCATCATCTTTTTTATGTATTGGCAACACTTAAGCGACTTTTAGTTTGCTAGAAAAAATGCCTGTATTCAGAGAGTGATTTCTTATTAGCGATAGGGCATCGGCTAATGAGGAACCGATTCTCTTCATAAGCTTCACTGACAGTCGATTATGTCCTGTGCTAGTTTTAGGCTTAAGTTTATTCAGGATCGATAAAAATGTGAAGGAGAGATATTGGTGAAGGTGAAAGAAGCTTCCCACCGGTGGATTAGATATGTTGTAAAATGGGGTAAATTTTGTTGGCTTATTTTAGCGGCCAATATTGGGCAATATTTGTGAAAAAACGCCATTTCGTTTTTGTTAGATTCTTTTTTATTTTCCATCATGAATAAAGAAGAGAAATCTGTTTTACGTTCATTCACATTTGGAATTGTGCAAATGACGTCCCAGATTTTTTTTTTTTTAATCGATTTTTACATTTTTGAGTGTCGAATTGTAACGCTGTTGTTTCTGCCGTTGAATAGATTTGTCAAGTATTTTGTTTTATACTTTTAGATTTTGCTTAAGAATGAGAAATGACTGGGAACTAGGATTGGTACATTTTAATTGTTTATATAGATTGTCACGGAATTTAATTGACCTTAGGATACCATTGGTTACCCAAGGGGACCGTTTGTGTTTATATTTGTTGTAGTGTACAGTTTTGACAGGAAGAGTTTTATCCTTGCAACGTTGTACAATACTTTCAAGCTGATCATTGTTGTGATTTGGGTCATGTTGTAAGTCATGGTCAAGAACCTGCATTGTATTCGTGTTGTTCATTGCCTGTACAAAATTTTGAATATGCATCAGGATGCTTATTTTCAACTTGAATATACTTCGGAGAAGCTTTCGGATTTAACTTTTGGTCTTAAGATGTAAAATATGAAAAATGATCTGACAAGTTCGAAAAAATAATACCAGACAAAATAGCCATATTGCTGTTAGATAAATTACAAAATATCTCAGGTATCAATTAACGTTGCGTTACGTGCCGAAAATCTGGTTAGTAATGTAATTTTAGGTATGAAGTCGTTTTTTATCAATTCGTTAACAAGTCAGAATGCTTTTCTCTGGTATTGGTTTTCAAAAGATCAATATTAAAGTCGCCTAAGACCATTTGGTGTGATGTCTCTTGCGATAAGGTTGACAAAATTGGTGACATATCATTAATAAAAGATTCGATATCATCATTTCTATCACGGGGAAGCCTGTAAATGTTACAGAGTGTTATTTTTTGCCTCAAACCATTACCAATTATATCGATGAACTGACCTTCCCATAATTTGCATTGGGCATAGAGATCTCGAATGACATACTGAAAATTTTCAAGCAAATAAATAATTAGTCCGCTGTGGGAACTTCAGGTGGCGCCAAGAGGAACAAAGACATAGTTGTCTAACTCAAAGAGGCTTGTGTCAGGGCAATGGCCTTCAATCCGTTTCTTCTGTAAACAGAAGTGGGGAATTCTATATGGTCCTTTGCATGTCCATCAAGTAAAGCTTTCAGTTTGTCAAATTTAGCACTTAAGCACTGGACATTCAAACCTAAGAGAAAAAAAAATATTTTGAACAAAGAGTTTTATATATTTAGTGAGATTATTACTATCTATATAAGGTGAATCATAAGTGATTGAAATAGCATTATCAAAATCATCAGGATTATCAATTAAGTAGTTCAGGTTGCTCCTTGTGACTCCACCAAAATTACGTAGTATATTATTTACTAAGACGTTCGATCCCATCTCAAAATAATATTGGTTTTACGATAATATTAAAAGACCATGACCAATTGTAGGATTTGTGAGTCACATATCTAGACATAATGGCACGTTGATAATTAGAATGTGGTAAACATAAGTGCATTCTTCACAAATTTAATAATAAATAATACACATTAGACATGAGTCAATACTCCAGGCAGGATAAACCTTGCAAAATATGAATATCAGTTTGACAAAAACTAGAATCACTATCAAAATACATTGTTGGTCTGTTTTCCAAATTGAACACATTTTGGAATCGTTTACAGTGCGACAGATGGTCTGAAAAGGCTTAAATGGGAATGTAGTAAGAAGCAATAAAATGGTGATGGTGAAAAAGTGTCCACAGAAAAAAAGAAGCTGTCATACACTTGCTGCATATACAAAAGAGAAAAAGGAAGATGGTAAACTCGCAGGTAAGCGATTTGCTATAGAGTAACATATTTGTTACTTTCCCAAAGTGTAAGGAATTTGCGAATGGGAGGTGAGCAAACAATCTATCAAAGTAATGGTAACAATGAAGAAACTTGGCGTTTGCAATTTAAATAACGTATGAAACTGCATCCGTATCTATAAAACAAAGGGAATAGAAGTGCGACTGTAATTTTTCCACGATACACATACATGCATAAATATCATGTACGTAAAAAGCGAAGGTGGACATACTTGTTCTACTAAATTGCATTGTGTATACAGGAGGTAACATATTATATAACTGTTTCCCGTCGTATAAATATATACATGTATCAGATAGCTTAACTAATCAGAAAAAAAGACATGGCATAAGTTTCAATAATACCACAATATATAGAATTCTCGAACATCAAGGATCCATGAATATATATTGATCAAATATAAATGTTGGTAATCAACACTACGTAGGTACGAAGTAAAGTATATAAGCGATATTTAACATACTATGCAAAATGTCTTAAGCTACAGCTATCTCAAGGCATATAGATCTTAGATGGAATGTTGATAATTGACGGTTATGCAAAGTAACAGATAAGCATGGTTAAAAAGCCATGCAAGAAGTACATGAGAACTTACCTATATATCAGTCCATTGAGCAATAAATTTTAAGTCATCATGGTCAAAGGAGAAAGTCATTTTGAAATCCGTTTCTAGATAGTGGGATAGAACAGTTTCTTTCGTTGCCCTGGGCAGGCGGGATCACGTCCGGATATCTTAAGCTGAATGTAAGGCCATGTTTTGATGTATTGAATGGTAGATTTAGTTTTGAGATCTAGTGAGAGGTCCTTTCGTTGATCCATTAGGTCTTTCTTCAAGGCTCGAATAACTGGGGGAAGGTCAGATGTGATAGAGATCTTGTCAAGATGAGTTTTTGAATTTTTCGCCGCTCCCAACCATTGGTTGCGTTGGTCCAAGTCCACAAAGTGAATGTAAATACTGGCATCATCTGTTGATTCCGGCTTTGACAAGCACTGAATGTGGTAAATTCAGCATCAGTGACCTTAAGATGGTCCCTCGCGAGATCAATGCAAGCCTGTTTATGTCTTTTACCTTTTCGCCTTCTGCTTCTTTCAATCCTTGGATGTTTAGTGCTCATTTCTGATCGTGCACATCTTTATCTAAAACTTTCGAACTGAGAGCACTATCAACGTCTTTCACTTTTTCAGATATCTGGGGTAAAAAAGTGTTTTTTTAACTTTATCAACGCAGTCACTACAGTCTTGTTGGCTTTTCTCAATTGAGTCCAGTCTCTTATTTAGACTTGCTAACTGTGTAACAACTGAGTCTAACCTGCCTTTGATCTCACCCAGTTCGTCTCTGACATTTTGCCTAATTGTGCTGACGATACCAGGGTCAATGTCCTTTGTGCCTATTCTGGATGATTTTCTACCTTTCCCATCGGCTCTAGTCTTATTCTCATTTTCAGCCATAATCCAAGGGAAGATCACAAAATATAATCAACAAAATTGTCGACCACTCTATGAA
This sequence comes from Hermodice carunculata, assembly GCA_964020975.1. Taxonomy (NCBI): domain Eukaryota; kingdom Metazoa; phylum Annelida; class Polychaeta; order Eunicida; family Amphinomidae; genus Hermodice; species Hermodice carunculata. The sequence goes on from OZ026618.1 coordinate 26,490,000, forward strand.
GTTACAGGTTGGCAATACATGGTAAATCCAAAACACACTGGGCGATTTAAGAGTTCAAGCAGGCATCACAAAGGGATTATGGAACCCCTAAACACTGAAACAATGGTGTGGTTAACTGGGTCACCAAGACAAAAGCTCTTCCAGGTACACGGGTACATAAGTGCAGCCTCAATGTACTATGAATCCAAAATGTAAAAGTCCACAGCAGGTGAAAAAAAAATGAAATAGCTCCAAGTATACCAACAGAATAAGTTCTTTCAAGTCCAGGTACCTTGTCAAATTGAATAAAATTAAAAGACTTCCTGAGAATTCTGCCATTTCTACAGAAAAAGCAGAATTAACTAGGAGCTCATTAAAGGTACAAACCAGGTGCACAGTGCTGCCCTCTAGAAACCTCTGAGACATTGTGGTACAGATACATTAATAAACTAATCGGACTTAAGGCTAAACAGATGAACTACTTGAACTACTCCACCTATTCCATTTATGAAATTATTATCATACATTAAAAAATCAAAACAAGCAAAAACGCATAAAAGAAAAGAATATGAAGTCAAATGAAATAAAACTTGGGTAGTAAAAAAACTGGAATGCAGAGAGCTGCACACAAAACTGTACCTGTGCACAAGGTGTAGTCTGCTAACCTGTTTTTTTTTACTTGAATCATTTATCCCCAGCGGCCATATTCATGAAAAGTTTAATCTGATCAAGAATTTAATCCTAAAATGAAAGTCAATGTGCATTTGGCCCTCGAACTATTGAATCGTTGCCCTATTGATTGATATACACTTGCAGGATTAATTAATCTATGTTCTGCATTGTAATATGGACTTTGCAATTAAAGTTTCCATTCTAGTAAATCAGTCTTGATCTAATCCAGATTTCAATCCCGGATAAGATATTGGATCAAACTAAGATTGATTTAATAAAATGAACCTGTAAGTTTTTAAGTTCATATTGTACCCCAAAACATAAATTGGCTAATCTTCGAAGTTTTGGTGATACATTGAGCGAAGAATTAAGTAGTTTAGGGCCCAAACCTATCTAATCTTAATTTTAGGATTAAAGTGAGGATCAGATCAAATTCTTTGTAAATATGGCCACAGGCAGATTCTCACGTTCTTGATACCAAGTAACTGTGGTGGAGAGAGAGAGAGAGAGAGAGACAGAGAGAGACAGAGAGAGAGAGAGAGAGAGAGACAGAGAGAGAGAGAGAGAGAATAGCACATGATATCATTAAACTATGTCGTTAGATAAATCTGTCGCTTGCCAAACTAACACTATTAGGCAAGGGCGGGAGAAAACACACACACACACACCTACAATTCTGACACTTATTATCATAGTGTGCATCAGACTCTACTTAAACACCAGGGTTAGTCATTTAAACCCTTTAATATCACCATCACTTTGTAGCACCTGAATGGTTGGGTCAAAATGGGCAGACTTCTTAAGACTTGTATCAAACTTCGAAGCAGATCACCGGCATAAAAACGTACTGAAAAACAAAAAGTTGAACACTTGACAATGCAATTTCAGAAGTGGTGAAATCGTGAAATGAGTAACCTAGAATTTGTTAGAGCTGATTGCCTACCGATACAGACCAGTGTTATATTACCATGATGATATCATGGATGGAAATGTATATTATTCTTGTGTTCAAATGAACATGCGATATTACAGGTTTGCATGCATATGAAAAAAGATATGTTTTTATCCAAATATCCGTACTATTATGACATGCAAGTCATATTCTAGTAATATATGTTTTTATCCACATGTGCTGTGTCAGATGTGACGGTAAAGAAATGGTTTCAATTTGTAATCTGCCCAAATGTATTATATTTCATTTCTGTCCCAATGTATTATTGTTAGTCCCAATAAGACAGTGTCTGCCCTAATGTAGTGTACACTTTTTGCCCGATTGTATTGTCGAAGGTGTGAAACTTGTCCCATTGTGGTTAAGACTCCTTAATATAAGAAGTCACTGATCTCACATGCTGTGATTAATCAAAAAAAAGAAAAAAAAGAAAAAAGAAAAATTCTTCCCAAAACACTGAAGAGGTGGGAGTAGCAAGTGTAAGCCACACTTAAATCTAGAAGGCCAATAAAATCTTTAGTAGAAAGGACTATACTTTAAACAAATTGAGTGTTTAAACTACCGGATCTTGTAAACATGCTTTTTATTTTTTCACAGCAACAAAACATGTTTTTTTGTTTGCTTTAAAGATTTCTTCATCAATCATGGCTATGTAATAGAATTGATGATCACCCGTCACTCGAGTGAAGCTGGAACATCGCCTATTGAGTACAGTATTTAATTCCGTCCTCTTTGCTCTATGTCTGGGGCACATGATTGAGAACTGTATTTTATCTTGAACAGATTGCGATTATGATATCGCTCAGTCCCAAAGGCTGATTTACAGCTGCTTATTATTCACCTTGGGAGTGTTTTTCTGCCGTCTACCCTTGATAACATTCAGAGAGTTTTCAGGTTGGAAGTTCATTTTCAATATTGAATAAGTTCCTGATTTCCCATCAGTGTTTGATGAGGGAATTTGACCAGTGATGCCTGTGACGGCCACTGCATCTTTGAAGTGTCCTCTTTAATTATATGTCCCATCATTACAATTGACGAATTGTTGGATGTTGTCAACTAAGCATAACCTACTCTTTGGTTCATTTTTAGTACTATACTTCAACTCCGTATTTTAGTATAGTCTAACAGTGATTGACATGCGGATTTTTGTACGTGCTCTTTATACCTTAGTCCGATTTCTATGGCTGCCATTACCCAAAAATAGAGACCTACCACTGTACTGTTGTAAAGGAACTCTGTTTATGTACATCAAGTAATAATGAGAAAAATATTAGAACTTTTCAACTCCATGTTTATTTCGTTGAATAAACAGAAATAATGGTTGATTGTTAGTTTATAGCAAAGACTTTACATATATCTTTATATATTGTATTTGTTGTATTTGTGTCTTTTTGTCCAAAACCACTTCCTAGTAGTCATTACCCTATTCTGCAGTCCGAACTCTTTGCTCTCCATAAGCTAATCTGTCCCTGTCTAACCTATATACATAGAAGTACTATTGTCCATATTGCACACGTTCCTCTGTAAAAATTTGACATAGGCTGTATTAGCCCAAATGATAAATTAAAGGGTCTTCAGCGGGTAACCACTCAACATGCTTCAGAACCTTTCACCCATACATGTCTCTCTGAGTAGCGGCTCCTTGTCTAAGCTAAATGTCCAGCAAAGACAACCCACATAATAATGAATAAATATGAAAGCGGCAATTGATGAATTAGCTAAATACGTGAAGTTTTGCTTATGAATGCAGAGCTTCATTATGAAACAAGAATACTAGTCAAACAAACCATAATTACCAAATTTGTATACTACAGGCTCAGATAAGAACAATTTGACTTACCCCTGAACCAATATGTACCCTTTCTATTCTAGCTGGACAGCTTATCCTAGTTAAACCATCCGCCAATGTTTAACTGAAGTGAAAACCAGCCGGGCATTATATTCAATCCCAGTGATTGTAAAATAAACAGTTGCAGCTACACAATCTGTAGAAACCATGGGAAAAATCCTAACAAGGACTGCAACAATGTGTCTTTTTGTCCAAAATCACATCCTAGTAGTCATTACCCTATTCCGCAATCCGAACTCTTTACTCTCCATAAGCTAACCTGTCCCTGTCTAACCTATATACATATAGAAGTACTATCGTCAATATGGCACACGTTCCTCTGTAAAATTTTGACATAGGCTGTATTAGCCCAAATTAATCAAAGAGTCTTCAGAGGGTAGCTTCTCAACATGTTTCGGAGCCTTTTGCCCGTACATGCCTCTCTGGGTATATATATGTATATATATATATATATATATATATATATATATATATATATATATATATATATATATATATATGTATATATATATATATATATATATATATATATATATATATATATATATATATATATGTATGTATGTATATTTCAACACTATTTCAACACGAAATCAGTGCAGAGTTAAGTGCGTAACCACGGACTGGTAACGTTAATGCAATGCATTTATACTCACAGAGTCAGCTAACACTCCTAGCCATGGTGAAAATAGTTGCCTTAGGTCGCTGCTGAGCTAGTGAAGGTTCCTTTCGTGAACCTTTTACTTCATATAAATAGTATTGTAAATACTGATTGATTAAAAACGTCTCTCCTTTAATGAAAACAAGGGAAACCACTTTATTTTCAACATCAAATCAAAGTAAAAGCAAGCACACCCAGGGCTTAAAACTTGCCAAATGAGATAAACAAGTATAAACAAACGCTCAAGGATACATCTAAGATTGTACCCAGCCCTGGAATTACCCTCAAATCCCGGGTTGGAGTCCATTTAATATGTCAAGCAAATGAATTTTGTCATGGCTGAAGTCCCAAGTGACAAGCCAGTCAGATGGGTGGAAGGTCTTCACCAACAACCTCAAGTAGACAGCTCAGAGAGACACCTGGTGGTAATATCCACCTTTGTCTTAGCTTGTTAAAGCCATCCAAATCCCATATCTTCACAATAATTGTTGGAAAGCTCATTGAACAATGGCAAACTTTGCATTTTCTTGTGTCGACATCACCACTGGGATGCAACATTTAAACGCACGAGGCAGACTAGCTCTGCATAGACTAAAGTTATATGGCTACAATGAGAAAACTCACAGGATAGGGCTGCAATATTTCAAGAGTGGAAAACGTGATTTTGTGATTTGTTGAAGGCTGCAAAAATTTTAATGGATATTAGACCCAAGTATGGTGCACCTCGTGATATCGTGATCTATGTCTTGTATGCATGGTCAATGAGTGCAGTCACCTTATCAGTGTAGAGTAGGGGTATTTTCCAGCACAGGTACTAAAAACCTTGCAAGATACGCAGAAAGTGACATAAGTGACAGTTTCTCAAACTCTCAAATTGAGCTGAAAAGACCCAAACAACCTTAATCTAGAAGTTCTGGTAGTGAGAATAGTTTTGGCATAGCATAAGAAGAATATCCTTCACATACAATTGCTTCAGAGCAAAAGATTGTAAATCTGATGACCTCCACGAAAGCTTACCTGTTGGATCAGCTTACAAAGTGTTTTATCATGACGGCGATGTTATAAAGCAAGAGTTACTTAATGAAGTCAAAGTGTTCAAATGACGTGAGGCTACCTTTCCACAGCATGGGCAAAAGAGTCTCAATCTAGAGGATGAGAACACAGCTTTGAAAGCTGACTTAAAGGGCAAATGAGAAGCTCAAATTTGCTATTAAATTTGTGTTTTTTTTTATGCGAAGCCCCTCTAATAGTCAACAGTTACCAGCTGAAATAAAAAAATATGAACCAAATCTGTCAAAAAACGCTTTTTTGGCAGCCTCAAAGATGGCCATTGTTCCTGAACATTTTGGACACGGCCCGCTGGAGCGCAGCACAATTGTGACGTCATTCTTGTATTGGGGTCCAGTACCCGGTGGCCATTACTGTATTGATTGCCGGTTGTTACAATAGTTCCCGGGCAGTTATGGTGTATTGCGCTGTCGTTGGTTGTACAAACGGTACAAACTTCGGTGGAAGTTTCTAGAAGTGTCCAAGAAACAAAAAGTTAAGGAAAGCATGGACGGCAACGATCAAAAGAGACGGATTTAATCCAGACCATCACACGCAACCAGTGTTGTGCAGTGACCATTTTGCTCAAGACACGTTCGAAAGGAAGAAAACCAGACTGCCAGAGATAGCATGCAAACTTGGAATGCTAGTGCGGCTGAAGAAGTATGTAATTCCAACTCTTCATATTTAGAACACTCCAAAAAGACAGGGAGATATCACAGATTCAGAATGTCCGCCGACGAAGCGAAGGCGATGAACGCACTGACTAAACGCCAGAACCTCGCGGTAGGTACAGGCGACACACAGTAGCGCTTGTCCATTTCTGTGTTCTTAATTCAGTCCCGGGGGGTTGCTTATCGATGATGGCCAATTGGTGCCTGTAATTCACAACGTCTGATGTGTATTCATCATCAAACGTTTGTAAATTTAGCTGTATTGCTGTAAGTTATGGTAGTTGTATAAAATTATGTACAGTGAATTACCGGGTTAATTATTGTCGTCTGTTGTGTCGATGGTCTCTATCTGAACGTGCACGACTCATTCCACTTCCCTGGTCAGATCCATGCATTTCGCTTGTTTACCGTGCTGAGTTTCCCGCAACAGCATAAACACAAAACGTCGTTCAGTGGCAATAGTAAGACCAACATGTGGCCAACATCGATTATGCACAACACCAAAAATGTGTGTATATATATATATATATATATATATATATATATATATATATATATATATATATATATATATATATATATATATATATATATATATATATATATATATATATATATATATAAATAACATAATTCTTTTACTGTCGATTAGAGTGAACAGTAAATATGTTTATTTGGCCATAGTTATATTCTGTATTTGGGGTTTTGTGCTCGTGAGTTGTGGTTATTATTGAAGTGACAGTTTCATCATGTGTTCATACATTAATGACTTTTTTTTATGTTTAGCTAATTGCAGAACACGACAAGGCCATAGCAAGAACAGGTAACTGAAAGGACACAGCAAGCTGTATTTGGATTCAATGGGGTAGGCCTATCAGACAGAGCAAACTGGTACACAATTGCAAGGGACAGAGAAAGTTGTACATAGTTCCAATGCGACAGGCCCACATCTATCTGCTCCTATCCATGTGGACACACCAAAGGTTATTATAATTTACATTATGCCAGTCCAGATAAGCATGTTTCAGTGTACAGAAATAAATAATGTTTTTATGACTATTCATTTGTGGATAATCAAAGGTTATATATAATATTCTACTAGGAACTGCAGAAAAAACTGTTTTTACTTTCAAGTTAGTTACTTGATAAATGTAGATATAGTGATTTCAGATAGTTACATAGTGGAATAACAGTTTTCACTCAGTAACAACAGTAGGCAAGTAAGTGCCGAAAAAAAGGGGAAAAATGTGAAATAAAATGCTTCTTGGTGCATAATCACATTATTATTATTATTATTATTATTATTATTATTATTATTATTATTATTATTATTATTATTATGTTTTCCTATCATGTACATCATTTTGCAGTACCATGGTACTCTACTTTTTATATAAAATAGTCATGTTTTTTTACACAACTTACGCCTGCAGAATGCAAAAAAAAAAAAAAGAAAGAAAATGGCAGAAATGAAACCTTTATTACACTCACTTGAACACATTTTATTCGAGACAATATTGCACCAATACGTATTTACAGTAGATGTCAATATTAATTTTTATTAATACAATCAGATGAAAATACATTCATTCCATTCACCAGCTGAATATTTCTGGTGTAATTACAGGTTGCTATTGGCTTGCCTTCACTTCAACGAGAACAGCATACGTCAACAGGCAAGGACCAAGGATGGAGAGCTTCAGTACAGTGTGTCTTTCCCCAAGGCAAAGAAGGGAGCGCCAACAATAAAGCCGATGAAAGGAAAATGTATATATGGTACGTGTAAATATATCTAGGGGATGAAGCATTGTGAACCAAATATAGTAATATTTCTTCCAAATATGAATTACTGGAAAAAGTGCACATGTTGATCAGTATTTTGGTAGCAAAGGTCCTTGTGCTTTTCACTGGTAATATTGTGGTAAGTTGAGGGTCCATTGTCTGATACTTGTGCATCACATGCAGCATAATCAATTTATTATCTTTTTTTTTTACAGCATATGTTCAAGAGCTCACAGAAGAAGTACTGCGATTGAGGACACAGTACCCGAGTAACCGACTTGCAAGGCAACTCGTTTTTCAACTATAACATTCCGAGCCCGAAATCCCACCTATTGCTAGCCAATACGGTGGCCTGACAAAGCAAAGTTATCCGAAGAACACTGGGGCCGGTTTCACCACTGACTTCTCTTACAATGGCTTTCTGAGGTAGAATCTCTTGTAAGTCTGGCTTTCTTCTGGGAAGCTTCCACGAATGACGGACACTGTGCAGGCTGGCATTGGAATCCTGTTCCCCTTTCCAAGCTTGCCCCAGATCCACGTAGTGAAGGATCTGTAAGCCACGTAGCGATAGAGCCTGAAATATGGAAGACACAAAAACTGAGTATTTGACCTGTTTTGACTATGCAGAAGTACAGTACTCACAATAATACAAAGTTGCACTACCATGAACAGACTCTGAAAAACATATGGTTTGTGACAGTGAAATGAAAATATAGTGTGCTACATGGCCCTTGCTTGCTTGATTTTCTAAATTGTACAAATGGTTTTGTAGACAGTGACTTGTTATATACTTACTTGTGGATTGGCTTATCATCCCCAACTTCACCATACTCGTCCAGGAATTCCCAAAAGGACCTTTGTAGGACGTAGACGTTTTGGCAGTTGCCATGGAATCCTGGGTGTTCAGTAATACAGGCCAGGCGTAGGCTGTCCATATGGGCTTTCACTGGCAGATAGTTCCAGCAGCACTTCCTCTCCTCTTTTGTCTTCATTGGTACACAATGTGTACACTTGCACCTGCAGAAAAAAGTGTAAATATTGGAAAATTTTACATACTGGTCAGAGATCTGATGAGATAACTAGAATAAAATGTGATTTTGTACACAAATGTGTTTGTTATTCCAAATACCTTGGTGCACAATCAGTAACTTTCCTATGGAAAGGTCTTAGTATGGTTGATATTTGATAAAATTTTGGTTTTGTTTCAAATGATCTATATGGGCTGTGACTAGCCATCAACTTTAGCCATAAAAGAAAGATTTGGCAACATAAATTTATCTTCTTTAACAAAGTGGAATGGAAAGTGTAATATTTTGTATGTTTGAATCACAAAGTAGATCTTCAATAATGAATCAATACTTGGAAAGTCCCAGCAGTTTTTCAGAATGTTGGCTGTCAGACCCAAGATAATTTTTTCTTTCTTAACTTGTGCTAGCCTGCCTACAAGTGACAAAAATCACAGTTCACCACTATTTATACTATGAACAGGAAAAAGGTTTTAGGAAAGTTCTGACAGTTTCAGTGTATGGTTCAAATTGTCACAATGCCCAGTTGTTGGGGTTTTTTTTTGGTGCAAGTCAAATAAAGATAGTGAGAAAAAAGAAAGCAAGCAAGCAAGCAAGAAAAGGAAGAGGAAGAAAGAAAATAAAGAGAAAGGAAGGAAGAGAAGAAAGAAAGCTTTTTGGACACTCATATAGTCTGAATAAGCCTCACTGCTTCCTAGCTATGCTTTGAATGAAAGACTTGGATTTCACAATTGTCAGAATGCCAGTCCCCCCCACTTTTTTTTTTTTTTTTGGCTTTTTCACTTCGCACTTTTTATGTTACAGAAGCAACAACTATGTTGAAAATTGCTACGAACTTTTCACCCATCAAGACAGTATTTGGGTGGGAAATACTTGCTCTCACTCAAAAACCCTTTCACAAATATGGAATATATTCATAGCGATCAATTCATAGCGTTCCCTTTACCCAGTCGTTCCTCACCACCGTTTTTGACTTTGTATGCACGCCTGTGGATTCTACTTAGCCAGAACAGTAGCTGCCGTTTACCTCCTGCCCCCCATCAATTAATTATCACTGTTGGCATCAGTGATTGTGCACTGCGATAAAGCGTGACCCGGTAGCCAGTCTTTTGTGGCCTTGTGTATTACTGCCCCATTCCAAGCTACTCACGATCTGTGCAGACGCCTCGGTCAGATTTGGCTTTTAAAAAATGTCATTCGTTTGTTACAAGTATCATTACATGCACAATACCAATGGCATCTAAAATAGAGACAAACTCGAGTTTACAAACGAGACAAGGGGCTTTACTGAAGTCTTCCACAGGCATGGTACTCCCGAGAAAGGGAATGGAGGAATGCCCCAGCATACACACGTCTTGCATTGCCAGCTATGCGGAATTTGTTGATCTGTAGAACTTTAATTCGATACGAAATTATAGTGTAAGCTATTGTGACCACACGACACGAGAAAAATCTACAAAACTCTGTCCGAGTGTCGTATATTCCTCTCGCAAAATTGAGCATAATCCACATACCATGAAACATCTGTTGGTCCTCCGGCTCTGGGTCTACGTTCTCCTTCTCGCAGTCGCACGGCACCACCGCCACCGCCTCAATACGTCTCCTCTTTGCTAAGGGCTCGTACATGTACGGTTTTACAACGGATCGGAATATAACCTGTGGTCCAAAACTACTCTCTTCATCATCTACCCAACCAAACAAGGGTCAAACATGTATTCCGCCATCTGCTTTCCCACTCGCTTTGACAAGAATGACGTCACAAAGCGCGCCATCTGGCGGCAAAAATACGGCAAAAACCTCAATAATGTTTTCAGTGGTGAGGGTGATAAAAGACGGGTTTTTTTTCGTATCCCAGAGGTGAAATCATACAAAAATTCTTTCGGGTTCGAAAAATGTGGTCCTGATGTACACATTTATGCTAAAATGTGGGAAATTTCCGTCAACTTTGACATTTGACCTTTAAAACAGTTTAATCCAGAATTCATGAGTAAAGAGGAAATGATTGATAAAATGAGCAACACCCAAAACGATGGGAACGCTCATGTTGTTCATAATAAGCAATACACAAGACGCTCTAGCTTTAAATTGGACACGATCAAAGAGATCTTGGAGGATGTTATGAAATAGGTCTTAACTGTTTTCAAGGAAAAGCTGAATACTGTTTATACAGAAAGCAAAATTATTTCCGTCCACAAAGTGGGAGACAAGCGAGGCCAAGGCCAACAGGGCGATCCTGGGCCTGTCCTTGCGTCAGGATGACAAGAGGGCAGCACTTTAAGTAGGTAAAACTCAAAAAGGTTCTGGGTATGCCCTCATAGATAACATGGCCCCAAATCTATACAAGCTATTAATCAAGTGAGGAACGACAATCGGGTTACAGACACATAGACATTGGAAAGAAAGGCTTATGTAAAAGTGAATGGTGATACCGAGAAGAAAAAACTAAAACATGAACAAACACTGGATTATCACTGTAGGCATATCTTAGCTTTGCCAGCATTGGCCTGAACCTGAGTGTATTATGACCATATACTCGCATTATGCTTTTATGGAGACATTTTTGTTCCCAACTGCTTAAAACATAGGATCTCTATTTTATTTTTTGCAGGCTATGTCAAGCTGTGTACTTGGAATATAAGAAAACTTTAATTTTGTGGTTTATTGGTCTCGCATCGCAGCTGCAGTTAACAGAGTTGAACTGTCTGCCTCCTTTTGGTACTCTGCTTTTGAACATTTTTTTTTACATTGCAGATCTCTGAATCAATTTTTCTGCGCACTCCATGGATCACGCAATAAAATGATAAGAGTTTTAGGACTGCAGATGTGAATTGTGATTTCTAAATTTTTTATATACCATTAACTTTCGGTATAAGCTACAGTATGATGATGTGCATTCACACATGCACTGCAGCTGTGGTTTAGTGATTTCTAGGGACTCCTTGGTTCCCCATTTGGGATAAATGCTATTTTCAAATGATGTTCCTTAGAATTGCAGCTATGGATCATGATTTCTGAGTATCTCATGGTATTGATTTTGGAATATAATTTATTTTATGACGATGCACATCTCTGGATTGTAGGCAAGTATCATTATTTCGAAATACGCCCTCATTCTTTCTTGAGATACAGGCCGTTATATTACAATGTACATAAATGTATGCAATGCAGCCATGAATTATGATTTCAAGTATTTCTTATTATTTACGTTGGAATATGACTTATTTCATGTCGATGCACATATCGGCACCACAGCTACAAATCATGTTTCCTAAAAACACCCTCGTTTTTACTTCAAATACAGATGTTCATGACAACGTTCATACATGTATGCACTGTAGCTATGAATTAATATTTCTAAGACTTGTCTTATGTTTAAACGGTACTTGGTATTTACTGTACAGTTATTGATATACGTTATCAAATGTTTACAATTATGCATGATTAATTTAGAATCATGATGTCAAACTGCTCCATTGGGTTCCACATAAATAGTTCTGCACCAGTGTTTCTGCTGTTATTATGTTTAGACTCAAAATCATATGCAATATGTCAACAATGTGGCATGTAATTTTCATTGCTCCTCAGTGAATGTTTGAGGTCTTGCAGATACTTTTACGAGCAGATCTATTTTTCAATGAGCCACATTAAATTCCGTAAGGGCACATGTTTCTTGCGTGAATCTCACAGTGCAGTTGATGCTGAGAAAATATGGAAGAGTGAGTGGGGAGCAAACATTTTTATGTACACGGAACTTATATCAGCAGAGGTGTAGCAACGATAATGTCAAACAATTCAGATTACTCAGTACAACAGGACATTTGTGATCCTGATGGTGGATACTTGACTTAACATATATCATGTACTCTTATTGAAGAGACTGAATTTGTTTAAGTAAACATTTTATGCACCAAGCAAAAATTAGGAAAAGAGCAGCTGCAATAAATAGACAATTTGCGCGAGGAAATCCTACAATTCTCTGGTGAAACTATGCTAATTGATGGACACTTTAACATTACATTAGATACAAATGATGAAAGAGCAAAATATTGCAGTTGTCTCTATATATGGGCATTTCATTTTTGATTTACTAATGGATGATATTGAATTAATTGATGTATAGCATCAGAGAAATTCTGACATCTTCATGATTACATCAGAATAGATAAGCTCCCTAAAACAGTGCAGGCTTGACTATGGGCTGGTTCATATTTCTATAACCATATGTTACTGATGATAGAATTAGACCTGCAATCAAAACAGACCGTAGTTTGGTATCATTATGTTTGCAAAGGAATTTATTTGAGAAAAGGGGAACAGGTTTTTGGAAGTGTAACTCCTCACATTTAAAAAAAATGACGAGGAAGTTAAAAATATAAAGGACACAATAGAACATGTATTCACAAATACAGAAATATAGAGAGCAAAGCCCTTACCTGGGATACGCTACTTTATGTGAAATTCAAGTAATGTCTTTTAAGTATTTGCAGTTGAAAGCTAAGTCACAGAGGCTACATAAACAGAACATAAATAATGAATTGACAAAAAATTAGTGCATAAAAAAATAAAAACAGAGTAAAAGAAATACAAAAAAGATAAATATTTTATTTGTAGAGAACTGCAAGAAATCGAGACAGTTCTTTTTCATTTTTTCTTATTTCTCAAATACAAAATTTCTATGGAACAGCAGATGCTGTTTTCTCAAGGAAAAAAAAAAATGTTTTACAAAAGGTGGTGTGTTGCTACGAATAATGCAAGATTACACGGGAAATTTGTTTCGCCTGTTTATACTTGTATTGGATGTATGCAGCTGAGTCTATGGTTGGTGGTGGGATGTTATTGCCACAGTTAAGGACCTGACTGTTGATATTCATACTGACATGACTTTTAATTAACGCTGAAATACATCTGCCTATGTAAGTGATACTGCGTTGTTCACGAGAATGCAGTGTAATTTTATGTTACGTACATGAATACCCAGCCAGATTCCCTTAATTATTTTCATATGAATGGTCATATGAATTACATCCATTGATTACAACCATTCAAACTTTGTTCCCATGAAATCGCATATTTACGGCCAATTTTTAGCACTCAGTTGAAAGTGTTACTGTTGCCCTAAGTGCCTGATGTTATACTATAGATCATTCTGTATATTCCCCAATCAGACCTGTCAGCGCTAGTCACACTGCGTCAACAGCTTAATCAAGGCAATGGAATACATTGACCTGAGCCACTGTTGGGACCAATTTTTTAAGTCTATGCATGCTGGTTCTTTTAAGATATTTGAATCAGGAACTTTGGTTTGGAATGGATTTGATTGTTTATGTTATCCTGCTCTTTTTGACAATAAATAAGCGTCGGATTCAATAATTGTTTGGTTTTTTTTTAAATTTTTATTCTTACTTCAATAATTGTAGAAACAAGACTTCCGGATGATAAGCAAATCATGAGGAGCCAAATATAAAGGTAACACCTGGCCAGTGCTAAGCGAGATGTTGCGAAAGTGTACAAGGCGGTTTCTTGGGCCACTTCTTCTCATAGTATGCTTTTCTATAGCCTGGCAAGCAACGGTTGTGCTCAGGTATCTGCACATACAAATGAAGAAAGGCCACATGTGGATGAAGTATGAAATACCAAACTCTTTCCCATCTGATGATCCAAATAGTTCATTGAAGGTAAAATCGACAGCCTTAAATTTAAAAACCTTACATACTTCATTGGACATAAGTTCGACTTTCACAAGGACAATGGTGCCAAATATTGTTCACTATATTTGGTTTGGAACCAAAAGACACTTTACATTATTAAACTGCATGAGCATTGTCAGTGCCAATGCTTATATCAAACCAACAGCTATCTATGTGCATGGGGATGTGAAGCCTAATGGAATCTGGTGGGAATATGCAGAGAGAAACGTGTCGATCTTAAAATATGTTTTCCGTAGGAAAAACCAAACTATATTTGGTAATCCAGCAACGGCAGAAGAACATCACTCTGATTTTGCTAGGATTGAAATTCTACTTCGTAAGTAAAAGAATTTACGCTATTGCCAAATGAATAATTTCAAGTCTCTTGCATTATAGTAGTACCAGGCAAGCCCTTTTAACTTGAAAAGCTGCAATCATGTTGTATTGGACCAAGCTTATATAAACCGTGCATTAACAGATCAAGAGTATATAATTAAATATCATATATTTTTACCCAAAAATATTATAAATTTTCTTCAAATAAATAATGTGAACTAGTACTAATTTAGGGGCAATTTTCAGCCTGCTTACTAAGGTTTTACACTAGTTTTAAGGAGCTTTCGTAGTTACATCGTTGCGAGAATAAATTCTTAAATTACAGGATATATTCTGCACCACTTTCATGATTTATTCAAATGTGAAGAATCAAATCATATATTCATTTGATACAAAACACATCTTTCAGGTGAAGTAAAATATTAACGCTATGGGACACATATGAAAACAGAAATATGGTAGCTCTCCGAAGTGTTGGGCATGGACAACTACAAATTTAGAAGCACAGTAGCCCCGGAAAGTTTTGCAACCATTTTTGAACGTCCCCCAGATGGCCGACAAAAGAGGTTTCCTAGAGGCACTTTTGTAAAAGAGACTCCCATTGGGCATTCCCCCCGCCCCCCACACCAGCTCGGAAAATTTGATTTTAATTACACTCAGATCTCCACTGACAAGCCTGCAACACACATTTGGGGATGGTGCAAGAATTAATTAAAGAGTGGGCAGTTAGCTTATGGCCTTACCGCTTTATATGATACAAAATGTTTCTGCAGTACCTTAAAAGTTAATGATATTGCACGGAACAAATCAAATGTGTCCTAGTGTAAGAGCTATGTGACTGAAGAATACGCGTAAAATTCCCCCGTGTTATCAAATGGAATGTTGATTTGAGATGTAGATGAAAAAAACAGACGTGCATATATCCTCAGTATAAATCCTCCAGCGATTTAAACATGGTGTGTCCATCTCAATTTAGATGCACAGACCTAAAACATCCTGTATCAAAATGCCAAAAGGCTTGTTTAGTCAGGTGTTCCCAAATTCTGATACGATTTTGGGCCACGCAGTGCCTGGCTAAACTCACAGACTATATGAACAACTTTAATCGACGAACCTGCTCAGGTTTGCAAGACCTGTCACTGCCAAATTGGGTTCTTCAAATTTTCAAGATGCCTTGTGAAATATATTCAAATGCTTAGTTTATACTGAGTGATATAATACCCTCATCTTTTTATCATAAATATATGTTGTTGTCTTTTGCAGAAATGGGTGGCATTTATCTTGATACGGATGTTGTCGTTTTACGATCATTTGATCCCCTGAGAAGTCATAGCTGTGTCTTAAATGTGGAAAAAGAAGGATTGGCATTGGCAAACGGAGTTATCCTAGCACAGAAAAAGTCACCCTTTTTACGAGTTTGGTACGAGTCATACCGTTCGTTTGATAACTCTATTTGGGGCTACAATTCTGTCCAGATGGCACACAAACTGTCTAAATGCTTCCCACATTTAATACACATTGAAAAGGAGAGTCTAATTGGATTACCTTATTCTCGCCGATATGACCAATTTAAAATGCATGTAAAATGGACTGACAATTATTCTTTCCACATTTTGAGTAGATATGGGAGAGTACCTCGCACCGCCAAGGAAGTGTTAGCCACAAACAACACTGTTGGAGCCATTTTACGGCATGTCATGTTTGGTTCTAGCGGTGCTCTTTCTCAAAGATAATCTTTCTGAAGTATGGACTATGAAGATTTTGCATAGTATACGTCACACACACTTTGTTTCATGGATCAGCTGGCAGAAATATTTTACTTTAAGAAACAATTGGAAATATTTCGGAAATATATATACAGGTATATATATATATGTGTATATAGAATTATATATATATATATGTATATACATATATATGTCACTTCTCTCTGATGTAATCATAAATACTGTATGCATATGTTCATGGCAATACAGCACAAAGCATGCAGGCAACAATGTAAAGGCAAAATCTTCATCATAATTTAAAAGTTATTAGTGACATCATTTACTGATCTGGTTCTTTCACATCTTTGCCTTATTTATTGAATTAAAGAATTGGCGTTGACTTAAGTATCTAGACAAATATAGGTGAAAAAAGGGCCTTCAAACAAATGTGAACTATCAGATAAGTGACATTTCATTAGGAATTTTTATTGCACAGGCGTGAGTGAGAAGCTTGAAATGTAAACAAAAAGCATGACAGAGAATCCAGCAATAGGGCATTGGAAAACAAGACTAACTGCAGCGATTATTGCTCACTTGCACATTGACAGATTGATAAACAACCTTGATTGGGGATTGGTTGGTAACAAAAAATCTCTCATAGTGACAACAAAGGAAACTACTTTCTCTTTAAGATAAAAGGTCCATCAAACACACGCGGGGTTAATTACTCGCCTTATCGGTACATTATCATAAACAAACACTTACAGATGCATCTAAGACTATAGCCAACCCTGGATTTTCCCTCAAATCCATTCAATATTTTAAACATATAGAATTGATCATGGAAGAAAAAAGAACCTAAATGAATTGAGGCTAATAAAACAGTTGAGCGAAGAGCCAAAGCAAGTAGTTCAAAACCTAGTTGCAAGGACAGTGTAAATGCAACCGCAAATCTGAAAGAAAGTAACGATGGAAGTTGAATTTGCCACCTCCATGAAAGAACGTATGATGAAGATAATGACAAAATGGTGAATGGTGATTGCTAAGAGATACTTTTGTACAAAATGGGTTGAAATGTCAGAACAATAGCAAATGATTACAAAGGCCAGATTATTACTGGTACTGCCCTGAGTGTGTGCAACAAGTGAAACAACCCAATACTATTCTGGGTAGAATCCTTGAACTGATGGATTAAAGGTTAAAGGCGCCAGAAGAAAACTTTAGTAAGTAAGTAGTCCCTGAAAGAATTACAGAAACATGGGCAGAAAAAGTGAAGCATTGACATAAATTTAATGAATCTAGAGACCAAATGGATTACTTATGCGAGAAAGATAAGAAAAGAAACTATATTAGAACAGAAAGTGATGATGTAGCCAGGGAATCAAGGGAAAATTAATTATACACCGTGTAGTGGAGAGTAAAGGTCAGTATTGTCGCACACGAAGAAGAGAATGAACTTCTTTCAGAAGCTCTGCTGTGATGCTCTACAGTTTCCACAGCTGGAGATAAAGAATGTGATTAGATGAGGAAGGAAGGGGAGGGGGATGTCAATATCAGTAATAGTGCCAGGGAAAAACAAAAAAATGTATTCAGCAAAAATCATGCCAAATACACTCAAAAGTGCGTATAATGGACATTGAAGGGACAGTAGAATTATGTCTATCATAGACAGGTGTTCATCTTAAACAGGGTCAAAAGTACATTCACTGACGTGTTCATGGACGCATGCATGGTTGCACCTGGAGTAGAGTGGCTACTTATCATCTTTTAATGCCTGGTAATCTAACCTTATGCATTGTTTAAAAGGGCTTTGCGCATTACAAACAAAACAATAGCCGCTAATAGAGCTCATTTTGCCTAATCTTGATCATTAAAGCATATATGGATCTCCTTGGGCGCTAAAGATTGTAAAGCTAAAAAGTAGAAATTAAAATGAAGTCACCACGATAGAGCCAATAGACCATCAAATCAACATAGTAATGTATACAATACAGCGCAATGCTGCATGCAGTATCTGTTTATCATACAAATGTAGGCTTGTTAAATAATAAAATAGATGAACGACGTTAAATACTTCATAAATAAAAACCACATATTATAGGAATCAACGAAGTGAAACCCACAAGTTTAAGATTTAACGTTAAAACATGTGAGCTACAGATATATTCTATTTGAAAACCTGAACGCAGATGGGACAGGGATATATATGTATATTAAGAGAACTTGAATCCTTCTGAACGTGATTTTGACATACACAACTTCAGTGAATAAGTGTGGGAGGAAGTTAAATTAGATTTAGTTGGAAAGTAATAGGATATGTAAGCCAGATATTGTATCTTGTTACAATTAATTAAAGCATTTGCTGAAGAGAAAAACTAGACATGTTAATGGCTGGAGACCTCAATTACCCAGAAATAGACTGAAGGAATAATATCCGTAATCATAACGCTGAGCATGGGGTAAGCATGTCAAAAAATAATTTTATTTCAACATGTGACAGAACCTACCCGCAGTAGATAGGCCCACATGACAAACATGAAATACTTTCTACTAAAGATGAACCGGATGGGACATAGTCATGCCAGCTACTATGGCAAGACTGATGTTTCTGCTCTTAAATTTAATTTCATGGGGTGTTCTGATATCATTAAATAAGAAAGAATCAAGTTAAACTATTGTAAACGGTACTACCAAAACAAGAGGACAGAAATGAATATCAATTGGAAAGGCATATTTCAGATGAAAATTGTCGAAGAATCTTTGAATTGTTAAAAAAATAAAATACATTACTCTAGTACAAGAAATATTTTAAAGTCCAAACACGGAATAAATGCATATCAGTCAATATGGGTGAATGGTACTGCTCTTACAAAAATTAAGAAAAAATATAAGGCAAGGAAAAGATTTTTTGAATTCGAGTCAGAAGACACTGCTGCACATAAGGCCTTTGGTCAAGCCCGATAGGGCACTTGAAAAGCTAAGAAACATTAGAAAGAAAATTGGTAACTGAAGTCAAGAAAAGTCCAAAAGCTTTTTGGACATATGGTAAGTCTAAAACACAAACCCAAATTAGTATAGAAATATAGAAAACCCTTGATTCTCATGAATATACAAAATCAGATGTGGAAAAAGCAAAAGTACCAAACACTTATTTTAAACTAAACTAGGTAAAATTAATAACCCTCCACTAAAAGCAATTCTTATATAAAAAACACACACACACATATTTTGAATATATCCAATGTTTCTTTTATTTTGTATACACTTTAGAGTAGATCTGTAGAGGAAATTTTGATCAAATGAAGTTAAGCTTCATTGCACAGTGTCAATAAGCAGACAAAGTCTGAATCACAAGTTCGCAAGAGTACATGTAGAGCGCTCAAACATGCATATGAACTGAGTGCAGAGTCCCATCAGAAGTTATCACAGATGGTGCTTGGTTGCATCAAAAGTTATCACAGACTGTACTTAAAGTTGAGGCATTTTCTGGGTTCAATAGAGCAGAAATTGCCTCATCACTGTGTCACATAAAGCACCTTTAAATATCCATTCAATAGGATGTGTAGCAACCATGGTTATCAATGCTCTGTTGGCAGCGTTTTCGCATGCTGTAGACAAGCTTTCTCACAAGTGCCTGAGGTATACTGTCCCACTCCTCCAGAAGGTAACGCCCTAGATATGCGAAGTGTGAGTTAGGACCCATCTTCTGGTACACATTTCTTTTCATATGGCTCCACCGGTGCTCAATCAGGTTGAGGTCAGGTGAGCATGCTGGCCATTCCATCACCTCAACACTCTCACTATCCAGGTAATCACGAACCACAGCAGAAACATGTGGCCTGGCATTGTCGTGCATCAGCATGAAGTTGTCTCCAATGGCACCCGCATATGGAATAACATGGGGTTCCAGGACTTCCCTTATGTACCGTCTGCTTGTCATTGTTCCTTCCATGATGACGAGGTCAGTCTTGCCATTAGCAGAGATGCCCGCCCACACCATGATGCTGCCCCCTCCGTATGCAACTGTGGGCTGAACACAACAAGCAGCATGTCTCTCCCCTTACCGTCTCCATGCATGAACACGCCCATCACTTCTGTGGAGGGAAAAGCGACACTCATCAGTGAAGAGAACATTGCTCCATCCTGCATGTTCTCTTGTCCACTGCAACCGAGCAACCTTGTGACGTGGGGTAAGAAGTGGCTTTTTCACCATGCTCTGGGACCTTAAACCAGCAGCATGCAGTCTGTTACGAACAGTCTGGGTGGAGGACATGCATCTTTGGTGAGGATTGGCCCTCTCCAGCTGGCTCTGAATGTGCGGCTCCTACTCCTCAGTGCTGCATTGATGATGAAACGGTCTTGTTGCCTGCTGGTCAGCTTTGGCCTTCCCGGGCATGGTAAATCTGCAACATCATTTGTGTTTCAGTATTTTCTCAACAACTCTTTGATGGATTTGTGGTTCACACCCATTGCCCGTGCGACAGCTCTGCAACTTTCACTGACTTCAATGCGACCTATGGCTCTTGCCCTGTCCATTTTGGATAGCCTTGGCATGGTGTTGTTCACAGTTTGACCAGAGACGGCGAATCCATAACTGTTAGAAAAAACCCCATGCCTTTATACCCATGATTGGCACAGTTTCTGGCCACATAACACAGGTATGGTGTGAAAAATTAATGGTCAGGAGGGTCCTAACAGGGACAGGAAAGACCACACATGATCCTTTCTGCAAAGTGCACTTTTTGACTTTGTTTCACATTCAGCCCATGTGCAGTCAAGCATGGGCTCCAACTCTGCTCATCTTTACACATGATGTAATCAAAGGATTATGCTACACATACATGTGCGTATCTTTAAATTACCTAAAAAAGTATGGGTACACCATTAAATTATTTGAGCGGAGGGTTATTAATTCTGCCTAGTTTAGTATTTACAAGTGAAGCTCAACTATACCAGATCCCGTAAAGCGAACATGCAATTCTAAATTAGAACAGCTTGAGATAAAACCAGATATGGTATAAAAAATACATGATTTAAATCCTAATAAGTCAAGGAGACCTTATAAAATACAACCAAAGTTTTTTTGAATTAAGACGTGTACTAGCAGAATACTTGCGCTTAATATTTGAAACATCAGTGAAGACAAAACCTTACCTACAGACTCGAAAATTGCAAATGATACACCACTACATTAAAATGGAGAGTGAATACAACATTGGTACCTAGCGGTCATTTAGTCTCACATAAATTTGTTGCAAGATTTTAGAAACTATTTTTAGGGATGTAGTCATGGAGCGTATGAAGGGTTATCTATTTTTCTTGGCCCCTTTAACACAGTTTTCTACCCTGTAGATCTACAATGACCCAGTTTTTAGAGAGTTTAGACGAGTGGCCAAGTATAATACAAAATAATGAGTGTGTGGATATTCTGTATTGTGGCTCTCAGAAACTATTTGATACAGTACACCCACATGTTACTTCTAAAAAGACTGAAAGTTATAGCAGCAAAAGTAAGTGCGTGCCTTCTTGACAAGCAGGAGACACAGGGCATGTGGGGATGGTAGCTTCTGGATTTAGGCAAAAGTAAGTTTTACAAGGCAGTGTGCTTGGAGCTGTGATATATGTTAATAATCTTCCGGGAGTTGTTAACCATGTAATCAAAATATATATGCAGATGAAACAAAAATCAATAGCCGATGACATTGTAATTTGGATTGTTCACTGCTTCAGGTGAACATCAACGCAAAATTTAAGTGGTCTCAAGATTGCAATTACACTTTTATTGAAACATTTGTCACATTTTGCATTGTGGAAAAAATGG
This sequence comes from Hermodice carunculata, assembly GCA_964020975.1. Lineage (NCBI taxonomy): Eukaryota > Metazoa > Annelida > Polychaeta > Eunicida > Amphinomidae > Hermodice > Hermodice carunculata. The sequence continues at coordinate 26,512,188 of OZ026618.1, forward strand.
CAATGAAACCTATATCATTGATTCAGAGGGCAAAACCATTCAATTAGATGAAACTGTGTGTGAAAAGGACTTGTGTGTAGCATTGCTCAATACAGTCTATTTGATAAACATTGCCAGAGTCTTTATTCTGCAGCAACTAGACTAGTTGAAATAATATTAAGAACCTTCAATCACATTGATAGATCAACATTTAATTACATACTGTATTATTCTGTGATAAATTGCTACTTTTAGCATGTAACATATAACTTACATATTAAATACATACCTCTTATCTGGCTATATCTATTATTCTGTGACAAATTATACTGTTTGCATGTCGTATGGTCAATAAACACTGCGGATCTACCACCCACCCATCCGCAGCAAGAATAAACAGCAACAAGAAGGAGAAAATGGTAGCAACTATCGACTTAATTCATGAAATTGGGTAGTATGGCCACTTCAGATGAAGTTGCTTGCTTAGCTTTCTCGTCTACCTTGTTCCGAAAGAAATCTTTATTCCAGCTCTATTTAGTATTAGGATACCTTTACAAGATCCATGAATTAGATAGTTATCAGACTTGAGTAGGTCCTGGATTATCTAAATCACTTGAATGTCTTTTTGACATATATTGCACTAGTATTTGTATATTTGCCTGCTGTTAATACGAAGCATGCGCATTGCGTCCCTACCAATCACCCCTTAGCTGTTACAACGACATCATCTGACGTGTCAGGCACTTATGGGTGCACAACATGCCTCCTGATGCTTATTGCTTGCAGTGTCTAAGAATCGGAACAATGTGCTCTATTATGTTCTCATATATGAAGCTCACTCTTGGTTTTGATATTATAGCAATGACTATACGAAAGTGTTCCTCGTGTACAGCCATTTTTGCTTTCGTGCAAGGAAGAGAGCCCTCAACTGCATGCTATCAAAAGAGGCCAGAAAACCTCTACTTGACACAATAATATTGTTAAGAATACAAACAGTATGGAATAATGTTGATACCACTCAAAACTACATGATAGGTAATCTAGGCAGAGTAAAAAGTGAGTCTGGACAACCGCAACTAAGGACCTGAGCCTGCTGTCACTGGGGCCACCGAAAAGGAGGTAACTGAAGAAACAAACTGATTTTTTCCAAAAGTGCCACTAAACTAACAAAGGTACTCATTTGGGAATGGCAAAAACCTACCGAAAATTATTGATGACCAAGTATGTAGAATCAGTCATACATAACAGTTTAGAACAGTGCACTCTGTGAGACAGACTTATAAAATAGTATTGTATGGCTGGCTAGCCTGTGAACGACGTTTTTCCCGAACCTCTCTGTTGTGTAAAATTAAATGGTTTTATAAGGTGTGTGTGTGGAGGGGGGGGGCGTAGTGCAATACAAAAGTGAGTGTGCACAGGAATTATATATGAATTGTAAAAGTATTGCAGTAAATCACTTTTAACATATCCATAATAAAATTTTATTAATCTCAATTGAAAAACCCGAGTTTGGGCTGTTTAGCGTTTCCAAAACGGGTACCCATGCATTTGTATCCAAAGAGTGTATGTTCGTGGGCATTGTTAATTTTTGCTCACACTTGTTATTATTAAATGGCACTGGTCCGACTGGGACTAAATGGCTCTCCTGTGGCACTTTGATACACTGTCTGGAATAATGTTTGATTGAAGTACATATTCTCCACGAAACTTGTAATGTTGTTAGAAAATAAGATGCTAGTGAAAATTTGAACTTCATCTGACTTTGAAATGACCCTGAACAATGGAAGTCAAGTGTGCATTTATTTTTAGGTCAATTTGCACCCATATGTTTACACCTACATCAAACAGATGAAGTGAATGGACAACACTGAAACCTGAAGATATATTTGAAGCAAAATTGTACATTTGACCTGAAAAGTTGACTAACTTTCATTAACTTTGCCAAAAGGGAAATTTTCCTAAGCACCTTGATAACTTTGAAAAAATAATAACTAGTGCTAGACACCAATAGATGAGGCTTGAAGTGTATGTATTTGTTTTTGAAGTTCATCTGAAATAATGAAATTGCAAAGAAATTAAATCGATTTAAATGCAGGGCCTTGTTTTAGATGTTGAAGATGATGGCATCCTTGCCTAAACCAGAAGTTTATCTAAATGAGCAAAACTTTTCTTAGACTTGAGATATTTAGATGTTTTGTTTTTGTTGTTGTTGCTTTTTTTCATTATATCTACTAAATTAGCCCAGAGCTGCTGGTTATACCCTTATCACTATGTGTAAAAATTAAAAGGGTACCATCATTCGTAACGCTAACCAAGAAAAATGTGCGGACCGGTACCCATGCATTTGTATTCATACAGGTTTGACCGCTTTGATCAAATCGTGATTGAGATCGATATATTCCCTTTGTTAGGGTGTAGGGCACGAGTTTTTGTTTAAATTGACAAAGGAACCACATGGAAATGTAGAGAAGGCCTAACTCAACAAAACTTAAATCATGACATGTGGAACATTTTTCATTATTGCAAAAATTAAAAAAGTTGTGGCACCTTTAGGCCAGCATGTCGCATGTTGCACAACAAAACAAAAAAAGTCCATTGGCTGGCTTTCCCCAGATCTCCAAACTGCCCAGAGTGCTAGGTGTTAAATTAGCTTAACACACAGACCACCCAAATATTCTGGGCGTCTTGAACTTGATCTGACCTCTGATTTGACTTCTCAGATCCCACGAAACCCCGGATGTTGTGACGTCACTCCCACCAAATTGATGGTGGTCCAGAGTGGGCTTGTGCAAGTTTAACTAGTCCCTGGTGCCGGCAGCCGAAAGGAGACAATCAGCTTTGTCTCGCTTGAATGGCCAGTGATTAGCCATGCATTCATCGAAGACCACTTTCACTTAGCCTTATTGCAATGATAATGGGATTAGAACTGACCAGGACTCAATAGCTGCTACTATTGAAACCGGAATGGCGGCAGGGTCGACCAGTTTAAAAAAAAGGGGGGGGGGGATCTACTTTAATAATACCGAGCAGTTTGCATAATATTATACAGTCAACTTTGTGCAGGGGAAAATGTATCGTAAATGTTATGTAGCTTGTTCTCTTCGCGTTTCGAGATTGTTTTTTTAATGTGTCAAAAGACGAAAAAGGGCCAAAACGACCTATCGAGATCAGTAAAGTGACTGTCAAGATGACTTTACTTCAAGGTCATCTTAAGGTCATTAAACATGTCTACATTTTTTCTACTATTATGATCTATCAACATGCCAAGATTCGTCAAATATAGATTTCTCTACCATTGGTTTCCTGCATATCACCTAAATATGGGTATTCTAATGCCTACTTTCGACTTCATTGGCCCCAATATGTATTTATCCTTATGGTGTTCTCTACACATGAATGTGAAAATCAATTAGCGCCCTATTTCCTGCATTTTTTCTCAGTTTTTGGTCAATATACAATTTTCTTCCAAAATATTCTACAGAAAAAATTTCAAAACCTGATTGTTTATTTTTTTGGACCCCAAAATCTATAAAAAAAATGCCAAAATAGCTGTAGTAAGGCTTGTCGTGAGTTTTATTGTTCAGTTAAGATGATCTCAAGGTCATCTCAAGGTCATCAGATATATGCAATTTCCATGCATCCCATTCGTCCATAATTGTGGAAAGTATCAATGAACAATGCTCTGCAACCAGTCGATTATGGCAAAGGTGCCCTAAGATGGCCATTTCTTCCCAGCTATGGTACGCAAGACTTAGTGTGGAGACGCTAATAGGTGTGATCATCCGTAAGATGACCTACACTCGTGTTGATTCAACATGATTGGTGAACAGCTCCCGTGGCCAGCTTGTCATAACATGCAGGGATTATCCTGTGTGGCTCGAAGACATGGAAGTAAATTTACTGCCAGTCATTCACCTTCAGCACATCCCTTGCCTGGGCTGATATCCTGTTTCTTTATGGCGAAAGGCAAGGGAAAGCAGAAGCAGGTAAGAGAGACTGGCGGTGCTGGCACTGCTACTCCATGGGATTCTCTAATGGCCAAAGGCTCGAGACCAGCGACGTTATGTGGGACTCCAGGTCAAAGTAAACACAAACCATGTCAAGATGGCCAGCCAAGTGGACATCATGCATATGAAGAGAACCATGTGTGCCTACATCAGCCAAGTTGGACAATCCAATACCCAAGGGTCATTTAGGACAAAACAAAACACTTTTGTTTCGCCAGTGGTGCCCCCAAATTTCTAAGCATGGTGAAGTCCACATGTGATCATGACTGGTAAAAAATCAGTACCGCATTGACACACTGAGGTCACACAATGGGTCAAAGAAACATGAGATGTACAAGGCTAGTTTCATGGAAGATCAGGAGGAAAGTTAGAAAGTATGCTGCGAAGTGGACAAGAACACTCAACTGTGCATGGAGAGGTATGTCAACACAGCATATTATATCCTGAAGGAATTTCCTAAGTTCCAGAAAATTTCGTGGACTGTATGATCTGCATGAGAAGAATGGTATCAACATGGGACACGCGTACAGATATGACATTCATGTCAACAATTTGTCCATGGTATATCAGAGGAAGAGAAAGAACAGATAGAACAAAATGCAAATGAGTGTGATTATATTTCCATTTTGGTAAATGGATAAACCAACACTCGTCAGACTTAACAAGAGGTTGTGTTTATATGCTTTGTCTCCTCTCCTGGTGCTGTAGAGAGCATGTTGCGTGACGTTGTTCCAGCTGAGCATGCACATGCAAAAGGCGGAAGGGCTGGCACAGTCCAGGGACTCAAAGAACTTGGTGTCAATGAGGAAAAAAATCTGCAGAAGTTGGTTGGCCTTAATTTTATTGGTGCCTTGTGATGATTGGGAAAATGGTGTGGCTACGTATATTTTATTCAAAGAGCTGTGTCCATAGGTCAAGGTGGCACATTTTGTGACACATAATTTGGATCTGGCAGTGCTTCATGTTGAGAAGGAAATGCCATTTGTCCAGTATGTAGAGGAAACAATGAAAGTCATTCTCAAATGGTATTTCTACTCACCAAATGACCTCGATGTGTTAAAAAAATTGCTGAGGTACTGGATGAGAGCATTGTTTATTTTAGTGGTGTTCATGAGGTATGCTGGTTAGTCAGCAGATACAGAGCTTTTGCAGCCATGCAGAAACACTTGTCCACAACTGATGTGCATCTGAAAGTGACTGCCACAAAAAAGATGGAGTCGAAACAAAAGCTCAGAAACATGAACTTTGTCATATCATCGCATTTTGTGTTTTATGTGATGGACATCTTGGCTGCTATCAAAACATTTTCCAACAAAATCAACTTGTGCTGGCAGATGTCATGAGAAAGCTAGAAAAGGGAATGTTACGTCTTGTACAATGACAGTCAACTCCAGGCAAAAACCTCAAAAGCTTTCATGACAATTTTGATGAGAAAACACATGTGCTACAGTGTGTCAGCTCCACAAGTATACTGAAACCAATCAGAGCAAACTGCAAGCCAGCACATGACACCTTTGACAGGGCACTGGATGCTGTCATTTCCTGCACGGACACGTGTTTTGCCCCCCCCCCTCTCCCAGGAACACCATGGAGTCTTTTTTTAAGTTTTGATCACGCACAGTGGCTATGAACATGCGATTAATGTTGTGACATGGAGATGGTGATATCAAAGCTCTGACAGGACATTTCTCTGAGTTTCTGACGGAGAATGAAGTGGAAGCTATTTGCTGGTGGCGGTTATGCATACCAGCAAGCATGCACAATTCAGTTTCCTACTCTTGCATCCATTTGCAATGAATACATGTTGTCTGGAAGCTCCCTTTTTTCTGGGTTTATTTTTTTTTTCGGGGAGGGGGGGGACGGGGGGTCTTTTGGTTCCTTTCTTGTCATGTGATAGCTGATAAGTGTCCTTGGGAACTGTCTCAGTCGCTGGCATAGCTCCTTCACGATGAATCCTGACATAGAGTTGGATGTCAGGTGGGATGCCAACCACCACTGGATGGAATACTGGGACAGCCATCTAGCATGTCATTTTTCAATGTGCTCTGCACTAAGGAGTGTCCATTCGGCATTTGTTGACGATGGATTCCTTATCAATGGCATAAGGTCCATCAGGCAGACATTAGGTCTTCAAGATGGAGGCCCTGACATGCTAAAGCACACTGTGTGCACGAGATCTCAGTGCCTCACGAGGGGGTCACTGGTTCTATAATTGAGGCTCAAAGCCTCACAGTTGAGGCCCAGGCCACTTTGGCCAGGCCTTGTGGCCAGGACCAAATTGGTCCTTGAATTGAGGTCCTTTTGGGGGATACAAAGTCTACCACAGATTTTCCATGGAAGATGGTTGGGCATTCCTGTGCAAAGGTCTCTTCCACTTCCGTGGTAGATCCTTTGAGCAGATCTGTGGTGAGTGGCTCTTCATAGCCTGCTTGTTAAGCAACTGGCCTTGAGTTGGTGGTCACGCAAAAGGGTTGGATTTTTTTTTATCACATGTGCTGTGACCATCAAGGGGGTAAAGCAGGGTATGGCAGAGTAGCAGGGAGCAGTGATGCAGAAGGTGTCACCTGGCATCAGGTAGGGCCCAGGTGAGGCCTTCCACATCATTGCTTGCTGTTGCGCCACTAGGGTTAGCTTCCCGGGCTCTGCAAGGGCGAGCTGTGCCTCTCCAGGTGGATGCCTCTGTCCAAATCTTGTTGAACAAAATTGAGGCCATGTTTGCCCCTTTTGGCGAACGTTTAGAGAGGTTGGAGTGCTCTATTTCCTCTGAGTAGCATGTGAGCATTCCTCTTTTCTCCACTCCTTCCAAGAAGCCTTGCCCGCTTTTGAGAGTGGCACCGAGTCTTAACCGAGATCAGCTGCACCTAAGCCTAAATTTGCTAACACAGTCAGGGTGGTAGCCTCCATTTGTACATCCTACAGTGGCAGCGGCTGGTTTGCAGGCCTTTTGAGGCCTCCTTCTACATAGTAGGCATAAATGGAGAGGATTCTAGCATCACTGTGATATTTGGGGAGGGAGATGTGTTGAACCTGTTGCCACTCTCTCCCCTGTCTCATTCCCCTGAACACGAGTGTTTACACTACCACCATGTTAGGGAGAAGAAAAAGAAGAGAGGAAGAGGAGGCACTGCCACTGTTGTTCCTCTCCTTGCAGAAGGAAAGGTGTAGCAGCAGAACCAGTGTTCGAGTACTTCACCTACTGAGTCTCGGCCTCATCCTAACTGATAAAATCCATTGCAATCTCAGCAAGTGCTGTGCAATCCGGTCAGGCTAGGAAATCACAGTTATAAATCCTTCTTTCATCATTTTAGCCTTTTCAGTCATAAAAATCAGCATTTTCGTGTTTTAAAATTTAGTGAAGAGCATTTATCAGCTAAAAATGTCACAAAAGTGCAACTGAATTTACTTATATAACTCCCAGCACACTTTTGGTACTGGAATAAGACACAATATTTGAATGTTAGCTTGATAAAGGTGTATGAAATGCCCTCTGTTCAGGGTCATATCATGTACCTCCTCAACCTATAATTTTTACCTGGTCCGGCACACTGTTAACCTTCGTGACCACTAATGCAGCAACCCTGTGGTACAGGAAACCTGATGTAGCTAACCTTATTTAAACATAGTCTACAGCATGCTGAAAACACAGGATTTTTAAAGCTACAGATTATCTCTTTTGGGATGCTCAACCAATAAGTCACACTTGTAGCCTACGACTTCAATGTGATGGAAAAATGTTATGATTAGAAAGGCGCCCTCTTCGGGCCAATGCATAAAAAATATGTTGGTCAGGGTTACATCCCCTGCCAGCTCCAGACATTGTGGTACAAATACATCAAAAAACTGTTTGAACTTCAGGCTAAGCAGATGAACTACTTGAACCACTCCTTCTTATTCTATTTATTAAATTATTAGCATTTTTTACAAAACAAACAAAAATTCGCAAAACATGATCAAATAAAACATAACTCGGTACTATATTGTTTGAGTGCATATAGCTGCACACAAAACGGTACATATGTACAAGGTTAAGTCTTTTAACCTGTTTTTCTCAAACGATTAATCCCTAGGAAAATTATAACATTTGGTACCAAGTCACTGTGCTGTAAAGAATTTAATACATGAAGGTCATTGAACAATATAGTTAGTGACCCACTCACATGCTTAACTAGCACTAATAGACGAGAGTGGGAGAAAGCTAAAAACAATACTAATTATCATGTTGTACATCAGACTCTACCTTAACACTAGGTTTGGCCATTTAGACCCTTTCCATACACCATTAACTCATAGCACTTGAATATAAATAATCAGTGACTCAACATTCTATGACTCATATAAAAAAGAAACTCTACCCAAATCATTGCTAAAGTGTTGGCAGCAACAGTGAAAGTGTAAACTGCATGTAGGGCTAGAAGTCCACCCAAATGTTGCAATGGAAAGAAAAATACTGGGAACAAATTGAACATTTAATGCACTGAACCTTGTAAACATGCCTTAGTTTCTGAAAGCCACAAAACAGTATTTTGCCCTTATTTAAAAAATATATTTTCCAGTCATAACTAGCTGTATAATTTATGATCATCCTTCAATGCAATGGAGCTGGGGATTCATATTCCCTACTGTATATAATTCTATCTGCTTTGCAGTACGTCTGGGGCATACGATTAAAAGTGAATTTTTTCTTCAAATATACTATACAACCTACCTACTCAGTCCCTGGGGTTTTGATAGGGTCTTTGATATTGCCCAGTCTCAATGAGTAGGCTTTGGCTGCTTATTATTTACTCTGGCAATGCAGTTTTGTGATCTACACTTAGTCCTGGGAATGATAGGCTTCAGCCTGGACGTTTTGAATATGAAATAGGTTTTCAATTTTCCATCAGTTTGTTTACATTCAGTTGGACCATTATGTTTGTAATGGCCCATGTGGGTTTGAAGTTTTCCCTCAGATTACCTCTCCCATTATTGCAATTTGATGATTGATTGGCCTTGTTTACTAAAGGGAACCACCAATTCGGATAATTAGTTACAGTTGACAGCTGGATTGTTTAATAGTGATTGACATGGGGGCTTTTTTATTAGCTCTTTGTACTTTAGGACGCTTTAGATGGCTGCTATTCCAAGGAGTTAGAGACCTACTCCAGCCCTTAATGTTGCAGAGGCACTTTTTTCAAGGACATCAAATATTAACCTGAAATATTCATAACTTCTTTGGTGTTTTACAGCAACATTTTATGCCAGCAATGCACATATTTCTATACATATTCAGTGTAGATTGAAGGCTGTAACTACGGACTGGTAATGTTTTTGCGAAGCATTCAGACACACAGAGATGGTCACGGTACTTCTAATTGAAGTGTCCAGCTACAAGCCAGTCAGCAAAATTCAAGGTCCACACCAACAAGCTCACGCAAACCGAATACTAAATTATTGCAACATTTAAATTGTGCATAAGAAAAAAATTCACTGAAAAATCGTAAACAGGATATTGAATATATTTGAACACTGTTTGTGGACACTTCACTGTCACACCTGGCATTCTGGTACACATAAAAGCAAAACAAAGTGCACGCAATATCCTAGAGGAACACATTTTTTATACCAACTGTCTTCAGAAGTACATTTGAGGTGTTCTCGGGAGTAGTGAAATCTTTTGTGGTATATTATGTTAAAGTCTGTAAATAATATGCAAATATATCTGTGAGGCTGCAGTGTAATAATATGTTACGCACATGAATACTCTGTCACATTTCCTTCATCATTTCAACATATATGGTCATTTGGATTACATTCATCAACAACAGCTAACAGAAACTTGTTGCCTTATTATCGCATCAAGTGCCTGATGTAATATATAATAACCACATGGTAAAATTTAATCACCTCCTGACCCAGTGAAGGCCATGAAGTCCCAGGTATCATCTAGTCTCCCAAGTATGTAGTCTATAGCAATAATGATAACCATACAAATGATAAAATAATGCATGTCTAACTGATATGCCTGAATTCACATTAATTGGAATCTGGATCGTAGTCCCTAGCGTATGTCCAATATCCAGTGTCAGGACGCACCCATCAAGGGTGCACAAAGCCAGATTCATGCAATGCTCAGTCATTCTCATGTAAACGTGGTGCACAGAAGATTGTCACAAATATTTCAGATTGTGAGAATGCATTTAGTGGACATTTCCTACAGAGCTATCAGACGTGAGATTGCCTTTCATCGTTAAGTTTTCCGTAGACTGGTAAAAAAAATACGACAGAATAACAACGTGAAGGACTGGCACACTCAGGACGGCAATTCTAGACATCCCAACGTGAGGAAATGGACATGTGATCCACGCTGCTAGAGACATTATCAGTATAGATAAGCTGCAGCAAAGAGCCAAAAGAGAACCATTTTGTTCTATGAGCTTTTCAAGGAGGGCAAGAGATCACAGGTACACAAACTGTATTGTATTGACATTACCCTGACATACCTGATACTTTTCACAGCTATTGTTCTAGTACACCAGTGTCACCCGTCCTTAAATGACTATAATTGTGATTATAAGTATGACATTCTACTTTTATGTAGTCAAATACACTTGACACAGCAGACATTCTTCGATGGCCATACCAGCATTGACAGGTATTCTGGGTTCACCAAATCTGTGTTAACAAACGTTACACTTGGCTCCATGGTGGCCCCCAATTTCACCCATATGCCCTATCCTTTCTGTGAATATTGCGTCCTCTATTTGGTTATGGAGGCCTGCTATCATACGATGGGAACCCCATCAGAAACACCTTTACTGTGTGTAAAGAGACCTGTGGAATTTTTTTTTTTTGTGACCTCTCAACACACATTAAGTGGCCAATGTCTCTCCATCTCAACATAACACTATTCAAGTCCACAGACATAAAAATACCTGGAGATGTCCACCATGTTTTTGGGAGACATGCCTTTTCACAACACAACAGTTTCGTCAACTCCTGCATGTGATTACCCTTCTTTTGATGAGGACGAGGACTTCTTGTTACAATATGCCAAACCAGAGCTTTCTAGCATGGCTGAGTCACAATTACTTACCAAGTTGGATATAAATTGTTTCCTCTATATGGACGATATCTTGTTAAACTGCTCCAAAGCACAAGTGGCACTGGATCGGGACAAGGGTTTACATAGGTCCCAAGAGCTGCAAATTCCAATCAAATATGCCAAATCATGACTGCAACTGGTCCAACAAATAACTTATCTCGGATTACGTTTGGATTTATCCCAAGCAGAATTTTCTTCACAAATAGAATGTGCGCAGGATTATTATGAGTGTTGGACCTCTGCCAAAATGTTCCATTGTCAGAAAAAGAGTGACAACGTGCCCGAGGCATTATCCAGTTTTACGTGCAGACTTTGACCTGGCCAATTTATCCAGTAGCTCATAGTATTTTTTTTCAAAAGGGCACATATTGCAAGACTTATTATGAGCAAAAATTAGCACGGAAATTGTTTACTTCTCCCACGGAAACAATTTACGTGGATACAACGCCAGTTTCCATTGGTATTGTATGCACGCATGGAAATATGGCTATACGCTTAACTTATGAGGCACCAATAATAGACACTGAAGCACTGGCAGTCATGATAGCCTGCCAACAACATAACAAGCGGGTTTAAATATACACTGACAATACATGCGTGATGTATGGATACAGAAAGCGTAATTCCAAAAAAAATTATCAATGCAAGCTTTGATCCATTACTTGTGGCTCACGGGACTTAGTGCCTCTTTTCAGATTTCATATATTTATACAAAGAATAACCTGGCGGACATTGTGTGTAGAAGTGTTCTAAAAATTGTATGATATACTAACTGTTTCAGATGTATTAATTTGTCAAATGGTTGCTCTATTATCTTGATGTAAGATTAACCAAAACTAATTGGGGAGCTTAATCATAAACCCAGTAATCTCATTAGCACCTTATATCTATATAAGGGAATTGTCTAGGTACAAACTTTAGTTGACTCAAAATTCCTGAATCCAAGGTAGACCTTCAGGCTTATAATAAAGAATTATAATTTTCCTTACACTAATCACAGGAACGTACCAAAATATAAGTTACTTCAAAATCAATAGGGTCAAAGAGGCGTACTCTGAAGGCAATTTGTGTAATGGTTGCTGATGCCATCGGCATAGGCAGAGACCACACAAATGCAAAAAAAATTACAGATGGTATCTTCTCGTTGTTTAATTAAGAATACTGTGATGGAGAGAAAAAAATATCGGTTTTGCAAAATCTTAATGATGTTGTAATCCAATTATTAACCATTTTTATTAAACAAAATGAGACGCATTCAGCAGCCTCTTTTTTCAAAATTAGGTCTTCAGTGGATCAGTTCTAGATCACCTCAGGAGTCCGACACAGAATGCCCTGAAGCCAGGGTAATACAGGAAATTATCCCAGTTTTGACAGAATCCTTGGCTTCTGATTGGTTAATCGCTATGGTACACTCTTTGTATTAACCTTATTTGTGCATTAATTACTGCAAAGGTGAAATACAGCACGATTCCTGAAACTGACCGGGGAATACAGCGGTATTCTCGTAACTGGCCGGGGAATACAGCGGTATTCTCGCTGTATCTCCCTATCTGGTTAGTGCATCGATCAGCCACCAGAAGTCTCTGTCATGCGATACAAGCCTTGACGCGCTGCAGACGACAACATGATGGCGGACTGTGAAGTGAACTGCTGCAGCAGCGGGTCTAACATGTGTATTTTTGGGCATGAAATTACATCATCAAAAATGGGATAAAATCGTCATTCACTGTTTTAGTGTGAAATACAGGAAGTATATCCCCCAAGACAGCTGTATTACCCTCGACTTCGCCTTTGGTAATACAGATGTCTTTGGGGGAGACACTTCCTGTATTTCACACTAAAACAGTGAATAACTAATAATATGAAGACACTGAAAGACGGATGAAAGATTTATTTCAATGAGTTAATCATCAAAGCCGTTTGTTCAGAGGTATGCTCATTGAGCATCCTTACCATACATAGTGGTTTGAAGTGATTTGTATTGTGATAATATGAATCTCTTGATGTGCTGATGTAGTTTATATGTATGACTGCATGTGTGACACTATGATTAGCTACTAGTATATCATTAAGATTTTTTTTTGGTTGCTTGCGTCGGCAAAGTCATTTTACCTGAATAATTAACCAGGTGTGGTCATGCACACGATATATTTCCATCAGTCAAAAATACATACACGCACTAAATAGACACGATACATCCTCATATTTGTAACCATATCTACGGTATGTTACATACACCCATACATACATGTACACATGTAATACGTACATACATATTATGGTCTAACCTGTCAGTTATGGTATTTCACCATACCCATCACAGAAAAAAAGGTATTGGACATTTTCAGTCTTTGTACCCAAAAAGTGATCAAACTTTTACTTTTCATACCAGAAGATGGGTGATATGTTTCTTTTGCAAATGATAACAATACAATCAATTAAATTGATACTCACAGGAAAGCAATTTAACCTGCTCAGTCCAACATCCCCATCTCTTCTATTTTCCAAAATACCATCCTTTTAAGGTGAAATTGTGAATATTGTTGCACGTTATAAGCGCAAAAAACATTATACAAAATCCGCTTGTCCTCATCATATTGTCCCAAAATACTTCAAGCACCGGTCCATTATATTAAATATACATTAGTTAGCATGGCGTTTGCTGTGTTTCGCAGAAAGTAAAGTACATAATTTAAATTTTCATTGATTATGTCGGTGTATGGCTTTTTGGTAAACTGTCGTACCGCAGGACAGCTTGTCTGAACTATGGTTCTGTTCTGTATGCAGCGTGGCATGGTCCCTGGCAAAATGACAGGTACCCTACTCAATAATTACTCTGCTTGGAACATATATTGTGAGACTAGCTTGGACACATGTGCATATCGTCAGCTACTCCGTCCACACCGTTTATATCAGGTAACTTGCTTTATGAAAACTTAGAACTTGTAATTCTAAAATTATTTAGTTTCATACCTTATCGTTATAATTATGTTTGATATCATTGTAGTCCTTGCCACCCCAATGATTATCAATTTTCTCATTGGCACTGATTGGTATGCTTTGTTCACTTTAGGATGGATTTAACAGTGGGAGTCCTGGGATATTTCCACTGCCAGGGTAAGTGAAAGCCTTGCTCTGTTGTTTATAAGAAATATATAATTGAATACATGTGTAAAGAGTGTTCCATTTATCAACCAATTTTTTATTAAAAGTTATTATTAGTATGTAAATGGTTCTACTCTGCCAGGCACTAATAAGACACTGTTAGTGAACATATTTTTTAATATTTGTAATAAGCGAACACACCACAAAATTTGTAAGCATCCTGGCGTTACACATTAAAGAGTTTCTGCTAAACTTAGTCGGTGCAGGTTGATTATGCGCTAATAGGTGCAGTGAAGCTGTCTTCCTCATCAAGGAACATGTTGAATTATATCAAGTGTACACTTAAGATTCAAACATTAACTCAGCAGAAAATCATTCTGCCTCTTCTGGTTAAGAGTGTGACTATAACACCCTCTTAACCATTAAGTCAGTGAGTCTTCGTGCTGCTGGGACACTGCAGCTACTAAACCCACTCTTAACAGTTAAGAGAGTGAGTCATCAATGCCTCTTTGGACACTCCAGCTAATTACCCAAGAGTGAGCCAAGAGTTGTTTTCAAAATATGTATTATCTTTGATAACTTGAAGACCATAATGCATTTAAGACGCGTGACACAACATGGCGATGTAAGGGGGACATTGTAAAGACCAAAACATTGGTGTAAGTTTTTGCAGCTTTAAATCAGCAAAACCCTTCGCTATGTGTCGAGTGAAGTGAACTGAAAGAAACTTTTACAAGTCAGTAAACAGATTATATGACACGCGTCGTTGCTTGTACATCTTTGGAAAATCAGTCGATTGCAGAAATGACGTCCTTTGTGCATTCAAAATTGTATTATGTGTACTGGGTGAAGCTAATATTTACAGGACACGCAACACACAAGTGAAAAACGATCACCCTGATGTGCAAAATAAGAAGGATGAGGGATTGAGGCCACGTAAATATTAACAGCACACACACCAAAGCATGCAATGACATCATTGCACGAAATGAAAGGAGGGCTGATCACATGCCACCTGAAATACCCGTGACCCCGCTCCGCTTCTTTAATACCCACGACAAAAGAAATATACAAATTGACAAAAGAGACTCAACTCTCAGTTAAATAGGAAAATAGTACAAAATATTTGGCTCAAGCCTAAAACAACATTTCCAGAATAAAATGAAATAAACAAACAAACAAACCCCCTCTCCCCCAAACAGACCTCGCACCTTTATGTCCACTGCAAATGTCTTAAAGACATAAAGAAAGCTCTTCTGATGCGGAATGTTTGAGTGGGTCAATAAATCCATAGTTTGTTTCGATATGTTTTCACAAGTTAGCATGCTTGAGTTAGCACGGTAGTCCTTTTTAGGTTTGTAGCATGAACTATCGGTTTTATTCAGATTTTCAGTACCAACTATTGGACAACAGTGTAAAATCCAAGCTTTTTACAACAACCACAGTTGTGCAACTGTTGTAGATTCTGCAAGGATATTGCTGTCATAATAGCCACAAATGAAACGTGACAGGAGCACATTTGACCAGAGTGGCAACAAGTTTGTGATTAAACGTTTCCAAGTAAATGAAGAGGTTATCTGACTGACGTATGTAAAGTGGTATAGGGTTGTCCCCTGATTAAAAATGTGTGGACATGTCTATTCAAGAGTAGATTTTCTGGGTTGAGGTGCGGCGAGATGAGGAAATTCAACAATTAAGTAAGACCCGGTGCATAAGAAACCGTCCATACGCTAGCAAAACCATCTGACCATACGCAGAAAAAAACATATTTGATCTTACTGGTGCTGTATTATTTATGTCCATATTATGTAATACTTTACACGATGTGGCATTGTCATGAGAAATCTATACGTAATACTGATCTGCGAAAAAATCACAAAAAATACTGAAAATTGAAACAAATAAGTAAATTGAAGAATTGTCTATAAAAGATCTCTCCCCGAAGGAGGTAGTCTTATCAAACATGACTTAGAATCCTCACAAAGATATTCACATCTTCCAACAGCAGTTAAATATCGGCCGCCAATTATAAAGAAGTGTGTCTAGTAAACCCTAATAAAAGGATCAATTTGACCAATGTTTTTATAGAAAAAATTACCTGAGTCCTTAATCTGTCAAACTGAATCCCTCTTCCCCTTTTTTGTCTGTCTGCGCGCCTGATCACCCAAGCGCGAAGCGCTTGGATGATTTGGCGCGCAGGCAGGCAAACAGCGAGGGGAATTCGGTTTAGACAGATTAACGATGAGGGTTATTTTGTATTTATCCCCCACGGTCCATTGAAAAAGAAAAAAGTCCATTTATATCACTTGTAACATTTTATTTCACCACATTACATGGGACTTTGACACAGTCATGCCGCACGCACGTATGAATATAAAATTTAAACAATAAAGAAAAGCAGTCGACCACAGGATTTTTTTGAACGGCCGTCGCTTCGGACAAAAAAACCTGGCGAAAAGACACTTTTTTGTTATTTCTATATGAAATTAATTTGGTGGAGAGGAGTACTGGAAGCTCACGTTGACTTGGAATGTTGCACCAGCAAACATTGCAAAGTATGCACCCGTGGAGCTCAACTGACTTTTGGCCGTCAGATTGGCCCCGTCACTGATGGCAGCATTGTTAGCATTGCCGGAAGGAACGGGGCGATGGCTCCCTGCCTCGCCAGCTGGGACAAACGATGAAGACAGAGTCTGGGGAGTGGTTTGGAAAGATGTTAGACTTAGAGGTCTCTGAAAAGAATAATATCCCTAGATAAGGCTGCACGTGGCGTGCATTAATTTCGACTTGCTGTTGCATAACTGTTCACCGACTGCGCATTTTTGTGCTCGATCAGCTGTTGAATAATAGTTAGCGGGACACTTGGATGTAAAAGTCGACCGCACCTCGTGCGTCTTGCAGAGTGGTTCTTTTTTTTTTCTGCCAGTCATCAGTCCTGCATTTTGGCCCTAGTTTTGCATCACAGAATCCAGTGTATTCTCACGCATTGGCTGGGATTTATACCACGGACCATCAGGTTTTCGGCCGTGATTTATGACAAGGTACTGCCCCTTAAAAAAAATCCTGTTTCTCATCATTTTTGTTCAAAATTAGGGGAGGGAGGAAGGTTTTTTTTTTTTTACGAACACTGGAATACCTAGACAAGAACATTCTTGGTGTCAATGGGTAGCTTAAGTATTATATATATTCGCGTTCACTTATTATAATAATAAATTAGCTGGGGGGCAGGGGGTTAAAATATCCAATTTCAATGGAACTACATTGTAAAGAAAGGCATGTCATTATATCAAAGAAAAAAATTATGATCTGAAAGTACCCAATATAGTATATATAACATTGGTTCAAATTGCAACTGCACGATCGGTTTGCAAACTTGTTGCTCCAAGTCAAGTGTGCATCTAGACGGCATTTATGAGAAAAAAAATTATGGGGCGGGACCAAAAGTCACGGCAGGCAGTGATGAGAAACAGGAAGTTATTTTTAGGGGCCTAATAAGGCGAGTTTGGATATACCAAATATGGAATTGATTCCTTCCATATTTGGAAAAGCATATCTCTGATTTTACAAATATGGTAAAAAGTAGTTCCACCCATAGGGTATGGTCACCAATATCACATGGGCTACATCCCATGGGTTTTCAATGTAATATGGTACAAAGTAGGGGATAAATGCATTCATTTATCGTTTCATTCACAAATAACTAAATGAACCAACGACGAACCCCCGCCCCCCCCCCCCCCCAAATAATAATAAAGATAAATGATCAGACTTCAAAACGAATATATTAATAAATAATAAATAAACGATCCTTTCTTTACGTCTCTATATACCCTTTCAATTTGTTACAAAATATCGTTTTATGCCTCGTGTGAATGACTCCTAAGTCACAACTGATTACAAAGTTAAATTGCAAAAGAGCGCGTTGTCATACCTTCTGATTCACACACGTGCCTTTGGCGACCCTTACCAGCCAGGAAATCATACTGTCCGGAGCTCTGTGTCTTGTTAGCAAAAAAAAAAAGAAAAAAAAAAAAAAAAGAAAAAAAAAGTTAAAGAAAAAAAAATAAACGAAAAAAAGAAAAGAAAAAGAAAGAAAGAAACACAATCATGTAGACATATGTAACAGGAAGCATAAGTTCGATTAAAAGTAGCTCTTGGCTCATTATTTCAGCAAGAGGCTGTGTCGGTTAAGCAAACTCAAGTATATTAATTTTTTTCTATACTGCATATCAGTATACAAGGTGTTATTGTTAAAACCGAATTTATCCTATGTGTGGCAAACTTCAGACAGACCATCGGTCCTACTCTTTAAATGGCGCGCATGACATGCAAAAGATTAGGTCTGCTTGATCTAAGAACCATTCCCACGGTCGCCTTAACCTAGTTTTTGCCGTAGTATCTATATATAGTCTCGGGAAACTTCCGGTCAGCATATGTACGAATGATATTCCATACTCACATCCGGTCAACCAATTGCCGGACTAATCTGTATTTCGTACTTCCGGTCCACCTAATGACTTTTTTTGAACCTGGTCCACCTATACTTACGATTTTGCGTAACCAATTAAAAGGAGACCGCATATCTTGTATACTTTGAAATATCATATTTATGATATTTCTGATTTAATCAAATTAATAATTAGCTGTCATTCAATAGAAATAATATATCATTTAGAATTCATCATACCTATACTACAAAATATCTGTCGGTCTCCATATTGCAAGATATCCGCCACATGTAACAGATACAAGACATAGACCAATGTGTACACGGTGTAAACTCGGATTTTTTATCTAAGGTGAATATGATGGACATTTTTTTTTGTTTTGTGTGAGTTTAGGTGTATATACATTTGATACATACATATAGAATGTATGTATGTGCAGTAAAGATGTTTCAATTTCGTAATTTTCCTCCTGGTCATTTGGTATCCGTTCATTGGGGATGCACCAAAATACAAATAAATTGAAGCTGGTAAAACATCATAATTTTGAAGATTACAACATTTATATCTTGTGTTTTTGCCTACTTAGCATACATCATAAATCACAATCGAGATAAAAGAGCTATGCTCAGATAAAGTAAATGTACTATCCCTTTTTAGCCCCATGAAGTCAAAAGTATTCACGTGCACATCAACAAACTTGACATTTTTGAAAAGGTCAAGATTCAGAGATTACAAACAAATCAAAATTGTGGCTTTTTTATTCAAA
This sequence comes from Hermodice carunculata, assembly GCA_964020975.1. NCBI lineage: Eukaryota > Metazoa > Annelida > Polychaeta > Eunicida > Amphinomidae > Hermodice > Hermodice carunculata. Next base: position 26,531,574 of record OZ026618.1, read on the forward strand.
TTGTTGTAAAAACTATATTTTCTTTGATCAGAAAGCATATTGTAACATGGATGTACAGAAGTTGAAATAAATGCTTAATTTGAGGCGAAAAAGGAGTCCCATAGGATTGTTTTGTTTGTTTTTGTTTGTGCAGTTACAGTGTTTCAAAGCTGCTGCATTTTTCGTTATGGATTTAAGACTTAGCCCTCCATAATTCCAAAACAAATATCAATTTTAACCAGATATGCTGGGAGTAATTGAAGTTAAACACATTACAATTTGGTTCATCCAGTAAAACTTACCTCACATTTGCACACCTATGCTACATCATAATTTCAAAGCAAAGATATTCTTTACACAACAATTATAAGCAAACAAATCAAGATTTATTTTATTTAGGATCTGTTGCTTTCTCACAAGTACATACTTAGCTTAAGGTTCACATATATATTTGTCACTCCTACATGGCCAAAAAAAAACTGAACAGTAGCCTTCTTTGACTTCCTTAAAGGACACTCACCGTTTTGGTAATGTATATCTATCTCTTAACGGTTACTCATGTGTACCATCTTCGTAGCCAGAACAGTAAGAGACTGCACAGCCCGACAGCTGCGAAACTGTTCTAGGAAGGAACTAACAAAGAGTAGGACTTATCTATGTATTAAAAGGTGCACACAGTGGTTTATCTTGGGAAAACAGGACGTTCAGAAAGAAATAAGTTTAAGAGTAATCATTTACACTTTTTTCGAACAGATAGGAAGCTTAAAATATTAAATTTTCATTTTATTGGCAGAAAAGGTGTTATTTTTAGATTGCTAAGCAGCATACAATATACCTGTGTGCCTTGATGCAGAGCTTTGTTCCATACTAATGTAGGATGGAGAGTAGGATTGCAGTTATCATAGCAGTCACGTATTGCTATACTCTCATACATAATGTACATGTATGATCTATTACCAATGGAATAAATACAAACACGCATATTTAATAACAGCAATAACAATTTTTATTGTTTAATTGACGAACAGTATTGAATTACAATCTTCAGCACCGTTTCAAACGATATTCATTCTTACTTTTATGATTGAGGGTATACAATTTAAATCACTCTGAAGAAGTCAAAACATATATCTTATTGCAGCACAGAGCCGCAAAATTTTGTGTTTCTATCATGTAATGTTTCAAAGAGCACTCAGGGGTTCTGGAATTCCTGGACATCCCATTCAGGGGCGTCATTAGGCTGATATCTCTTTGGCTGGCCTCCATCCTTTCTGTTAACAATTGTATCACCCGATATATGGCTCTTTCTTCGTTTAGCCACAGGGCTGTCCAATTCATGGAACCATTCATTCAAGAAACCAATGGTACACCGTGATGTTTATCTACTCATCTTCACTATCCACCTCGGAGTCCGACTCTTCAATGTTGATATAGTATGTGCTCTCCGGGGAAATTTCAAGGGATCTCTGTCTCGCTCTGAAAGGGACTCCTCCTTATATTTATGAAGTGTTGATATCCTCCTTAGTCTGGCCTGCAAAAACACGTTCATAGCATACACATTTAATGGGCACCTGGTATTTCATTTTACAAACCTTATAGCTGCTATATATACATGCTCTCATAACGTGAATGTCGTGATAATGAAATGCTCAAGCTTTTTTTAAAAGCATTTTCTTTTTCACGAAAATGATGCCAAATTAGTCAAACGTCTCTTTCAGGGGAAATCTTTGCTTACTATGACGTTGCGAGAAGGTTCTTAAATGAGCTGTGAAAAAAGGGTCGTTAAGCAGATGCAAGGGTCAAAAATCTTTTTTCGAAACGCAATCAACAGTAAAAGGCTTTTTGGACAATCCTCAAAGCTGCCTCGCTTCTGGTTAAAGTTGTAAGTGGTCTATATACCCATATTGACCTAAATTTCTTACACTCGTGCGTCTTTGTCTCCTCCTTTGCTTGTTCTTGTCGAGATGATATTTATTTTCGATTTTCTCTGCCTCATTCATTTGGTGGACTTAAAGTGTATCCTGCACAGCCCGGAAAGAATAAATGATGTCTCTTTGTTTCTTTCAATCTATCATTCTTTCCATATTCTATTATACATATTTCCTCTCTTATTTATTATGCAGAAATATATTATGAAGAAAATTAAGCAAATTAAGGGCTTTAAATCATAAACCTTGAAGATATCAGTAAATAGTGCAGTTCATTTTCATATTAACAAGTAAATCTAGGCTCAGACCTAGAACATGCAGCTTAAATAAAATATAATGTTGGTTTAGCAAAGCAGTTTACGTTTTAATAAACTGTTTGAATGTAGTTGGAAGTATATGTGTAAATTGGTGTGTGTACTCTCACAATAACAAAAAACATCCTGGCATTGCCAACAAATTTGCTATGATTTTATTCAATATCAGTTTAAAAGTCCAGATTAGGCCTGTGATGTTCCTTTCACTTACTCCATAGGATACAAAGCTCATCTCATGGCAATATCCTACCCTGTACAGTTCGCCGGAGACCATTCTGGTCTCGGAAGGATACCGGCTCTCGGGGGAACTGTACAGGGTAGGATATTGGTCTAACCATGGAATAACCTATAACTATACTGCCCTAAGTGTGTTTTTGAAGTGGTTCCACTTGCTTATATTAATGGACGATATGGTGATTGTCACAAGCTGCAGAGATCATGCCACACAGAAAATGGATGTGCTGATTAATTTTTGTAAGTCATCAGGAATGGCAATTATTGGTAATAAAATTAAATTCATGGTGTTGAATGGTGATAATAATGATAAGCGATCTTTTCTTATCCATATAATTTCTTTACATCATTGCTTTAGTTATATTTGTTTGGGAAGCACATTCACTCGTGATGGTAATGTGGTTACAGCAATAAAATAATATGTAAAAGAAAAATGGAACATCTTTGGGCAAGTTAGTTGTATTTTATTTAAAGTCTGCAGACATGCCATGCTTTGTGAAAAGAAAAGAATTGGATGCTGCTTTTACTGCATCAATTCTGTATTGGTGGTTGAATGCTAGATGAAAAGTAGAAAAGCTATAAATATAAGAGCCATCAAGTGTTTTTGGGGTGTGCGAGCTAGCACTCCAAATAACTTGGGTTTAGTTGAGTTGGAATACACAGCTCTTAAAGTATTTCTACAAGGAAGGCAGAGACATTGTTTGGAAAAGGTGGTGCCAGCCAGACAAGGCATCAAGGATCACCCTTTTATGTCTGCACTCAGGCTTAAGTTGACACACACTGTTGGTGGTAAAAATAGTAATTACATTAAAGAAATTCTGCTTTATAATGGCATCTAAAAAGCTGCATGGACAACATTTCGTGATAATGTGTCTTATTCTCAATGAACCAAGTTTGTTACTCACAGAAGTATTACTCCTGGTTTTCGACCAAACAGTATTTACTTGAGTATAGATTTTATAGTGTCATGTGCCAGAGTATGAGTATCTAATAGTTTTCGAGTATCATCACATAGTCTTAGGATTCAGACAGGCAGCTGGATGAGGCTGCAAAGAGAGCAAAGATTGTGTAGGTGTGGTGAGATTCAGGACAAACTCATGTCATACTTCCTGGTGTATAACTTGGGCTTAGGCATTAAAAGTTAAATGATACATCCATTTATAAAAGCACCATAACTGGCAACAATGGATATATGTTTCTTTGCTTAGGGGACACACTTCATATACAAAGCAGAATAGAAAAATGATTAATTTGTCTATCTACTGATAGGAACTGGCATGTATTTCATGGCGCTTACTCAAAATGGCGCCCGTGCATAAGCCTCATTACGTCACTTTGAGGTTTGTTCTGATGAACACAGGCTCATTTCAACATTTCAGTGTAGCAATAAGTAGCTTTGACGAATGCCTCATTATATCCATAGCTTCAGTGCTTATTATAATCATCGAAGCCAGTAAAGCTATGACTATGGGGGCAAATCGTTCTCCTGTTGGTCACGAATTTCGTTTTTCCATAGATTAGCTGTACATGCATGCGTTATATTCAGGTATTTTTACGAATAATATCCACAGCTGATGTACAATATCAATTGATTTACATGCATCTACTGTAATAGGCAGAACATTTTGAATGTAAACAGGTACAAGACGAAAACGAAACGAGAAAGGAAATCAAAATGCAATGAAGCAAGAGACAGACAACAAGCTTTTCGTTTATGTCATTTAAAAAAATCCAAAGAATGACCTAATTCCTTAGTTCAAAATGCAATAAAGCAAGAGACAGACAACAAGCTTTTCGTTTATGTCGTTTCTAAAAATGCAAAGAATGACCTAATTCCTTAGTTCCTCACAAATGTTACTTTCATAAACAGGAATTAGATTATAGCAAATATATGTGCATGGGCAAAGCAAAACATCTGAGACAGTAAAAGTTATACAGAATATGGGTCATCATTAATATGAGTTAGTCTTTTCAGGAAGCATTAAGCATGTTTTCAGTAACTTTTGTGCGAGTAAAGATTTATGCCTCTCGCATGGGCTGTTGAGGCAGGTGACTTGCTCATCAATCATTAGAATCGCCTTAACATAGTTTACTGCCAATAACTGCAGCTCCATCATATTTACAAATACAGAGGAATCAAATTGGCTTCAAATGATACCAACATATGACATCATTTAAATCATCATGGGGGGTTGAGGATACGGTGACAGTGGAAAATATTTTCAATCTGTTCCTACTTTATTTAAAAACGTTTGCTGCTATGCTATTTTGGATCATACCTTTTTATGGAATATATTCCACTAATTCGAAGCCAGCATATGTTCCACCCTGCTCCCTCCACATTAAATGGCCACATAAATGTGCAAAATTAAAATAATATCTAACTCATTTTGCTCCTGTCTACACCTATGGGCATATTATCTACTTCATTAAGCTCTATACCTAAACCTTTCTTTAAAAAAAAGTAACTCATAGCCGTTATGTGTGATTCGACTTTAAAATACGCAAATATTTCAAAATTACTTCCAAATGATACTGTTATATATTGATTGTACCTTCATAGCGTCTGTTGTTGTTTACAAGGAATCCAACAAAATACCAAATCTCTTTTACACACAAGAAAATGGTAAAAAAAAATAAGTTAAAGAAAAAGAAAAGACAGCATAAACTTGATTTTATAAAAATGTCATTGTGCCTCGAGAGATATATTGCTTTAGTGTACAACATATATTCCTACCATAAAACACGGCAAAATGATTGCAAAAGACACATTTAGCCGATTGTCTCCAATTGTCTCCAATAAGCATTATTCAGAAGAAAAAGTAATGCTCCAAATGTCGCTATTCTCCCATATATTTTGGCCTGATAAGTATGCAATATGGGCAAATCAGGACTGTTCCAATTCAAATCTCAAATAGAGTTTCCAGTTTTGTTGCTCATCTATATTCTAAGTGTTGAAAAAATAAATTCATGATATCAATTTATTTTTTTACCTAGCCACATAGGCTGCATGATTAGGTTTCAGCTTGAATGTAAATTCACCTGTACTATGTCCAGTGCACAGTCAATTTCCTGGGAAATGTCTTCATGATATCTTCATTACTGTATATTCCACTGGTCCAATATGTTCACTATTCATTTAAAAGCTAGATTATCTCCCAGAAAAAGCTACATTTCAGTTTCAAATGCACCATAATAACTCAGTGGTTTTATCTAACCTACAGATGCCACGCAAACTTCTAGTGTGTGTTGCTCAGATGGTGTTGAAAATCCTTTTGACAAAGCGCTGGTGCTATAGAAGTCTTGACAAGCGCTTCATATTAAAACAAAGAAAACCACTTTCACATAAAATAAATTCCATAGTGAAAACCACACATATCACCACTACTACCAGGGCCAACCAGGTTAGTGGCGTATCTATCATGCAAAGAGGTAAGATCTCCAACACCTTCCCCTTAGTTCCAGACTACCTCAAAATACCGCAACCGAATCTCTGTATGCTCTGCATTTTCGTCATTGTCCTTCTAACCACTGACAAGTCAAAACTTTAAAACTTGAAGTCAATACTTCCTCAAGCTTAAGTGTTCTGAGATTATTTGTGGTTGAAAAAAAGTCCTGAGTTTTTTATCTCTATATCGAATTCGATTCAATAGACAGAGCCAAGAATAAACTCGTTTGACACTGGTTTTCAATAATAAAAGGGGTAAGAGGAATCTCTTTCTCTCTCCCTCTCTCTCTTTCACTCTCTCTCTCTCTCTCTCTTTCATTACGCGGTATATCGGTATTTAGAAGAGCTGGATATTTTATAATTAAACTATACAATCTAAATAGTTCCATTTTGCAGATAGACATAGAATTAAAAATGATTTTGTGTATCTATAGATGCACACTAGCGTCAACGGGAAGAAAAACTCGGTTTCCATTTTCAAGTTGAATATACGATTGTTATCTCCAACAGTGCGAAATCAAATTCACTGTGACACACTTACGACATTGGACGCTCCAAAACGCCTCCAGATCTGCTTATCATACCCTGCATTCCAAACCCATGATGGTCATGTATATTATGCACCATGGTAACAAGCAAATAAAGGGTCATTCTTCTAACAAAAGTGGTGCCAAGGAGCGAAGTTAACAACAGTTTCTACACAATAGGGTTACTTTTCCGGAGGTAACAACGACTGCCAGCATGACTGTTATGGCAGAAACATCAACCCAGAGTACGGAAATATCTCCAAGGCCAAGGAATCAAGAATGTATTCCACATTTTTCTAGAAATGTACACAATGTTTGTGTCCCTTATCAGAGTACGCCATAGTTTTTATCTTAGATTGTACCTTTGACTTAGTTCTGTCATATTCTCTTTCCGCCATGAGACATGAGGCAATTTTTGTACACAATAGATTTCAGTTCAACACTCTCAAGCTCACTGACAATGTTGTCTTCCAACCAATTCTACAATAAAGTTACCACAGCCTTATCTCAAAACTTTGAATAAAATTAGCTGATTCAACTGGGTGACCGACACAATGATAGAGTCGCAGCATAGCCCATCCTAGCCATTTTAATACTAAAGGTCCAAGGTGTTACTGGCAGCTCCCTTCCTTGGAAGAGGAAGAAAGTAATTGATTGACCTATGCTTAACAAAAAAAGTAGCCAAGCATATTACAGCAATACTTTAAAAAAGGTTAATACAGAAGCTGCAAAAGAAGTGAATGAATATCTGAAAAATGCAGTTACTCCATTTGCAAAGACTGATGAACATACTCAGTTTGTATAATATATTTTGACACACTTGGCATAGGCTTTGTAGGCATATGTACGGTAGTGTTTTACCTGGAATTGGCTCCTTGCTTTTTGCACTTTCGTTGGACACATGTGTAGAGTCTGCACCACATACACTCACTGAGTGTGAGACCACTGTATCTGTGAAATAAGTTACACTAGCACCATTTTTGTAGCCAGGTATCTAAGGCCACAACAACACAAAAAAGATATCGACATGACAGAGAAGACAAGTGTGAAAGAGGAAGTATTTTTATAAGCAGTGCTTTGTGTTGAATTCTGGTGGTGCAGTCTGTCTAGTATGGAGACTACATTTCATCATCGAGACTTGGACTTCTATAATTCGTTCGTCCACTTCGTTGTTCAAACAGCCTTTTTCGCGTTGTCATCTTGGTTTTGAATGCAGCACTGAGTACACTATATATTCGGATCGTCGCCAGGTGTCATTTATGTATGAATATTCCCATATTAATCATGAATGTAGAGCTCAGACACGATTTTCTTCAGCCAGTGATTATTGCATGACCTGTATTATAGTATCTTGTGTGACTGTAGAATTGGTGTTTTGTGGTATCATCAGGTGAATTCTCGGATGTGTCATAAGGAAAGCGTATCTATCTGCTTTATCGGAGAAAGTATGGCATGATGGTAGAGTTTGTCAGCTAGTTCTATGTTTAACTATTGCAAAAATTGCATTTTTGACCATTTCATTCATAAGACCAACTTCCTTGTGTTTTGCCCATGAAGAACTGAAGGAAATATTAAGATATGTCCATCCTGAGTAAAATAAAAAATGATGGTGAGAGATTTTGTTCAGTTTTAAGAGCAAAACAATATGTATCGGTGTCCAGAGTGAAGTATGGGAGCATGGCAGTGTCTCGATATACATCAATGCAATGGAGGATGGTATTCCCTAATAAACAGAGAGTGATTATTAGCTTTGAAGTAACCATTATAACTTGTAATTACACATGGTGATGACGTGGCAGATGCCAGTACTAAAATATTGAAACAAGGAGAACAGATTGTTTGGGTGCATACGGACAGCCCTATGATAGGTTGAGTGATGAGTTGGGGTTCATCTTTGGCATTCCTTGCTTCAGTTCAGCGTGTTTTAGTCAGGTAGATTGAAGAATAGGAGTGAGGCAATTTTTTCGGGGGGGGGGGGCGGGGGAGAGGGAGTGAGAGATTTAAGGAGTCGAAAAAGGGGAAGGGTATGCATGGGTTGTTTGAAATATAATTTATATGGTGAAAGGAAAGGGGCCAGTCAAATTAGTTTGATATATAGATGTAGGGATTAGAAAAAGGCATGATAATTACAGAGTAGAGGTAAGGGTGTGAAGATCCATAGCAACGGGAATCAGCAGGGAATGATCGTAAAATACGGAATGAATGAACATGTCTCTGCTCCATAGCCTAGGCAGTCACTCCAGAAAGGGGAAGGAGTAGTATGTGGCTATTGAGAAAGGGAAAGTGTACATCTACAGATGTGTTAGATAGTTTATTGTCAGACAGGCAGGTATTGGATGGTAGATGAATGACAAAGAAATGTGGAAGTTTTCTTTCCTTAAAGTGTCTGAGGAGGACTAGGTTTAAGTGGTGACCAGGGAAGACTTCAAGTGGCAAGTTGGGGAAGGGGGCATGGGTTGGATTATGAGGTTGTGGTTGCTCCACTTCGATGTTCGGTCCCGTAGTCAAAGGTATTGTGTGAATATATTTGTAAACATATTTTTATTTCAAAAGTACAAATAGAAACAGGGCAGCCCTAGCCATTCATCATCCTTGTCACTGGCTTCTTGTTTCGAAGCTTCAATCGACATTGACCTTGTCACAACACAGGTGGATAAAATGCTCGGAAATTCCTGCTCAAGATACTTTGTGTCCTGTCTCGTGACTGGTTCTTCCATTAAATATGGTACCAGTTTACTTTTCAGATTATCCCCTGCTGCATCTATCCCTAGCAGGAAGGTCACACTTTCTACTGGGATGACTAGGTACAATACCTACAATTGCTGGCCCAATTTTGAAATCAGACTTCAGGTAAACTTTGTGAAGCGGGACTGTTATGTTTTCCCTCAACACCCTGAAGTAACACACTGGCTTTTTGATAAGTTTCACCTGACAAAGGAAGTACACCTTCCAACAGTAAAGACTGGGCAGTGCCAGTGTCCGTTCAGATCACAGCTGCCTTCTGGTCAACAACATTTTCTTTATGTGATACCAGCTCCTCCGATTCAAAACTTTCAAAGCCATCCAACATGGACTCAGCTACCCCAACAGGTGGGTATTCAATTTTAGCATGGAGTTTATCAGAATGTCCATCAGACATTTTTAGAGGTGGGCACCCCTTAATGGTGGCTAAACCAACTGGTTTTCCAGTATTATTTGTCCTTCTCTTGACTAAAAAACACTCAGATTTGACATGACCCCTTTTATGGCAGTAACTGCATGTGGGTCCACTAAAGAACTTCTGCCCTGTTTTCTTTTTAGCAGGTTTATGAGACTGAGGAGAATTATTGGGCTTTTGTTCTTTTAATTTTTGACGGGGGGGGGGGCCCATTCCCTCTGGTTCCTTTCCAAATTTAGATCTGAACTGACCCTGTTTGGGTTTCCAAAGAAGCTTTTATCTGTCAACTAATAGTCATCAGCTAAAAGAAACTGCAGCTTCATGTAATGTATGTGTCTTACATTCATCCAGGTAGGTCTTAATTTCTTGCGCAATGCAACCTTTAAAATCTTCTACCAAAATTAGTTCCCTTAATTTGTCAAAATCATTTTGTATTTTTCTGGAGGTACACCATCTGTTGAACAGGTTCTCTTTCTTTCTGGCAGAATCCACATATGCTTCTCTTGGTTCCTTTTGGCTGTCCCTGAACATTTGTCTGTAGGCCTCAGGTACTAACTCAGATGCTTTCAGAACAGTATCTTCCACCACATCATACTCAGAACTTTGTTCTATGGAGAAGGACGAATAAACTTCTTGTGCTTTTCCAATAAACACACTTTGTCACAGAAGAGGCCACACCCCTCTAGGCTATCCTAAAGTTTCAGCTATTTTTTCAAAAGACAGAATGAATTTTGACACTTCCTTTTCTTAAAATTTTGGCACTAAATGTGCATTCTTGGCTACATCAAAAGATCCTAAGGGTGCTGAATCATCTGATCTGGCATACCTAAGTTCAAGCTCTCTCAGCTTTAACTTATGTTCTACAGCCTCTCTCGTTTCCTGTGCATTTCTAGGTAGTGGTAACATGTATGTTAGGTGTCAAGGGACCCAGTTTGGTAGCTGCAGATGTTTCAGAGAAATGTGATGTAGCAATCTGGACTGGTAGTATCTGTTAATATATATTATGTTAAAATTTGTCAATATTATAGTATCTTAATGGTTTATAATCTTTTATCAAGATCGTTTGTATGCTGAATTTCTCTTACCTGTGCTTTCCCCTGTTAGGTTTCGCCCAATTATCTCATGCAAAGAATTGATACCCTTTTCCATCAAAGGCCAGTGCATACTTACAAAGTTTCCATTCGTGTTGGCTCATAATATCACTCATTTCGTGGCATGATACGCCATTGGTTACAGTTGGTGCCACATGTACACTGGCATACAGTTTCAGAGCAGACCCGCTAAGCTTACAGTTGATACCCTCATCCACCATATTTATAATATGCTGGTTGAAAATGGAACTTGAAGAGCCCTGATGCAGTCATTGTGACCAGTGATAAGCTTTTTATTTTGATCACTGTAGCCAGTACTTTCCAATGTGCTGCCGATGCCATCGTGCAGACAAATTGTTCTCCTCTGGGTACTTAACATGTCACATCCAGTAATGGCTCCTCGCAAGGTGCCATTGTCACCGTCCCTGAAGGCCATAGTGGAACTAATCGGTTCGGTCACAGGTCTGTTCAAGGCAAACATATTTTCTCAAAATCCTATCAGCGTTATGATGTACCCTGGTAGCCACTAAGTTATCTTGATTACGCCTGCAAATAATTTTGCACGTATTTCCATCCACAGAAAGATTGTCACCAGCAACAGAGCTTTGCTTATATACAAGAGTCAAAACGTTATTATTTGAGAGACTGCATTGTTCCATAAGGCAATTTTACTTTATTATTTCATTTTGATTCATATAATTCTAATAAACCGCATGCATTAGTTCATTTTAATTTGGCACGAAATTGTCTAGAGCCGAAAAGGTGGACAAACTGTGCTAAGCCGACTGTGAAGGTTCGTCTGCTTTGGATTGCTTGATGCTATACCTATAGGAAAAAAAAGGGGGGGTGGTGATGTAATGACACACTTTGAATAAGTGATTACAGTTTTATTCTTACTTGTATCGTAGCTCTTATTATCTTCTACAAAGACTAGCGGAAAACTACATGACATTCCCCCCCCCTTTTTTTTTCTTTTTCACGTAAAGGACAGCTTAGCATATATGGTGAGCCCCATGCACACCCCATCTTCTTACCTGGCCAATTACATGGGGATTTTATTTGAAATGCCCAAAATTTAGAATATCAACATTGTCGGAATGGTAAATACGATTAATGATAATCACCAGTAATATGTTTTTTATAACATATAACATTATTACAATTCTACCAGTTTTTGTCGCCCAAATGTCATCCAAAGGGCAAGCAGTTTCGTCAGAATACATTTTTTTTATTTGGGTAACTTGATCGCGGATTGGCCATATTTTAGATTCCATGCCTTTTGTTCTCTATTCACTAGTCATTTTGTTTGATTGGATAGAATCCTAACGTTGGCTCCATGAGGGTACTGAGCAGTTCTATAAGGTATACATATTGAAAAAATTAGGCAAAATTTTATATATGTTATAACTGTTGTTATCACAATTGCTATATAAATGACGTATTGCGGCCTTTGTGCCATCATTCTATTGTGTTCTGACTGGGGTTGAAAAAGCTAGTTTGAATTAAACTACATCGCAGTGAAAGATATATATATATACATATATATATATATATATATATATATATATATATATATATATATATATATATATATACATATATATATTGCTTAATCATAAGATTGGTGGCAATGCAACCGACTTTGTGCCACTCCATGAAAAATATGCCAAGAATTCGTTTCCTAAACCATAGGATATGGCACAATAAAACATCGTTTTGCTACAAGAAATACTTTCTAAACAAATCAGATGCAATTGTTGGCGTAGCTGACTGAAAAATGAACTGAGCTAATATGATGGCCAGTTATCTGCCGCCTGTCCACAATTCACATTTTCAACTTCTCCCAAACCGTGATTCGGGTACCAAGCTTCAAACTTGGTGGGGATTTACCTTGGGTTGTTTTGTACTACGTTACTTCAAATGTTTATACTCTAGTACTCTTTGCATTTTTTGGAATTTTCGCTTCATTTTTTCACAAGATCTTTCAAAAAGCTTTCTATTTAAACGTTTGGCAAATTTCTTCAGAATTGCACCGGGACAATTCTGGGGACCCCTAAACCTTGATTTGTTTGAAACGGAGGCTTCAACGTTTTCCAATTTCTTCACGAATGTTAGTGTATTTTGTTGGTATTTTCATTTTTCCCTCAGAACACTTGTGCAGGACTGTTTAAAGCTTTGTTCGGTTATTCTTGAACCAAAACTACGCTTAGGTTGCGAACCCAGTTAGGAAATCTTTTATGATAAAGAACTTTTGACATCTACTCTTAGTTAACGAACATGATTAAGATATCTTGCATACTTTTGAACCTATGTGATGTTATTTTCTGATGTTTTCTTCCTGCCTACATGAACGAGGCTAAACAGCCATGGGCGGGCGCCAGAATTGAAGACATCGCTGCTTATTGCATATACACAAAAATAAGCAATTAGAAACAGCTGTCGGTGTTGTCACTGTATGCCCCTTGAATGCAAGTAGTAAGAGAACATCGGGCAGCTATCGCGTGTATCACTGGTCAAATGGTGTTTGTGGCAGACGGGTGCCATTGAGTCAAAAGAGACAGTACCCGTGAGCTTTACCCTAAAGTATGGTGATTCGGATATATTTTGTCTAAAAGCATGTACACAAACATAATGATGATGTTTTTTTAATGTTTTTTCAAGTGTTGTGCTTAATCATGCAATCGCGTTTTGGGATCCGTTTTGCTTGATTTTGTGGCCCGCCAGGGAAATTTTAGAATAATTATGGCCTCACACCTCTTTCTCTGGAGCACAACAATGATCACACACGTCCCAAGAATTGGTTAAAAGGGTGGTATGCCGGAGCCCCGTTCCCAATGCAGACAGACTTGCATGGGGCAACACTTTTCGATACTCTGCTTTGTTCATGTGCCACTCTAGCCTGCAGGAGAATGCTGCCCTCTGATTTACAACAGATACAGGTGATGCTTCAAGGCCCTCTGGTGGTGCCACTCTCTGACCAAGTCCATTGTTAATTATTAATCCGTTTGTCAACCTATCAAAGTCCAGTTATTTGTCACTACAATGTTCTCACCTCCCTCTGGTCCAGGAAACTGGTTACAAATATATAGGCCTACATATATTTTGCTGTAAATCACCATCCCCAGGTAAAGGAATCACTATCCCTGCAAGGTCCAAAGAACCCTAAACACATGCACATTTTAGAATAAACCCAAAACAGTACAAGTTTGAAAAAAAAACAGCCACCTCCTAACAAATATATAAATTTATTTTTCAATACTTCAGACACTTCTACTTCGCTTCGCCATCCATGCTCAAACTTATACCATACATGTAAATACATACATGTATTGAGAGTCTCCACGTTTAGGCCAAATGACTGTGTTGACTGAATCACATGAAATATCTGCACCATTATATTTCATCATTTATATGGGGTTTAGTACTACGGATGGTTCAACATTTTCATCAATTTTGGCTCTGCTGACAAAAATTCCCAGAGATCAGTATGTGACCGCTCATATCTGTCCATCCATAAACTTTTTGCTCGTTAGCGTGATTACATCCACAGTTTTCAAGTTATACCAATATAACTTTCAGGGCTTATAGGGTGTATACAAATCTAGTCCCCTTTACATATTGGTGGTGTCGCCTACATTAATTTATAAAATAGGTGCCAAATGTGAAAATCTTGTGAACACTGGCATCTTTAATTTTGGCGGATCTTCACCAACTTTGGGGATTGTTGGGGATGTCAAAATCTAAGTTGCTAATGGTATTATTTGCGCCACCTATAATTTGATGGCAATTGTGAGCCAAAATGTTTTTGAAGATATAAAATTCCATATCTTGAATAGTAATTGGATTAGACTTGCCAAATTTATAGGATATATAGACAATGTCCAAAGCTAGAATTTTGAAAATATCTGTGATCTGGACTTATTTTTGTGGGGTCACCATGCCAAGTTGAAAGAGGTGTTTCATTTCTGAGGGTGTAGCATGGACATCAATGGCAATGTCAGCAAAGGACCAGGCCTGTGGGCCTCTTGTATTATATTATCTGGGTGACCTTAATTTGTCTTGGCACATGCAACAACATCCATCACAGGAATTACACATATAAGCTTTGATTACATATGGGGCGAAGTGCCATCTGGCGGAGGTATCATACACTAAATTTACATAAGCCTGATATGTTTAGAAGCCACTTGAGGAATTGGAACTTTGAAATGAACAGATGCTATATAGCCACGGTGCCAGCAGATCATTAGGCCCATGGGCCTCTTGTTTAATTAGTACTGCCAGTACGCAAGGGCGGGAGGGGGTTAAATAGGTCTGTTTTAGTTTCACAGAATATGGAAAATGGTGGTCAATAATTACACTACTTTGTGCAATTTTGTATGATTTTTTTGTATCATCATTTTTAATGTACTTATTAGGAGAGGGAGGGCAGTCATGAAATTTCATAACTTAAGCAGGCCTACTAATTAAAAAATGATGATAATGTTGAACCATCCCTGAATTATACAATATAACATATTAAATATCACTAGTTTTTCCTTCCTGTTGCAGATGTTACAGATATATTGCATGTAGACAGTTTGTAGGTGGTGCTGGGGATATCTTGGGAGGCGCATCTGTTTACCCGTGCCTTCCTGTGCCATCAACGCCATGCGCCAGGAATTTACCTTCGCTGCAGTATAAGGCACATCAAGAGGCAGACCTTAGTGATGTATTTTAACATTTTGAATACACAAGAGCCCATGTCCAAATTTTCAACTTGTGCTCAAGGATTACATTTACTAGACATATGGGGTGCACGGTTGGCCGAGCTGCAACACGCTCGCCTTTCACCTCTGCGGCCCGGGTTCGATTCATGGCCGGGGAAGCATGTGGAAAGAGTTCCTACCACTCTGACTGTGCATGGTGGTTTTCTCCGAGTCCTTCGGTTTCCTCCACCAAGCATGTAGGTAGGAAGTATACGCCACGATCTGTGCCATGGAGAGTGATTAATATAGGCTTGGCCTGTTTCGCAATCCATGTAAAAGATATGGGTCTATGGGCACTGTGTGTCTACATTTGCTGAAAGGCAAAATGCACAGTGATCAACATATGTTATCCTGCATCAAATGTAAAGCACAATATGTGGGCCTAACTACTCAATCAGTTAAAAAGAGATTCAGTGGTCATAAAAGTACAATTAAAAATCACAAGTTAAACACTTTTTTGTGTAACCATTTCAATTCTGCAGAACATTCACATTTGGATTGCCGGATACAAATTATTGATTACATAGAGCCAAATTTGTTAGACCAAGACAGTTATGTTAACACAAGGAAATTATTACAAATGGAAGATTTTTGGATCAAAACACTTAATTCAGCTTTTCCTTATGGACTCAATGACAGAATTTTAGGCTTCGGTGATGTTAGGAATTTGGACTTTACAACTCTTGACAGAAGTCAGACACCTTTTCATAATAATCAGGCTGGTATTCAAAGAAGAAGAAGAAGTCATGGAGAAAGAAAATCACAGAAAAACAGGAAATGTAGGAACATGGATACTAAAGACCTTGTCCAAAATTTACTACAGGCTTTCTCCAATGGCTTTGATCAATTACATACAGCTCTTAAAGCACTATCATTTCGAGACATAACAAGAATTAATGAATATTTGGGTCTTACTGATTCAGAACACACATTTCCGCAAATTTTTGTGAAATTGTGTATACTTACA
Organism: Hermodice carunculata; assembly: GCA_964020975.1. Classification (NCBI taxonomy): domain Eukaryota; kingdom Metazoa; phylum Annelida; class Polychaeta; order Eunicida; family Amphinomidae; genus Hermodice; species Hermodice carunculata. The sequence goes on from OZ026618.1 coordinate 26,547,967, forward strand.
CAACAACTATTCGGAAACCTGATTCTAAAAAGAAAAAATTAGATCAAATGTTTTGCAGCATTCCTTTCAAACACAAAATCATTGCCTCACTAAACATTCAGTCCCTTTTCAAATTGAAATTTGTTCGTAACATGATTCCCAAGGAATGCAAAATAAAAGATCCCCCCATCATTTCCTATAAATATGGCAACAATATTGGACAAAGTATCATGAATTACAAAAAATTTCTGGCTTCAATTACTCTTGAGGATATCGCAGCAAATCAAAATTGTGACTGTATGTCTAATAGTAAATATTCTAATTTTGTTGATGCACACCACAAACATGTATTTACAGGTAACTTGGATATAATACAAAATTCAGATTTAAAAGAAATAATGAAAAAAGGTACAAAATTTCGGATATGTCCCAAGTTGAATATTGACAGTATTTTTCAGGATACATGTGATGCACTCGATTCCTACTGTATGAAATGGGCAAAGAAAGAAAAAATGGAATTTCAGAAATTTGAAGGATGGTTATCAAACTTGAAAAGAGTCTTTAGAAATAGAATTTATCGTTACAAATCCCACATTAAGAATTTCAATACGGTTAATCTAAAACAGCCTAAAGTTTCTAAAGCAGTCAAAGAACTACATGATAGATTTGTAGTCACTAACATAGATAAGGCAGGTAACAATTTTGGGATCATCTGCAAAAAATATTATCTGGATGTTTTGAAAAAGGAACTTGGTATAAACAATATTTCAGACATAAGAGGAAATGACGTTTATAAATTACACAAACAATCCATTGATAATTTGATAGATACACATAAAGATGAGATGAAAAGGAATTTTAATATCAAAATTTCTGAAGAGGACTCCTCTATTCCACTTTTGTTCTGGATACCCAAATTACATAAAAACCCTTTTAAATCTAGATTCATAGCTGGTGCTTCAAAATGTACTACAAAGCAATTATCAAAAGAAGTAACATTGTGTTTGACTGCAATTAGGAATCATTTTTGTAAATACTGTAATGCAATTTCTAGAAACTGTGAATTAAATTGTTTTTGGAGTATTAACAATTCTTCCCAGTTTGTATCTAAAATCAAAGATGTAAAGGCAAAAAATATCAAATGTTTTGATTTTTCTACACTGTACACAAATCTACCCATAGATGAAGTCAAAAGTTCACTTTCAGAATTAATTAGCAAAATGTTTAAACATAATGGTAAACCATACATAAATATTAATTCATATACAAAGAAAGCATATTGGTCACACAATAAATATTCAAAAAGTAACGTTAAATCTTACACTGTTGAAACTTTGATAGATGCTATAAAATTTCTCTTGGATAATACTTTTGTTCAATGCGGACCATTGGTTTTTCAACAAATAAAAGGCATTCCAATGGGTAGCAACTGCTCCCCTTTACTGGCAGATTTATATTTAACCTGGCTTGAATTTAAGTATATGAATAAATTGATGAAAAAGGACTTTCAAATGGCTACAAAATTATCAAACAACGCAACATATATTGATGACATTGCTTGCGTAAATGTACAAAATTTCAGTGAAATTGCTAAAGAAATTTACCCAAAAGATATCCCTTTGGAGGGTAACAATTCAGATGGTTTCAGAGATGTGTTTTTGGACTTGGATATTCAGGTCACTAATGACAGGTTTTGTATTAAAGTCTATCACAAAAAAGATGAGTTTAACTTTGAATTGGTTAATTATCCTTTCCCGGACAGTAATATTTTGGAAACTATTGGATATAATACGTTTTTGTCACAGATTTTGAGATTTGGTCGTATTTGTTCTAAATTTCAGGACTTTGCATCTAGAACAAAATTTATTTACAATAAACTTGAGTCAAGAGGATTCAAAGATGTACTTTTGATCAAATATTTCTACAAATTTTGCTGTAAATATCCCGAGATGGTCAGAAAGTTTGGCTTCAATAATTTTAGAGATTTTAGACTTGCCTGTTTTGCTACTTAATTTTATCTTTTGGCATCATTCTGTTTTAATGTTCACCTTTCAGACATTTTAGGCTAGCTTGTTTTCTGTTAGGTCAAACCCCCAGGGGCTATAGGTAGCAAGCAGCTACTGACGACAGTTACAAGCTCGCCTAATTGTGCTTGATATCTGTTTAAGAAATATTACATTTTCGTTGTATTCTCTTGACTTAAGTACAAATAATGACTTTCATTCTTTTCTGACTTGCCCTATAATTTAGCAGTTAATATCCAAAGATTATTAGAAAGTTTGGCTACAATAATTTACAGTTTTTAGACTTGTCGGTTTTGCTACTTAATTTTGTCTTTTGGCATCATTCTGTTTTAATGTTCACCTTTCGGACATTTTAGGATTGCTTGTTTTCTGTTAGGTCAAACCCCCCAGGGGCTATAGGTAGCAAGCAGCTACTGACGACAGTTACAAGCTTGCCTAATTGTACTCAAAATCCTGTTAAGAAAAATTGTTTTGATAACATGTTTTTTGACATAAATGCTAATGACTTTCATTCTTTTCTGACATGCCTAAATGCATATTTACTCAAAATTGACAGTATTTTCTTAAATGTCACAAACCTGACACATTAAGTTGATACATTGACTCAGAGTTGGCAGTTAAATAGAGCTTAATTGTTTGGGGGGTAGGTGTCATCACATAGTTTGTTTTACATTTCTGGTGCAGGATGTCCATTGTTACAGTCCTTGTTGGGATTTCCCTTGGTTTGTACAGGTGGTCTAGTTGCAACTGTTTATTTTACTATCACTGGGACTGAATATAAGGCCCCAGCTTGTTTCCACTTCAGTTATACACTGGCGGGTGGTTTAACTAGGATAAACTGTCCAGCCAGAAAGGGTACATATTGGTTCAGGGGTAAGTCAAATTGTTCTTATCTGAACCTGTACTATACAAATTTAGTAATTATGGTTTGTTTGACAGGGGTTCTTCTTTCATAACGAAGCTCTGCATTTATAAGCAAAACTTCACGTATTTAGCTAATTCATCATTTGCCACGTTCTTATTTATTCTTTATTATGTGGGTTGTCTTTGCTGAATATTTAGCTTAGACAAGGAGCCGCTACTCAGAGAGACATGTACGGGTAAAAGGCTCCGAAACATGTTGAGTAGTTACCCGCTGAAGACCCTTTAATTTATTTGGGCTGATACAGCCTATGTCAAAATTTTACAGAGGAACGTGTGCAATATAGACAATAGTAATTCCATATGTATACAGGTTAGACAGGGACAGGTTAGCTTATGGAGAGTAAAGAGTTCGAACTGCGGAATAGGATATTGACTACTAGGAAGTGGTTCTGGGCAAAAAGACACAAATACAATATATGGGACATACATATAATTCCCCACCTGAAATACACAACCTGTTGCTATGGTAAATGGGCAATGGCAATCATCATCCACCACGATGCTGGCATACGAGTGACACGTTATGATTGCATTTCTGGGAGTAGAGAATACAAAAGTCCCTCCCACAAGATACCACTTTCCAGATTCCTTCATGTATTTCCCGTTTTAATTTATTCATTGTAAAAGACCACCTGTCTTATAAGACCACTTTTTGTTGCTGTAGGGGTGGTCTCTGGTCACAGGGATCAATGATGTACAAATAAATACATGGAAATTCTTACATTAGTCTCATAGTATGTTTAAAAGAAATATTAAAGTGTCCAGATCAGTGGTGCATTTTGCCCCCCTATCAGATACACACATGGACAGTATGGGTTATATTTTTGAGCGGTAGGGACTTGGGGCATGGAGGGAGGACTTGTTTTTCCTAAGGGTAGGGGGTTAAATTTGCAGAAATTTTCCAGGTCAACGTTCTGTCTGGTACATGGCACTGTACACTGTGTGTACATGATCTGATCTTAAAGTACAGTGCTGGCAAACCTACACATTTTTTTTAAATAGGAGTGTAAATTTTTTATTTATTTCAACGTAAAATCAATGTCATTGATACTTGACATTGGCTCATGTTAATAATTTTAAAAGTAATGTGAAATAAAACTTTCTGCATTATATTCCATCCTGCTGTTTTGTATTTGTAAATAGAAAATATTTAAAAAAACATGAAATCTTATGGTCAAGAATCCATACATGAATTTCAAGCCAAGAATATCATTTATTGAAATTCCACAACTTTCCATTTTTGCAAAAACACAGACCTGGAGTGGAAAAGCTGAGCATCCAGTAGTTTATGGATGCACTCAAGAACGGAGAACGAACCAAATTTTGTGTAATGCCCTGGACTATTGCATCTCCCATCCCCTGAAAGAATGAGCTTTCTTTCCATTTGATATAGGCAGTCCGCCGGCGTTTTCTGTTGTTCCTGGCAGTGCTGCACTATTGCCGGCTGTATGCATATGCCTGAGTGCCTGTTGAGAGTGCCCAAGAAACACGAGAAAAATACATCGAATAAAAAGTCCTTAGTGATTTTGCCACACTGCCTCCTGAAAAAGGGACATAAAATTTTGACAGATGTTTGTCCAGGGTGATTTCACCCTGACCCAAAATGAAAAAAAAAATCTATAGCAAGGATTATTTTATAGATGTGTACCAACTACAGCATAGTGAAACCTGTGTAAAAGGGACACAATCAGTGGTTTCTGACAAAAGGTGTTGATTTTTTTCAAGCTATGGTAATTTTGAGCCAGTCATTCGTTTTAGGGACAAACTTGCCTCTAAATACGGGTACCCCTTGTATTGAGGTGTCTCTGCTCACAGGTTCCACTGTATTCATATGGACTTCAACCCAGTGGTGTCCCAAATTCCAAAGCACGGAACTTGACAGATAGGAGGGCACATGTATCCATGTCAAGAAACTGTCACACGTTTGGTGTAGAAAATATTGCAATGTGTTTCAAGTTATGTGGCATTACCTGCTGATGTGCCCTAATCATGATGGAGGCAAAGTTGTTCACCAGCTTCCTGGGCGTACAAAGCAGGTCGGCACTAAATATTGGTTAATATGAACAAATCTCATTTGAATGATTGTACTAATTTAGGCTTACTTATGGTCATACTTGTGGAAATGAATTAAATTTGAGCAATAATGATTGCAATTTGAGATGCTTCACTGCAGTGGTTCTGACATTTTCCAAATGAGCACTTAGTAATAATGTAGTAAGAAGGATACTTATAATTATGACAGAACCCCCATTCAATGTTCAGTGGTATCGGTCATAGAAAAACAGCCAAATGAGAGACCACCTTTTTAACCTACTTTAATTAGTACTTTTTTTATTTGTACCTCTCATGTCACACCACCTGTCTCATAAGACCACATTTTTATCCTTCCTACGGGTGGGTGGTCTTTGGACACAGGTACCACCCTATTATGCCACGAATCCCTAAATTTTGATAAGGGAGAAATATTCCTCCAGCTTCATTACCATTCCCCATTTACCAATACTTAAGTCACAAAAACTTCTGTGCAGTGGATGTCAAGTGCAAGGTAGCATAGCCTGAATAGCCCTCTTTTGTTGGCCATTCATTAACATTTATATGTTGCAAAGTTTGGGTATATACTGGAATGAGCTTACCTGTCCATCCACATGCAAACACAACTTTGCATCTGCAACTCCTACACGTCTGCATTGATTTGTTTAAAATTTGCAAAGTAACTTCCCATATTGTGTATTATATTAAGATGTGCATGAAGGCAGGAATTTCAGATGTGACCAGAGATCTCCCTTTACATGACAGTCTTTATTAGTTCTGTGGTCTGTCTGTAGACACAATCTTGTGTGTGCAACTCCCCCTATACTTTTGCATGTACTGTATTTCATTCAAATTGGAGCACAAACTGTACATGTTGATTTAAATATATTTTATTCGACAAACTTCAAATAGACAGTTCAATGGATGGCAAACCCCAAACAAGCATTTATTTACCTGTTTACACCGATTTGGAAGAAACTTTTCTAACTAGGCTGTAACGTTCCTGTAGAAGTGCGCGTTGTGCTTATCACTCTAACAGTCGTTTTTAAGGTGTATCACTTGATTTCCTTGATTGTGCAACATCAAGAAACACTTTTTTCTGCCTCGCTATATCATAGATTAATGATGCACGTGACCCATAACATAACAATTATCCTTTACATGATCTCTAACTTGGGTATGACCGGGACCAGTGATCACTCCCTCAAAACTGAGAAACATTTCTTTTAACAATGAACTGGTCTGATGCAGCTATGCACTCTAGCCATGGACCAAAACAACAATCTATTTTCGGCAATGCTTATACGTAGCAGAACATTTCGAGGGTTGTGCGGAACAGATGTTCCCACAGCCTGGACAACACTCGAACCTCGTATAACACGCACATTGAGGCTGCTTCCATATTTTATCTACTTTAGGAAAACAACGTAAGCTAACACCATCTAAGTTGGTATTGGAGCAACATTTTACGCAGCATCGCTTGCCAGGAGGCTGCTTTTTCTTCGCAGTCGTCATTCTGCAGCTTAGGTTTCCCTGCAGCTTCCCCAAACGCGTTATATCTGTGAGGTCATGCCTTAATAATATTTATGAGAATTAACGGAGTTGCACCAAAGCGCTGTTTCAAAGCAGGCGTGCCATACGGCGATAAGAACACGATGTTCCTGTGTATTTACGGCAAAAATTCATTTTTTTTCTTTTAGCAATCAATAAAATAGCCATTTTCTCTGACTTATGGCATAATTAGCGCGGTAGGACATGCTCTTTAACAGAGCAGTCTACCTAAGGTAACGATTTTCAGCATTTTACCCCTTTTATCCAAATTTGAAGCATCGTATTGTAAAGTATCATCTTCATAGAATTAAATGCTTCAGCAAATTCGATTAGAACATCTTGTTTTTCCTCAAATTAAAATCACCTTTCAGGCTTATTGTGTATTTTGGGGAAAAATAACTTTTATAAATACATTATTCATCTTTTTCACATAATCGATTTCCATGCCTGGGTATTTCTGAACTTCAATCATTGATTGGCTTTCTTATGTATTCAAATCATGCTCATACAGTAAAAGTAAGTAAATCATTTCGAAAAATACTTGATTTTGATATGACACATATGCACTGGTTGATGTGCCCGAATGGGGACAGAGAGGAAGGATATAGATAAACAAGTGCACTTTTGGGACATAAGTAGACTGTAACGGTCAATAAGTAGTGTGCAACGGTCGGTACCTTTGAAATGCTGCATAGCCTCGTATCTTTAAGTCGAAACATTCTGTACTGCATACGGAAAATTTATTTCAATACATGTTTATGTTTCTTTCGAACATCGAGACACTTTTCACTGTGTCTTTTTATTTATATTCCTGAAAAAGCTCAACACAAAATTGCCTGCTAAACATCCGTTCTTGGCGGTCTACTACCCCCCAGCGAACGTCTGCCTTTCTTTGGCAGCGTCACTGTCTGGAAGCAGACAGCGCCGTCCTGGCATCGCAGCCAGCAAGTGGCCAGGTGTCGGGATGCGCGCAGTGGATTGTGGGATAGTGACTCTGTGAGCGCCATTTTGTTTCTAGGCTATTACACGGCCCAGTGGGTATTAACCACACGCCGCTCAATTAACTGTTGGGGTTCACCTGCTGGGAAGGTGCGAACAACAAAATGGGGGTAACGGGATTTACACCTCTGCTGTGCGATATCCAGTGGAGGGGTCACGTTAAGGATTTTTCAGTGTGGGTCCGTTGGACCCATCTTTCTCCATTTAAAGGCAAAATAGTGGGTCCATGAACTGAATCTTTGGGTCCAGTCTGAAATTGTGTAAACTGGACTTCATTTCATGTAATTTGATTGATTTTATTTGGTATAATTAACATATATCTCAATGATAAATATATAAAACATGCATGTAACTTAAGCCTAGAAACGAACATAACATATAGGGTCTGTATGCTCACGTAGGTAACTCATTATTATAAAATTTAAGATTGAATAAAAAGTTACCAATATGCCAACTTGATGTAAAAGGGTCTAAAAGTTGTTGAAGGTACCAAGGATGGATTCAATCTACCCAGGTACCTGCTTTTACGACTAAGTCTGTAGAGCACATCCCTGGTCTACCAAAAAATTGGTTGTGAATGTGGCTTAACCCCTAGCATGCTGCCACTGTGCCAGTATCTGGTGTTGTACACCGTGTGCAACTGGACAGTTTTTTAACTCGCTTGCACAACAAGCGGCATGCGTGATTGAACATGCCTGGGCTCTGTTATTTTTGCGATTGATTCCACGTGACGAAATTGTCAGAAATTATATGATTTATATTTCTGTGCACTTTCTATTTCAATATACCTGAAAAATTTGATACCGTAGGCGGTGTTAAGAGTCTGATCTTAATTGCGGTCACTTAATTCACCAAGCAACGTGGCAGGCCCACAAGCCGTGCAACACACGAGCGAGTGAACACAGCCTGTCACGGGCATGCACCCAGGCGTGGTTTTCCGCTACACATTTTTCCGGCCTTCGATCATAAATTTTTTTAATTCCTACAGATTTGTTCCAATCCAACATTTCAATAAAATCAAAACAATCAAATTTTGTTTCAAAAACACCAATAACCACGTGAACCAACGAAGACAGTGATGAACAACATCGTGTTACGCTGTTAGGCCGGCTGATGCAAAATTTCGCTTCGTCCACGTGTAACCTTGCGATGACTAATCTGCGTTTTTTCCTTGCCGTCCGTAATGAATTTTCACTCGTGCCTTTATCTGGGTCTAGATTTTTTCGATGGAACTCTTCTTGGTGAAAATGTGATTTGAAAATTTAACATCTTAATCCAATAATCTTTGCGTGATACGACTTGTACCTTCCCAACATTGCGGACATGAGACAAGCACATGGGGAACAACGAATTTGATTGGACAGTGAGCGGCACGTGATCAAATCCACGCAATGAGGAGCCTGGAAGTGCTCTCAGCATTTACAATGAGGTGAAGTGACGTCCATCCATTCCCATTCTGGCAAATTTTTGGAGGGATACCCCACGAATATTTTTTCTTAGCAAATAAAATAGCTTGTTACATAGAAAGACGAACATCAGAGGATTCCATCGGTATAATAAATAATCACGAGATTGATAATGCCTTAATGGTCGATACAAAACACCGTGACCGCTTGGGGTAATTTTTGCAGTTGTATCTTTCAAAAATACATCGCATTTTTGTGCGTGCGTCCACAGAGACGCAAAATGACAATGTTTTATTAATTTCCAGGCGTCATTTCTTTATTTTTTGCGTCTATGACGCAGGACGCAAGCTTAATGTGATCCCTGATCCAGCTACTGTTCTGCCATGTACGGCAACTGTGTTACGCACTCAGCCCAGTTGTAATTACTAAATTAGCTGCCTACGAACAGAACAGCGTCAATGTCACGGGAAAAAAGAAAAAATTGGATGAGAAAAAAATCCGGGAAGTTCTTGAGGATTGTTGGCAAGAGATGGGAGTAATCAGGCGACCAAACACCAGGAGCAAGAATTATTTAATGTTATTGTTGAGAAGAAAGACACTTTTGTAATTTTACCAACAGGCAGTGGAAAAAGCCGAATATTCCAACTAATACCTGACCTGGTGAAACGGAAAACGCCTATTCCAGCCAAACCTGCAGTAATCTTAGTTTGCCCGCTCGTAAGTCTAATGAAATCTCATCAGCAAGAACTGAGCAAGTTAGGGGTGTCGTCTTGTATTCTGGGTGAAGGTGACGCCAGGAACATTTCCCGATCGCAATACACAGCACCCTGTTCCATTCTGACATCTTTTATTCCAGTAAGTCACAGATACACAAACAGGTAAACCACGTTTGAGAAGGTGTCAATTGGATTACTCCCTTGGGTCCTCGACCTCGTGGAGTTATTTTGACTGCTGTGTGGGAAGTGACGTATTGCTCGCATCTGATTGGACGACGCACAGCTCATTAATAATGCAGGAGGCAACTTTCACGATAAGCGAAGTACAATTCACACCAGATCTGCTAATTGCCACTTGAAATGGTATTGCGACACGGCCGGGCAGACTTTCGCTGGGGGCCAACATAGTGTATCGCCCCAAGAAAGTCTGCTTAGGAGGCAAAACACAAAAAGAAAAAACAAAAACAAAAAATAAAAAATAAAAAATCTTTGTGTCATCTTTACTAATACCAAACAGACAAAAACATGCGACATTTGTGGACTAACTCTCACATATGAAATGGCTGTGACCAAATTATAATAAAGCATTTGTACTATGGATCAGTTGTCTGGAATGCAAACTTTTCTCACTCTTACTGCTGCTAATTTACACAGCTATCACTGTTCCTTTGTATCGTTGTGTTCACACTTTCAGAAGTAGTTTCGTATTTTGACATAAAATTCGACACTTTTATCTCTTTTTCGTCAACAAAAAACACAGCATACAATTTAGGAGAAAACAAACCCACCAAAACCACATAGCCATTCAACAACAGAGTTGCTGTCAAGAGTAAGGTACCGTAATATGAATTTGGCGTTATGAAGTAGGTAGGAATAAACGTCACCCATATGACCAAAGTTGTTATCACAGCAAAGAAAATGTAGAGAGATTCATTAAAGTTGTCAGGCAATTTGCGTGTGAGAAATCCGAAGGATGCTGAGATGACGACCAGTATGAGATTGTAGGCCAGTGGGGCCATTAAGCTTGTAATGGTCATGTGACATGTCAGTTCCACGTATTTTTGGGAACGTACGGGCATCTGAAGCTTCACCTCTGGAGTCTCAATGAAGAATAACGCTGATAAAATGACGACCTACCATGATACAAAGAGAGATGTATCAAGTAAACACATATACATACAAAGATACAAACATGAAAACACACACATGCATGTATATATGCGTACATGCATACATACGTACAAGAGATGGGTTTCAAATACAATTATTACAAAAAAGTACGCTTTATGCAGGAAAAGCTTTTCTTTATTTAATTAAACGCCTGCTATAAGCAGAAAGGGCTTTTCTTGCATCTAATTACATCACATAAGAGCCCTGCTAGGTACCTGATGCTAAATTGTGGATATCTGAAGCACTCAACAAAGGCGAATATTGGTCAACCACTACCGTCTTTCCCATTTATTCATTTTTTTATTTATTTTGCCAAGTGTCAATGAACTGTGCGAGATTTAAAGCGAAAAATACCTTTAAGGGGTAAATGTTTTGAAAAGATGAATTTCTAGACTTACCTGTATCAATAAGGACAACATAGATAGAAACATAATTCCTCCGGGTCCCACGAACCTCACTTTCACCGTGCATGACTCGGCAGCTTTGAATAATCTATAGATACGACTGGTTTTTACAAGCACGGGTCCATAGAGAACGGTAAAACTGATATGGAAACCTATCAAGCGCATGTAGCACACGAGGACCGCTTGTTTTATAATGAAGAACGTAACTGAAATCAGTGCCAACAATATTCCTACAAGGATCAAGGAGGAGAGTTCTCTACTTGAACACTTGATACATTTCCGTTCCCTGTATGCTACAAATAAAACTGTCACTACTGCAAGTAGAATAACACTTGTGCCTAGAATGGCGCTTAGCACCATTCCGAACGTATCAGCCCAGTATAGATACGTCGGTGGAATTTGTTGGCATTTTGTAAAAGTGACTTGGTCTGGCCAGGTAAGCTGGGGGCACATGTCACATGTGGTTGCATTCTTTGCTACCATTTCGTTGTTCCTGCATTTACGACATTCCCAACAACATTTGACTTCCCCCTGAATATAAAACTCTCCAGCTTGACATGGATAGGCACACAGTGAGTGAGGTACATATGTGTGTCTTTCGTGTTCAGTCCACTGAATCATCCAGCTTAACTTGTTGTCATCTAGATTTAAGCCGCCATGTCGCATCCAGTGTCCTATGGGAACATAATCATTTGTTTCAAATTTTTGAATCGCAAAGCGTCCGAAAACATCTCCATTTGCATCAAAACTGATGTGGCCAGTGTAACCTTTGAAACTTACATTTCTGAGGTTATCCAGAATTAGAGGACCATGAATGCAGTTTCGTAACTGTATAATGTTTTTGAAATTAGGGCATTTTTTATAGATAATGTTTTGGAGTGCATAAGCAAAAGAATAAACTGCATCTATTGTGAACATATTTGTTAATGACTCTACAAATTTTGCGGAGTGAGTGATACTTTCAAATTGGTTGCAATTTATCGATCCGTTGCTGGGTTCTATCCATCTACAGTCAAATGATTCTTCCCATAGTTGCCTAAACCAAGGACTTCCCACCCCACCATCAGGCTTCAAAGACCTCAAATGAGTCTCAAATTTGGAATGTTCACCTTTGATATTTTCAAATAAGAATGCATTCAAGGGAACTGGATGAGATGCCCGGAATAGTTTAGTAGAAAATCTCAAAGAATCTGTCCCAATCCAAATGAATCTAGATAACATTCCCGCCTGATGAGCAGCGTTCAGTATCCCAGTCGTTCGAGGTTGGAATTCTAGTATTACAACCACACGGACATACGCTCGAGCGGTGAGAAGTCTAAGAACCCCGTCAAAGTTGATCTCTGTGTCTGGATCTAAAATTTCCCTGACTCCTATGCAGATACCACGCTCCCTAGCGAATTTCAAAAATGCTCTTGCGCCATTGTTGCCCCAGTCGTCATCTCTGTGAACCAAAGACACCATGGACCAGTTATAATGCAGAATTAAATCTATCATACCTTGCACCATGAATTTGTTACTTGGTACCGTGCGCATGAAATATTTGTATTTCCTTTTGTCACTCAAAGCTTGACTGTCAGCGCTGGGACTCACTTGTGGTATATGGAAAGTTCCAAGGAGGCCACTGACAAGAACGCTTGTTGCGCTGGTAAACGGACCAACTATGCCGACTACATTTGATTGGTCATCCTCTGCATTCCACTTTGCGGATTTGTTCCGCAAGGAACTAGGTGGCAGAAAGTATAATGAACTCACCAGCAGTCTGTGCGGTATTTGACAATCAGTCACAACAGTAAACCCAAGAGAGATATTTTGCAAAATATCTGGACGTTTGTTAATCTCATCAATTGCAAACGTAAACGCTTCAAGATTTTGCAAACGGATCATGAGCATTTCGTCTGAACATGTGCCATCGTTTCTGCTTTTACTGACAAAAGTTACGACTCCAATTTTGAGATCCCCTGGATTACTGTATATGCTTGGTATAACTGTCGAGCTGGCTGGGTTTGTGTAGCAATCAATGAAGATAATGAAGAGAACGCATGCTGCAGGTGATAATCCAGTTGAAGTCATTGTGCAAAAGCACAAGAACAGCAAATAGTACATTTGTGCTAAAACTTTACAGTTATATGACTCTATTCTGATACTTGTAACTCGTCGGTATGCACCATTAAATGAGCATTGACATTAAAGAAACAATCTTAACAACGATCATGAAATATGAAAGTAACAATTACATCTTCCCATTGCCTCGTCTATTGTAGCAAACGAACAGAAGCAAAATGCAGAAAATGTCTAATTTGCCTTGTAGTCTTGCGTTACCAATCAATAACGTATGTGGGCATATTATTAGGCTCAACCAAGCGCGGCATTTCTATTCATTTATTGATTATTCATTTATTTACCTGTGTACGCAGTAACTTCCAACTTGCTTATTATACATTCATGTGCTTTTTTCCCTTCGTGTATATATTTCTTTCTTTCTTTCTTTATTTATTTATAATTATTTATATTTATGAATTAATTTATTAATTCATGTATTTATGAACTAATTTATTTATTCATGTATTTATGAATTTATTTATTTATTTATTTATTTATTTATTTATTTTTTTAATCCCTTATTTATTTATTTATTTATTTATTTATTTATTTATTTATTTTTCTATTCATTTCCTTCGTTACTTACATAGCCAGTCAGTTAGCTAGTTAGTTGATTATTCCAGTTTATGTTCATGTGTGTAGTTATATATGTACATGTGTGTACGTGTATTATGAGTAGTAATGCACGTTCGGATGGGTGTGTGGTTTACCAGAATAGAAAGACAACCATGACACATAGAGTTGACAATGAACTTACGTCTTTATCGGACGACGCATAGCAATCCATTCCATAAAGCTGCAAGAAAAAAATATCAAACTTACGATGAAGTCCAGAAAAGCAAATATAATATCATTCCAATACGCGTTCATATGAATGTTGTATTCCAGGATTTACTTGTATCATAATTTTTACTCACTGGATACTCCGTTTCATAATTCTAACGCGTCAAATATTTAATTACCAAAACACTTGTATTATATTGACAGTAAACATACATTTATACTTGGTACGTATATTATTTTAAATAAACGAATACAAAGTTATTTTAAAGTCAATCATAGAATTAACGGAAAACTGTAGAACTACCGACCACATATTTCTTATCAGAACTTTGATCGACAACTATGCAAAACTGATAAGCAAGAGCAAATTCTCATAAGCGAGTTTCATAGACATTCAAAAAGCCTTTGATACAGTTTGGCACCAAGGATCATTTTGTGTCACTTTGTTGTCCCCTGTCAAAAGTTTTGTCAACCCCAAGTAAAAAACCTACAAAAACCAAATAAACAAACAAACAAAACACAAAGATCTGAACAAAGAAAACAAAAACAAACCCTTCACATTTTTTGCAACATTATTCTTAGCCCAAATTAAGTATCTGTTTACTTGTCATGCAGCAAAATTCGTGATCAAGCTAAGTGCATTTTAGAACGGGTTTGTAAACTGCTTAGCATCTCACGTTTATTAACCTTTAAATGATCGTATTATTGCATTGTGTCAACAACATGTTATCCGCTCACCTTGGACACAAATCGCGGCAAAGCTGCTGACCTTGCGCAGTGGTTAATCGTACTGAACATTTTCAATGAAAATATTTTGACACTGTTTAATAAAATGTGGAATTACTGGCTGTCGTGGGCAGGTTTGACCGGGGAGTTGTTAATGGGAGTTATTTTTTAAAGTCATTCTTCAGGTTAAAAAGTGAATGAAAGGATAAATGAATTAGCAAATATAAACTGCTAATCCTTTTAATAAAATCAGATTCTGATCATTGTGAAAGACAGTATCTTTCCTATTGCTATGTCTAAAATGGAAAAGAAAATTAGTTAATGGCCAGGGAAAAATTCGGCTCTGTTTGTTGTTGTGATAGTCATTTCATAAAGTTGATATAAAAATTATCTTTCATTAGATGACTGGAGGCAGCTACGCATGCAGCCATAACGCCTTGTATTCAGGCAGTTTGAGACCAAATTGTCTCCATTTGGGTCTGCTTAACGAGGCCATGCCATCGGTATGCTTTCAAGACTCTCGTTGCAATTAATACATCAAGAACTACTTTTAATCGAACAAATGTTTCCTGAAGAAATACAGGCTGCTTTTGGACAGGAGACAGAATGAACGGCAGCATTTGACCACATAGACAAGAATAAATCAATCAATCTATCTATCTATCTATCTATCTATCTATCTATCTATCTATCTATCTATCTATCTATCTGTCTGTCTGTCTGTCTGTCTGTCTGTCTGTCCCTCTGTCTGTCCGTCCGTCTGTCTGTCTGTCTGTCTGTCTGTCTGCCTTTCGGCCTGCCTGCCTGCTTTCTGTGTCTGTCTGTCTGTCTGTCTCTGTATATATCTGTCTATCGGTGTGTCTGTCTGTCTGCCTGTCCGTCTGCCAGCCTGCCTGCCTATCAGTCTGTCTGTCTGTCTGTCTGTCTCTATCCATCACATAATTATTCATGAATGATTGAAGAGAATGGATTTTCTTAGCGTCAGGGCTTTTTCAGGCGTATCGATATGTCAATGTGGGATATTTGTGTCTATCCATTTCGTTTTTTTCCAAATGAATATGTCCTCGTATCCCAAACAAATATGATAATATGTTGCATCAAAGTATGTCCCAAAAATCTATTCTCAATAGCATTGGATAACTTTTCACCAAGGCAAATCAAACAAAATCTTAAATTCATTGTCAAGTTGGTACTCTTGAATAGTATTAATTGCATGTATATTTTATTGTGTGCTTATTATAATTGCCCTCTCAGTCTAAAAGAATAAACATCGTTATATGAACACACTTGTCTCTGAATACAAATGATGATGTGGTTGGAAAGATAGTATTTTCATTCGATCTGTTGACAAACACTTTGCCTACAAGCCACGTTTTCCAACTGAAAGAAAGGGAGGAAGGAAAGAAAGAAAGAGTGAAGTTCACAACACCTGCACCGATCTTGCTGGCGAAGTAGAGTGAGTTTTCCTTTGGTAAGAAGATCATATATTTCGCCGTCTAAAGTATTGAAGACACTTTAACCTTGGTATGCATAGGGTATATCTATACCCCCTCTCTCACACCCCCCACCCCCCACATATACATTAATTAATGCAAACGAGTATATTTGAGAGTTTGTTACCAACGTCTTCCATTTAGTCTGTAAAACGTTGTGATCAGCATTCACGTGAATGCAAATTCAATAAGCCATATCGCTAGACCTACGTGACAAAATAAAGCAAAAAAGAAAACAAAAAAGAAACAAACAAAGCAAAAAACAAAACAACATTGTGATATACACATATAAATAAGAGTAAAAAAGTTAATGAATAAAAGTAGCCAACAAACTGTTCAACGTAAACACGATATAATTAAATGACGCAATAAAATCTGTTTGGGTGTATTTTCGATTTGTCATTTGTCTTTATTTTCAATTTATTGTATGGGGCACGCCTATGTCTAACACCATAATATGCCTTTATTTTGTGTCATTGTGTTCGTTGTTACTTTTTTCTTTATTAGGATCGTTGTAACAAACAAAATTAACTTCAAGCTCAATCAACAAGTGTCAAAGTTTATTTCCGTTAGAGAAAATCTAAAAAAATAAAAAATAATAATCAATGAACACAATATTACATTCGTAATATTGTGTTCATTGGTTGTTTTTTATTACGTTTCCAAAAAAAAAAAAAAAAAAGAAAAGAAACAAAAAATTACTTCGAAATCAAAGAAACGAAGCTCTACTTGAAAATAGTCAAGATTATAAGAAATTAAGGACACATGTAAAATTCAAACATGATTTCGGACCAGAACTACACTTATATTTAGTAAATGATTGTGAAATTAGAAAAAGGTAGCGCTCGTTTTCGGATCATCGCCCATAATCCTGAAGACGCTCGGTACAGCGCGATATGGTCCAATGCCTCTATACAGTGAGAGCAGGTATATGTCGATACCTGTACTAGCTGCCTTTCGCTTTTCCTATTTTGCACAGTTCCGTTTGAGAAATATGGATTGTCTACGAAGAGTGAAAAGGAAAAAGAAAGGGCGGTTTGTTAACAAGTGCCAAACTAAATGACTAAATGCTTTAAAACAAGGCAAAATACATCGGAAAAAAGGCAGTGGTAGACCAAAATGCATGTAGACGATCAGCGAACGCTGACCAAGCCACAGAATACCACATGTACATGTAAACACTGACAGTTATAACTGGGGAAAAGGTCGTAAAATAGTGGAACTAGGGGTACCAGCCGATAATATTGTATGCGAGGAATTAAAAAAAATTGTCCCTAAAAATTACAGAGTCAAGAAAACGATATGGCTTGGCCAGTGTCCTTTACATTTCTTGTGAATGTGGTACGATAAATGCTGTCCCAACTGAAAAAAACCCCACAGCAATACCCCAGCGTCAAAAGGTGGCACAGGCATATTTGATGTGAATACAAAAGCAGCCACAGGTAATGGCCGGATTACCAGCGATTTCATCTTGATGATGATTTTCACTAACATCGATCATAATCTAAAAATTTACATGAATACACACACACACACACACACACACACACACACACACACATATATATATATATATATATATATATATATATATATATATATATATATATATATATATGAATTTTTATAGTTTTTTCACATCTTTTCTCATTTGATTGTTATTGCATATGAATGATGCAGATTTTGTCACAAATTACTTGGAGCAAGCTGTATATCATACAATAGCAGCCTGATCGCGCTTCAAGTTCATTGCACTTCCTTACCTTACCTGTGGGGATAGCCTTGACCCGTTCTCATTATCACAGAGTTCATATTGCAAAATTACCTTTGTTTATCCTTTGAAATTCCCTTAATTAATGACCTTTGAACTCACCTGATTTACATAATATATGCAAACGTGCTTGAAGAGTTTGATATCCTTTACACCACGTAGAACACCCTTTTAGAATTTGCACCTCTGAACTTAGAACAAATTAAGTCAACATGCAAGAGTTCTTTGTACGTTTGCAGAAAAAATAAGCACCGTATGATATTTTTTTTAATCAATGAAATCATTACATATTTTGGGAATCACCTACAATTTTTCGTTAATTTTGTTAATTTTTTTTTCTATTTCAGACTTAAAAAATAATGTGAGCACCTATACATTTTTACAAGACGAGATGAATTAAAAGTCAAATTCCAACATGTTTTGTCTATATACTTGTTAATAAAAGGCTAGATATACATTGCATACACTCATATTAAGTCACTTTATGCATATTTTTGCATCCTTATGCCATCCAATTTCTGTAGTCCTTACCTATATCGCCACTTAGCGACAAAAGTAGCACCGTGACATGCCAATTTTATGCTGGCATTTTGTTTCAAATGCCAATATCTTTTTGCACACGAAAAAACAAAGATTTCTCACTTCTTTTGACCAGTGTGCCGAACGTGTTTGAAATCGAAACTGGGCGGCACAAAAGACCAACAAAAACCCCTTTGGAGAAAAGATTGTGCAAAACATGTGGACAAGTTAAAAGTGAAGAACATATATTAATATCTTATAAAACGTCCTCAACACAACATGATTACCCTTTTCAACAACTTACTAGACTATTTCCCATGTTCATGAAACTGGACGATAATGATTTGTTACACTGCAAATTTGTTTGGTTCCATTATCGCCACTAGAGGGCAGTTCTGACAGTTTTTTTTTTAACTTAGTTTGGATGAGCATTAACATAAATAGGTGCTAAATGCCCGTATGTGTAGGGCAACATGATGTGTCAGGCAAACAGCCATTTCTAAGTGTGATTATTCAAAGTGTTTTGTAATTTTTCCATTTCTGTGTAAATCGCCTATTGAAGTGAAAAGTCGGGTTGGAGATTTGACCCCCCCCCCAAAAAAAAACATAAAAAACAAAAAACAGAACAAAAAACAAGCAAACAAACAAGCAAACAAACAAGCAAACAAAAAACAAAACAACAACAAAAAAAACAAAAGAAAAATATTGAACAAAACAAAGCAAAAAAAAAAAAACAAACAAACAAACAAACAAACAAAAAAACAATCACCCCCCCAAATCTCAATAATTCTGATTATATAAAGTTGCCCTGGATGTTCTATTTCGTTATGAGTATAGACACATTTTTCATGTGTCCATGATCACTGCGTATAACCACCATGGTCTCTTTAAAACCCGAAATAATTCTTTGTACTAGTACAGCTTCCCACCGCTCCAACATGCTAATATATAGAAGGGCCGAGGGTGGGTGGGTGGGTAGAGTGGATGAACCTCAAACATCTGCACGCGGGATGGCCTACATAGGGCCTGATTTGCAAAAAAGTACTATGTATTCGTATGTGCAGTCAACCATTTGTGCTAATGGGGGGGGGGGGGGCGGGATCTGGAACCATTGCGTTGTCAGACGCAGCTCCTTATACGGAAAGGTTTGGGACAAAGCTGACATCTGGACCACATACTTCACGTTTGGCATGATGTCGCGGTTTCCGTACATTTCAAGAAGCTACAACTCACCAGTTTATTCTAAGACGATTTTTGCAGGTTTATCACTGATAATCCATTGAAATCCACATATATCTATGGCAACACGCCTACAATTGTCACACAAAACCCATTTGGACAAAAGGTGGGACATTCTAGCGCCAAATTCAAAGCGGTAACCCATCCTGAATCCAGTTTGTGCTGTAGCATAAGCCGTATGACAACTATTCTGCATTGTCACTCTGACTGTATTCTTTGATCCACTTACGTTTTTACCCTGAGTCCATTTCCATAAATCGAGAAACCTGACCAAAACTGATTCCCCTAGTGACTTTGTATCTATATTTTTATTTTTATTTCTTTTTTTAATTTTTTTAAAAATTTTTATTTTTATTTTTTTCTTTGCCATAATTTTGACTGGACACAGACTGGTATCAAAGCTGTTCTCTTATTGGCTACACGAACTTTGCACCAAGCATCACACTGGAGGATAAAAGCACATGGTTGCAAACTGATAGATACACCCTTTATCCTATAAATTTACAACACCTTTGGAAAAATTTAGAAAACAAAAGTAGATGTTTTTCGGAAAATGTAATTAAAAAGCGCTTACGTAAGATATTTCGTCAACAAAGGAATCCAGAGATTAATAGTAGTGATGGTCAAGATTAAAAGCTAAGAACGTATGTTATGGTTAAAGACGAGTTTGGATTTGAAAGTAATTTACAAGTTACAAAAGATTTTGAAATAGGGAAAAGCAATGCAAGGCTAAGGATAAGTGGTCACAATTTGGCTATTGAAAAAGGAAGATATAGGCAACCATCAAAATTACCGTTGGAAGAATGAAATCGTAACGTTTGCCCTTAAGGCCGAACTTCACTTTTTAGACAATTATCAATTATTTCAAGAACCCAGGCAATTTGTATTAAGAATCACAACATATTTTCTTTAAATTAAAGATCTACTAACATCTGGAAAAATTTATTACGAAAAGACAGGACTTTGACATCATAATTAATCTAGGTATATTTATAAAGCTTGTATACAAATTCAAAAAAAAAAACATTCTAGAAGTACCCTTTATATATATATATATATATATATATATATATATATATATATATATATATATATATATATATATATATATATATTGCAAGCGTATCACTAGTGTTAAAATTTAGAGTCATCATATTTGAGTTGTTTTGGCGTTCGCCATATTTCGTACCACGTTGTATATTTGTGTGTGTGTGTGTGTGTGTGTGTGTGTGTGTGTGTGTGTGTGTGTGTGTGTGTGAGTGTATGCGCGTGTTTTTTTTTTATTTTCTTTGTTTGCTTATTTTTGTTTTTATTTGTTTTTTTTTTTTTTTTTTGTATTTTATCTTGGCAGAATGCGATATAACTTGTTGATGTACGGTACAGTCAATAAAGTTAATTTCATTTCAACCAATGGGAAAGCAGCTGGTATATCAGTGCGGGTACGGTCAAAATAATGGCGGCCTCCAAAAAGTACTGGAGCAAATGGAAGGTAGAGACAAGCAGCCACCACCGTACAAAAAAGTATGTCCGGGAATTTAAGGCTGCGAAACATACTCAACGGTTGGCTGCTGATGATCAATTTATATAGAGTAAGTTGATTCTTGAAGCTTTGCCATTTCAAACGTTTGAGTCGAAGATGACAATGTATTGATTCATTGGTAAGTTTATACATGTACCTTGACTGGATCAGAGAGAGCGCACAGTTTTTGGATTTATTCGTACTGATTAAATGGGAACGTGGACACAATCTACAAATTCGTCCTTGAACCGTTATGATTTTGCTATTGAAAGCATCTATTTTCTTTTACATCATTAATAACCAACTATATCGTTGTTAACTATGGATTGAGCAGTGGAGAATAGCATGCTGTTTTATGAGCTGAGAGCCCTTATCTACATCCTTTGACGCAGTTTAGCTCATGGCTGAATTGCTCTCTCTCGCTACAGAAAAAGTATGAATGTCTGCCACTCCGTGTCGTTATTAACACCACTTTGTCATGGCAGTGATCAGGTCTGTTTGGATTAATTCTGCTTAATAAAGTTTTCATAGAGGCAAGTAAAAATCAATCTTATGCGACACTTTATACGAGAGCAGGTCTGTAAGAGCTCGACCACCTATACGCTCTCATCTGCAGCGACACGCAATATATATATATATATATATATATATATATATATATATATATATATATATATATATATTATATATATATATATATATATATATATATACATATATTTATATGTGTGTGTGTGTATTTGTTGGATGTCATGAATTTGCTTTCCAGTGTCAACGAAAGTCTGCTGTAAGAATACACCTGTTCATACCGAATTGTACCGAATTTTTCCGGAACCTAATTAATCATGCATTCCACTGTTGGCCTGATTGTCCAATCAGCAAATGGCCGAGTCGGGCCCACGCTTTCATAAGTTCACAACGGATGCCACGGCTGACACCAGTGATTACAGCATGGATTGTGCTGAACAGTGCAAATCTTTCACCTAAAATGTCACATCAGTGGTGAAATGTGCATGTTTAGTCTGCTGACGGTTAGATTTTTCATTAAATACAAGCACATCCTGTGTTTTACTTTCTTATCCTTCCACGTTAAATTCGGCGAGCGTGGTCGAACACAAAATGTCAACAAAGCAGGGTGCGCTTCTCGAACTCGGGCCGCAGTGAACCAAATAAACCCGAGTGCTATGAACTGGTCTATTATAGCCATTTAAATTTATGTGTAAATCCAGTTTCAGTTCAGTGGAAAAGGTTAAAGGTACTTGGTGCTTAACGGATGTTTGCATAGGGTTTATTGCCTGACATAGTGCAAAACGTATTTATTATGGCGCAGAGCTTTTTAAAAACGCCTTCTCTTAACTGATCTGAACACAGCAAGCTCAACCTTTGAGTCTACCCTTAAGGTATATGATGTTTTTGCGAAATGTTTCCCTTGTATGATTTACGCATTTCATTTGTTGTAGTGTGTTTTTTCTCTTGTTGCATAATCACACCCTCGTGAATATTCATAGTTTGCTGGATATGCCATCGTGCTTCCCAATTCAACTGGTGCCTAATACTTGTCTCACTTTGTAGTAAATGACAGAAAATGTTCAGACAGTAAGTTAACTTCCTAGTCATTTGAAGCAGAATATTTTCCTTTCTGCTATGTTAATCGATCGGGAATCAACAGATTTTACACTTTGTATACATTAGCGTCACATTATGTAAATTTCCAATTGTATTTAGTTTGACATAAACTTCCATCGATGATTGCATGGTATCGCTGTGTAAGTTTTGTTTGGAAAATGTATTGTATTCTTACTGTTATATTTACATTAATATAAAAGTAACATCGTAAAATTGTCTACTGCGGTGGGTTTTTTTTAATTGAAGTTGGTTTTAATTACATTTGGTCAGTCAGTGGCGTTCAAGTGCGACATACATGTTTGCCAGCTAACTTCAATCAAGTGGCCTGAGTTCAGGAGTTGTTCTGCCTCTCACTGTATAGAATTGTAACACAGAGGCAGAGTCTCGTATCAGTCCACAAGAGCAGCCGATGTGAAGGAGGGAGGGGGGGAACAGAATATGAAGCATCTGTTATCTATGCTGAGCTCAATTACTTATCGAAAATATTTTTTAGTATCTGTTACGTCGTTTGGCTGTCAAAGCTCATACACCTTTGCCCGTTATGAAGTGTACCCATGGTACATTGCAAACTGTGTCTCTTCTGTGGACTGGTCCGTATATTGTGTACCCTTGCACCTTTTCAGACCAGGCGGTATAGTCCTCGCTTTACCAAAGTCGAAAACATATCGACTAGTCTGCACAAGTGCATTATGACAACCAAACTACATTGCAATAAGGAACAGTGGTCCATTCCACATGAATATATGGCTGATGTCGATATCTTTCACGCTTCAGGTTGCCAGTCATTCAGATGTGGCATGCTCTCTCTCTCTCTCTCTCTCTCTCTCTCTCTCTCTCTCTCTCTCTCTGTCTCTCTCTCTCTCTCTCTCTCTCTCTCTCTGCCTCTCTTTCTCTCTGCCTCTCTCGCTCTGTCTGTCTGTCTGTCTCTCTCCCTCTCTCTCTCTCTCTCTGCCTCTCTTTCTCTCTGCCTCTCTCGCTCTGTCTGTCTGTCTGTCTGTCTCTCTCTCTCTCTCTCTCTCTCTCTCTCTCTCTCTCTCTCTCTCTCACTCTCTCCCTCTCTCATGAAAGAAGGACCTCAGTGCTGGCCGTTAGAGATCTGCTACAATTTAAAATGACGGTTTCATGATGCACGCTTTTCTATGGTGAATACATACCTACGCATACTTTGGTGAGTGAAAAGCATTGTGTTTTACTACAATATATTGAATTGAATTGGAAGAGATATTTACTGTAAAACAATTATAAAGATGACAAAAATAGGCATGAGGCAATAGTAGAATATTTCTGTACAAACACGAGCATTAAGAAAGAAAATGATCAAAGAGTTGCAAGATGGACATGGACATTACCATGACACATTCCTCTTTATGTTACATTTCCAGCAGGATCTCTTCAACGCACAATGCTGTGGCGACCATCCAGACTCAGGGGAAAGTCATGTAAGTTGTTCAGAAATTTGGAACAATATTCTTATAAGGATAATCGGTATTTCAAGCATATTATGCAAGCACAATATTTGCCAAATAATAGTTTAATGCAATGCAAACATAAGAGTCGGACATTAGACATAAATATAGATATATGTTTATATGCGACGATATTAGATATGTGTGAGCGTGTGCCATATCTATGATACCTGGTTATTGTAACTCTGGTGTGGCTTGTAATACCTGACATGATCTTGAAATGCTGCTTTACCAGATGTGGAAGGAATGCAATATAACAGCCATGGATGAAATCCGGATGAGATAGTTGAGATGCGAAAAACACTCTTTGAAAATAATTATTTATCATGTATCTAAAATAAATTTCACTGCTTGAAAATAAAATTAGGCTTCTAATTTCAAAATATCCAGCTCTTTGGAGAATGGAGTAGTCAACTATATTTGGCACGACACATGAGTTGAGTACTCTTTGAAGTATATAATTAGATGATAGGCCTCAAGAAAGTTGATTATTCAAGTGCAGCCAAAATTTTAGGAAAAATACGTAAATAGCATACTGTGTTTTGTGAGCGTTTTTTTCTAAATATTTTTTCTTACAGTTTCAGATTCTTTAAAAGCTTTTCTCTCAATTTAATTCAAACAAGAGTTCAAATTTGAATTGGTTTGAATACGAAGAAAATCTAATACAGTGGTCATTAAAAAAGCTACACCCTAAATGCTGAAGTTGTGAAATATGCTTGGAGCGTCTCCGTGTACGACTCGTAAATTACGAATGCAGTCATCTGTTAAAGCCTTACATTTTTAGATTTGCGCATGGAACGTAAAGATAGCAAATCATTAATGGGCGTTAAGCCATAAAACGTTGAATTGAATATGGTGCGTGGAGGGGTTGGGTAACTTTTTGTTGTTGTTGTTGTTGTTGTTGTTGTTGTTGTTGTTGTTGTTTTTGTTCTTGTTGATATTTTTATTCAGGACTACACTGACGATCTATAGCTTCCGAACGTGTGTGTAAAATTGGAGTGGAACTAAAATGTAATATTGTGGCAATACAATTAAACGTCATTTCTTAATAGTGTTATAAGGCATTGACCTGTTTCCTGATAATGGATTGTGCACCTTCATACTTTATAATTCACATATGAAGATATAGTCTCTGTATGTGAAGCACGGGATGATAGCAATGTGACGAGAGAAGTATCAGCAGCAGCCACAAGCGATTTATATTTAAATGGTGCAAGGTGAGCGCTGTTCTTATACAGTATGAAGGGAAGCGTACACTGCATTTCATCGGGCATACCCCTGGTATATTGTGATGGGTTTGTATTTATATCATTATTCTAGATAATGTAAATTGGTTATGGCTGTACTCTTGTCGGTTAGTGTTATCTTGAAGGTGAATGCTAAGCCAAGTTAGTGAATAATGAACGCACAGTTGGTCATCTAGCATAGTCTATCAGATAAAATAAAACCAAGCACCAAAACCTTCAAAATTGTCATACAGAACCTGAATGATCGTTAAAAAGAGGCTTTACAGAGGAAAAAACTGAAGCACGTGCAAAGAAAACAAGTAAAAAAAAAAAATTTAAAAAAAGCCAAAAAAACCCAGAAGAAAGAAGAATAGCATAAAAACGCACAAAAAAGAACAAAATACCCGCTCCAAAAATAACAAAAACAACAACATCAACAATAAAAAACTATGGTCATTCACACTGATACTAAGTCTTATGTCATGGGGTCTCTCCTCCTTGAGTGGTCAATGGTATATGACATTTATTTCATTACTCTAAGTGGCAAAATAACAATACACTTGTAAAATGTCATTATGGAATAAAGCTTACAACAGTAAACCTGTTAACAGAAGCTGATGGCTCATATACTGATTGAAACTACAGCCTATAGTAAAAAGGCACTGCGGAACCATAACTGTCCATTAATCTTTTATTTGATAAATTCACATCGCATATGGTACATATCACATCTCCAAAATGCGGTTAAGAAATTTTAGCTTAATTTTCTTTCAACCGCACAATGTCATAGGTGCAATAAACAATACATATTTTACATTGCTTACTTTTCTGATGGTTAGGTTTGCTTCTTGTTTTTTATCATCATCATCATCATCATCATAATCCTCCTCCTCCTCCTCCTCCTCATCATCATCATCATCAATTTTCTACTCCTCCTCCTCATCGGACTTTTTTCTTCCTCTTCCTCTTCTTCTTGGTCTTCTATTTTTTTTTTTTTTTCTTTTTTTTTTTTTTTTTTAATATTGATTTGATCAGTGGCACTTGGTGGCCCTCGGGTGCAGCCCAAGTGACCCACCTTATACAGTGACAACTCATAAAGGACTTGGAATCTCAGAGCAGTTGGCAGTAGAGAATGAGGAATGGTGGTGGCGAAGTGCAGGATCCCGACAGCTGAGAGGGTTCTCTGCCCGCTATGCCTTTCTCTGCTGTGGGCTGCTGCACATGAATCCACGGAAGTCTTCATTTTACTTCACTTATTTTCTTTAATAGATTAACCATTTGGAGGGGCAGATCATTCTCATTATGACTCCATTTAATTCTATAGTAGACCTTGGACATCTAATTATGGCTACGCACAATGCCATCTGTTCAGTGGCCTAATCTAATTAGAAATTTGGGGGATAAACACTTTTCCACGCCACAGGCATTTCTACTTATGTATTGTGGATAACAAGCATAGGCCCTATTATTGTTGTATGTTGAATATCACTGGATTCATTTGGGTCTTTCCTGGCATTTAAAAGTTGTTTTCTTTTCCAAATACATATGGCTCTGCGTGTTACCTTGGCTTACCTTACCTCCTCACCATGTCGCTCTCTAACTGATACGAACGCTAAACTCTTTCAGGGTGAATCACTTCTAAAGTGGATCTACTAAAGTGAAACTAGTCTGAATTATCATTATGATCTCAGATTCGCATTCCTGGTAAAAAGGACTCTCATTCAAGTACCAGCATGTCTCCGGTTCCAGAAAAAATATCCCAGGTCAACAGCTTTTTATCGGCGCGCATTGGACAATGAGGTATGCCATGTCACGACCAATACAATTAAGTTGTTAACAAAAAGGTTAATGGATACATCTATTAATGGGGAATGATATTGATATATTTATTGGTCCAAATAGAGTCATGTGATGTGCATATCAGATCACAATGTACAGTCCTGATTGCTATGTGGAGGTTAAATATCACATTGCTCAGTTCTGCTATATATGGTCTGGCATAAAATCATATTTCTTAGTTTGGATACCTGTGTCCCGAGACAAAATCGCACGTCTCGATCCTGATGCTTATGTTTCATGGCAATATGTTCATGCTTGTGAAGCCTACATGTGATCCTCATAAACCTCTATATCCACCTTATGGAATGTTACCTGTATCTAAATAACTAAATATGTAAAGATGGTCATTTTTTCATATAAGTTGTGAAGGTAGGTCGGGTTTATAAAAAAAGGAAACAATGAAAACCTTTAGTCTGAAAAAACAACCTTTTAAAGATATAGTGTTGCATTTTGTCTTTGTTCTCCCGCTCTTTTATTGGAGATAGATGGGGGGGGGGGTAGTACGGGGGTGGAGGTGGCGACTTGGCCTTCAGTCCTCTTTGCCACACAACTAATTCAAATAAAACAAATTTGCTTTATTTTTATCTTATTTAACAATGCTTCAACTCAAGGGGTATTTGCAAAGTATTACTCTCAGTTGCGGTTTGTAACTATATGCCTCATCCCATCCTTAGTTGAACAGCGTCTGGTCATAAATTGGCAAACAATATAAACTATGTCACGACACAATAACAGTTTAGTATTAGCAAATAAATACACATGCGATGCACCTATAAATCGAGATATTACCCTCTGTAGAGACGAATTATATATATATATATATATATATATATATATATATATATATATATATATATATATATAAATCTATCTATCTATTTATATATATATATATATATATATATATATATATATATATATATATATATATATATATATATATATATATATATATATATAAAGCAGATTTTATAAAGTCAGACTCCAAGTAGCCCGAAAGCAAGGAATGTTTTGCCATCCCAAGCTGTCTCTGCGTATCTTTTGACCGATAGTATTGCATGGCATTTTGACAGGATAGATTTTGAGGACAACTCATTATATCATGTGCTCAATGGGTTATGGGTTATGTCGAAATATATAAAAAAATCTTACACATCCTCTTCTGTTCCCTCGTAAAATTCTCAATACACTATCAATTCAGGCGACATTACCTTTTTTCTGTCTAGTCTCAACTTATGGGACTCTCAACTTCATTCAGTTGCTTTATTTTTGGCGTTAATAATCATTGTAAACATAGATTGTAACGTAGTATATATATATAAAACTAAAATTGATCCATCCAATT
The DNA here is from genome assembly GCA_964020975.1 of Hermodice carunculata. NCBI lineage: Eukaryota > Metazoa > Annelida > Polychaeta > Eunicida > Amphinomidae > Hermodice > Hermodice carunculata. Next base: position 26,576,823 of record OZ026618.1, read on the forward strand.
ATCAGTTATTCAAAACATTAAAACTGAGTTAGCATACTATGACACAGAACTTCATTTTTCTATATGATTAAGTGTTTCACGGCTGGAAGAGACTGTAATCGAATTGTCTGCAGGTCTTGGGACCCGACTGTAGTCGAATTCCAAGATGGCTTCCAAGTAATAGCACATTTGACCTTTAAAATGCCCTTCTGACGCTGAAACTGACCTTAATAAAAGGGGCATGTACATAAATAGTTCTTATATGATTTCAAATGAGTTTGTTTTTTAACAATTTAGGACATGAACGGCTGGTTTGTTTAAGAAGTAGAAGCTTGTACCCTGCAGCTTGCCTGTATAAACTGACGCAAAAATTCCCACGTACCACAGACGAAAAACAATGTTTACACGATATTGCTTGCCTTAAATAATCATAATTCTATAATTGTATGGATCAATATCTAGATGGAATAAATTGCAGCATCGGATTGATCTCTTGCTTTGTGTGTTCTAGGTCTTTAATCCGAAGATAGCTGCCAAATGTTGTCACCTTGGACCTTGTCACATTGGAACTAGCCTTGCAAATTAAAAAAACTATGATGTATATTGCTAATGCTGACAGGTTGAAATAAATAACATGAAAACGTTTTTAGATACAAATGTAGTACCAAATTAGTTAAAATAGTTGAAAGATAATTATGATTAGAGATTTAGCATTCAGAAGTAAACCTGGGTAGAAATGCACCCGTGAAAAAGTTAAAAATCGTGAGTGGGGCAGTCTAAAGCATAAGTAAACCTGAATAGATGCCAATAGAATTATACATATTTATCCCAAGTGGGCCCAGGCATGTTCTCAAGATCAGTCGTAAATACGGTGTTTCTACCATGGTATAAACACCAAATGTACGAGGCACTGCACAAAACAATTTTAGACATTGCCCCTGTCTGCAATCAAACTAGGAACATTTCAGCACATATTAACCAAGCAAATCGGAGGACACTCTCAGTCAAGACAAAACCAAGAAAAAGGGTGCATTGTAGAAAGGGGCTTTTCTGCCATATTTTTACTTAATTCCATCCAATTAAAAGATTGTCCTTTGTATTAAAAATGCATCGACAGAGCGGTGAGAATCCATTTACCAGACAGGGAAAAATATAACATTTGTCCTTAACCAGGGTCACCCTGACTTTCAAGATGAGACTTTGTGATTTTGCAGAGCAAAATGTCTTTTGAATCTGATTTTGCATTCTATTTGTAATATCTGCGTCAAATACAGCCCACTCTGCGTTCAAATATAGGTACCAATACCGCAATTATCATCTTAAATATTTTTCTAATATTTAAAGCATCTTGCTGTCGGTACTTGAAATATGAAAGTGAAGATAGCACCACTGGGGCCTGCTGGAATAGACCTTTTCACTCTTATAGTTTTCATGATGAGGAAAGTACACCACAAGTTCCTAAATATGTCAAAAATATTTTATTGGCCGACGAAAAACTGACACTAAACTATTATATAGCTGAAATTACAATATCATAGTTCCCAGACAACTTTGATGTTCCTGGTTACGAACTCAATTATATCTTCTCTGGTGTAAAACCAGTTTATTTGATAGTGCATTGCCTGAGAGCAAGATATAGGCCTATTCGTTTGGTAGGTCTAGGCCTGTATCATGAGCGGCACTCCTTGGTCTTTGTAATTATTTGCTAATAAACTAGGGTTACATGGACCAAGGCCTATTTTTACACTTTCTAAGTGGTTGTTGAACAGTAGCTGTGTTGCCTGATTATGCATATAAACTTGTAAAAACCATTAACCAAAAACCATTAAATCATGGAATGAAAATCAAAAAGTACAACAACTCCAATGACAATTGGTTGAAAAAAATATCTACAACAATGCAAATCGCTTCATTCACATGTAGGGCCTGTAGCCTCCTTGTTCATACTCTATGAAGGTTGCTATTTGTGAAACTTTTGCAGCTGGCCTTACATGAAATTCCCAGCTTGAATAAAACCACAACATTATTGCGAAATAAATAAGATACCGTCAAACATGCAGGATTTACGCTCAGTACTTATGTCGGTCGCAAGATTATTATTGTTAAAATCTTCACTTTCTTTCCACAACTCCAATACAAATAACCTAGCATTGTAGTGCTTTTTGCGACGATAAATTCCAGGTCAATCCTAAAACTTGTAGAATATTTAAAATCTCGTATGACATTAGTAATCAGACATCGATATATATAAAATTGAAAGAGTCCTGGGTTGAAGGTATGTAGCTGATTGTTGGTGCTATGAAAGAATATATATATATATATATGATTATTACAAATTTTTGGATCAAAACACACTAGTTCAGCTTTTCCTTTTGGACTCAATGACAGAATTTTAGGCTTTGGTGATGTTAGGAACTTAGACTTTGCAGCTCTTGGTAGCAGTCACACACCTTTTTTATAGTGATCAGGCCAGAATTAGAAGAAGAAGAAGAAGAAGAAGAAGAAGAAGAAGAAGAAGAAGAATTAGAAGAAGAAGAAGAAAAAGAAGAAGAAGAAGAGGAAGAAGAAGAAGAAGAAGAAGAAGAGGAAGAAGAAGAAGGAGAAGAAGAAGAAGGAGAAGAGGAAGAAGAAGAAATAGAAGAAGAAGAAGAAGAAGAAGAAGAAGAAGAAGAAGAAGAAAAAGAAGAAGAAAAAAGAAGGACAAAATATCACCAAGGTGTCACGTGATCATGAGCGTGTAGATCTGCTCTTGCAGAGGCTCCTCAAAAAGTTGCCAGTTCTTGTGAATTTTGTGGATTTTTCAGCCAGCAGATATGGTGAATATCATGGACTCGTTTTAGACTACCCCACTGAACGACATTTTGTTAGTAAGTTGGTTTTGTATGATTTGTGAATCTTGAAGCAATTTCTGGGCTTGTCCTCTTTACTAAACCGCCATGCTACAACCTGAAAGAATTGTGGGCGTGACAGGTACTGCCAAAAAACTGTCTGAGGAAGATTTAGTTACAAAGGGGAACTTGCGTCAAGTTATCTATGAAATTTTTGATGAGTTGCTTTCGTCTAAAATCAAAGAAATGATTGACCAAAAGTTTGCAGAACATTTGACCCAGGTTGATGCAAAAATTGGCTATAAGATCCAACCTCTCGAAGGTCGAGTACATCCAGTTGAACGTAAATTTACCGAAAATGAAAACAAAAACGAAGACTGCACAACTGACCTGGCTACATTGCGTAATGAAATTTCACGATTGACAAAGGAACTTCGTGACACTCGCTCAGATTTGAATAATGTTGAGCAGCATGGCCGGAGGTGGGCCGTTAGAATTCATAGCTTGAATGTGTCTCCAAAACCATAGGAAGAAAATGGAAAGCAGATCGCTAGCGATTTTTTCAACGAACGTTTGGAGCTTAGTATTCCTGTGCAAGAAATTGACTGTGCACATAGAGTGGGAAAAAAAAGGTAGACCGCAAACAGCCCCTCTTGGTGAGATCTTTCCGAAGGGACTTTGTGAATAACATTACACTTGTATGTAAACAGCTGAAGCAATTGGGTTTGGTTGTTTATGAAGACCCCACAACAGCAAATACAAGATTGTTAAATCGTCTGAAAAAACACCCCGAAATTGAAAATTCCTGGCTCGTATTTGGGGAGGTATGGGCCAATCCAAAGCCGGCAGAGAGGTGCAAGTAAACATTATGGACAACATCGATAAACTTATAAAGAATTAAACATGGATGTTTGGCACTTCCATAGAGCTGCTGCCCCCTGTTGACGTTTTGACATATGTCCCTCCTATCAGTCTTTAGTGAAAGTTATAATTATTTGTACTACATACTTATATTGAAAATTTCTTATTGATTGCTCAAATGTTACTACTTTATCTTGAATGATCACCTATGTTTCCATTCCTGCTATGACTTTAATATTAATCCAGGCTAATATTCCTGCTATGACTTCAATATTGATCGAAGTTTATTTATTTATGAGACTGTGATTCCTATTGGTAGGGTCAATTCATGCTGCAATGCCAATCTCTGAAATAAATTCAATGGTTTGGTTATCAGCATTGATATGAAGGTGATTTATGAGGATGTAGTTACTGTTTCCTTCGTAAATGTGTTCAATAATAGCGTATGACATATTAAATGCTTGTAATACCAATCGGGGTATTTATGCAATCTATATAGTTATTTCTCCGGCTATATCATTGAGATACACATGACTCAGTTTGTTTCTATGAATATTGTGTATAGGTGCCTCGATTACCAATTGTGAATGGTGTATATTGATTTATCCATCTGTATTCTTTGTGTAGAGGTGAAATTGTAGTAAATATCAAATCAAACTCACTACCATGACAGTCGGAATGCCGGGGCTAAATCATGGTGAATATTAAATCAAACTCATTCACTAACGATGGTCGGAATTACAATCCGTGATACAAGTTCAGACGCTGGTGCACTGGAGCTCCGTTTTCCCATTTGATTTTAAGTGAACGGAATGTGTAGACTTATTGTTTTTGACTGGTTCTGGAATGAAAATTACATTAGGGAATTAGCTATGTTATATACCTTTACCTACTATATATGAAAGGTGTCTTATTTCCAATACGATTATTATTATTTTTTATTATTATTATTATTATTATTATTATTATTATTATTATTATTATTATTATTATTATTTTTAATCATACCAGGCTGCCGAATAGTACTTGCAATGACCTATGCTGGAGCTTACATTTTGATTTTGGCTTATCATATTTTATTATGTAGTGAGCCTATTTGCCTTGCTCTCTGATGATACCTGTATTTGACCCCATGCTTCTAATTTCACATATTGATGTATTGTATGCAGTGTGTAACTATTATATTCTATTTTTCCATAGAGTAATCAAGACAGATATTGCAGTTTAAGTCGTTTAATTTGCATAGATTAACGAGGTCTACTGTGCACTTACTATGTGGTTATTTGGTAACTTAAACCTAGTGTGGATCTGCTGTTTTAACCTGCTAGATGGTTAAACCGTTAAAAGGTGGAACATCTGTATTTCAGTTTTGTTCTTTTGTCACGGCCACCATTCTGCATGTTGGTTGCGACAAATGAATTTTTTGCACAGAGCTGAATCGTAGTGAATATCAAATTAAGTTACTCACTACGATGGCAGTCGGAAGGACAATCCGTGATAAAAGTTTAATTACCATGGCAGTCGGAAGGACACTCCATGATATAAGTTTAATGTAATTCCATGGCTAAGATAATTGAGATCAAGTTGGCTTCGATAATTGGATCATGTTTTATATGGCTTCGATAATTGGATCATGTTTTATATATAATATTATGACACAAGATGTGTAAATTGTAAGCTACAAGTGTCTTTTTTCTCAAAAATTTGTAGTACAACCGGAATAATACATTTCATTTACATTTTGTTTGACAATGACTTTAAAAAGTTGCTTACCTATTATGCGCTGGTAATGATAGTAATTTCTCCAGTTACATCAATGAAATATGATGATGGGAGTTATTTAGAACAACATTTAGTAGGTAAGGTCGGAGTTGGCAGTTTTTCGGATGTTTTAGCTAAATTTACAATTTAGTGTACACGGGCGCTGGAAGACTGGGGCTCTGGTTTTTCCTTTTGATTTCATGTGAACAAAATCTGGGACAGGGAATTACTGAGTCAGTATTTCCTTGTCTCAGACAAAATGTATACTATTAGATTTATTGCTTCTGGCAGCTTTTGCACTAAAAATTATATTGGGGATGTAGCTAAATACCCTTATCTACTATATATGGAAAGTCTCATATCTCTATATAGTGATTAAAGTGTGTGTGTTTTGTTTTTGTTTTGTTTTAGATTGCGGAGTCGTGAGATGTTTTTGGTTCATGAAATGGAATCGCACGGCCCCAGTCCACATGGTGCCGAAGTAGCCTCTGCTGGAGCTCATATTTTGATTTCAGCCTATTGTATTTTACTATGTAGTGGGCCTTTTCATCTCAGTTTCTTCTGATATGTGATTTGTAATAATTTGTGTAGAATATAACGAGGTCTACTGCGTACATACTGTGTGATTACTTGTTAATTTAAACTTGGTGTGAATTTGCCTGTCTTAACCAGCCAGATATTTGAACTACATGCATTATAATGTATAATATAATAAGTCTTTAATAAGTTTTTCAGTTTCTTCATTTGTCGTAACCAACATTTCGACAAATGTATTATTTCATTTACTTTATTTGATTGAGTGTTCCTGCAACTTGATATGAAAATCACCATTAATTTACGCCGCTATCGTACATTATGTTTGAGTGAAGTTTTGTTATGACTTACTCATTGAGATAAGTATCTTCTATTTGCTATATGCCACAATTTGCAAAAGGTTTTGTATCAAACGGCATTTGAGAGGAATATCTCTGCTTTATCACTGTAAATGTCTTTGTCTTATTTTTTGTTTTTTTCATCATGTACTGAAGATAGTAGGTCCTATCTCCTTTACATTTTGCTATTTTTTGTTTTTTGTTTTTATTTGGTCGTCGTGTATATTAGCTGTGAAATTACTGATACTTTCTCAGACCCAACTGTTTCAGGGTTTTCAGGTGAATTTTATTTGTATACATATTTCTTTCTACTTCAGGTGTCTTATTGGACAATATTTATTACTATTGTCGTTTTTGTATCTTCCTGTAATTTTGGTATGAGAGGTTCATTATAAACGGTTGCCTTCTCAGATCATGGCTAATTCTAGTACGATTTTAGATGGTCTTGGTGGCTTTGACACTAGTTCTTTAACTTTATTGTTAGATTTACAAACAGTTCATAATGAAAACGACCGAAATTTATCAGAACCCCAGCTTATCAAACAGTCTCCATATTTTGAAACTGATCAACTCATAAACCATTTAAAAAAAATTGCAAAATCACTTTACAATTATCAGTCTTAATTGTGAATCACAATGCAAAATTCAACGAGGTACACATTTTATTACATAATTTAGAAGCACATGACTGTTTACCGAGTGCTATTTGTTTGCAAGAAACATGGCTGAGTGACTACTCTGATCTGTCTCTTCTACAATTGGAAAATTGTGTTTTAATTTCGCAAGGTAAAATATGTTCAACCCGTGGAGGCTTAGCCATTTATCTCAGGAATTCTTACAGTTATAGATTAATTGATGTCTTTTCCCAGTCTGATATAAATGGAGGTCAATTTATTGAAGTAAAAATTAATAATATCGATTAAAAAATGGTTATTGGAAACATAAATAGACCTCCGCGGGACTTAAATGAAAATTGTAATACTTTTATCGATGAGTTAACTGTGGTTTTAAATAATATGTTACAGCTAAAACGTGAAGTAATTATAGCTGGAGATTTTAATATTTATCTCTTAAAAATTCACGATAGACCTGTCTTTGGTCAGTTCTTTGATTCAATTACATCTTTCAGTTTTTTTCCTCAAATTACATTCCCAACAAGACATTCTGCTTGCCGGGGAACTATTATTGATAACTTTTTAATAAAACTAATTGACACAAACATAATATCCTCTAATTCAGGTATCCTAACATCTAGGATTTCCGACCACTTTCCATATTTTATCTGTGTTAATGTTGCTAATACGAAAAATGACATTCCTCCTAAATACATTCAAATTTGAAATCCAATACCTAACGCTGTGAATAAATTGAAAAAAAGAATTAACTGATGCTCGCATTTGTGACCACTTAAATATGGATTTGCATAGTGATCCAAATGTATCATATTCTTTTCTGCAAACTGTTATCACTCGTGCACTTGATAATCATTTTCCAATTAAAACAGTTAAATATAAAAAGCATTAACACAAAAAAATCCGCGGATCACTCAGGGAATCATTCGGTCTATCTCAAGAAGGATTACCTCTATGAGAGTTTGAAAGAACTTCCTCATGATAGTGAGGAATATAAGGTTCTTCAAATAAGCTTAAAACTTTTAATACAATTTTGAAAAACAGTATACGGGTAGCTAAGAAAGATTTCTTTAAGTCGCGTTTTGAAAATATAAAAATGATATTAAGAACACTTGGATAACTATTAATGGTATTCTGGATAGACATAAAAAGAGAAATAAATTTCCGTATTTCAAGATATATGGTGAGACTGTTAGCGATAAAACCGTTATCGCTAATAGCCATAATTCATTCTTTACCAACATTGGTCGTAATTTAGCATCCTGGAGAGATACTCCTGCTGACCACTCTTTGAGGAGCTATCTTACGAGCCTGATTTCCCATTCTTTTACTTTTAATCTTGTTACTGAGAAAATTATCCTCCCTATTTTAAATTCATTTACAGGTATACAAAGCTATGGTCATGACAGATGATCAACAAATTTATTAAAGCTCATTAAACTGGAACTCTAGGTTTCGATAACTTTAATTGTAAATCAGTCACTAACGACTGTATTCCCTGACTTATTGAAGATAGCAAAGTGGTGCCAATTTTTAAGAAGGACGACCCTTCACTTATTAAAAATTACAGGCCTATATCTGTATTGCCCGTAATTTCTTAAATTTTTGAGAAAGTAATGTACAATCAAATCTCTGAGTACTTTAAATTATATAATTTATTTTATGATGGTCAGTATGGTTTTCGTGAAAACCATTCTACTGAACTTGCAGCTTTGGAATTTATTAATCGTATATTATTAGATATGGATAAGGGGAAATCCCTATCAGTATATTTTATAGATCTTTCCAAAGCTTTTGACACCTTGGATCATGATATTCTACTTCATAAATTGAGATATTATGGTGTCAATGGTATTGCGTTAGATCTTTTTACAAGTTATCAAACAAAAAGAAAACAATATGTTGTCCATGAAGAGATAAACTCCAACTCTTCAGTAATCTCTACTGGCGTTCTCCAAGGGCCAATTTTAGGTCCTCTTCTTATCCTTATCTATCTTAATGATTTCAATTTAGCTTCTGTTTTCTTCAAATTCAAACTTTTACATTTTTGATTATGTCAACAAACCAAATCCATGAACATGACACGAGAAGGCAACAGTTATTAGTAATGCATACTCAACGTGTATTTGCCAGAAAATGTTTACGCCATGAAGTTATCCGTATTGTTAATGAACCCCTCAAACTGTTATTGAAAAAGTTCATACTCACAGTTACTTTCGTTTTTCATAAAAAAAAGCAATTATTCTGAACTACTCAGATACATGTACAATCCCAAAATGTTATATCTGTAGTACAAAGTGATTCGTTAAAGTTGTTTTTTTTTCCTTTGGAAAAGCACGTATTCTGTAAATTCTACCAAAATAATGGCATTCATGATCGCTATTATTTTTTGATACCATATGTTTGTAGGGTGGCACACATGATAGCAGTCTGATGAAGACCTGTGCGTGTCCCTGACGAAGATATAACTTTACGTTTATTCTTTCATTAGTTATATAGAATTGACTTGAGCGTTGTAATCAACAAGTATATGGTTTTCATCTGTATGTTTTATCTGGTCTAATAAAGTTCTTCCAGTATCCTGAATCCTGGATCACGAATTACAAGAAAATTTCTGGCTTCATGTACTCTTGAGGATATCGTAGCGAATCGAATTTGTGACTCTATGTCTAACAGTAAATATTCTAATTTTGTTGATGCATACCAGAAACATGTATTAAGAGGTAATTTGGATATAATACAAAATTAAGTTTTAGAAAAATTGATGAAAAAAAATTGGGGTATGCCCTACCTTGAACATTGACGGATTTTTTTGGGGGGGGGGGGAGAGTCATGTAATGCATTTTATTTCTACTGTATGAAATAGGCAAAGTAAAAAACATGGAATTTCAGAAATTTGAAAGCTGGTTATCGAATTTGAAAGAATCTTTAGAAATAGAATTTTTCATCACAAATCCAACATTAAGAATTTGAATTCGTTTAGTTTTAAACAGGCTATAGTTTCAAAAGCAGTCAAGGAACCCCAAGGAAGATTTGTAATCACTAACATTGATAAGGCAGGTACAATTTTGAATCATTTGCAAGAAAACTATCAGGATGTTTTGAAAAATGAACTTGGAATAAACAATATTTCAGATATAAGAGGAAATGACGTATATAAATTTCATTGATAATTTTGCAGACACACATTACGATGGGATGAAAAGGAATTTTGATATCAAAATTTCTGAAGAGGACTGCTCTTTTCCACTTTTGTTGTGGATACCCAAGTTACTTAAAGCCCCTTTTTCAATCTAGATTCATAGCTAGTGCTTCAAAATGTACAGCAAAACAATTATCAATGGAAGGAACATTGTGTTTGACTGCGATTAGGAATCCTTTCCGTGAATACTGTAATGCAATTTCCAGGAACTGTGAAATAAAATGCTTTTGGAGTATTAGCAATTCTTCAGAGATTGTATCTTAAGTCAAAGATTTAAAAGCAAAAACATACTTAATGTTTTTTATTTTTCTACACTGTACATAAATCTCCTCATAGACGAAGTAAAAAATTCTATTTCAGAATTGATAAGTAAAATGTTTAAACAGAATGGAAAACAATATATAAATAATACTTCATATACAAAGAAAGTATATTGGTCACACAGTAAATATTCAAAGAGTAACGTTTAATCTTATACTGTCGTGACTTTGATAGATACTACAAATATTCTTTTGCATAATATGTTTGTTCACTGCGGACCATTGGTTTTTCAACACATAAAAGGCATTCCAATTGGTAGCAACTGCTCCCCGTTACTTGCAGATTTATATTTAACCTGATGAAAAAAGACTTGCAAATGGCCATAAAACTATCAAACAACGCAAAATGCATTGATGATATTATTTGTGTTAATGTACTTTATGAGGTCTCCTTTACATTTCTGGTGTAGGATGTCCATTGTTGCAGCATCTTCCTAGCATCTACCATCCGGCTTGCTAATCGTCTCTTTACTCGTCCAGCAGCTTTTACCTGACGGCGGCCATCGATCCCTTTTCAAGAGTGTGCCCGGGGTCAGTCACGCTTCCGTGAAATTACTAAAGAAATTTACCCAAAAGATATCTGTTTGGAAGGTACAATTCAGATGGTTTCCGAGATATGTTTCTGGACTTGGATTGTCGGGTCACTAATGACAGGTTTTGTATTAAAGTCTATCACAAAATAGATGAGTCTTACATTGAACTAATTGATTATCGTTTCCCAGAAAGGAATATTTCGGAAACTATTAGGTATAATACATTTTTGTCACAAATTGGGAGATTTGGTCGTAATTGTTCAAAATTTCAGGACTTTGCATCTAGAACCAAATTTATTTGCAAGCAACTTGTGTCAAGAGGATTTCAAAGGTGTACTTTTGATCAAATATTTCTACAAATTGTGCTGTAAATATGCAGACATGGTAAGACAGTTTGGCTGCCAAAATGTTAGAGATTTTAGACTTACCTGTTTTGCCACTTAATTTTGTCTTTTGAAATCATTCTGTTTTAATATTCACCTTTTAGACATTTTAGGCGGTTTGTTTACTGTTAGGTTAACCCCCAGGGGCTATTGGTAGCAAGCAGCGGCCTACGGCAGTTATAAGCTTGCCTGATGTCTGATTAAGAAAAAAAAACTATATCTTGATTGCATTCTCTTGACTTAAATTCTTATAACTTTCATTCTTTTCTGACTTGCCCTATAAATTTTGCTTTTAACATCCGAAGTTTATTAAATAGTTTGGCTACAATATTTTATACAGATTTTAATCTTGCCTGTTTTGCTACTTAAGCTGCTTTTTTGGCATCATTTTGTTTTAGCATCGAGCTTTATTGTCTGGAAACTTTTTAAGGTTAGGGGTAGGTGTCATTAAGTGGTCTGTTTTACATTTCTTTTGTAGGATGTCCATTGTTGCAGTACTTGTTAGGATTTCCCTTGGTTTGTACAGGTGTTCTAGCTGCAACTTTTTATTTCACAATCACTGGGACTGAATATAATGCCCAGTTTGTTTTTACTACAGTTATACACTGGCAGGAAGGCAGGTACACACACTCACGCACACACACACACACACACACACACACACACACACACACACATATATATATATATGTATGTATGTATGTATAGATAGATAGATAGATAGATAGATAGATAGATAGATAGATAGATAGATAGATAGATAGATAGATAGATAGATAGATAGATAGATAGATAGATAGATAGATAGATAGATAGATAGATAGATAGATAGATAGATAGATAGATAGATAGATAGATAGATAGATAGATAGATAGACAGGTTAGCTAATGGAGAGTACAGAGTTCGGACTGCGGCATAGGGTAATGACCACTAGGAAATAGCTCTCGACAAAAATGTTCTGTGTTCAATTTTGTCATCAGTTTTTTGCAGATATCTTTAGAAATGACTTCATCTCTCAGAAAACCCATTTGAGTGTACCATTATTTTGATACCGTAAACACACCCCTAGTTAATTGTTATTTCATTAGTCTGACAGCTGGCATCAAAACATGTCTTTGATAAAAAAAAAAAAACCCTCAACACTTACAATTGGGAAACAAATTTCTGAGCAGTATACACCTCTCCATAAGCAAGCCCGACCAGAAGAAAAACAAGTGCGGATGATCTGATAAAAGCGGATAATAGTTGTTGTAATACCACATTATCTGCAACACTGACCATGCACGGTATGCACTGATATTGGGATCGGGTAGTACAACGTTTTACCAATATATACTAAAAAATGTGCATTACATGTTTCATTGCTATTTTCGTCCAAGAAACAATACCCATGGAAAACTTAATTGTCATAGGATAAATGATGGATGTGCATTTGGTATTTAATTATTGTGCCCTTACCGCTAACCCCTATATTGTTCCCTTTTCGAATTTTACTTTTGGAGCATTGCTCTTCGAATGAATGCCTGTGTTTTGTTCTTGCCGACAAGCCAGTGACAACTAAATAAGTCTTTCTGGTGAAATGATTTTGTATTTTCTCTTTTGCAATAATAACATAGTTAAATATCTTCATTCACAAAATGGTCATTATTTTCAGTGATAATCATTGATTGTTGACAGAAAAGTACCCTTGAATTGTGTACGCCACAAAAAAGGAGGAGAAGAAGAAGAAGAAGAAGCAGAAGAAGAAGAAGAAGAAGAAGAAGAAGAAGAAGAAGAAGAAGAAGAAGAAGAAGAAGAAAAGAAAAAGAAGAAAAAGTTTACCCTTTAGTTTAAATAAGTGGGGGGAAGTCGACAGCGTGCTTCTACATAAAGCGAGTGAGTGGTCCAAGTTTGCCTGACAGTGTGCCGGTATAATGAGGAATAGTTAATATGGCATCCACAGGCATCAGAAAGGACGCACTCCCACTTAGGGGTACTCAGCTTGAGCAACTGGGCACTTTTCAAGGTAGCTTATAGAACAATTTTTAAGTTGGGGGTGGGGTGGGGATCCCGCCAGTAGAAGCTACAGAGTATATCTGGCCGGTTTTATATGTCTTCCAATAAAGGAATATTTCCTTATTTAAACGCATTTTGGTTTATAAGATTGACGGTACCGTCCTCGCCCTTTCTATTAATTCAATAGCTAAATACCTGAACTCAGGACTTTATTCATGGTACGCTATCCAAGTAAGTTGTGTCTTTATAGATATCATTTCAACTACACCAAACCATTTTATACTTAACCTGAAGACGGCAAAGTTTATTCTATACACACCTTACTTTGTCACGAAAATTGTCTGTAAATTTAAAGCGACGACCATTTGTCTATGTCACTGTTTACTCATGGTTTTTGAGCTGCCTGTAAGACCCTTGGTAGACGCGTAGCTATTCGGGTTGTGTGCGTGGAGTGTATATATGGCACTTAAGTCGATGAATCTCTTTTTGAGTACAAAATGAATCCTTTTACAGGGAAAATCTGATTAAAGTAAAGAAATTGTCATATATTTAGAGTGAATTGTCCGAATTTAACCGGCACAACTACAGTACTTTTCTTCCAAAACGCAAGGTTGTACATAATCACCAATTAAAAAAGACGTTTTTTCCCTAGGACGATTTCTCAAAGCAATGATAAAAAAATCGATTTCAAGATCATAAGATACCAGAGCAGGAATAGCATTGAAAATAATTGATAATAGAGACCCACTTTAAGTACATTGCCAGGACGTTTGAACTGGACTTAGTTCATACTATTGGTGAAAACTGCCTACCCATCATGTATACTGGTATTTCTATATATTATTCGTCGGCTGACCCATAACTCCCTTATTTCAAAGAATTCAGCAATCAACACTAGTTCCACCTCGAGAAAATCTTGGGTGGAGATTGAGTCAAGCTAATATTTATATCAGGTTTTAAGTGAATCCAGTCCGTGGTCTGGGGAAACAGGTCTAAAATTACAGAATGTACAATCACATTCATAATTTTAGTGGCGAAATAGTAGATCTACCTATAGAGCAAGCGACGTTCCACAATTGTCCCTATGTAGTTTCAAGGCAACTGGGCGTGAGAAATCAATCACAGATAAGACAATTTGGTTAGATTTTAACCAAAAAAGAACAAAGGGAGTGCATCAACTACTGAAACGTAAATGGACAGTGACTTTATCAACAACATCAGTAAACAAATTATTATTATTATTATTATTATTATCATCATCATCATCATCATCATCATCATCATCATCATCATCATCATCATCATCATCATCACCATCATAAGTAATATCATTTTGTGCAAGGCTGTGAATCTCTATGGAATAGACTTGAGGCAAGATTTCCACAAGGAAATGTACACACATGGCCCCCTAGTGGCAAACTGTTCGGTAACTCTCTAGTGCTAGGGGTAGGAAAACCACAAAAATATTCAGTTCCTGGAACAATACGTTTGCACATGTAAATGTGCTTCAATATACATCGGAATTAACTTGTATTGTCACAAACGATGTGATAAACCATCGATAATTGATACATTTATAGATATCAAAGTTAAAAACACATCTAAAGAAAAAACCAACAAGCACCTCCAACACAAGAGAGTACAGGACATTTTAGCATTAAAGGGGTGCATCTGTGGTATCAGGCCCACTATACATTATACATAGATACACTCTATTGACATAGTTAACATTAAGAATTCACCTATTTGGCTTGATTGCTGATACCACCTTTCCATTCATAAAGCCCACTTTCAGTAACCATAACGTTACTTGTAAACCTTCTAGGAATGGATGTCTGGTTGCAGAAGTGGCCTTGAACTGCAAGACAGAATGCTTATTTGAAAAACGTACACACGTGTATCATCCTGCTGTGGTTCCCATGTACCCGTACATTACCATGCTTATGTTCTGATGATTTAAATTATCGAAAATGATATAGAACACAATATTTATGTTTAGGAGTCAGGTAACCAAATTACGAAAATGGTCCAGTATCTGCTACTCAAAAATCGTTATACTTAGCTATCTAGGATGAACAAACATGACGAGAATATCAAATGACATAACGAAATATATTAGCCGTGGTCTAATCTGTGACACAGCAGGTTAAAAATGTGTGGTTCATAAAGAAAGCACCGTTAATTAAGTACTTTGCAGCACACTCTGATATCTAAAGCATGTAAACGCAGAAAATGCTGTCGAATGTGTAGGTAAAACATTTATTCAAATGTTGATATTTTGCATATACATACAAGAGCAAATTTATTGATACCCTTTTTTACCTTCGAGTGTAAGATCATGGAACAAGTTGAATGAATCAACTTGAAGTTTTAGAGAGGCTACCAAACTGCTTTGTAAGTGCCGCGAATGTACACACTCGGTTACACATGCAACGTTGCAAACTCAGTGGAAAATTAGGTAGAAACAGTTTGAGTACCGCACCTGATTGTGTCTGCTACATCAGTTGTATAACGCAATACTGGCAGGGATAGCAAATTATGATTTACATCAAACATTAAAGAGGCACCTATCTAATATTGAATATGAAGAGAAACTTGACAAAGCACCATGTTGTTGTCATTTACAGAGTATTTAACATATTTTTTACTACAGCAATATTCGCAAAGTATGTCAGCACAGGAACTACACTTGAAGAGCTTTTGCACATTATTCTGACGAGAAAGAGCAAATCATGACATGCATTTAAACATAAACCCGTATCTGGGGACTTTATTTTTTAATGTGTACTGTCGGGCCGTCTCAGGAAAGATCGAGAGTTTTTTCCTGGTGTTATATTGGTGTTGAATGGAATAAACTGTATGATCGGATGTGACTTGTGTGTTTGGACGGGTCGTTAGGTATTTCATTACCGCCCACCTGATAGGAGTGGTCAGCGAAGGGCTCAATACAAATAGCACTTGGTCCAGGTCTAGCACTTTGCCTTGGTTCAGAGCTTGGATTGTTCCAACTTAAGACCTGGGTAAAAGTGTTAGATCATGACAACTCAATCTATGCTTCGGTACCTACATTTTGAAATTATTGTCAGAGATTCATATATCCTGTCAACCACTGACAAGATTAACTCTACTAATTCGATTGTCTGGAATATCTATGTTTCTGTTGGGCCCATATCCTTGCTCGTGCTTGATTTCTGGATATTTGAGACGGAGACTAAAGTTTGAAATGCTGAGTCACAGGTACCGACGTTTGACAGTTCACCTTATATGTATTTGGTATTTTAACCTGAATGGTCAGTACTACATCATAACTGTCTCCTATAAACTCCGTCAAGGATATGACATTACGATCAACAAGGCACTTCAATGTGGTCTCCAAAGCATGTGGTAATCCCATTGATTCCCAGCGCAACTTCGTGAATTGTTTTAAAGAAAAAAAGTTTGCAAAGGAATGATGAACTATGTATATCATGTTCTGTATGCCAGATCAACTGACCACATAATAAGGTTAGTCACTCCACCTGATAAAGTCAAGTCATGGGTGTGCATCTTTTGCAGCAGAAACATCATTATATCGCTGAAAGGTACCTACAAAGAATACGTTTCAAGGCTGCACTCCAATGTAATAAAGTTCATTGCTTCACCATTTGCTGGAAATAAGCAAATCTTTATTCTCTCAAAACACAAGTATTGCATTTCTCTACGTGAGCACCAATTTTACAGTTATCAGAGTCTCGTGTATAGATCAAATACACACGAATGTGTAAATATGTACACTCGGAACAGTCTTCGAGAAAACACAATATATCCACTGAATTTGGATGGGTCTACTGCACAAATAGCCCTGTTTACTGTACAATTCCCTTGCAGCAGAAATATGTTTTCGTTTTCGGCTTATGGCCTTTATGGCAAATTACGTAATTGTACACACACCAGCATGGTGACTTGTCGTGCCGAGACAGGCAGCCGATGGTGTCTGGAATGACATACCCACCTGACTGACAATTTAGTCAGCTTGCTGAGGCCACATTTTGTACCTGCGTGGAGCATAATAAAAAACGCAAAATCACTATCTCAGTTATTCAAACTACAGTTTTCGTCTTTGGCCCATTATTTGTTGAAAGACATGGTACACTCAGCCATAAGTCATTTAATCATGAATTTACACGGCCACAATTAAGTATTGCTGAAGGCAACGTATCAATTACATTGATTTAGCTTGGACATCTTTATATTAACTTGGCTTGTTCAAGACGGTTAACTGTTCAGTGAAATGTATCTACATCAAAGAGTTATAATGCAATGTACGTGGTGTGTGCACATTAGAGCCTTTTTTTGATATCACTGCCTCCAAGCCACTGCAACTGAGCACTTAAGGGCATTCGGTTATGAAGCCAGTCACATTATGATTCTCTCCGGCCACAGTTACGATGCATCCATTTTCTCATACAGCAGAACATGTTCCGAGTCGTACGATCCCCTGGGGCTCCCTGTTCCAAACCTCTAATCTAAACCCTCATGCTACATGCTGATAGTGTAGTTGTTTGGTCCATATTATATTTTGAAGCAGAAAAATATAAACTTTCAATGGATCTGTGAATTATTTTGTTAACTCTCGTGTTTGTCGGTTTTGCCACGTAGTGGATATTTTAGCACTTAATGAGCAGATCACCAAAACAAGCAAAAGTATGTTCGTCAGACCTTATACTCATACACAATTCGAAGTGAAGTGGTCCTCTAAATTCAAAATATCACAGGCACCTTTTTTAAAAACCATCATTAGTCTGTTGTTAACTTGTTCCTCACCTTGCGAATTTGTCCAAATTTTTATAGTATAGTTCCAGATATGTAGCGGGCGCGGTTAATTACGCCAGAAAGCCATTTTGCTCAATTTGAAATTTTTCATGTATTTTACTATTGTCCATATTGCACACGTTCTTTTGCAGAATTTTGACATAGGCTGTAGTGGTCAAATTAAATTAAAGGGTTTTCAACGGGTAACTACTCAGAACATTTTTGGGAGCCTTTACCCGTACATGTCTCTCTGAGTAGCGGCTCCTTGTCTTAGCTTAATAATATTGAATAAATATGGACGTGGCCAATGAGGAATTAGCTAAATACGTGAAGACAGAGCTTTATTATGAAGGAAGAATACCCGTCAAACCAAACACAATTACTACATTTGTATGGTTCAGATAAGAACAATTTGACTTTCCCTTGAACCAGTATGTACCCTTTCTAGCTGGATAGCATATCCTAGTTAAACCACCTGCCAGGGTACAACTGAAGTAGAAACAAAATGGTGCATTATATTCAGTTCCAGTGATTGTAAAATAAACAGTTGCAGCTAGAACACCTGTGCAAATCAAGGGAAATCCTAACAACTACTGCAACAATGGCTTCCTTACACCAGAAATGTAAAACTACCACATAATGACACCCACTCCTCACTTTTAAAAGTCTCTAAACAATAAAGCCCTATACTAAAACAAAATGATGCCAAAAGATTAAATTAAGTGGCAAAATAGGGAAGACTAAATCTGCAAAAAATAATGTAGCCAAACTGTTTAATAAACTTCGGATGTTAAAAGCAAAATTTGTAGGGCAATTCAGAAAAGAATGAATGTTATTAGAATTTAAGTTAAGAGAATGCATTCAAAATATAGATTTTTCTTTATCAGATATAACTGCCGTAGGCTGCTGCTTGCTACCACTAGCCCCTGTGGGGTTAGTTTAACAGGTAACAATCTACCTAAAATGTCTGAAAAGTGAGTATGAAAACAGAATTATGTCCAAAGACAAAATTAAGTGGCCAAAGAAGCAAGTCTATAATCTCTAAAATTATTGAAGCCTAACTTTCTAACCATCTCTGGATATTTACATCAAGATTTGTAGAAATATTTGATCAAAAGTACATCTTTATATCCTCTTGACTCAAGTTTATTGTTAGTAAATTTGGTTCTAGATGTAAAGTCCTGAAATTTAGAACAATTACGACCAGATCTCAAAATTTGTGACAAAAATGTGTTATATCTAATAGTTTCAGAAACATTACTGTCTGGGAAAGGATAATCAACTAGTTCAATGTTAAACTCATCTATTTGGTGATTGACTTTAATACAAAACCTGTCATTAGACCCTAGTATCTCAGCCCAAAAACATATCTCTGAAACCATCTGAATTGTTACCCTCCAAAAGGATATGTTTGAGGTAAATTTTTTAGCAATTTCCCTGAAATTTCGTACATGTACATATATATATATATATATATATATATATATATATATATATATATATATATATATATATATATATATATATATATATATATATATATATATATATATATATATATATATATATATATATATATATATATATATATATATATATATATATATATATATAATAAAATACAGGCAAGGTTGAATATATATCTGCAAGTAATCGGGAGAAGTTGCTTCCCATTGGAATGCCTTTTATGTGAAAAACCAATGGTCCACATTGAACAAAGGTTTGATCCAAAACATATATAGAGCATCTATCAAAGTCACAAGAGTGCAAGATTTAATGCTACTTTTTGAATATTTATAGTGTGACCACTATACGTTCTTTGTGTATGAAGTATTATTTATATATGGTTTACCATTTTGTTTAAACATGTTGCTTATCAATTCTAAAAGAGATTTTTTTACTTCATCTATGTGTAGATTTTTGTGCAGTGTAGAAAGATAAAAACATTTAATATATTTTTTCCTTTTAAATCTTTGACTTAAGAAACAAACTCGGAAGAATTGCTAATACTCCAAAAGCATTTTATTTCACAGTTTCTAGAAATTGCATTACAGTATTTGCGGAAAGTATTCCTTATCGCAGCCAAACACAACATTCCTTCCTTTGAAAATTGTTTTGTTGCACATTTTGAAGCACCAGCTATGAATCTAGATTGAAAAAAGGTTTTTATGTAATTTGGGTATCCACAACAAAAGTGGAATACAGCAGTCCTCTTCAGAAATTTTGATATTAAAATTCCTTTTCATCACATCTTTATGTGTATCTACAAAATTATCAATGAATTATTTGTGTAATGTATATACACCATTTCATCCAATGTCTGAAAAAATTTTTTTATTACAATTTCATCTTTCAAAACATCTATAGAGTGTTTTTGCAAATTATTTCAAAATTGTCACCTGCCTTATCAATGTTAGTGGTAACAAATCTTTCTTGCGGTTCTTTGACTGCTTTTGAAATTTTAGCCTGTTTAAAATTTAACGAATTGAAATTCTTAATCTAGGATTTGTAACGATAAATTCTATTTTTAAAGATTCTCTCAAGTTCGAAAACCATTCTTCTGAAATGCCATGTTTTTTATTTGTCCATTTCATACATTAGGAATAAAATGCATTACATGTATCCTGAAAAATACTGTTAATGTTCATAGTAGGACATATCCAAAATTTTTTTCTTTTCATCAATTCTTCTTAAACTGAACTTGTATTATATCCAAATTACCTGTAAATACATGTTTGTGTTATGTATCAACAAAGTTAGAATATTTACTGTTGAATATAGAGTCACAGTTTTGAATCGCTGCGATAGCCTCAAGAGTAATTCAAGCCAAAAATTGCTTGTAACTCGTGATACTTTGTCTAGTATTGTTGTCATATTTATAGGAAATAATGGGGGGATTTTTTATTTTGCATTCATTGGGAATCATGTTGCGAACAAATTTCAATTTAAAAGGGGACTCAATGTCCAGTGAGTGAATAATATTGTGCCTGATAAGAATGCTGCAAAAACCTTGATCAAATTTTTCCTGATGAGAATCCGGTTTCTGAATAGTTGTCGTATAAACATACGCAATTTCACAAATATTTTGCCGAAATGTATGTTCAAAATATGTAAGACCCAAATATTCATTGGTTCCAGTTATATCTCGAAATGATAGCGCTTTAAGAGCTATTTGTAATTGATCACTATCATTAGAGGAGGCTTGTATTCTTACGATGTCTGATTGGTAATTTCATGTGCATTTCCTTGTTATACTAGATTTTAAATATTCCACAAGTTTCAGGATTAAGCTGGAATTTATCTTCGCAAGAAGCACCACAATGCTAGGTAATTTTTATTGGAATTGGCGAAAGGAAGTGAAGATTTTACAAATAATCTGGCGACCCACATTAGTACATAGCATAAATCTTCATGTTTGACAGTATTTTTGTTATTTATTTCGCACTAATGTTGTGCTTTTATTCAAGCTCTGAAGTTCATATCTTTCAACTGTTTTGACTAATTTGATACTACATTTGTTTGGAAAAACGTTGCGTTGTATTTATTTCAACCTGTCAGCACTAGCAATATACATCATAGGTTTTATTTTGCAAGGACAGTTTCAGTGTGACAAGGTTACTTCAAGCTCAAAGGTCACACCATTTGGCAGCTATCTTCGAAATATAGAGCTACAACACACAAAGTAAGAGATCAATCTGATGCGGTAATTTATTCTATCTAAATATTAATCCATTTTTTCCCTTTGAATCAGTTATATATATTTATAGAAATTATAATTATTGAAGGCAAGCAATATCGTTAAAACATTGTTTTACATGGGACTTTTTGCGTCAGTTTATACAGGCAAGCTTCAGGGTGCAAACTTCTACCCGTTAAACAAACCAACCGTTGGTGTCTAAAGTTGTTAAAAAACAAACTAATTTCAAATCATATAAGAACTACTTTCGTACATAATGCCCCTTTTGTTAAGGTCAGTTTCAGCGTCAGAAGGGCATTTTAAAGGTTAAATGTCAAATTATTTGGAAGCCATCTTGGAATTCGACTACAGTTGCATCCCGGGACCAGCAGACAATTTGATTACAGTCGCTTAGCGCCGCGAAACACTTAATCGGTGGGTACTGAAACACGGGGGATGGAGACCACCAAAAGCCTTTAAAACCTCGACCGTCCTCCCATCAGTTGCCGTAGGGTGTCATTCCAGTTCCTGCTTATGAATTAATATAGTAAAGTGGTTAATCTCGTGGAGCTCAAAATAAGTTCCCTTAACTGATGAATTCATGAAAGTATTACCACCAGTTATAAGGGAATTATGTATGGCCTTCCTTGAGCGTGTCTTGAAGTGCTGCAGCCAGCCTGCTTTCACGTGTGTGGCGACCCGATACTCAAGTCCGTATCCCCCCGGTATTTCATATCATGGGAAACAAGTCACATAAATACCAGAAAGTGCTTCCGTGTATGAACCTATATATACACCCAAGTCTGGATCCCGCGGTATTTTGTATCATGGAAACGAGTCATTTGCTTTTCCTTTTATTGACCTGACAAGGTATAAGTTGAAAAGAGTGATCATTCCCACTACAAACTATTGCATTTATGTAAGATTTTCTCTCTATATATAAAGCGAGGAACAGATCTAACATGGATGGTGTCAGTGGCTGCTTCATTGTCATCCGGTTTTCGTCGATTATCTTGAATAAAGTTTCACACTCCATCATGTGGTAACAAATAATGAAAAGTCGAGATGAGGATGATGATGATGATGATGACGACGACGACGACGACGACGACGACGATTCTGGAAATTCAAATCAGCAGAGCTGTTTTTCATTCGGGCCAGTAAATATTGCATAATGTCACGTACCTATAACCACTGACATATAAAAACATAAAGCGGAACTCAAGATCAATATATTAAAACACACTCAGAAAATACACGGTGAAATGCATGACCCACTCTCTAAAATAAACATCTCAAAGTACATTAAAACGCAAGTACCATAAGCATTAAAATACACGCAAAAGGTGCACGACTGGTTGTTAAATTAGTATTAATTGAAACACATGTAAGTTGTATACAGTTTCAGAAAGCATGAGGAAAAGACTCAAGAGTTGATAAATGAATTTACCTGGGATAAAAAAAAATTCCAAAGTAAAAAATTAAGTGACTTATCAAGCATCAAAAGCGGCAGACTGAATATCTAAATTGTGAAGTTCAATGCATTTCTGAATTTTTTTTGCATGGGTTAAGCGACTGCTGGCACAGAACAGTTTAAAATGGACACAAGTTATCTTCTAAGAAGTAACCAGACTTGACAAAAGGGTCACTTAATATGCCATTCACAGGGTCAAAGTGATTATGATGTATGGGACATGTGCGCGGGATCGCATGTGTATGTTCTGCGCATGGTAAAAAAAACATGGATGCCGTGCATACTTTTTCGTGTAGTGATTGGCTGAGATTACCATAAATCTAAGAACGTTATGTGTTAAAACAATGTATTTTCATTGACAATATATGGAAATATATGCGATGCAGTACCAAAATTTGCATACAGTCTGGTAAAAAAGTAAGCAGTATCTTTTCCAATAAGATTAATCTTACAGATTTCTTTAAAATAAGGGCAAATGATTATCAGGACAAAGATGTCAACACATTTTCATACTGAATTGTTAAGTAAATGGAACGTGCTTAAAAGCTTATCTTCAATCAAGAAAAAAACAATAAAATGAGGGACTCCTTCTGGTATAATGATTATATATGAAGGTGGATGGGAAGTCTGTAATTTACCAGGACTGGTATCAAAAAGGTGTAATGTTTGTGCGAGATATAATGAATGACTCCTTAGTCATAAATGATAACGAAGTTAAATTGCAAAAGAGCGCATTGTCATACCTTCTGGTTCAGACATACGCCTTTGGCGACCCTTACCAGCCAGGAAATCATACTGTTTGGAGCTCTGTGTCTTGTAAAAAAAAAAAAAAAAAAAAAAAAAATGAGGGAAAAGAAAAAAGAAAAGAAAAAAGAAAAGAAATAGAAAGAAAGAAACACAATCATGTAGACATAGGTGACAGGAAGCATAAGTTCGATTAAAAGTAGCTCTTGGCACATTATTTAAGCAAGAGGCTGTGTCGGTTAAGGTAGCGGCATCGTTGTGGCGTAGGTGCCTAACTTTCCCGCATCGCAAAATGGGTTTTTATCATTTCCTGAAAGCACAATACTTGAAATATATTGTCACCAAAAATCAGATTAAAAAATTAAATATTTATATGAGAAAATTGCGTTTAAACTTTTGGAAGTTAAGCTGTCTAGTACACGTGCTGGTTTCTCTTTGTTTGGATATGGTAATTTGCGCCGGTGTTTTCGCAGCAATCCGCGATCGTCCACATACCTGGCAACGGGAAGGGGTACACGACCGTCGCCCAGAACAATGGCGGCACGCTGAAGTGGAACGGAGCTGATTAGGCTACAGAACCGATTAACGTTATGTAAACAGGCTGTTCAACGATGTAAAACTGGATGACTTTCATGTTTTTGGGGTGTTCCTATTTGTGATATGAACTTCGGGATGCGTGATTTCTCCAAATGGAACATAAACGATGCTGACTTCGGAGTCCTTTGATCTTGGTTTACGACCGTATACCGATACGCAACACCCGGAAACCACTACCGTATTCAGCGAAATTTAACAATTATACTGGTGTCCTTCATTATGTCGAATTTCACCATGGGTTTCCTATTTACTTTCGCATTTCATTTGAACATGAAACATTGTGAGTTCCGTGGTTCTCTGGTTCAACTTTGGTGGTGCCAATGTGGCATTCATATGTGATCTATCTGACTAACTTACAATCAGTCTCCGTTCATGTTCACACAGTGACAGTACAGTCAAGAGCACAGAAGATGTAAAATCCAAAAATCAAATTCAGAAAAATGCCTAAAATGAAAAAAGAAACTAACGCCCAGCAACGTAAACGTCAAGCAGCCGAGTTAGTTGCAGTGGGAGAGACGGCACTTACAGACGAGATTACGCAACTGGGGTAAATATATGTGTGTTTGTTATTTATTTGTTTGTTCTTTGCGCAGCATTGATATGACCATGGATCGTCGATATTATGACAGAGAATGAAAAGTAATATTTCTGTAGGCCTTGACTTATCATATTACCGTAAATGTTTCCGTTCTGGTTATTGCCCATTGAAACTAATACATCAACCATGTCAACGTACGTATGTAAGTTCATACGCAGAAGAGTTTTATTTCATCACGGTCTACTTTCAGTTGACAGCTATTGTTTGGCTCTCGCAAATAATGAATATGGACATTTTCAAAAGGTTGTGGATAATGCCGACTTTCTCTCCCAGTTTTTCTATGGATGCACATGGGAGCAACTATACAACATTTCAATATTCAACAAGTAGCCGGAGCCAGACAATGCTGTAGGACCTATTTCTGATTTTCAGTATTTGCATGTATCAGCACAGATAGGAATAAATCTTGGAGTTTGAGTAGTAACTTTCAAATGTTCCCTTCCAAATAAACGCAAGGAGTTCCCTTCCAACTAAATACAAGGAAAATGATATTCCGAAAATTGCATAAAACCGCATCACATTCGGGTAAAATATGTCCAGCAGTTTACTTATCATTTTGAACACGTACACCTCCCCCCCCCCCTTCGGATCGGGAGAGTACCATGAGTCCCATGACGAAGGGATTTTTTTTTTTTTACAACAGGTGTGACTAAGTGTTATACAGTCAGTTTGGCCCGTATTGTTACCTGGACTGATACTTTTATTAATTTTCTTTTGCAGATATGACGGCCATGGATTTGTGAGTCGGCGTACAGGGTGAGATGGCAGAGCTCTGCAGGGCTGTTTGTACCAAGTTGGATTAGAATACAGTGAACTTTTCTCATGACAAAGCGATAAGAACATGGACAAAAAAAGTTTTCATGTCAAGTTGGATTAGAATACAATGGACTTTTCTTACGACAAAGTGATAAGAACATCTACATAAAGTTTTCATGTAAATGAAATTTGTAAATATAAATATGGATGTAGTTTATGTTGAATTTTTCAAATTGTGCAGCAAGGTCCTTATTTTCCCAGGCTATAATATTTCAACTGTAGCATTACAAGACCAACTGAAGCTTTTGAAAAAATAGATTTGACTGGACTACGGCTGATGCATTGACTGACACGGACGAAGTTCTGTGTATGCCACATACAGTAATTCTGTGTAGTAGATAAAACCAGACCTTGGTCCGCCATATGGAAATCTATATACCCCTCCCCTTACTTTATTTGCATGAAATAACTTCTCTGGATTAATGTTGATTGTTCATTACAGGTCTGTCACATATCTAGAAATGAATCTTGCCAGTCATTTATAATTCACAATCTAGTGCTACTGTTTCTGAAAATATAGTCGTTACATATATATATATATATATATATATATATATATATATATATATATATATATATATATATATATATATATATATATATATATATATATATATGTGTGTGTGTGTGTGTGTATGTATGTATATAATGCATCCTAATTGGAAAATGATTTATTGGCTAAAGAATCAAGAAAACAATCAATGAGACAAACAACAAGAAAATATTTTATTCAACATAAGCTGGCGGTGGTGTACATCCTCGGGTGGCAAAGGGTCACACAACACAGCCTCCTCCGTGCATTGATCCACGTCCCGGGGCTGGACCGCATCGCTCAAAAGTTTTCTACCTGTTGCACAATTTGCCTGTAAACTGACTGCGTCTGTGTCTGTAGTCTGTTTGTCTCTCCTCTTTGCCAGTAGTTGCTTTACACTCCCTTTCATCCGCTTCTTCGTCCGTTGATACTTCAATCGTAAAAATTCTCCAAGTTAACTGTTACTCGCTCAAAGCTTTCCAAAACACTGCAGGCCGAAGTACCAAACCATCGCCGTAATAAAGGCATTTTTGTCTTTGATCGGAGGTGATGAGAAGTGTGTGAGCTAATCCTGCCAGATGAGTACACTTTACCGAACAAACTGTCAGACCGCTCCCCGCTCCACTAGGCAGTCGCCATTTTTAAACAACCTGTTGCTTGGGTCAAGGTCAGGTGACTCCGCTAATCCGCTCACTGTACCCTTTCGTGTCGGGCAGCGCGTGTGAAACCAGCCACACAAAGCTGACTGCATGGTGGCTTTTGAAGGATTTGACTACAAAAAGTCCATTTTAAAGCCACTAAAAGGCCGATTTTTTTAATTTCAAAGCCAGATATGAGAGCCTCTACATGTTTGTAGTTTGTGCTAGAAACTTTGGGCCGCGGGAGTGAGTATTCTTCATGCAAGAGCCTATCAGTGCTTCAAGATTGACAATCATGCCTTTCATCGCCATTTTCTCAAAAGCAAGTTTTTCATAAATCGATCAATTTTTCTGCAGGCGTGTCTTGAAAACGGATCAAGATATCTTCACAAAATAAACGGCTCTGACAAGATACGGATCTGCTCTAGGAAACATATTTTTTTTATACCTATCCAACCCTTCCTTCCGTGGCTTTTGTGGCCCCAAAAATGAAGAAACTGTACAGTCTTACGGACCAAACTAAAAAATTTATTTTTTTTCCTATCATATTTTTTGTAAAAAGCAAGATACCGTTCCTGCGTATTGGTCTATAGTTTAATTTTCGATAGTTGTCGCTCAGAATAAAATAATATTTTATCAGAAATCCTTGCAAAATGTGTGATTTCATACCCATTCACAAAACGGCTCCAAACAGCATCAAAATTAATTTCATGACATTCAAATATAATTCCTGATAATGCTAACAGCTGTAAGATATCGAAAATATATAGTTTTGCTGGTAACATAAGAAAAATAGGCAAGTTGCATCAGGTCAAAGTCGCGAGTCTGTGTTATGCGCTCGTAACGGTGCCGCCACCTTAAGCGAACTCAAGTAAATAGTGCAGTTAACTTTCATATTAACAAATAAATCTAGGCTCAGACCTAAAACATGCAGGTTAAATAAAATATAGTGTAGGTTAGCAAAGCAGTTTACGTTTTAATAAACTGTTTGAATGTAGTTGGAAGTATATGTGTAAATTGGTGTGTGTACTCTCACAATAACAAAAAACATACTTGCATTGTCACTACATTTGCTATTGTATTTGTGTCTTTTTGCCCAGAACCACTTCCTAGTAGTCAATATCCTATTCCGCAGTTCGAACTCTTTACTCTCCATAAGCTAACCTGTCCTTGTCTAACCTGTATATATATGGAATTACTATTGTCTATATTGCACACGTTCCTCTGTAAAATTTTGACATAGGCTGTTTCAGCCCAAATAAATCAAAGAGTCTTCAGCGGGTAACTACTCAACATGTTTCGGAGCCTTTTACCCGTACATGTCTCTCTGAGTAGCGGCTCCTTGCCTAAGCTAAATATTCAGCAAAGACAACCAACATAATAATGAATAAATATGAACGTGGCAATTGATGAATTAGCTAAATATGTGAAGTTTTGCTTGTAAATGCAGAGCTTCATATCAAAGAAGAATACCTGTCAAACAAACCATAATTACCAAATTTTCATAGTACAGGTTCAGATAAGAACAATTTGACTTACCCCTGAACCAAAATGTACCTTTTCTAGCTGGACAGCTTTTCCTAGTTAAACCATCCGCCAATGTTTAACTGAAGTGGAAACAAGCTGGGGCATTATATTCAGTCCCAGCGATTGGAAAATAAACAGTTGCAGCTAGACCACCTGTACAAACCAAGGAAAAACCAAACAAGGACTGCAACAATGTACATCCTGTACCAGAGATGTAAAACAAACTCCATGATGACACCTACTCCTCAAACAATTAAGCTCTATTTAACTGCCAACCCTTAGTCAATGTGTCAACTTAATGTGTCAGGTATGTGACACTTGAGAAAATACTGTCAATTTTGAGTAATTTTTAATAGTGAGTAAATGTGCATTTAGGCATGTCAGAAAAGAATGGAAGTCATTAGCATTTATGCCAAAAACGTGCTATCAAAACAATTTTTCTTAACAGGATTTTAAGTACAATTAGGCAAACATGCAACTGTCGTAGGCCGCTTCTTGCTACCTGTAGCCCCTGGGGGTTTACCTAACAGAAAATATGTAAGCCTAAAATGTCTGATAGCGAATATTAAAACAGAAAGATGCCAAAAGATAAAGTTAAGTAGCAAAACAGACAAGTCTAAAAACTGTAGATTATTGCGGCCAAACTTTCTAATAATCTTTGGATGTTAACAGTAGAATTATAGGGCAAGTCAGAAAAGAATGGAAGTCTTTTGTATTTAAGTCAAAAGAATGCAATGAAAATATTAACCAGATATCAAGTACAATTAGGCAAGCTTATAACTGTCGTAGGCCGCCTCTTGCTACCTGTAGCCCCTGGAGGTTTACCTGACAGAAAAGAAGCTAGCCTAAAATGTCCGAAAGGTGAACGTTTAAACATAATGGTGTCAAAAGATGAAATTAAGTAGCAAAACAGGCAAGTCTAAAATCTCTAATTATTGAAGCCAAACTTTCTAACCATCTCGGGATATTTACAGCAAAATTTGCAGAAATATTTGATCAAAATGTACACCTTTGAATCCTCTTGACTCAAGTTTATTGTAAATAAATTTGGTTCTTGATGCAAAGTCCTGAAATTTAGAACAAATACGGCCAAATCTCAAAATTTGTGACAAAAATGTATTATATGTAATAGTATCGGAAATATTATTGTCCGGGAAAGGATAATTAACTACTTCAAAGTTAAACTCATCTCTTTGTGATAGACTTTAATACAAAACCCGTCATTAGTGACCTGAATATCCTAGTCCAAAAACACATGTCTGAAACCATCTGAATTGTTACCCTCCAAAGGGATATCTTTTGGGTAAATTTCTTTAGCAATTTTTATTGAATATCAGTTTAAACGTCCAGAATAGGCCTATATGTGATGTCCCTTCACGTGCTGCATAGGATACAAAGCTCATCTCATGGCAGTATCCTACCCTGTACAGTTCCCCAGAGACCATTCTGGTCTTGGAAGGATACAGGCTCTCGGGGGAACTGTACAGGGTAGGATAATGTTCCAGCCATGGAATAACCTATAACTGTAGTGCCCTAGGTGTGTGTTTTTTGAAGTGACTCCACTTTCTTATATTAATGGACGATATGGTGATAGTCACAAGCTGCAGAGATCATGCCACACAGAAAGTGAATGTGCTGATTAATTTTTGTAAGTCATCAGGAATGGCAATTAATGGTAATAAAACTAAATTCGTGGTGTTGAATGGTGATAATAATAAGCGATCTATTCTTATCCATATAATTTCTGTACATCATTGCTTTAGTTATATATGTTTGGGAAGCATATTAACTCGTGATGGTAATGTGGTTACAGCAATAAAACAAAATGTAAAAGAGAAATGGATCATCTTTGGGCAAGTTAGTGGTGTTTTATTTAAAGTGTGCAGACATGCCATGCCTTAGGAAAAAGAAAAGCATTGGATGCCGCTTTTACTGCATCAATTCTATACGGGTGGTTGAATGCTAGATGAAAAGTAGAAAAGCTATAAATATAAGAGCCATCAAGTGTTTTTGGGGTGTGCGAGCTCCAAATGACTTGGGTTTAGTTGAGTTGAAATACACAGCACTCAAAGTGTTTGCACAAGGAAAGCAGAGACTTTGTTTGGAAAAGATGTTGCCAGCCACAAAAGGCATCAGGGATGATCCTTTCATGTCTGCACTCAGGCATAAGTTGACACACACTGTTGGTGGTAAAACTAGTAGTTACATTAAAGAAATTCTGCTTTATGATGGCATCTAAAAAGCTGCATGGACAACACTTCGTGATAATGTGTCTTAGTCACAATGAACCAAATTTGTAACTTAAAGAAGTATTACTCCTGGTTTTCTACCAAACAGTATTTACTTGAGTATAGATTTTATAGTGTCATGTGCCAGAGTATGAGTATTTAATATCTTTCGATTATCATTGCATAGTCTTAGGATTGAGACAGGCAGCTCGATGAGGCTGCAAAGAGAGCAAAGATTGTGTAGGTGTGGTGAGATTCAGGACAAACTCATGTCATGCCCCCTGGTGTATAACTTTGGCTTAGGCATGAAAAGTTAAATGATACATACCCTGATTTTGCAATCCATGCAAATGAAGACAATTTTGAGGGTGTATATGATGTGTCGCATTTCTATGAGTCATAGGAATATTTCATCTGTAACCTTGACTGTGTAAGATGTGTACTATTGTTTGGACCTTGCTGTCAATAAATAACTACTACTACTAGATAACCTTATTGTACTTTCTAAGTGAACACGCACATCGCATCTTCATTGTTTCAACTTATTTTGATGCATTTATACTGAAGACTGGATCATCTGTCATATTCTATATTTGCGAATCATAACATTTCGTGGAGGAAAAATCTATTGAAGGTTTATCATCTCTCTCTTTCTCTCTCTCTTTCTCTCTCTTTCTCTCTCTATCTCTCTCTAAATAAATAAACAAATAAATGAATGAATGAATGAATGATATATATATATATATATGTATATATATATATATATATATATATATATATATATATATATATATATATATATATATATATATATATATATATATATATATATATATATATATATATATATATGACCTGAACTACTGATGGAGAGTGCATCAGTTAGCAAGGGAATGTCTCCTTTCACTTTTGCATTACAACACAATGTAACAAAGTCTTTCTGTGATAAAAATAAATGGAGGGAGGGAGGAAGACAGACAGCCAGCCAGGTAGTCAGACAGACAGACAGACAGACAGACAGACAGACAGATAGATAGATACATAGATAGATAGATGTGATTCATAGATAGTGTCTTGTGTCAAAAAAGAATGGCATAGAAGCTTACTTTGAAATATTGCGAAACTTTTCATGTTGTATAACTGAAATAATAGACAAGTAACATAAGGGTATAAACAAAAATTTAGGGTCAGTATCATTTGCTGCCATGTAAAGTCAAAACGGAATTATGAGAATTTATAAAATATTATGATATTCTTAAAGTGTGTTACCTGCTTTGTAATGATTCTGCACATGCAAAACCCATACCTTAGCAACAATTGAATATGTGTGGGTCGTATTTACTAACTTTCATTTTTTTTCATTATTGTTCGATCCATTTATAAAAGTACCATAACTGGCAACCATGGATATATGTTTCTTTGCTTAGGGAACACACTTTATATAAAAAACAGAATAGAAAAATGATTCATTTGTATATTTACAGATAGGAACTGGCATGTATTTTGTAGGAGTTTCAGTTATGATGAGCCCTTTCCCAATGACGCATCATTGCATCATGGCGCTTATTCAAAATGGCGCCCGTGCATAAGTCTTATTATGTCACTTTGTGATTTGCTTTTATGCACACAGGCTCATTTCAACATTAATTCAGTGTAGCAATTAGTAGCTTTGACGAATGCCTCATTATATCCATAGCTTCAGTGCTTATTCTTATCATCAAAGCCAGTAAAGCTATGACTACAGGGGCAAATCGTTCTCCCGTTGCTCATGAATTCCGTTTTTCCATGGACTAGCTGTACATGCATGCGTTATATTCAGGTAGTTTTACGAATAATTACCACAGCCGATGTACAATATCAATTGATTTACATACATCTACTGTAATAGGCAGAACATTTTGAGTGTAAACAGGTACAAGACGAAAACAAAAAGAGAAAGGAAATCATAATGCAATGAAGCACGAGACAGACAACAACTTTTCATTTATGTCGTTGCTAGAAATCCAAAGTATGAGCTAATTCCTTAGTTCCTCACAAATGTTACTCTCATAAACAGGAACTAGATTATAGCAAATGTATGTAAATGGGAAAAGCTAAACATCTGAGACAGTAAAAGTTATACAGAATATGGGTCATCATTAATATGAGTTAGTATTTTCATGATGCATTAAGCATGTTTACAGTAACTTTTGTGGGAGTAAAGATGTATGTCTCGAGCATGGGGTGTTGAGGCAGGTGACTTGCTCCATCAATCTTTGGAATCGCCTTAACATAGTATACTGTCAATAACTGCAGCTCTATCAGATTTACAAATACAGAGGAATCAAATTGGCTTCAAATGATACCAACTTATATCATCATTTAAATTATCATGGTGGGTTGAGGATACGATGACAGTGGAAAATATTGTCAATCTGTTCCTACTTTATTTAAAAAAACTTTTGATGCTGTGCTATTTTGAATCATACATTTTTATGGAATATATTCCGCTTATTCGAAGTAAGCATGTGTTCCACCCTGCTCCCTCCACATTAAATGGCCGCATATATGTGCAAAATTAAAATAAAATATAACTTATTTTGCTCCTGTATACACCTATGGGCATATTATATACTTCATTAAGTCTATACCTAAACTTAAAAAAAAAATAACTCATAGCCGTTATGTGTCATTTGACTTTGAAATACCCAAATATTTAAAAATTACTTCCAAATAATATTGTTATATATTGATTGTACCTTCATAGCCTCTCTTGTTGTTTACAAGGAATCCAACAAAATACCAATCTCTTTTACACACCAGAAAATCGTAAAAAAATTAAGATAAAGAAAAAGAAAAGAAAACATAAACTTGATTTTATCAAAATGTCATTGTGTGTCGAGAGATATATTGCTTTAGTATACAAGCTATATTCATACCCTAAAACATGACAAAACGATTGCAAAAGACACATTTAGCCGATTGTCTCCAATGAGCATTATTCAGAAGAAAAAAATGCTCTAAATGTCGCTATTCTCCCTTCTATATTTGCCTGCTAAGTATGCAATATGGGCAAATCAGGACCGTTCCAATTCAAATCTCAAATAGAGTTTCCATTTTTGTTGCTCATCTATTTTTCTAAGCGTTGAAAAAATAAATTCATGATATTAATTTATTGGTTTTTTTACGTAACCAAATCGGCTGCATGATTAGGTTTCAGCTTGAATGTAAATTCACCTGTACTATGTCCAGTACACAGTCAATATCCTGGGAAATGTCTTCATGATATCTTCATTACTGCATCTTCCACTGGTCCAATATGTTCACCATTCAATAAAAAAATAGATTATCTCCCAGAAAAACCTACATTTCAGTTTCAAATGCACCATAATAACTCAGTGGTCTTATCGAACCTACATATGCCAGGCAAACTTCTAGTGTGTATTGTTCAGATGGTGTTGATAATCCTTTTGACAAAGCGCCGGTGCAATGGAAGCCTTGACAAGCACTTCATATTAAAACAAAGTAAAACACTTTCACATAAAATAAATTCCATAGTGAAAACAACACATATCACCACCACTATCAGCGCCAACCAGGTTAGTGGCGTATCTATCATGCAAAGAGGTAAGATCTCCAACACTTTCCCCTTAGTTCCAGACTACCCCAAAATACCGCAACTGAATCTCTCTATGCTCTGCATTTTTCGTCATTGTCCCCCAAAACAATTACAAGTCAAAACTTTAAAACTTGAAGTCAACACTTCCTCAAGCTTGTGTGTTCTGAGATTATTTGTGGTTTAAAAAAACGGTCTGAGTTTTTACTCCCTGTATTGATAAAAGGGGTAAGAGGAATCTCTCTCTCTTTCTCTCTCCCTCTCTCTCTCTCTCTCTCTCTCTCTCTCTCTCTCTCTCTCTCTCTCTCTCTCTCTCTCTCTCCCAATACGCGGTATATCGGTATTTAGAAGAGCTGGATATTTTATAATTAAACTATACAATGTAAATAGTTCCATTTTGCAGATGAACATAGAATTAAAAAAAAAATATGTGTATCTATACCTGCACACTAGCGTGAACGGGAAGAAAAAATCGGTTTCCATTTTCAAGTTGAGGACACGATTGTTATCTCCAATAGTTTGAAACGGAATTCACTGTGACACACTTACGACATTTGGATGCTCCAAACGCCTCCAGGTCTGGTGGTCATGTATATTATGCACCATGCTAACAAGCAAACTAAAAGGTCATTCTTCTGACAAAAGTGGTGCCAAGGAGCGAAGTTAACAACAGTTTGTACACAATAGGGTTACTTTTCCGGAGGCAACAACGACTGCCAGCAACAACCGTTATGGCAGAAACATCAACCCAGATTACGGAAATATCTCCAAGGTCAAGAAATCAAGAATATGGTCCACATTTTCTAGAAATATACACAGTGTTTGTGTCCCTTATCAGAGTATGCCATAGTTTTTATCTTAGATTGTACCTGTTCCTTAGTTCTGTCATATTCTCTTTCCGCCATGAGACATGAAACAATTTTTGGACACAATAGATTTCAGTTCAACACTCTCAAGCTCACTGACAATGTTTTCTTCCAACCAATTCTACAATAAAGTTACCACAGCCTTATCTCAAAACTTTAAATAAAATCGGCTGATTCAACTGGTTGACCAACGCAATGAAGCAGTCGCAGCATAGCCCATCCTAGTCATTTTAATACTGGAGGTCCAAGGTGTTACTGGCAGCTCCCTTGCTTGGAGGAGGAAGAAAGTAATTGATTAACCAATGCTTACCACAAAATTAGCCAAGCATATGACAGCAATACTTAAAAAAAGGTTAATGCAGAAATTGCAAATGAAGTGAATGAATCTCTGAAAAATGCAGTTACTCCCTTTGCAAAGACTGATGAACATAAGCAGTTTGTATAATATATGTTGACACACTTGGCATAGGCTGTGTAGGCATATCTACAGTAGTGTGCATGGTTTTACCTGGAATGAGCTCCTTGCTTTTTGCACTTTCGTTGGACACATGTGTAGAGTCTGCACCACATACACTCACTGAGTGTGAGACCACGGTATCTGTAAAATATGTTACACTAGCACAATTTTTGTAGCCAAGTATCTAAGGCCACAACAACACAAATAAGATATTGACATGACAGAGAAGACAAGTATGAAAGAGGAAGTATTTTATAAGCAGTGCTTTGTGTTGAATTCTGGTGGTGCAGTCTGTCTAGTATGCAGACTACATTTCATCATCGAGACTTGGACTTCTATAATTCGTTTGTCCACTCCGTTGTTCAAACAGCCTTTTTCGCGTTGTCATCTTTGTTTTGAATGCAGCACTGAGTACACTATATATTGGGATCATCGCCAGGTGTCATTTATGTATAAATATTCCCATATTAATCATGAATGAAGAGATCAGACACAATTTTCTTCAGCCAGTGATTATTGCATGACCTGAATTATATTATCTTGTGTGACTCTAGAATTGGTGTTTTGTGCTATTATCAGGTGAATTCTCAGATGTGCCATAAGGAAAGCGTACCTATCCGCTTTATTGGAGAAAGTATGGCATGATAGTAGAGTTTGTCAGCTAATTCTATGTTTAACTATTGCAAAAATTCCATTTTTGACAATTTCATTCATGAGACCGACTTGTGTTGTGCCCATAAAGAACTGAAGGAAATTTTAATATATGTCCATCCTGAGTTAAAAAAAAATATGGTGGTGAGAGATTTTGTTCAGTTTTAAGAGCAAAACAATATGTATGGCTATCCAGTGTGAGGTATGGTAGCATGGCACTGTCTTGATATACTTCAATGCAATGGAGAATGGTATTCCCTAATAAACAGAGAGTGATTATTAGCTTTGAAGTCACCATTAGAACTTGTAATTACACATGGTGATGACGTGGCAGCATGGTGGTACTAAAATATTGTAACAAGGAGGAGCACAGATTGTTTGTGTGCATATGGACAGCCTTATGATAGGCTGAGGGATGCGTTGGGGTTATGCTTGGCATTCCTTGCTTCAGTTCATCATGTTGTAGTCAGGTAGATTGAAGAATAGGAATGAAGCAATTCTTTTTCGGTGGGGGGCGGAGGAGAGGGAGTCGGCAAAGGGGAAGGGGTATGCATGGGTTATATGAAATAGAATTTATATGGTAGAAGGGAAAGGGCCAGTCAAATAAGTTGAATTTATAGATGTAAGGATTAGAAGAAGGCATGATAATTATAGAGTAGAGGTAAGGGTGTGAAGATCCATAGCAACGGGAATCAGCAGGGAATGATTGTAAAATACGGAATGAATGAACATGTCTCTGCTCCATAGCCTAGGCAGTCACTCCAGAAAGGGGAAGGAGTAGTATGTGGCTGTTGAGAAAGGGAAAGTGTACATCTACAGATGTGTTAGATAGTTTATTGTCAGACAGGAAGGTATTGGATGATAGATGAATGACAAAGAAATGTGGAAGTTTTCTTTGGTTAAGGTGTCCGAGGAGGACTAGGTTTAAGTGGTGACCAGGGAGGACTTCAATTGCCAGGTTGGAGGAACGGGGCATGGGTTGGATTATGAGATTGTGGTTGCTCCACTTCGATGTTGGGTCCCCTAGTCAAACGTAATTGTGTGAATATATTTTTATACACTGGCACTGCCCAGCCTTTACTGTTGGAAGGCAGTGCCAGTGTCCTTTAGGCTCACAACTGGCTTCTGGTCAACAGCATTTTCTTTTTGTGACACCAGCTCTTCCAATTTAAAACTTTTATAGCCATCCAACATGGACTCAGCTACCCCAAGAGGTAGGTTTTCAGTTTTAGCATGGAGATTATCAGAATATTGATCAGACATTTTTAGAGGTGGGTGCCCCTTACTGCTGGCCAAACCAACTGGTTTTCAAGTATTATTTGTCCTTTCTGGACTAAAAAATACTCAGACTTGACATGACCCTTTTTATGACAGTAACTACATGTGGGTCCGCTAAAGAACTTCTGCCCTGTTTTCTGATTAGCAGGTTTATGAGACTGAGAAGAATTATTGGCTTTTGTTTCTCTGATTTTTGACAGGGTGGGGAGAGGTTCCCCATTCCCTCTGGTTTCTTTTCCAAATTTATATCTGCACTGAGCCTGTTTGGGTTTCCAGTGAAGTTTTTATCTGTCAACTCATAGTCATCAGCTAAAAGAAGCAGCAGCTTCATGTAATGCATGTGTCTTACATTCTTCCAGGTAGGTCTGAATTTCTTTCGCAATGCAACCTTGACAAACTTCTACTAAAATAAGTTCCCTTAATTTGTCAAAATCATTTTGTATTTTCCTGGAGGCACACCAGCTGTCAAACGGATTCTCCTTCTATATGGCAAAGTCTACATAAGCTTCACTTGGTTCCTTTTGGCTGTCCCAGAACATTTGTCTGTAAGCCTTCAGAACAGTATCTTTCAACACATCATACTCAGAACTTTGTTCTATGGAGAGGGACAAATAAACTTCTTGTGCTTTTCCGGTAAACACACTTTGTACCAGGAGAGGCCACACCCCTCTAGGCTCTTCTAAAGTTTCAGCTCTTTTTTCAAAAGACAGAAAGAATTTTGACACTTCCTTTTCTTCAAATTGTTGCACTAAACGTGCATTCTTGGCTTCATCAAACGATCCTAACGGTGATGAATCATCTGATCTGGAATACCTAAGTTCAAGGTCTCTCAGCTTTAACTCATGTTCTAGAGCCTTTCTTGCTTCCTGTGCTTTTCTTTCATCAGCCTCTCTTGCAGCCCGTGCTAATTTTAGCTCATGCTCTCTGGGGTTTTTTTTCACTCTCAAGTTTTAATTAAGCTAATTCCAGCTGAATTTGCCAAACTTTTATCCTCTGATCCCTCATTCCCAACGAAACCTTTTTAACCAAATATGAAATTATCTTTTTTTTTAAAGATTTTTTCCTGATACATGATGGTAATTCTAAATTTGAGTATTTGGCCACATTTTCCAGGTCGTCCTTTATCAATTTATTAAAATCTTTGACTGTTATGTCTTCATAAGCCGGAAACACACTTGGGTCTATTGACATGTTGTCCTATTGTTTGTATATTTCACCAACAACTATGTTTATAAATACCAGATATCCTTTGTTGATTTCAAACTGTAAGATTCAGTATTCAGGAATTTTCTAGATGATTCAACCATTATGTGCTTATTGCAAAATAATTTTAATGTTGTGTCTTGAATTTGATCCTGTCTGTCTTGGATTGATCCCAGATGAGCCCCC
This sequence comes from Hermodice carunculata, assembly GCA_964020975.1. Lineage (NCBI taxonomy): Eukaryota > Metazoa > Annelida > Polychaeta > Eunicida > Amphinomidae > Hermodice > Hermodice carunculata. The sequence goes on from OZ026618.1 coordinate 26,616,047, forward strand.
ACAATTTGTTACGATGCCCACCTTTTGCATATTAGCAGAACTCAACAAAGAATGACAACAATGATATAACTTTAACAATTACACTATATGAAAAATCAAAATCGGTACAAAGTAGGTAAACTTATCTCCACTGGTATTTCAACAGTCAAACAGTCTTATGTAAATGGTAATCTCTGGTGAGATTATCCACAGGTACCATCCACAGTTCCAAGTCCTATGACAAGTGCCAAATGATCTAGTACAAACCCCACAGAGGTACGTTTTGGGTCCAATGTTATACTGAAAGGTGTGGTGCTGATCCAATCCCACAGAGGTACGGTTTGGTTCCAACGCGGTACAATACACCAGTACACTCATTGACAATGTCCACACTTCACAGGTACAAAGTGTAAATAGGTAGCACCATTTATACAAGTCCACTCAAGATACTGTCCTTACTCCACAGACCCAATGTAAGCAATGGCCCACCGTCACAATGACTTGATGACAACACACAGCTTCTGTCAGACCGTTCAGAATTCTCTCTCTTCCTCGCCCAGTCAGGAAAACATTTGCTTTATAAAGATACAGATAAATCTTTAATTCATTCCAGAGTTTTGCAATTAGTCACACATCCATTCAGACATGTCTTCATTAGCTCATATGCATGTAGGTCACCCACAAAAAGGCCAACTCAGTAGCTCTGCAGTGATCCTGCATAGTATTCATTAAACTCAATGACCCAGCAAACACTGAATGAATACAGTGACCTGTCCAAATGAAAACAAACAGCCACACATTTTCATAACCGAGTCTAACTGGTAGCTAGGCATGGAAAGTAGCAGCCATGATGGAACGGCAGCTGACTGAAAACTGGCCGCTGGTAGGAGAACTAGCAACTGGGCATGGAAAATGGCAGCTATATTAGAACTTGCTGCTGGACAACATTTACAGCTGTGTATGGAAAATGACAGCTATAACAGAAACACAGCTGACTGAGAATGTGCAGCTTGGCAGCCAAAGTGGTAGCTATGATGGAATGTACAGGTGGGAGAAAACTGGCAGCCAGACATGGAAAATGGCAACTATAACAGAACTTGCAGCAGGTTGAGAACAGGCATATAGAGTTAAACTGGCAGCTGGGCAAGAAAAGTGGCAGCTATGATGGAATGGGCAGCTGGATGAAAACTGGCTGCCAGACATGGAAAATGGCAACTATAACAGAACTTGCAGCTGGCTGAGACCAGGTATATAGAGTTAAACTGGCAGCTGGGCAAGAAAAGTGGCAATTCTGATGGAACAGTCAGCAGGACAATATTTGCAGCTGGACTACACTGGCAGCTAGAGAATAGGCAGCTGGACTAAATCTGGCAGGTGGGCACCCAATGAGGCAGCTATGTTTGAATGGGCAGTTGGTTGAGAACTGGCAGTGGGATGAAGAACTGGTAGCTTGACTACATTGGCAGCTAGGCATGTAAAATGCCAGCTATAACAGAACCGGCAGCTGACTGCGAACAGGCAGGTGCACAAAAATTGGCACCAAGGCAAGGAAAACGACAACTCTACTAGAATTGGCACCTGGCTAAGAATGGAGAGCTTGAGTTAAACTGGTAACTGGGCACAGAAATTGGCAGCTATGAAGGAACTGGCAGCTGGGTGAGAACAGGCAGCTTGAGTAAAACTGGCAGCTGGGTATGGAAAATGACAGCGATGATAGATCCACCAGTTGGCTGAGAACTGGCAGCTGGACTACACTGGCAGATGGACATGGAACACGGAATCTATAATAAAACTGGCTTGGCTTCATGGTCTCTCGACCAACCATTCTTATTTGACAAGTTCTGGCCTTGAAATTGGAAATCTAATTGATTTTAAATGATGTTTGGAATAAAATTTGTTTCATCTACCCATGTATAGCATGTTACACAGTCACCCAAACCCCAACTCCAATGAGGATTTGAGGGCAGGGGAGGGTACCATGGAGTCTGAGTACTCACAGAGAGCCAACTGTTAGTGTGGAAAAGAAAATGGTGGTAAATAATGACTTGTTCCTTCAGAATTGGCAACTGGCAAATGCCAGCTAAGATAACAGACTTGGTTCGGTGGTTGATGTTTAAAAATTTGAGTCTCTGTATTCTTTTCATTAACTACAGATCACTTAAAGGGATTGCTATTAAATGTTTTTCAGTAGAATATATTATTGAGCTGTTTGTGGCAGAGTTTATTTTTCTACACGATAAAGTAAAGCAAGCATCTTTTAAGCTACATTTCTGCATGTGATTAAAGTGTATGCTCTAATGTGCATTTATCATGGGGCAAAATATTAAATTGTATCTAAATTTTAGGTATCATAAAACGTAGTTTGTACACAGTTAGGATTCTTTATATGTTTGAAGAATTGAACGAATGCAGTTAAACAATATCAAGGTGGCTGTGCATAATCAAACTAGCTTCCAAATAGGACATCGCTTTCTGAAATCTTCTGATAAAGCATTTAACTTAAAAGCTGATTATTTCTATCTGATTTTGCTTTATCGGAAGTTTTGTGTTGAAGCCCTGGCATGAAAATATTAAAAGATATTTCACTCCAAAGAATGCACACGGAAGCTTACATGGAAACCTACCCACTCCCAAATGCCAAAGTACATCTTGCGCCATGTGTGCTGCCCAGAATTCTGTCAGAAAAAGTGCAAAACATCATAAACAATTTCGAGATCATGTGTTTCAGCAGGTACATATACATTTCAATGGTGGATAGTTTAAATTACTTTAAATATATCTGTAGAAGGTGGTGGTAACATGTATGTTAGGTGTCAAGAGACCCAGTTTGGTAGCTGTAGATGTTTCACAGAAATGTGATGTAGCAATTCGGACTGGTAGGATCTGTGAATATCTGTTACGTTAAGATTGGTTGATATTGTAGTATCTTAATACTCTATAATCTTTTATCATCATCGTTTGTATGCTGAATTTCTCTTACCTGTGCTTTCCCCTGGTAGGTTTTGCTCACTTATCTCATGCAATGGATCGATACCTGTTTCCATCAAATGCCAGTGTATATTTACAAAGTTTTCCTGTGCGTCCGCTCATAATATCATTCATTTCATGGCGTGATATGCCATTGGCTACAGTTAGTGCTACGTATCCATTGGCATACAGTTTCAGAGCAGACCCTCCTAGCTTACAGTTGATACCCTCATCCACCATATTTATAATATGCTGGTTGAAAATGGAACTTGAAAAGCCCTGATGCATTCAATGTGACCAGTGATAGGCATTTTATTTTGAACACTGTGGCCAGTGCATTCCAATGTGCTGCCGATGCCATCGTGCAGACAAATTGTTCTCTTTGCGGTACTTAACACGTCACATCCAGTTATGGCTCCTTGCAAGGTGTCATTGTCAACATCCCTGAAGGCCTTAGTGGAACTAATCGGTTCAGTCAAAAGTCTGTTCAAGCCAAAAATATTTTCTCAAAATCCCATCAGCGTTATGATGTACCCTGGTAGCCTCTAAGTTAACTTGACTTTGCCTGCAAATAATTTTGCGCGTGTTTCCATCCACAGAAAGATTGTAATCAGCAACAGAGATTTTTGCTTATATACAAGAGTCAAAACGTTATTATTTTATAGACTGCATTGCTCCAGAAGGCAGTTTTACTTTATTTTTTCCTTTTGATTCCTATAACTCTAATAAACCGCTAATATTAGGTCATCTTAATTTTGCACAAAATTGTCTATAGCGTGGTCTAGAGCGGAAAAAGGTTGACAAACTGTACTAGGCCGACTGTGGAGGTTCGTCTGCTATGGATTGCTTAATGCTATACCTATAGGAAAAAAAGGGGGGGATGTCATAACACACTTTGAATATGTGATAACAGTTTTATTCTTACTTGTATCGTGGCCCTTATTATCTTCTACAAAGACTAGCTTTACGGAATTTGGCTCAGATTTCAATGCTTATACGTCTCAAAGCTATTTTCTGCTGGCATGCTTTCACAGATCAATCTCAGCTTGAGATTTTTGCCATAGATGAGAGGAAAACAACATGACACCCCACCCCCCTTTTTCTTTTTCACGGAAAGGACAGCTTGGCATATACGGTGAGCCCCATGCACACCCCATCTTCTTACCTGACCAAATGGATGGGGATATTATTTGGAATGCCCAAAGTTTAGAATATCAACTTTGTCAGAGTGGTAAATACGATTAATGATAATTTCCAGTAATATGTTTTTATAACATATAACATTGTCACAATTCTACCAGTTTTTGTCGCCCAAATATTATCCATAGTGCAAGCAGTTTTGTCACAATACATATTTTTATTTGGATAACTTGATCCCGGATTGGCCATGTTTTAGATTCCATACCCTTTCTTCTCTATTCACTAGTCACATTGTTTGATTGGATAGAATCCTGACGTTGGCCCCAGGGAGTTACTGAGCAGTTTTGTAAGGTATACATATTGAATACACAATTAGGCAAAATTTTTATCTCTTATAACTGTTTTTATCACATTTGCTATGTAAATGACGCATTGTAATCTGGACTTATTTTTGTGAGCTCACCATGCCAAGTTGAAAGATGTGTTTCATTTCTCTTGTTGTAGCATGGACATGAATGGCAATGTCACCAAAGGACCAGGCCTGTGGGCCTCTTGTATTATATCATCTGGGTGAACTTAATCTGTCTTAAGTTCACTGGGAGCATAAAGTAGAGGGCTCGCTTATTCTGGTCTTGGCGCATGCTTTGATTACATGTGGGGCGAAGTGCTATCTGGTGGAGGTTTCATACACTAAATTTACATAAGCTTTATATGTTTAGAAGCCATTTGAGGACTTGCAACTTTGACATGAACAGATGCAATATAGCCACGGTGCCAGCAGATCATAAGGCCCATTAACCTCTTGTTTAATTTGTACTGGCAGTACACAAGGCAGGAAGGGGTTAAATAGGTCTGTTTCAGTTTCACAGAATATGAAAAATGGTGGTCAATATTTACACTATTTTGTGCAATTTTTGTATCATCATTTTAATGTACTAATTTGGAGAGGGAGTGCAGTCACGAAATTTCATAATTTAAGCAAGCCTACTAATTAAAAATGATGATAATGCTGAACCATCCCTGAATTATACAATATAACAATAAATATCACTGGTTTTTCCTTCTTGTTGCAGATGTTACAGATATATTGCATGTAGACAGTTGGTACGATTGTGCTGGGGATATCTTGGGAGGCGCATCTGTTTACCCGTGCCTTCCTGTGCTATCAACGTCATGCGCCTGGAATTCCCTTCACTGCAGTATAAGGGAAATCAAGAGGAAGACCTGAGTGATTTATTTTAACTTTTTGAACACACAAAAGCCCATGTGCAGATTTTAAAAACCTGTGCGCAAGGATTACATTTACTAGACATATGGGCACAGTGTGTCTGCATTAACTGAAAGGCAAAATGCACAGTGATCAACATATATGGGAGATGCATATAATTCCCCACCTGAACCACAAAACCTGTTGCAATGGGTAATAGGCAATGGCAATCATCATCCACATAGATGCAGGCATACGAGTGACACGTTATGATTGCATTTCTGGGAGCAGACAATACAAAATTCCTCCCACAAGATACCACTTTCCAGATTCCTTCATGTACTTCCCGTTTTAATTTACCCATCATAAAAGACCACCTGTCTTATAAGACCACTTTTTGTTGCTGAAGGGGTGGTCTCTGGTCACAGGGATCAATGATTTACAAATAAGCAGATGAAAAATCTTACAAATTATCTTAGAGTGTGCTTAAAAGAAATATCAAAGTGTCCAGATCACTGTATTTAGGGGGGCAACAGGTGAATTTTACCCCCCCCCCCATCAGATACACACATGGACAGTATGGGTTACTTTGCTGAGTGGTATGGACTTGGAGGGAGGCCATGTTTTTTCTAAGGAGAGGGGCTTAAATTGGCAGAAATTTTCCAGGTCAACATTCTGTCTGGTACATGCACTGTACATTGTGTGTACATGATTTGATCTTTAAATGCAGTGCTGGCAAACCTACACAGTGTTTTAAATAAGTGTGTAAATTTATTATTTATTTTATCGTAAAATCAATTTCATTGGTACTTGACATTGGATCATGTTAATAATTTTAAAAGTAATGGGATATAAAACATTCTGCATTATATGCCATCATGTTGTGTTCTATATGTGTATATAGAAAATATTTTTTAAAAAAATATGAAATCTTATGGTCAAGAATCCATTCATGAATTTCAAGCCAAGAATATTTTTATTCACATTCCACAACTTTCCATTTTTGCAAAAAAAAACCAGACATGGAGTGGACAAACTGAGCATCTAGTAGTTTATGGCTGCACTCAAGAACAGAGAACGAACCATATTTTGTGCAATGCCCTGGACTATTGCATCTCCAATCCCTTGAAAAAGTGAGCTTTCTTTCCATTTGAAATAGGCAGTCCTCCAGCGTTTTCTGTTGTTCCTGGCAGTGCTGCACTATTGCATGCTGTATGCACATGATGGTGTGCCTGTTGAGAGTGCTCAAGTCACACGTGCAACAAACATCAAATTAAAAAATCCTTAGACATTTTGCCACACTGCCTCCTGAAGAAGGGAAATAAAATTTTGAAAGATGATTCCACCCTGACCCAAAATGGAAAAAAAAAATCTATAGCAAGGATTTCTTTATACATGTGTACCAACTACATTATAGTGAAACCTGTGTGAAAGGGACCCAATCAGTAGGTTCTGACAAAAGGTGTTCATTTTTATCAAGCTATGGTACCACTTGGTTAATATGAACAAATCTTACTTGAATGATTTTCTAATTTAGGGTTACTTATGGTCATACTTGTGGAAATGAATTAAATTAGAGCAATAATGATTGCAATTTGAGATGCTTCACTGCAGTGGTTCTGACATTTCCCAAATGAGCACTTAGTAATAATGTAGTAAGAAGGATACTAGGAATTATGACAGAAACCCCATTCAATGTTGAGTGGTATCTGTCATAGAAAAAAACACCTGGATGAGAGACAACCTTTTTAACCTACTGTAATTAGTACTTTTTTATTTGTACCTCTCATGTCACACCACCTGTCTCATACGACCACATTTTTATCCTTCTTAGGGGAGTACCACTAGGGGTGGGTGGTCTTTGGTGACAGGTGCCACCCTATTATGCCATGAATCCCTAAATTTTGATAAGGGATAAACATTCCCACAGCTTCACTACCAGGCCCCATTTATCAATACGTAAGTCACAAAAACTTCTGTACAGTGGATGTCAAATGCAAGGTAGCATAGCCTGAATAGCCCTCTTTTGTTGGCCATTCATTTAAGAATTAAACTGCCTCTCTAGTGTAATTACGGGCGCATGGTTGCAGTTTGTGTGATAGGCATTTCTGATGACGTGCGGTAGCGCGTCATCAAAGAAATGCCCGTCACACAAACTGCAACCATGCGCCCCTAATTATACTAGAGAGGAAGTTTAATTCTTATATTTACATTTAACATCAATTTCTATTGACATAAGAGTAGGTATTATCATTGATAGTTGATTTAAAATTGTTTTTAGCTTGTTAATTTACAAAAAAATGCCTTTTTGTTTACTAGTGGGAGGAGCCAAGTAGGCAGGGCTACTACATCAGCCATCAGTTGTCAAGGCAACTCCTGGAACACAAAACTAGGAAAAAAATGGTTCCGAATAACACAACAACTTTATTTCAATAAAGCTTGCAAAACCGGTAAACGAAAACATTTAGGCAAGTTTTGACGAGTAGATATGCAATTCTTGATCATCTGATACCGTCTTCCCATTATGCTTAGGCCTATAAATGAAACGCTTCGGAGGCGCAAACAATTGGGAAGTGAAAATAGTCCCAGGACAAGCATGAGGATATTATTGCGCAGCACGTTGGTTGCACGAGATGCTCTAGTGTAACCATTGCCTCATGAACTACACTACCGTTCCTATTCTTTCGATGCTAACAAAAATAACAAATGTAAATATTAACAAGTATACGTTGCAAAGTTTGGGTATATACTGGAATGAGCTTACCTGTCCATCCACATGCAAACACAACTTTGCATCTGCAACTCCTACACGTCTGCATTAATTTGTTTAAAATTTGCAAAGTAACTACCCATAGTGTGTATTATATTAAGATGTGCATGAAGGCAGGAATTTCAGATGTGACCAGAGATCTCCCTTTACATGACAGTCTTTACTACTTCTGTGGTCTGTCTGTAGACATAATCTTGTGTGTGCAACTTCCCTTATACTTTTGCATGCACTGTATTTCATTCAAATTGGAGCACAAACTATACATGTTGATTTAAATACATTTTATTCAACAAACGTCAAATAGACAGTTCAATGGATGGCAAACCCAAAGCAAGCATTTATTTACCTGTTTATACCGATTTGGAAGAAACTTTTCTAACCAGGCTGTAACGTTCCTGTAGAAGTGCGCGTCGTGCTTATCACTCTAGCAGTCGTTTTTTTTAGGTGTATCACTTGAATTTCTTGATTGTGCAACATCAAGAAACACTTTTTTCTGCCTCGCTATATCATGGATTAATGATGCACGTGACCCATAACATAACAATTATCCTTTACACGATCTCTAACTTGGGTATGACCGGGACCAGTGATCACTCCCTCAAAACTGAGAAACATTTTTTTTAACAATGAACTGATCTGATGCAGCTATGCACTCTAGCCATGGACCAAAAGAACAATCTATTCTCGGCAATGCTTATACGTAGCAGAATATTTCGAGGGTTGTGGGGAACAGATGTTCCCACAGCCTGGACAACACTGGACACCTCGTATAACACGCACATTGAGGCTGCTTCCATATTTTATCTGCATTAGGCAAGCAATCTAAGCTAACACCATATAACAGTTTACACAGCATCGCTTGCCAGGAGGCTGCTTTTTCTTCGCAGTCGTCATTCTGCGGCTTAGGTTTCCCTGCAGCTTCCCCACACGCGTTATATGTGAGGTCATGCCTAATAATATTCATGAGAACTCAGGTAGTTTTACCACAGCGCTGTTTCAAAGCAGGCTTGCAATACGGCGATAAAAACACGGTGTTCCTGTGTATGTGCGGCAAAATTTCATTTTATTTGTTCTTTTACCAATCGATAAAATAGCCATTTTTCTCACACTTTTGGCATAATTAGCGCAGTAGGACATGCTCTTTAACAGAAGAATCTACCTAAGGTAACGGTTTTCAGCATTTTATCCCTTTTATCCAAATTTGAAGCATCGTATTGTAAAATATCATCTTCATAGAGTTAAATGCTTCAGCAAATTCGATTAGAACATCTTGTTTTTCCTCAAATTAAAATCACCTTTCAGGCTTATTGTGTATTTTGGGGAAAAATAACTTTTATAAATACATTATTCATCTTTTTCACATAATCGATTTCCATGCCTGGGTATTTCTGAACTTCAATCATTGATTGGCTTTCTTATGTATTCAAACCATGCTCATACAGTAAAAGTAAGTAAATCATCTCGAAAAATACTTGATTTTGATATGACACATATACACTGGTTGATGTGTACCAATGGGGACAGAAAGGAAGGATATAGATAAACAAGTGCACTTTTGGGACATAACTAGAGTGTAACGGTCAATAAGTAGTGTGCAACGGTCGGTACCTTTGAAATGCTGGATAGCCTCATATCTTTAAATCGAAACATTCTGTACTGCATACGGAAAATTTATTTCAATACATGTTTATGTTTCTTTCAAACATCCAGACACTTTTCACTGTGTCTTTTTATTTATATTCCTGAAAAAGCTCAACACAAAAAGAAAAAAAAAACAAAAAAGAAAAAATAAAAAATCTTTGTGTCATCTTTACTAATACCAAACAGACAAAAACATGCGACATTTGTGGACTTACTCTCACATATGAAATGGCTGTGACCAAATTATAATAAAGCATTTGTACTATGGATCAGTTGTCTGGAATGCAAACTTCTCTCACTCTTACTGCTGCTAATTTACACAGCTATCACTGTTCCTTTGTATCGTCGTGTTCACACTTTCAGAAGTAGTTTCGTATTTTGACATAAAATTCGACACTTTTATCTCTTTTTCGTCAACAAAAAACACAGCATACAATTTAGGAGAAAACAAACCCACCAAAACCACATAGCCATTCAACAACAGAGTTGCTGTCAAGAGTAAGGTACCGTAATAAGAATTTGGCGTTATGAAGTAGGTAGGAATAAACGTCACCCATATGACCAAAGTTGTTATCACAGCAAAGAAAATGTAGAGAGATTCATTAAAGTTGTCAGGCAATTTGCGTGTGAGAAATCCGAAGGATGCTGAGATGACGACCAGTATGAGATTGTAGGCCAGTGGGGCCATTAAGCTTGTAATGGTCATGTGACATGTCAGTTCCACGTATTTTTGGGAACGTACGGGCATCTGAAGCTTCACCTCTGGAGTCTCAATGAAGAATAACGCTGATAAAATGACGACCTACCATGATACAAAGAGAGATGTATCAAGTAAACACATATACATACAAAGATACAAACATGAAAACACACTCATGCATGTATATATGCGTACATGCATACATACGTACAAGAGATGGGTTTCAAATACAATTATTACAAAAAAGTCCGCTTTATGCAGGAAAAGCTTTTCTTTATTTAATTAAACGCCTGCTATAAGCAGAAAGGGCTTTTCTTGCATCTAATTACATCACATAAGAGCCCTGCTAGGTACCTGATGCTAAATTGTGGATATCTGAAGCACTCAACAAAGGCGAATATTGGTCAACCCCTACCGTCTTTCCCATTTATTCATTTTTTTATCTATTTTGCCCAGTGTCAATGAACTGTGCGAGATTAAAAGCGAAAAATACCTTTAAGGGGTAAATGTTTTGAAAAGATGAATTTCTAGACTTACCTGTATCAATAAGGACAACGTAGATAGAAACATAATTCCTCCGGATCCCACGAACCTCACTTTCACCGTGCATGACTCGGCAGCTTTGAATAATCTATAGATACGACTGGTTTTTACAAGCACGGGTCCATAGAGAACGGTAAAACTGATATGGAAACCTATCAAGCGCATGTAGCACACGAGGACCGTTGGTTTTATAATGAAGAACGTAACTGAAATCAGTGCCAACAATATTCCTACAAGGATCAAGGAGGAGAGTTCTCGACTTGAACACTTGATACATTTCCGTTCCCTGTATGCTACAAATAAAACTGTCACTACTGCAAGTAGAATAACACTTGTGCCTAGAATGGCGCTTAGCACCATTCCGAACGTATCAGCCCAGTATAGATACGTCGGTGGAATTTGTTGGCATTTTGTAAAAGTGACTTGGTCTGGCCAGGTAAGCTGGGGGCACATTTCACATGTTGTTGCATTCTTTGCTACCATTTCGTTGTTCCTGCATTTACGACATTCCCAACAACATTTGACTTCCCCCTGAATATAAAACTCTCCAGCTTGACATGGATAGGCACACAGTGAGTGAGGTACATATGTGTGTCTTTCGTGCTCAGTCCACTGAATCATCCAGCTTAGCTTTTTGTCATCTAGATTTAAGCCGCCATGTCGCATCCAGTGTCCTATGGGAACATAATCATTTGTTTCAAATTTTTGAATCGCAAAGCTTCCGAAAACATCTCCATTTGCATCAAAACTGATGTGCCCAGTGTAAACTTTGAAACTTACATTTCTAAGGTTATCCAGAATTAGAGGACCATGAATGCAGTTTCTTAACTGTACAACGTTTTTGAAATTCGGGCATTTTTTATAGATAATGTTTTGGAGTGCAAAAGCAAAAGAATAAACTGCATCTATTGTGAACATATTTGTTAATGACTCTACAAATTTTGTGGAGTGAGTGATACTTTCGAATTGGTTGCAATTTGTCGATCCGTTGCTGGGTTCTATCCATCTACAGTCGAACGATTCTTCCCAGAGTTGCCTAAACCAAGGACTTCCCACCCCACCATCGGGCTTCAAAGACCTCAAATGAGTCTCAAATTTGGAATGTTGAACTTTAATATTTTCAAATAAGAATGCATTCAAGGGAACTGGATGAGATGCCCGGAATATTTTGGTAGAAAATCTCAAAGAATCCGTCGCAATCCAAATAAATCTAGTTAACATTCCAGCCTGATGAGCAGCATTCAGTAGCTCAGTCGTTCGAGGATAGAATTCTAGTATTACAACCACACGGACGTATGCTCGAGCGGTGAGAAGTCTAAGAACCGCGTCAAAGTTGATCTCTGTGTCTGGATCTAAAATTTCCCTGACTCCTATGCAGATACCACGCTCCCTAGCGAATTTCAAAAATGCTCTGGCGCCATTGTTCCCCCAGTTGTCATCTCTGTGAACCAAAGACACCATGGACCAGTTATAATGCAGAATTAAATCTATCATACCTTGCACCATGAATTTGTTACTTGGTACCGTGCGCATGAAATATTTGTATTTCGTTTTGTCACTCAAAGCTTGACTGTCAGCGCTTGGACTCACTTGTGGTATATGGAAAGTTCCAAGGAGGCCACTGACAAGAACGCTTGTTGCGCTGGTAAACGGACCAACTATGCCAACTACATTTGACTGGTCATCCTCTGCATTCCACTTTGCGGATTTGTTCCACAAAGAATTAGGTGGCAGAAAGTATAATGAACTCACCAGCAGTCTGTGCGGTATTTGACAATCAGTCACAACAGTAAACCCAAGAGAGATATTTGGCAAAATATCTGGACGTTTGTTTATCTCATCAATTGCAAACGTAAACGCTTCAAGATTTTGCAAACGGATCATGAGCATTTCGTCTGAACATGTGCCATCGTTTCTGCTTTTACTGACATAAGTCAGGAGTCCAATTTTGAGGTTCCCTGGTTTACTGTATATGCTTGGTATAACTGTCGAGGTGGCTGGGTTTGTGCAGCAATCAATGAAGATAATGAGGAGAACGGATGCTGCAGGCGATAATCTAGTTGAAGCCATTGTGCAAAGCACCACAAGAGCAAATGGTACATCTATGCTAAAACTTTACAGTTATATGATTCTATTCTGCTAATAGTAACGCGTTGGTATGCACCATTAAATAAGCATTAACATTAAAGAATCCATCTTAACAACGATCATGAAATATGAAAGTAGCAATTACATCTACCCATTGCCTCGTCTATTGTAGCAAGTGAACAGAAGCAAAATGCTGAATATGCCTAATTTGCCTTGTAGCCGTGTGCGCCACCAATCAATAGTGTATGTGGGCATACTCTTTGCCTCAACCAAGGGCGGCATTTCTATCCATTTATTCTTTATTTATTTATTTACCTGCGTACGCAGTAACTTCTTACTTGCTTATTTTATATTCATGTACGTATTTTCTCTCCGTGTATTTATTTGTTTATTTATCTATTTATTTATTAATTCATTTATTTATTTATTTATTTTTTTTTATTCATTCCTTCATTCATTCATTCATTCACTCATTCATTCATTTATTTATTTATTTATTTATTTATTTATTTATTTATTTAATCCTTCATTTATATATCTATTTGTTCATTTACTTAGTTACTTAGATAGCCAGTTAGTTAGGTGGTTAGTTGATTTTTCTAGCTTATATTCATGTGTGTTGTTATATATGTACATATGTGTACATGTATAAGGAGCAGTCTTGCACGTTCGGATGGGTCTGTGGTTTACCAGCATAAAAAGGGAACCATGACACGTAGAGTTGACAATGAACTTACGTCTTTATTGGACGACGCATAGCAATCCATTCCATAAGGCTGCAAGAAAAACAAATATCAAACTTACGATGAAGTCCAGAGTAGCAAATATTGTACCTGATTAAAAAAATTATACCATTCCAAAACGCGTTCATATGAATGTTATATTCGAGAATATACTTGAATCATATTTATTACTCACTGGATCCTTCGTTTCACAATTCTAAGGCGCCATATGTTTAATCACTAGAACACTTGTATCATATTGGCAGTTAACATACATTTTTACTTGTATCATACATTATTTAAAAAAAAAACGAATACAAAGTTATTTTAAAGATAATAATTTATAGAATGAAACTCAAATAGGATTTACGCAAAACTGTAAAACTAACGACCAAATATTTCTTCTCAGAACTTTGATCGACAAATATACAAAACAGGTAAGCAAGGGCAAATTCTTATATTCGTGTTTAATAGACTTTCGGAAAGCCTTTGATACAGTTTGGCACCAAGGATTATTTTATAAACTTATAGTAAGCGGTATCAAAGGAAAGATGTTTGATATTATATAAGATATGTATCTTGATTCGAGTTTACAAATCAAGCATGATAATGGCCTTTTTGATCAATTTTTTCCATAAGAGGCGTTAAACAGTGTTGTGTGTCGAACCCAACCTTATTCAATGTTTTATTAATGATTTACCCGCTCAGTTTGATACCTCATGCGATCCCGTAGTATTATTCAGCAAGAAAATTGGCTGTTAATTGTATGCTGATGATCTAATTTTATTATCAAGTTCTGAATATGGGTTACAAACCTGTTTGAATAAATTGAAGGCGTATTGTGATGAATGGAAGTTGAAAGTTCATATTTAAGTCTAATGTTTTGATTTTTAATAAGACGGTTGAGTTAATAAAAAGAACTTTTGTTCTGGGTAAAGATGAGTTAGAATGGGTCAGGAACTATATGTATTGGGGTATAGGAATATCTGCAAATGGCTCATTTGAAGGTCCTATTGGGGACTAAGCCCAAAAAAACACTCGGACGACTCAAAAGGTTATTTTTTGTTGGGAAAGTGAGCACTTAATTCCTTATTAATCTGCTTGGAAAGGTTGTGATGCCAATCTTTATGTATGAAATATGGCGTGCTTACTCTGCCCTCCGATCAAAAAGTTTATAAATTGACCCTTTTGCAGGTTATTCCAAACTTCACTACGAAACATTCAATATCAGTTTTTTAAAACATGGTCTCGGTGTGCATCGCAAAGCAACAAATATTGCAGTTCTTGGTAAGCTTGGCCAATTACCGGTGTCACTGAAAATTTGGAGACTTGTCTGTAAAAACTGGTTGAGAATTGTTAATTTACCACCCGATACCCTTCTGTATGACGCATATTTATGTAATGTCACGATTTCATCAGAAGGGAAATTTACGTGGTTGCAAACTATTTCGAACACGCTACATGCTATAGACATGAAACATTTATGGGACACCTGCTGCGGAAACAAAAGGGGCTGTTTTCGGGAAAATATATTAAAAAAACGTTCCCAAATTTTACTTTTGAAACAATGGAAACAGGAAATGAATATCAATGAAGCAGAAGATAAAAGAGTATTTAGATTCAAAAATTATATTCATATGATCAAAGATTTTACCATAAGGAAAAATATATCAAGACTAAGAATCACATAATTTGGCGATCGACAAAGGAAGGCATAAATGTCAATCAGTATTGCCCATACAATTAAGACTTTGCAAGCAATGTAATCTCTTAGAGGAGGAGTTTTACTTTGTTGTCCCCTGTCAAAAGTTTCGCGAACCCCAAGAAAAAAATACAAAAACCAAATAAATAAACAAACAAAACACAAAGAAATCAACGAACAAAACAAAAACAAACCCTTCGCATTTATTGCAACATTATTAGCCCAAATTAAGTATCCATTTACTTCTCATGCAGCAAAATTCGTGATCAAAACACAAAGTTGAATGCATTTGAGAACGTCTTTGTAAACTGCTTAGCATCTCACGTGTATTAACCTTCCATGATAGTATTATTGTATTGTGTCAACAACGTGTTATCCGCTCACCTTGGACACAAAGCACCGCAAAGCTGCTGACTTTGCCCAGTGGTTAATCGTACTGAACATTTTCAATTAAAAATATTTCGACACTGTTTAATAAAATGTGGTATTACTGGCTGGTGTGGGCAGGTTTGACCGGGGAATTGTTAATAGGGGTCACTTTTTAAAGTAATTCTTCAGGGTAGAAAGTGAATAGAAGGATGAATGAATTGGCAAATATATACTTCTAATCCTTCTAATAAAATCAGATTCTGATCATTGTGAAAGAAATTATCTTTCATATTGCTATGTCTAAAATGGAAAAGAAAATTAGTTAAATGCCATGGAAATATTCGGCTCTGTTTGTTGTTGTGATATTCATATCATAAAGTTGATATAAAAATTACTTTTCATTAGATAACTAGAGGCAGCTACACATGCAACCATAACGCCTTATATTCAGGCAGTTTGAGACCAAATATTCTCCATTTGGGTGTGCTGAACGAGGTCATTGTATCGGTATTCAATCTAGACACTCGTTGTAATTAATGTGTCAAGAACTACGTTTAATCGAACAAACGTTTCCTGAGGAAATACAGGCTGGTTTCGGATAGGAGACAGAATGAACGCAGCATTCCACCATATACACAAGAATGAATCTATCTCGTTACAATTAATGTATCAAGAACTACTTTTAATCGAACAAAAGTTTCCTGAAGAAATGCAGGCTGGTTTTGGACAGGAGAAAGAATCTATCTATCTATCTATCTATCTATCTATCTATCTATCTATCTATCTATCTATCTATCTATCTATCTATCTATCTATCTATCTATCTATCTATCTATCTATCTATCTATCTATCTATCTATCTATCTATCTATCTATCTATCTATCTATCTATCTATCTATCTATCTATCTATCTATCTATCTATCTATCTATCTATCTATCTATCTATCTATCTATCTATCTATCTATCTATCTATCTATCTATCTATCTATCTATCTATCTATCGGCCTGTCTATCTATCTATCTGTCTGTCTGTCTATGTACCTATATATCTATCTGTCTATATATCTATCTAACTGTCTGTCTGTCTGTCTCCCTCTTTCAGTTTGTCTGTCTGCCGTTCGGTCTGCCTGCCTGTCTGCCGGTCTGTCTGTCTGTCTGTCTGTCTCTATGTCCATCTGCCAGCCTGCCTGCTTATCAGTCGGTCTGTCTGTCTGTCTATCTATCTATCCATTACTCAATTATTCATGAATGATTGAAGAGAACGGATTTTCCAAAGCGTCAGGGCTTTTCAGGCATTTCGATATTTAATGTGGGATATTAATGTCTATCCATTTCGTTTTTTTTCAAATAGTATGTCCTCGTATCCCAACTAAATGTGATGATATGTTGCATCAAAGTATTTCCCGAAAAATCTATTGTCAATAGCATTAGATAACTTTTCACAAAGGCAAATCTAACAAAATCTTTAAAATTCATTGTCAAGTTGGTATTCATATATAGTATTACTTG
This sequence comes from Hermodice carunculata, assembly GCA_964020975.1. Taxonomy (NCBI): domain Eukaryota; kingdom Metazoa; phylum Annelida; class Polychaeta; order Eunicida; family Amphinomidae; genus Hermodice; species Hermodice carunculata. The sequence continues at coordinate 26,633,387 of OZ026618.1, forward strand.
CCTGTATATTTTATTGTGTGCTTATTACAATTGACCTCTCAGTCTAAAAGATAAACATCGTAATATGACAACACTTGTCTCTGAATACAAATGATGATATTATGGTTGAAAAGATAGTATTTGCATTGGATCTGTTGACAAACATTTTGCCTACAAGCCACATTTTGTAACTGAAAGAAAGGGAGGAAGGAAAGAATGAAAGAAAGAAAGAAAGAAAGAAAAAAGAAAGAAAGAGAGAGAAAGAAAGAAAGAAAGAATGAATGAAGTTCACAACACCTGCACCCATCCTGCTTGTGGAGCAGAGGGAGTTTTCGTTTGGTTAGATCATATATTTTGCCATCTAGTGTGTTGAAGACACCCTCACCTTGGTTTGCATAGGGTATATTCATCATCACTCCCCCCACCCTACTCCCCCACACACATATACATAAACTTACAAACGTTTCTTCCTGTCATATTTCGGAATGCAAACGAGTATATTTGATAGTTTGTAACCCACGTCTTACATTTAGTCTTTGAAAGTTGTGATCAGCATTCACGTGACTGCAAATTCAATAAGCCATATTACAAGACCTACGTGACAAAACAAAACAAAACGAAAAAGAAACAAACAAAGCAAAAAACAAAACAACATCGTGATATACACATATAAATAAGAGTGAAAAAGTTAATGAATAAAAACAGCCAACAAACTGTTTAATTCAAACACGTTATAATTAAATAACGCAATAAAATCTGATTGTGTGTATTTTCAATTTGTCATTCGTCTTTCTTTTTAATTTATTGTATGGCGCACGCCTATGTCTTACAACATAATATACCTCTATTTTGTGTCATTTCTGCACTGGTCGTTGTTACTTTTTTTCTTTATTAGGATCGTTGCAACAAATAAGATTAAGTTGAAGCTCAATCAACAAGTCTCAAGGTTTATTTCCGTTAGAGAAAATCTGAAAAAATCCATGAACACAATACTATATTCGTAATATTGTGGCCATTGATTATTTTTATTACGTTTCAAAAACAGGAGACCAAAATTACTTCGAAATCAATGGAGCGAAGCTCTTGTCGAAAATAGTAAAGATTATAGGAAATTAAGGACATATGTAAAATTCAAACATGATTTCGGCCCAGAACTAGACTTATATTTAGTAAACTATTATGAAATTAGAAAAGATATTACTCGTTTCTGGAGCAGCGCCCATAATCTTAAAATCGAAAGTGGGCGGCACAAAAGACCAACAATAACCCCTTTGGAGAAATGACTGTATGACACATGTGGACAAATTGAAAGTGAACAACATATATTAATATCTTGTAAAACATTCTCAACACAACGTGATAACCTATTTTCAACAACTTACTGGAATATTTCCCATGTTTTCCTACCTTTTGGACTCAGAAAAAAATCTATTTATCACAAAACTGGACGATAATGATTTGATACATTACACTGCAATTGTTTTTTGATCTGTTATCGCCACCAGATGGCAGTTCCGACAGTTTTTTAAAACTTAGTTTGTATGACCATTAACGCAAATAAGTGCTCAATGCCCGTGTATGTAGGTCACCTTTGTACTTTATTTTTATTTTATTTGTGTGTATGTGTGTGTGTGTGTTTGTATTGACAAAATGTCACATTGTTTTATTTGTGCTACAGTCAATAAAGTTTATATCAATCAAAATATTAGCAAGATTGATTTTGAAAGTTTCAAGAGTAAGCCCCAGGAAACAAACCTTTCATGCCCAATACTAGTCCAACGCGCGGCTCTGGTGTTCATACGCAAGTGATCCTTCAAGTTAAAATGGTTAAAGCACAGCTTTCAAAGAAAATTAGTGCCAACGGTGCATAATTTTACTTGGTATGTTTCCACTCAAAAGGTTTAGAATAAGTGCTCACAACTTGGCTATTGGAAAAGGAAGGTATAGCCGACCATCAAAATTACCGTTGGAAGAAAGAAATTGTAACGTTTACTATACCCTCAAAGACAAACTTCACTTTTCAGTGAATCGTCAATTATTTCAAGGACCCACGCAACTTCTATCAAAAATGACAGGATATTTTCTTCGATTTAAAAATCTACTCAGATCTAGAGAAATTTATCTTGAAAAAACTGGACTTTGACATTATAATTAATCTAGGTATATTTATAAAGCTAGTTTACAAATTCAGGAAAATTCGTATATATATATATATATATATATATATATATATATATATATATATATATATATATATATATATATATATATATATATATATATATATATATATATATATATATATATATATATATATACATATATATATATATATATATATATATATATATATATATATATATATATATATATATATATATATATGTGTGTGTGTGTGTATATTACATGCGTGTCACTGGTGTTCAAATTTAGCGTCATCATAATTGGGTTGGTTTGGCGATCGCCACATTACGTACCACGTTGTATTTGTATGATGTGTTGTTTTTTTTTTTGTTTGCTTGTTTTTTGTTTTGTTTTGTTTTTTTTTGTTTGTTTTTTTTTTTGTTTGTTTGTTAGATTTTTTTTTGTATTTTATCTTGGCAAAATGCCGTATTACTTGTTGATGTACGGTACAGTCAATAGAGTTCATTTCATTTCAACCAATAAAAGAGCAGCTGTGATATCAATGCGGGTACGGTCAAAATAATGACCTCCAAAATATTGGTGTAAATGCAAGGTAAAGACGAGCAGCCGCCCCGGTACAAAAAGTATGTCCGGGAATTTTAGGCTGCGAAACATGCTCAACGGTTGGCTGCTAATGATCAATTCATAGATAAATTTGGTTCTTCAAGCTTTGCCATTTCAAACGTTTGAGTCGAGCATGACTATGTAATGATTAATTTATAGGTTTATACATAGACCTTGGATGGATCAGAGAAATTGGACCCATATTTACATCCTTTAACGCAGTTTAGCTCATGGCTGAAAAGAACCAATGTGTGTCACCATGTGCCGTTATTAACACCACTGCGTCATGGCAGTGAGCAGGTCTGTCTGGATTAATTCTACATAATAAAGTATTCACAGAGGCATGAGAAAAATAAATCTTATACGACATTGCATACGAGAGCACGTCTGTAAGAGCTCGACCACATATACGCTCTCATCTGCAGCGGCACGCAAGATTTGTTTTTGTATTGGATGTCATAAATTTGCTCTCCAGTTTCAACGAAAGTCTGCTCTAAGAGTTACAGCCATTTAAATTTGTGTGCAAATCCAGTTTCGGTTCAGTGAGTAAGGTTAAAGTTACGTAGTGCTTAACGAATGTTTGCACAGGGTTCATTGCCCGACAAACGTATTATTATGGCGCAGAGCTTTTTAAAACGCCTTCTTTTTGTGATCTGAACACCGCAAGCATAACTTTTGACTCTACCCTCAAGCCACATAATGTTATGACGAAATGATTACCGTGTGTGATTTACGCATTTTATTGATTGTAGTGTGTTTTTTCCCAAGTTGCATAATCACACCCTGGTGAATATTCATAGTTTGCTGGATATGCCATCGTGCTTCCCAATTCAACAGGTGCCTAATATTTGTCTCACTTTATAGTATATGACAGAATATTTTCAGACAGTAAGTTAACTTCCTAGTCATTTGAAGCAAAATATTTTCCTTTCTGCTATGTTAATCGATCGGGAATCAACAGATTTTAAACTCTGGGTACATTGGCGTCACATCAGGTAAATAGAATTTAATTGACATAAACTTCCATCGATGATTGCATGGTGTCTCGGTGTAAGCTATTTTGTAAGATGTATTTTATTCTTACCGTTACACTTACATTAATACAAATGTAACATCGTAAAATTGACTACTGTGGGTTTTTTTTTTCAAATTGAAGTTGGTTTTAATTACATTTGGTTAGTCAGTAGCGTTCAAGTGCGACATACATGTTTGCTAGCTAACATCAATCAAGTGGCCTGAGTTTAGAAGTAGCTCTGCCTCTTGCTATAGTGAATTGTAACACTTGGACCACACAGAGGCAGAGTCCCCATTCTATCCTATCATTCCAGAGGAGCAATCAGATGTCAAGGGGGAAAACAAACTATTAGCCATCTGTTACCTATGCTAAGCCCAATTACTTATCGAAAATGTTTTTTAGTATCTGTTACGTCGTTTGTCTGTCAAAGATCATACACCTTTGCCCGTTATGAAGTATACCCATCGTACATTGCAAACTGTGTCTCTTCTGTGGACTGGTCCGTATATTGGGTACCCTTGCACCTTTTCAGACCAGGCGGTATAGTCCTCGCTTTACCAAAGTCGAAAAATATATCGACTAGTCTGCAAAATTACATTGTGCCAACCAAACTACATTGTTGTTATGAGGAACAGTAGTCCATTCCATATGACTATATGGCTAATATCGATATCTTTTCCCCATTTAAGTTGCTAGTCGTTCATTTGTGGCATGCTCTCTCTTTCTTTCTTTCTTTCTCTCTCTCTCTCTCTCTCTCTCTCTCTCTCTCTCATTCATTCTCTCTTTCATGAAAAAAGCACCCAAGTACTCACCGATAGAGATAGACGTACGCTTTTCTACTGTGAATACATACTTACGCACGATTTGGTAAGCGGACGCTTTGTGTTCTACTACAATATATTGAATTGTATTGGAAGAGATATTTACTGTAACACAATTACAAAGATGCAAAAGATAGGCATGAGGCAACAGTAGAATATAAGTGTACAAATGAGATCATTCACAAAGAAAGTGATGAAAGAGTTGCAAGTTGGACATGGACATTACCATGACATATTCCTCTCTATGTTACATTTCCACCAGGATCTCTTTAACGTACAATGCTGTGGCAATCTTCTGGACTCAGAGGAAAGTCATGCAAGTTGTTCAGAAATTTGCAACAATATATTCTAAGAAGGATAATCGGTACTTCAAGCATATTATGCAAGAACAATATTTGCCAAATAATATTTTGATGCAATGCATACATAAAACTCGGGCATTAGACATAGATATAGATATATTTTGATATGCGGCAATATTAGATATGCGTCAGCGTATGTCATATCTATGATACCTGATTATTGTAACTCTGATGTGGCATTTAAAATCTGACATGATCTTGTAATGCTGCTTTACTAGATGTGGGAGGAATGCAATGTAACAGCAATGGATGAAATCAGGATGAGATAGTTGAGATGCGAAAAACACACTTTCAAAATAATTAGTTATCATGTATCTAAAATAAGTTTCGCTGCTTGAAAATATAATTAAAGTTCTAATTTCAAAATTTTCCAGCACATTGGTGCAGGGATTACTCACATACAGTTGGCAGGACCCATGAGGTGAGTGCTCTTTGAAATATATGATTAGATGATAGGCCTCCAGAAGGTTCAATAATCAAGTGTAGCGATTTTTTTTAAATCACAAGAATAGCATACTGTTTTGTGAGCGGGTTTTGAAATAAGTTTTTACAGTTTCAGATTTTGTAAAAAATGTTTTCTCTCAATTCAATTCACACGAAATGTTTTCTGAACGGGCTTTTTATGTCTTTTGTTTCACAGTTTCAGAGTTTTGAAAAAGCTTTTCTCTCAATTTAATTCACACGAAGTCAAAATATGAATCTGAAAAATATGAAGACAATCTAATACCATCGTCATTAAAACAGCTACACCCTGAATGTTTAGGTTGTGAAATGTGCTTTCGAGGGTCTCCGTGAACGACTCGTTTATTATTAATGCAGTCATCTGTTAAGACGTAAAACGTTTAAATTTAACATGGAGCGTGGAGGATTTGGTAACCTTTTTATTGTTGTTGTTGTTGTTGTTGTTGTTGTTGTTGTTGTTGTTGTTGTTGTTTTTATTCAAGACTACACGAAGGATCTACTGCTACCGACCGTGTGTGTAAAGTTGGAGTGGTATTAGAATGTAATATTCTGGCAATAAAATTAAACGTTATTTGTTAATAGTATAAAAAAAGGCATTCACCTGTTTCCTGATAATGGATTGCGCACCTCGAGACTTTATCATTCACATATTAAGATATATTATCTGTATGTGAAGCACGGGTGGATAGCAATGTGACGAGAGAAGTATGAGCAGCAGCCACAAGCGATTCGTTTTCAAATGGTGCAAGGTGAACGCTGTTATACATTATGAAGGGAAGGGAACACCGAATTCCATCGGGCATACCCCTGGTATATTGTAGTGGGTTGGTATTTATATCATCATTTTGCATAATGTAAATTGATTATGGCTGTGTTCTTGTCGGTTGGTGTTATCTTGAAGGTGAATTCGAAGCCAAGCTAGTGAGTTATGAACGCACAGTTGTTCGTTTGGCAGAGTCTCCAACAGAAAATAAAACCTAGCATCGAATCCTTCAAAATTGTCATGCAGAACCTGCATGATCGATTAAAAAAAGGCTTTACAGAGGAAAAAATTCTTTTCCTTTAGTGGTCAATGGTATATGGCATTTATTTCATTATTTTAAGTGTCAAGAGAACAATACACTTGTAATATGTCATTCGGGAATGAAGCTTACAACAGTAAACTTGTTAACAGAAGCTGATGGCTCATATACTGATTGAAACTACAGCCTATGGTAAATAAAGCACTGCTGAACAAAAACTGTCCATCAATCTTTTATTTGATAAATTCACATCGCATATGGTACATTTTACATCTGCAAAATGCGGTTAAGAAATTTAAGCTTAATTTTCTTTCAACCGCACAATGTCTTAGGGGCAATAAACAATACATGTTTTACATCGCTGACTTGTCGGATGATTGGGTTTGCTTCTTGTTCTTTATCATCATCATCATCATCATCATCATCATCATCATCATCATCATCATCATCATCATCATCATCATCATCATCATCATTCTACTCCTCCTCCTCATCTCACTTTTTCTTCCTCTTCCTCTTGGTCTTCTATTTTTTTTTTTTTTAATATTGATTCGATCAGTGGCACTTAGTGGCCCTCCCGGATGCAGCCCAAGCGACCCACCTTATAAAGCGACAACTCATAAAGGACTTGGAATCTCAGAGCAGTCGGCAGTAGAGAATGAGGAATGGTGGTGGCGAAGGGCAGGATCCCGACAGAAAGCCTTGTGTTGCCAGCTAACATGGTTCTCTGCCCGCTACGCCTTTCTCTGCTGTCCGCTGCTGCACATGAATCCACGGAAGTCTTCATTTTACTTTATTTATTTTCTTTAATAGATTAACCATTTGGAGGGCAGATCATTCTCATTATGACTCCATTTAATTCTATAGTAGACCTTGGACATCTAATTATGGCTACGCACAATGCCATCTGTTCAGTGGCCTAATCTAATTAGAGATTTTGGAGAAAAAAAACACTTTTCCACGCCACAGGCATTTCTACTTATGTATCGTGGATAGCAATATAGGCCCTATTATTGTTGCATGGTGAATATGGCTGGATTCCTTTGGACATCTCTTGGCATTTAAAGGGGTTTTTCCAAGTACATGTGGCTCTGCGTGTTACCTTGGCTTACCTTACCTCCTCACCATGTCGCTCTCTAACTGATACGAACGCTAAACTCTTTCAGGGTGAATCACTTCTAAAGTGGATCTACTAAAGTGAAACTAGTCTGAGTTATCATCTTGATCTCAGGTTCGTATTCCTGGTAAAAAAAGAACTCTCCTTCAAGTACCAGCATGTCTCCGGTTCCAGATAAAATATCCCAGATCAAGAGCTTTTTATCGGCGCGCATTGGACAACAGGGTATGCCTTGTCGCGACCAATACAATTTGTTTGTTAGTAAAAAGGTTCATGGATACATCTATTAATGGGGAATGATATTGATTTATTTATTGGCCCAAATAAAGCCATGAGATGTGCATATCAGATCAAATTGTACAGTCCTGATGGCTATGTGGAGTTTAAATATCACATTGCTCAGTTCTGCTATATATGGTCTGGCATAAAATCACATTTCTCAGTTCTTATACCTGTGTCCCGAGACAAAATCGCACCTCTCGATCCTGACATTATGTTTTATGGCAATATGTTCATGCTTGTGAAGTCTACATGTAATCCACATAAACCTCAATATCCACCTGTATCTAAATAACTAAATATGTAAAGATGGTCATTTCTTCAGATAATATGTGAAGGTAGGTCGGGTTTATAAAGAAAGGAAACAATGAAAACCTTTAGTCTGAAGAAAAAACCTTTTAAAGATACAGTGTTAATTTTTTTCTTTGTTTTCCCGTCTTTTTTATTGGGGATAGATGCGGGGGGGGGGGGGGGGTTAGTACGGGAGTGGAGGCGGCGACTTGGCCTTCAGTCCTCTTCGCCACACAACTAATTCAAGTAAAACAAATTTGCTTTATTTTTATCTGACTGAACAAAGCTTCAACTCAAGGGGTATTTGCAAAGTATTACTCTTTGTTGCTGTTCATATCTGTATGCCTCATATGTATATATATATATATATATATAAAGCGGATTTTATAAAGTCAGACTTTTGAGTGATAATATTGCATGACATTTTGACAGGATAGATATAGAGGACAATTCATTATATCATGTGCACAATGGGTTACGTGGAAATATATGAAAAAAAAATTCTTACACATCCTCTTCTTTTCCCTTGTAAAATTCTCAATACATTATCAATTCAGGCGACACCTCCTTTTTTCTGTCAAGTCTCAACTAATGGGACTCTCCACCTCATTCAGTTGCTTTATTTTTGTTGTTAATAATCATTGCAAACATAGTTTGAAACGTGGTAAATATCTATATATATATATATATATATATACATAGATGTTCATGGTTGTTTAGAAGCATATAATATAATAGTATAATATAAGGCTAATAATACCTAAACTCTCTTCTTAATTTCTAATTTTATGAATATGATTTGTTCCTTTTATACACTAATTTGCTATTATGATTTAGAACTATGCAATTTTTCAGTGAATGGTACAAAAGAGTACTTTGCACTTAGACTATCGGACTTGATAGTGTTCAAACGGTACATGGGCGTACAGCATTAGATTTGTTAAGTTTCTCTTTGTATTAAATATTAAAGAGAGGATTACGTTGGCTTGCACGTTGCCTGTCAGTAGATAATGATTTGTATTTCCATCAAACAGGCAGGGCAAAATTAGTTAGTGGTAAATATAGAGTCATCTTGAGGAAACAGTTAACGTCTCCAGCACATATAATGACGCATCTGGTTCATATCTAAACTTAAGCCATAAATGTTTTATACATGGAATTACGCAATGGATGATACAGTTAGTGTTCATATGCAGGTCTTGTCCAATTTACTGTTTTTCAAACTTGGTAACCAGTAACTACCCTGACATATGCTGTCTTCGGCTCTCTTTCGTGTCATTGGTCACTGTTCCTTTTATCCCAGGGGGTAAGAAATGTGCTTTCACATTGTAACCCTTCAGTGCCAAATATTGACCTGGGATACTCTCCCTGGAACATACAGACATGCTGGTACTTGAATGAAAGGTCTTTTAACGAAGAATACGAATCTGGAATCGTACTGATAATTCACACTTTTCTGACTTAAGTAGATCGACTTTGAATGTGATTGGCACTGAAAGGGTTAATATCACGCATTACACACTGTCAGTGTCAAGGCAGAGTAGAAGTACAAAAATTCTTCCCATTTATGCTGAGGAAAATGCATTTGCATCTTACATAGATACTCGTTTTCGTCACCCTACCAAGCCTGTCAATGCGATAGAGTTCAAGTGATCTAGGATATAATAACTGAACTTGATCCATCCAATTATCAGTTATTCAAAACATTAAAACTGAATTAGCATACCATGACACAGAACTTCATTTTTCTATACGTTTAAGTGTTTCATGGCGGGAAGCGACCTTAATTGAATTGTCTACAGATCCTGGGATGCGACTGTAGTCGAATTCTACGATGGCTTCCAAATAATATGACATTTGACCTTTAAAATGCCCTTCTGACGCTGAATTTGACCTTAATAAAAGGGGCATGATGTACGTAAGTACTTCTTATATGATTTGAAATGAGTTTGTTTTGAACAATTTTAGACATGAACGGTTGGTTTGTTTAAGAGGTAGAAGTTTGTACCCTGCAGCTTGCCTGTATAAACTGATGCAAAATGTCCCGCCTACCACAGGCGAAAAACAATGTTTACACGATATTGCATGCCTTTGATAATAATCATTTCTATAAATATATATAACTGATTCAAAGGAACAAAATGGATCAATATTTAGATGGAATAAATTGCAGCATCAGATTGATCTCTTGCTTTGTGTGTTCTAGGTCTTTAATTCGAAGATAGCTGCCAAATGTTGTGACCGTTGACCTTGAAGTGACCTTGTCAGATTGAAATTACCCTTAAAAAAATAAAACTATGATGTACATTGCTAATGCTGACAGGTTGAACTCAATACCACGAGAACGTTTTTAGAAACAAATGTAGTACAAATTAGTCAAAATAGTTGAAAGATGTGCTTAGAATTTAGCGTTCAGAAGTAAACCTGGGTAGAAATGCACCAGTGAAAAAGTTAAAAAGCATGACCAGACAAAAGCATAAGTAAACCTGTATAGATGCCAATAGAATTATACGTATCAATTCCCCAGTGGGCCCAGGAATGTTCTCAAGATCAGCCGTAAATACAGCGTTTATACCATGGTATAAACACCAAATATACGAGGCACTGCAAGAAACATTTTCAGACATTGCCTAAGTCTACAATCAAACTAAGAACATTTCAGCACACATTAACCAAACAAGGCTGAGAAAACTCTCCGTCAAGACAAAACCAAGAAAAGGGGTACATTGCAGACAGGGGGGTTGCTGCCATATTTTACTCAATTCGATGTAATTAAAAGATTGTCCTTTGTATTGAAAATGCATCGACAAAGCGGAGATAATCCATTTACTAATTAGGGAAAATATAACATCTCTCCTTAACCAGGATCAGTTACGAATCTGATTTTGCATTCTATTTGGAATATCTGCGTCAATTACAGGCCACTCTGCGTTCAAATACAGTTATCAATACGATAAATATCATCTGAAAGATTTTCTTATATCAAACGCATCTTGCTGCCGGTGCTAGCAATATGAAAGTGAAGATAGCGCTGCTGGGGCCTGCTGGAATAGGCCTATGCTATGGATTTTCACTCTTATAATTATCATGATGAAGAAAGTACACCACAAGTTCCTAAATCAGTCAAATTATATTTGGGGGGGGGGGATGGGCGAGGAAGAACTGACACTAAACTATAATATAGTTGAAATTACACTTACTTTCTAAATTTTCGTCATAATTTGTTTGCATAAAAATCAGAGTTACCAGTCAATTTCCATGTTCCTGGTTACAGACTCAATTATACCTTGTCTGGTGTAAAACCAGTTTAATTTACAGTGCTTCACCTGGAGCAAGATATAGGCCTATTCGTTTGGTGGGTCTAGGCATGTATCATGAGCGGCACACCTTGGGCTTTGTTAATGTTTGCTAATAAGCTCGGGGTACAGGGACCAAGCCCTATTGTTCACGCGTTGACTGGTTGTTAGACAGTAGATGTGTTGCCTGATTATGAACATAAACTTGTAAAAACCATTGAATTATGAAATGGAAATAAAAAAGTACAACAACTCCAATGACAATTGGTTGAAAAAAAAATATCTACAAAAACGCAAATCGCTTTATTTACATGCAGGGCCTATAGCCTCCTTGTTCATACTCTATTTAGGTTGCTATTAATGAAACTTTGGAGCAGGCCTTATATGAACTTCAGAGCTTGAATAAACCCACAACATTATTGCAAAATACAAAAAATACCGTCAAACATGCAAGGTTTGTGCTATGTACTATGTGGGTCGCCAGATTATTTGTAAAATATTCACTTTCTTTCCCAAACTCCAATAAAAATTACCTAGCATTTTAGTGCTTCTTGAAAGATAAATTCCAGCTAAATCCTGAAACTTGAGGAATATTTAAAATCTAGTACAACAAGGAAATGCAAATAACATTACTTAACAGGCATTGTTATATATAAGATTTAAAGGGTCCTGGGTTGAAGGTATGTAACCGATTGTTTGTACTATCAAAAACTTTATATAGTACGTATTATTTGGATATAGTAAAAAATCTCCCACTTGTAATAATTATATATGTATATATAATTATTACAAGTGGCAAATTTGTGGTCAAAACACACTAGTTCAGCTTTTCCCTTGGGATTCAATGACAGTATTTTAAGCTTCGGTACTGTTAGGAACTTGGCCTTTCCACTCTTGATAGCAGTCACACACCTTTTCTTTTTTATTATCAGGCCGGTATTGAAAGAAGAAGAAGTTGAAGGAGAAGAAGAAAAAGTCATGGACAAAGAAAATCACGGAAAACAGGAAATTTAAGAATGCGGATACAAAAGACCTTGTTCAAAATTTACTACAAGCTTCCTCTCACAGCATTGATCAATTACAAAAAGCTGTTAAAGCACTATCATTTCGAGATATAACTAGAACCAATGGATATTTGGGTCTTACTAATTTGAAACACACATTTCCGCAAAATATTTGTGAAATTGCGTATGTTTAGATGACAACTATTCAGAAACCGGATTTTAATCTGGAAAAATTTGATCAAATGTTTTGCAGCATTCCTATCAGGCACAATATTATTGACTCACTAGACACTCAGTCCCATTTTAAAGTGAAATTTGTTCGTAACATGATTCCCAATGAATGCAAAATAAAAGATCCCCCCATTATTTCCTATAAATATGGCAACAATACTGGACAAAGTATCACGAATTACAAGAAATTTTTGGCTTGAATTACTCTTGAGGATATTGCAGCGAAATTGTGACTCTATTTCCAACAGTAAATATTCCAATTTTGTTGATGCATATCACAAACATATATTAACAGGTAATTTGGATATAATACAAAATTAAGTTTTAGAAGAATTGATGAAAAAAATACAAAATTTTGGATATGTCCTACATTGAACACTGACAGTATTTCAAGGATACATGTAATGCATTTTATTCCTAATGTATGAAATAAGCAAAGAAAAAACATGGTATTTCAGAAGGCTGGTTTTTGAACTTGAAAGAATCTTTAGAAATAGAATTTATCATTATAAATCCCACATTGAGAATTTCAATTCGTTAAATTTCAAACAGGCTAAAGTTTCAAAAGCAGTCAAAGAACCACAAGAAAGCTTTGTTATCACTAACATTGATAAGGCAGATAACAATTTTGAAATCATTTACAAAAAAAACTATCTAGCACTTTCCAGTCTGGGCTATATACAGGAGCTATGTACCCAGTGTCTGGTGATTTTGGGCAAAATGCACCAGGGCTGGACCCCTGCTAAATCCTTACTACTGTATAACTACTCATAAAATATATATACCAAAATGTTCAATGGAACTTGCACTCTCGGGTTCTATATATGTAACCATGGTAATGATGGGCTAACACTTGGTTGCCATGGCAACCAAAGTATTGTTTCATGGTCTGAAATTTTTTATCAAAAAACACATGTTTGACACAATAGAGTGGGCCAATAAAGATAATACAACATTCCTGTATAGTTTTCAGTGCTGGAATCATGACAATTTAGATCACAAATATACATATGGACTTTGCTTTGAAAAATATACATTTTTGAGCAAGGATCACTGGGTACTGTTGCCATGACAACCATCTGGTATGGCCTCTCAAATTTAAATGCTGGATTACTACATTGCACTTTCCCTCAGCCTCCCAGCATATAAACAATTTTACACTAAATGGCACCATTGAGCATACTAACAAAGTTCATGTTCTAAAACTTTCACAACTGGTGCTGTGGAACAAGGTTTCAGCATCTTTGTTGTTAAAAATAGGCCAAGGTCATTCAAGGTCACATGATCTGGCCACCATCTTGGATTTCTACTGATTTTAAACAAAATTCTGTATCATTTGATTGTGACACACAGTTGACCAGTCCAAGGCATGCTTACAATGTAAAAGAAAACAGCAGATATGTCAAAAACCACTTTCTTGTCACAATGTACAACATTAAAACACTTAAATTAGCATATTCTGTGTCCCAATGACCACAAAAGTACCGGATAAACTGCAAGTTACCTCCATTGCTTCTAATTCATTTTGGAGAATATGAATGACAGAGGCATTCTGAAGAATCAAGGACTTTATTTGACAATCATAACAATAAATGGTTTCAAAATTTCAGCATATGTGGGGTGGGAATAGACCTTTAAATATTTGTTGCTAAAAATAGCCAAAGGTCACTCAAGGTCACAGGACCTGGCCGCCATCTTGGATTATTCCAGCTTTTTAAACGAATTTTGCTTCATTTGCATGTAAAATACAACTGATCGATCTAAAATGTATTTATAGTTTCAAAGAAGGCAGCAGATATATCAAAAACAACTTCCCCACCAGAATTTACACTATTTCAACTCTTAAATTGATAATTTTGTGAGGAATGAACCATAATAATGCCCTATACACCTGTATGTTACCTCCATTGCTGTGCATTTATTCGGGGTATACTTATAAAAGAAGCACTTTGGAATACCAAGAGCTATATTTCACAATCACAAGAGGAAATGGTCTAAAATTTCCAACACGTGGGGTGTACATAGACTTGAAAAAAATTGTTGCTACTTATCGCCCAAGGTCATTCAAGGTCACATAAACTGTCTGCCATCCTAAAATTCTGTAGCTTTTCAGCAACTTTTAGCTTCATTTCACTGTAAAATGCTGTTGTCCAAAGTAATTAGCAGGTCAAAGAAGACAGTAGCTGTATCATTTTTCATGTTCGGAACGAGCGGGACTCGAACCTGCAACCTTTGTCACCAGTCTCCGATCATGTGACAATTCCCTCCCACAGTTTATACCATTTTAGCTCTCATATTTAAAAATTACTGGGGCATTGACCATATTAGTGTTTCACACCACTGTATGTTACAGCCACCAATGTTTATATTCATTTGAGGGGTTGTAAATAAATAATGCATTTGGGTGGATGAAAAACTTCATTTAACAATCACAAGAGACGGTCTCAAACATATAATCAATGTTTGTGGAAATAGATCTATAGATTTTGGTTGCTATATAAACCCAAAATCATTGAAAGTATAGACCCATATCTTTTACATGGATTGCGAAGCAGGCCAAGCCTATATTAATCACCCTCCATGGCACAGATGGTGGCGTATACTTTCCTACCTACATGTTTGGTGGAGGAAACCGAAGGACTCGGAGAAAACCACCGTGCACAGTCAGAGTGGTAGGAACTCTTTCCACATGCTTCCCCGGCCGTGAATCGAACCCGGGCCGCAGAGGTGAAAGGCGAGCGTGTTGCAGCTCCGCCAACCGTGCACCCAAAATCATTGAAAGTCACATGTTCAATCCACCATTCGGCATGTTGCTGCTAATGCAGTATTATAAGTGCCAGTTAGTATTGTATGACTGGCAAGCTAATGTTTACCACAAGTACAGAAAATACACCCAGTACACCACTGTCAAATTTAACATCGCCACAAAGCAGGTTCATGGAACATCAGATCACTTCTGGGTATATTGTCCTTATTGAACTCATTTACTTTTGTTTTTACCACAACAGGCTTGCCTGTTGAGGTCACACCACAATAAAACCAGCTTCTGGGGCATTTGATGATACGTTCCCTTTCTGAAAAAGAAAAAGAAAAACAGAACCTAAGACAACGGCCACGAAAACTGTTGACCACGAAGGATCAATCTGACAACAAAATATCGGAGAACAAGCAAATTTTAATCTAATCAGAAGTATTACTGGTTGTATGAATATGCAAGTTAGAATGTATCTAAAACATTATGATAAATGTTACATCTAAACACCCATCTTCTGTTTCATTTGATATAAAAATTACATGCAGCCTTTGTAAAGTATCAGTTAAAAGAAACTTAAATATTTACATATTTCACAAATACAGTGCACCTGAAGAAAAGAAAAAAAGTATCATTCTGCTGGATGTGGCCTGTAATATTTGCAAGTTGCCAGAGTGTCCCAAGCATATGAGTGGAATTTGAATTGCAAAACTGTTTTACTTCATCGTGTATAAATACAATCAATTCAGACATATGAAAAAGAATTATATTATAGTAACATGGATAAGAGGGTCAAGAAAAACTGCATAACGAGCACATTACCTTGAGTATTTTGCTGCCATATTCCAGTGTGACCAACTGCATTGGTGAGATGAATTGTCTACAGCAAAAAACATGTGACCCTGGAGGAGAGCAAACAATCATCTGGTTAGATAAAGTGCTCTGTTCTTATTGAAATGAAAAATACTAGCATGCTTATACTACTGAAACTTATTAAGCCTAATGTAACGTCAGAAAGGCAACTGGTCCGTCTGAAATGTTCCAAATGTGAAGCATCAAGCAGCTTCTTCTTAATGAGCTAGTTTTTGTTTTCTTATTTAAAAAAAGATCAGCAAGATTAATCAGTAATGCAAAAAATGGAAACTGAGCATAGTAAACTTTCGAGTCTGGACATTGGTCATCTTGTGTCTAAGAAATATTCTGATATGTCAGCTGTCACTTTGAAAATAAACTGATCATAGTGTAGACAGAACTAGAATGCGGAGTTGGTTTGATGAGAGTTCTACTGATGAAAATAAAAAATTCTTTCGATCAGAGTTAATGCTTAAATCTGATCATAAAAGGTTTTAGATAAAAATACCATTTTCAAACTTTACTCAAGTGCTAACAGCAAAAAATTACGTTTTTGAAATATTTTCATTTAAACTTATTTATATATATATATATATATATATATATATATATATATATATATATATATATATCAACATGACATGTTGGATGCAGTGTAATTTTGGTAAAAAAAAACAACAAACAAACAAACAAACAAAAACAAAAAAAAAACAAAACAAAAAAAAACTTTAAATAGGAATATTTGAATCCTAACTCCATAGCTGCTCTCAATAAAATCAGGCCAAACTATGTTTTTGAAGCATATGTAGGCCAACAAAGCATTTTAGCAACGTAATAAAAATAAACTAACGTGCAAGCCCAAGCAATGATAATATAATCAATTTAAATTTTAGAATTTTGACTGACTTATCCTACCAAGAAATCGTTCATAAATATCACTTTTTTTTTTTTTTTTTTTTTTTTTAAGCTACCGGCACCAGTGACCTCAAATGTCCTAAGTACTGTAGCGGCGCTATTTAGGCAAAACAACCTAAATTCTATCGTATGGCCGTATTTCTCCACACAGTTGCTTCCAGATAGGTAATGACAAACTGCATATTCACTCAACATTTATGATTTAATCCCCCCTACAATCCTATTTTTACACAAACGTGACAGTGGTGACCGCTGTCTGATTCAGGCCTTGTCCACTGTGTTACTTCATTATCGCCCACCTGCACGTTAGATTGGATTTGACACCGTCGTTCAGCCATGATACCTCACATACACGTGCAAGTTTTATCAATTTCATCCCCATGACAACTTTTATTTCAATAGCATATTTCTAACAGCCTCGGCAAACAACAACGTTGACAAGTGTTCATTTTGACTTGGGCTGTTTTGATGACGATCACCAGAACTTGACGTCCAACGGTCATTTGCCTCTTTATTAAAAAAACATTTTGAATGGAATGTCCAAAAAAAAAAAAAGTTAGCATCTGCACCCTTTTATAAGCTCCCTGTATTACATTATCTTCGCTTTCTGACTGATTGTCTACATCCGTACCTTCGCTAAACAGCAAATCCACCACCTCTTCTGCCGTGTAGCGTCGTCTGGTTGCCATTCTGTGCAGTGACCCTGCTTGACCTTTCTTGTCAGGTGGCAAAATGAATAGTTGCGCTGTCCACTCATAAAACCCCGTTATATCCACCCCAAGCGTTCGCAATCGGCATTTCACCCCACGATTCACGCACTCACACTCTTAGAATGTATTTTGAAGTATATCTGCCTAATTCTGGACAAGTATCTCACAAATCGGAAAGTAAAAACACGGGTCCGCGCTATACGCGGACCCCGACCGCAACGTATAAAGTCCGGGGTCCGCGTAACGCGTGGACCCCGACGTGAAAGTGCTAGATGTTTTGAAAAATGAACTTGGAATAAAAAATATTGTAGACATAAGAGGAAATGACGTACATAGATTACACAAACAATCCATTGATAATTTTGTAGATACACATAAAGATGTGATGTAAAGAAAGTTTAATATAACAAGATTTTTGAAGAGGACTGCTCTATTCAACTTTTGTTGTGGATACCCAAATTACATAAAAACCTTTTTTTCTATCTAGATTCATAGCTGGTCCTTCAAAATATACAACAAAACAAATTAGCAAAGGAAGGAACGTTGTGTTTGGCTGCGATAAAGAATACTTTCCGTGAATACTGTAATGCAATTTCTAGAAACTGTGAAATAAAATGCTTTTGGAGTATTAGCAATTCTTTCGAGTTTGTATCTAAAGTCAAAGATTTAAAAGCAAAAAAAAAAAAAATAAATGTTTTTATTTGCCTACACTGTACACAAATCTACACATAGATGAAGTAAAAACTTCTCTTTACGAATATATCAGGAAAATGTTTAAACAGAATGGTAAAGCATATATAAATAATTATTCATATACAAAGAAAGTATATTGGTCATTCTAATTTAACATTAATTCTTACACTGTTGTGTTATTGATAGATGCTATATATAGATAAAACTTTTGTTTAATGCGGACCATTGTTTATTTTCCATGCATAAAAGGCATTGCATCGGGTAGCAACTGCTCCCGGTTACTTGCAGATTTATGTTTGACCTGGCCTGTATTTTAATATATATATATATATATATATATATATATATATATATATATATATATATATATATAGATATATATATATATATATATATGTATATATACATATATATACGTATATATATACATATATATATATATATATATATATATATATATATATATATATATATATATATATATATATATATATATATATATATATATATATATTTATACAAAATTATGAAAAAGGACTTTCAAATGACTATAAAACTATCAAACAACGCAAGATATATTGATGACAATGTTCTTGTATATGTACAAAATTTCAGGGATATTGCTGAAAATTTACCCCCAAAGACATCCCGTTGGAGGGCAACAATACAGATTGTCTCAGAGATATCTTTCTGGACTTGGATAGTCAGGTTACGAATGACAGGTTTTGTATTAAAGTCTTTCACAAAATAGATGAGTTTAACATTGAACTAATTGATTATCCTTTCCCAGACAGTAATGTTTCGGAAACTATTAGATATAAAACAACTTTGTCACAAATTTTGAGATTTGGTCGTCATTGTTCTAAATTGCAGGACTTTGCATCTAGAACCAAATTTATTTACAATAAACTTGAGTCAAGAGGATTGAAACATGTACTTTTGATCAAATATTTCTACAAATTTTGCTTTAAATATTCAGAGATGGTTAGAAAGTTTGTCTTCAATAATTTTAGAGATTTTAGACTTGCGTGTTTTGCCAATTAATTTTGTCTTTTGATATAATTGTGTTTTATATTCACATCTCAGACATTTTAGGCAGTTTGTTTCCTGTTAGGCTAACACCAGGGGCTATTAGTAGCAAGAAGCGGCCTACGGCAGTTACAAGCTTGCCTGATATCTGATTAAGAAAAAAACTATATTTTGATTGCATTCTCTTGACTTAAATTTTAAGAGCTTTCATTCTTTTCAGACTTGACCGACAAATTTTGCTTGTAGCATCCGAAGTTTATTAAACAGTTTGGCTTCAATAATTTTTACAGATTCAGTCTTGCCTATTTTGCCACTTAATTTTATCTGTTGGGATCATTTTGTTTTAATATAGTGCTTTATTGTTTGGAGACTTGTAAAGTGAGGAGTAGGTGTCATTAGGTGGACTGTTTTACATTTCTGGTGTAGGATGTCCATTGATGCAGTACCTGTAATAATTTCCCTTGGTTTGTACAGGTGTTCTAGCTGCAACTGTTTATTTTACAATCACTGGGACTGAATATAATACCCCAGTTTGTTTCTACTTCAGCTATACACTGGCAGGTGGTTTAACTAGGACATACTATCCAGCTAGAAAGGGTACATAATGGTTCAGGGGAAAGTTGAATTGTTCTTATCTGAACCATACACATGTAGTAATTGTGTTTGGTTTGAGGGGTATTCTTCCTTCATAATAAAGCTATGTATTTACGTATTTAGCTAATTCCTCATTCGGCCCCTTCATATATATTCATTATTGTGTGGGTTTTCTTTGCTTAATATTTAGCTTAGACAAGGAGCCGCTACTCAGAGAGACATGTACGTGTATAAGCTCTGAAACATGTTCTGAGTAATTACCCATTGAAAACCCTTCAATTTAATTTGACAAATACAGCCTATGTCAAAATTCTCCAAAAGAACGTGTGCAATATGGACGATAGTATTTCCATATATATATATATATATATATATATATATATATATATATATATATATATATATATATATATATATATATATATATATATATATATGTATACTGCTAGAAAATGGCTCTAGACAAAAAGACACAAATACAGTAGTGAACTTCAAGATGTTCAATTTTTATCATCAGTTTTTTGCAGACGTCTCCAGACTCATGCCTCAGATCCATTTGAGTCTATCATTATCTTGATACCGCAAACATACCCCTAGTTAATTGTTATTACATTAGTCTGACAGTGGGTATCTAAACATGTCTTTACAAAAAACCTTCAACACTTACAAAGACAAACAATTTTTTGAACAGTATACACCTCTCCATAAACAAGGCCCATGAGAAGAAAAATTAGTGCTGATGTTCTGATAAAGGCGGAAAATAGTTATTTTTTTAAATCATCATCGGGAACACTGACCATGCAAGGGAATGCACTGATTGGGGCCGGGTAGTATAGCGTTTTACCAATATGTACTGGTAAATGTGCATGACATTTTCATTGTTACACTCTTCCTGGAAACAATACCCATGAAAAACTTAATTGTCATGGGATAAATGATAGATGTGCCTTTGGTATTTAATTATTGTGCCCTTACCTTGACCCCTATATTTTTCCCTCTTGGAATTTTACTTTGCTTTGCTCTTCGAATGAATGCTTGTGTTTTGTTCTTCCAGACAAGCCAGTGACAACTAAATAAGTCTATATGGTGAAATGACTTTGTATTTTCTCTTTTGCGATAATTACATAGTTAAATATTTTCATTTAAAAAACGGTCATTATTTTCCGCGAGAATCATTGATTTTGGATGGAAAAGGACCTTAAAATTTTGCACGCCACAAAACAAGGAAAAGAAGAAAAAAGTTTACCGTTTAGTGTAAATAAGTGGGAGGGAGTCGACAGCGTGCTTCTACGTAAAGTGAGTGAGTGGTGCAAGCATGACAGTGTGTCTGTATAATGTGGAATAGTTAATAAGGCAATCACAGGCATCAGAATGGACCTTAATGCCACTTGCCATTAAACTAGGCTCTAAAACAGACAGTAAAGCCTGGGATCTGTCAGAGGTAGCCTCTTAAACACGCTACAGAGTTATGGAAGAATGGCACACAGCCTCTCAATCACCCGGTCGAGCGATGGGACCATCACATGTAGTCTATGAAGCAAGTAATCGAGCAAAAAAAAAAAAGAAAAGAAAAATGAAAACGTAAGAGGTCGCCCCTTGCACTACTGGTAAAGCTTTACATCCTATGGGATACAGTAATTGAAATTTTAATTAACTGATATTTTCCTGGGATTAGTACAGCCGATGATCGTTCCGATAAATCTCACTTAGAAACCCGAATCAATAATTTCAGGTGGTACTTTTATAATTTATCAGGAGGTGATTTAAAATTGTACAGGCGTACCCTTGAGAGTAGATCAAATTTGTGGAAAACTATATACGTTGCTCCATTGGTTTACGGTTGTGACGTAGTCCCAATTAGCCCTACCCAGCTTGAGCAACTGGGCAGTTTTCAAGGTGGCTTATAAAAACAATGCTTAAGTGACATCTTAAGGAGGGGCTCCCGCCAGTCGAAGCTACTCTGGACAAACTGTATCCGGCCGGTTTTAAATGTTCTACAAGAACGGAAATTTCCTTATTTAAAGGCATTTTTGTTTTTAGGATTGACGGTACTGTCCGTGACCTTTCTATTCATTCTATAGCTAAATACTTGAACTGAGGACTTTATTCATGGTACGCTATCTGAGTAAGTTGGGTCTCTATAGATGTCATTTTCACTACACCAAACCATTTTATACTTAACCTAAAGACGGCACAATTTATTCTATACACACCTTACTTTGTCACGAAAATTTTCTTAAATTTTATAGCCACGACCATCTGTTTGTGTCACTGTTTACGCGTGGTTTTTAAGCTGCCTCTAAGACCCTTGGTAGACGCATAGCTGTTTGGGTTGTGTGCGTGGAGTGTCAACGTCGCACTTTCATTGGATGTTGCTGGCCACATACCGCCTTGTTCGGATGGGGGCGGCTTGTGGGGGAGGAGGGTCTTTGCCCCAAACTTCTCTTCGTTTCGTTTTGAGGGAGACCAATTTATTGAGTGTACTCATATCTGTAAATTTTACTTGGTTAGCTTTACAGTAT
The DNA here is from genome assembly GCA_964020975.1 of Hermodice carunculata. NCBI lineage: Eukaryota > Metazoa > Annelida > Polychaeta > Eunicida > Amphinomidae > Hermodice > Hermodice carunculata. Next base: position 26,656,081 of record OZ026618.1, read on the forward strand.
TTGTGATTATTTACTTAATGAGTTTCATTTCTCTTTCCAACCTGAGTATTGTATCGCCTTTGTGTATACTTTTCTCTTCTACTCACGTTTATATTTATTTTGTTATATATTTATTTGTGCTTCCCCATCTCCGGACGTTCGATATAGTGTTGTCATGTACATGCATGAGTGTTGTTAATGAAAGTTTCACTTCTTTGACACCTGTCTTTGGTGTGCCGGGCCACTGAGGTGACCCATGGCGGCACCGCATTTGATGACACATCGTCTGTTGATTCGAGCGGGCCCTAAAATATAATGTCGCCCTTCATCTGGACGCAAAACATAGCACGATAACCATAAAGTAAACTACTCAGTCTGTGATATGTTGTTAGTTCGAAGCGTTCCTGTGTTGAACAAATATGCTTTCTTGGCGCCACCATAATACCTGACCGTTTTGGCCACCTGTCAAGTGTAATTGACGGATAACATGTTCCGTTAGGCGTCTGTACACTAAACGAAAAACACAGGGATGTTCAAATGTCCCCATGCCTGTGTATTTTCTGCCCTTTATTCATATTTCTATTTAAGTTAGGAACTTTAAATTTTGTTAACTCATAGGAAGGATATTTAACTTGCAAAAACTGTTTAAATATCAGAATCGCCAATGCAAAGGATTTTAATGTCTAACCTGCCCTTAATTGTACCCAAAAGTACACAGTCAGAGCGAGAGAGAGAGAGAGAGAGAGAGAGAGAAAGAGAGAGAGAGAGAGAGAAAGAGAGAGAGAGAGAGAGAGAGAGAGGGAGAGAGAGAGGCTAAATTTAAGTGTCATTAAGGCATGGGTGGCTGCAAGAAACAGCATCAAGTTATGTGGCATCATGTAGAGGGTACGCAAGAGAAGAAAAGATACACTCTAAGCAATATTTGATCCCCAAGTAAATGCACTATCAATCATTTTTTGCCTACAGGAGAAGAAATTGGCGTCTTCTGTATTTGTCTTAGCATATAAGATAATGGGAGGAAAACAGAAAAAATTCCCGAGGAAGAAAAATATGTTAAGAGCAGTCACATTAGGTCATTCCCAGCCATGCATTCCTCTTATTGTCAAACACAAGCAAATTCTGGCTCAGACTCAGGCTCAGACCTAGTTCATTTGAAAAAAACAAGCGTATGAAAGGAAAACATGAGGTAAAATGAAGGAAACAAGACTAGTTGAAACATACAAATATATACATAAGGTGTACCACCAAAAATATGCTTGTTGTCTAGATGACCTTTACTAAGGATAAAGTATCCGCTATCGTTAGGGCTACCATGGAAAGTTGTTTCGATCATTTATGGCATTACATGCATTCCCTGTACTATTAAGGCTCATTTTCTATCATGCATGTCCTTGTCAATTATTTTCATAGGTAGCACAGTTGACACAACACACATTGTTTCACATCTTTGGAAGAAAACTGTTGTTGGTATGTACCCAATCACTGCTATCATAGATACATATTTCCTAAATTGTAAGCTTATTTAAGTAATCAAGTAGAAAATACATTGAAACGAGCTTGTCAGTCTGACATATGTGCTAAATACACATTATTCAGCATAAGGATACACCGGAAAAACTCCATCATTACGAGATAATCTTCTCCACAGCGTTCAAACTGGGTTTCTGTGTAGCCCCAAAAGACATTTTAGTAAACTGTAATAGATTTTGAAAAACAAAAATGTCATATATTCAGCTGGTCGCTGAAAGAGAAATAAACATAAATATATATCAAGAACACTTACAACAGCCCGTGACATACAATCTTTTGCAAAGGATAGGGCACTGAAGGATCCATTTACGAAAGATGTTAACTTTCATCTGCAAAATGTATTAGTTATCAGTCACTCCAATGTCACAAATTCGTGACTTTTTACATCAGGTAATTTGCGACTTACAATTCACCATTTACAAAGAAGCCTCTGGCTATGCAATTGTAACATGTGGCATGAAGGCATAGGGAGGAGAGACAGCTACATGCTTTTATCCTGTCTCCATAATTTCTTAAGAGACATGGGACAAGCAGAAGATGTTTTGTCTTTCTGATTGCTGCACTGGCCAACAACTTAAAACATAAATTTGTCAGGCTTGCGCCTGTATGCAGTTTCAGTTTTCCCAGCGAAACAAAAGCTATGCATATCCATTTGAATGAGGCGAAGGATGGTGATAGTGTTCCCGTAAAGAGAGAAAGATCTACCAAACAGGAAACCATTTATTTATTGTGTACTATATAACCATTACAAAAATTCCCATGTTAATACTTCCTATTGAACCTTTCTTTAAGACTTTCTCTAAAAATGATAAAAGTCCAGAAATCACTAGAGGGTGATCGTTCGAACAAACTTGGTAGAGACCATACCAAAGTACATTGCCAACAAGTCTGAAGTCACGTTGCTAGTCAGTTTCTTCAGGAAAGTCCAAAATGTGAATTAGCATTAGAATGCGCATTGGCATGCATAGTTACCAATACAAAAAGGGCAATTCCCAAAAAATACATGAATTGAAAAAATAAATAAAAATCTTAATATATCTAGAATCCACAGCAGTTCCACCTAGTGAACAACTCTGTTTGAATCTATCACAAGGAACATATCTACTAAGTTACAGTTTAATCTGAGCGACGGTTCGAAAAAGTGAAAACACACAAAAATTATATAAAATAAGAAAAAATGCCTCACCACTTGTAAAAATAAATTTAGAACTAGGAGCCTCGAGAAGTGTCCCTGTGTGATATCAAAGCAAACAGGTGAGCGGTTAGGGAATATTGTTTAAGATTTGCCACAAAACAAATAATAGTAATAATAATAATAATAATAATAATAATAATAATAATAATAATGATGATGATGATGATGATGATGATAATAATAATAATACTGCTACTACTACTACTACTACTACTACTACTACTAATAATAATAATAATAATAATAATAATAATAATAAATTAAAATCCAAAAATCACCGGAGCAGGACCATTTGAACAAACCTGTTAGAGACCCACCCAAACTAAATTGCCACCAAGTTTGAAGTCAATCTGGCTGATGGTTTCGGAGAAAGAGTCCAAAATGTAAATTCCATAAGAATCCCCAGGGACTTAAATAGTAAACAGTAAAAATTTACCGATAACTACCGAATTGAAAAAAAAAATCGCTAAAAATCAGAAATCTATAGCATGGCCACCTAGTGAGCAACTTTGTATGAATCGGGCACAAGGAATAGGTCCACCAAATTTCAACTTAATAAGAGTGATGGTTCTGCAGAGGAAGCTAAAAATAGGGAAAAACACACACAAAAAAATATAAAACGATTAGAAAAAATTACAGTGCTACCTGGTGAACAAATTCAAAACTAGGAGTCCCTAGGGGCGTTCCTGTATTATTTGAAAGCAATTGGTTGAGCCGTTTCATCGTAGCAGATTTTTTAAGAATTTCCCCAAAAGAGACCATAAAAAATCATGAAAAATCCAAATATTATCCGAGCGTGCCCATTTGATAAAAATTGATAGAAATCTACCCAAAGTACATCCTCACCAAGTTTTAAGTGGATCTGGTTGGCAGTCACGGAGAAGAAGTTGAAAGTGTGAATTGTTGATGACAGACCGACAGACGATGGAGGGACTGACAAGCCAACTGAGCTAAAAATGACTGCCAGTCTTGGCTCGAAGCAGGCAGTAACCCACAAAGGGCAATTGGTGCTTTTAAACCAGTCTTACCAACCCTCGAAACCTTCTTCATCAGCTACAGATCCCAGTTCTTACAAAGCATATATGCCTTACCATTTACAATCCCAATTCGATCACTTGTGCCAAAGATAAAAATTCAGGAAAACACAAGCCAGATTCATAAATTTCAAGCAAACAATAACAGCAATGCTTAATATAGCAAAAGGCAGAGAGAGAAAACTATCAAAATATCAAGAATGAGCCTTCACTACCAATTTGAAACAGGAAATTTCACTCTAGATCTCAGACAGGCAGTCAGCCATAAAAGACAAGTGCTGGTTTTAAACCAGTTCGCTCCATATTTGCAATACTCTTCATTAACTGCAGATTTTACTTTTTTTCCCGACACATAGGCCTTACCACATAAAACCCCAAATTTATCACTTGTGCAAAATATCAAAGAAAAAGAGACAAGGCAGGCTTGTCAGTCCATGACTCACCCGATCTGTCAGCCAGAAGAGGTTTACAGCAAAAACGGAAGCAGGACTGTATCATTTTTTATATTTGTGAATCTGGAACACTAAAACCACATTATACCTGGATTTTAACTATGAGTTACAGAAAACAACCAAAAGCACCACATAGCCAATGAAGTGTTTATCAAATAACGCATTAACAAAAATTACCCATATTCATGAATTTCAACCCAGCAATAAGAGCAAAGAGACCCAAAATGCCACCAAAAAATGAACATTCATCTTCCAACACAAATGTAGATAACTTTCACTCTTGACCCGAAAAGAGACAGTCACTCACAAAGGGCATAGTGATTTTTAACCAGTCGTCCTAACACCAGACATACTTCTTGACCAACTACACACCCCAGTTTTACCAAAATATACATGTCCAACCGTTTGAAATTCAATTTGCATCAATTGTTCAAAAAAAAAACTGGAGACAACGCAGCTCTATCACCCTCTGGCTGTCCCGACCACTCAGCCAGCCGAGTTTACAGCAGAAGACGAAAGCAGGCCAACATCATTTTTGGGAATGTTGGAGACATACCCACAAGTCAGGATCTCTTTTTTTCGTCAGACTACTCTCATAGCAAATTTGATTTACGGCCAATTTCCGAACCACCAGGCATAATTGCAAGTTCTAACTTGCTAATAGTTGTTTTTACTGTAATGCCAGAAACTTAAAAAGATATATGTACCAGACTGGTATAGTTTAGCCCGCATCAAAATCAACTTCAAACAGTGTCAACATTTGCCACCATACCATTAAACAAAAGGCACACATGAGTAAATTTATGTAGCCTCTATACCTATTTGCACGGAATTTTGCCGATGTTTGTAAAAGACTATGTTCCGAGCTCAATTCATGCTGTACCTGGCCACGTCTGTCTGAATTAAGTGCCGGTATTTGAACACGAAGATGTATCACTTTTCAGCTCTGTTGACGGCAGGTCATATAGTATATTCGGCCACTCTTATCTCTTTATCCATTATTTTATGTGTCATTCTGTAAGAAAATTGCTTTTCAACATGAGAGAAGCAATACGTTTTTGAGTTAGACTATTGAAATTTCCTGGACATGTCCCATGAGTAAAAATATCAGTTTATTTTGTAATTGGTGGCGCATCATGGTGGAAAACGTAATTTAGGCGTCTAAAAACAATGGAAAAGCACTTTGATGTATTTGACTTGCTTATTACGAAATGTGGTGAAAATATTCTGCAGGCTTGTATGCAAAAACAGAATGATACCAGTAGCACAATCTATAGATGAACGGTAACTATGAGTTGCTATGTGACGAGATTTTTGAAATTCAATTTACTGAAAAAATAGTAGGGCTTATTTCCCAAAGCGTACAAAAACGTCTTTCATGTGTAGAAGTTACATATCACATGATATAGATAACACTGACATCCCCTTCGATAGGCATTTCAGTAGAATATTTGAGAAATATATATTGCAAAACATTACATTTTCCCTTGTGGACATATATTCAAATGCTATTACAGGAATACTATAATCTTAAAATTCTATGGCGTCTGAAGTGCGGTGGCGCTTCTTATAGTGTTAATAAAAAGTAACATCATAGATGTGAAAATAACACCTAATTGATCATTGAGATATAAATCAAAATTTTGTATGCGTTGTGCATGCTAGTGGCGTTCCTTTAAAACTAAGGACAAGAAAATTACATTTTACATTCAGAGCTTATTTCCCTGAGGGATCCTCATCTCACTGATGCATAGTTAAACTTACGATGCATAGAAGTACTTCAGTCCACGTAAACAATGCATTTTAATTGTGTTCCTTATGGGTCACAATCCCTGAGATGTCTCTATCAGGGAAAATCGCCATGGTTATCCGATTAAATAGCATTCATAAGTCTTATGGGATATAGTAGTGATCTTATCTATACCCTAGTTAGCTTTTGAAGTAATCCTTATAAGACTGGCAGAATCATTAAAGATGTGTCACCAACATGTATGTTTTACAATTAGTTCAGGGTGTCGAAGATCCTGGCAAAATGAAATACGGTGATGACGGTAAAACTTAAACGGTGATAAGAAGTCCAACAGTGTTGTGTACGGTAGCTATGACATTATACGAGGAATCGTAGTCAAAGCACGTGTGCCAGCCATAACACTTTGATAGCGATTTTATATAATATGTCAATTCATATATACTTTATTAAACTGTTGGAGTATATATTAACTGAAGAATTGATGTACATCAATGCCACATCGTGTAAAATATTACATAATATGGACATAAATAATACAGCACCAGTAAGATCAAATAAGTTTTTTTCTGCGTATGGTCAGATGGTTTTGCAAGCGTATGGACGGTTTGTTATGCGCTGGGTCTTAATAAATTGTTGAATTTCCTCATCTTGCCACACCTCACCCCAGACAAACTTTTTGAATAGACATGTCCACACAGTTTTAATCAGGGGACAACCCTATATAACTTTACATACGTCAGTCAGATCGCCCCATTATTTACTTGAAAACATTTCATCACAAACTTGTTGCCACTCTGGTCAAATGTGCACCTGTCACGTTTCATTTGTGGTTATCATGACAGGAATATACTTGCAGAATCTACAACAGTTTCACGGCTGTGGTTGTTGTAAAAAGCTTGAATTTTACACTGTTGTCCAATAGTTGGTACTCAAAATCTGAATAAAACCGCTAGTTGATGCTACAAAACTAAAAAGGGCTACCGTGCCAACTCAAGCATGCTAACTTGTGATAACATATCGAAACAAACTATGGATTTATGGACTCACTCAAACATTTGGCGCAGAAGAGCTTTCTTTATGTCTTTAAGACATTTTGAAGCGGACATATAGGTGCGAAGTTTTTTTTTTTTTGTTTGGGGGAGAGGGGGTTTGTTTGTTTGTTGTTTGTTTTATTATTTTATTCTGGAAATGTTGTATTACCTTTGGGCCAAATATTTTGTACTTTTTTCCTATTTAACTGAGAGTTGAGTCTTTTTTGTCAAGTTGCATATTTCTTTCGTCGTGGGTATTAAAGAAGCGGAGCAGGGTCACGGGTATTTCAGGTGGCATGTGATCAGCCCTTGTTTCATTCTGTGCAATGTGTCATTGCACGCTTTGGTGTGTGTGATGTTTATATTTTACGTGGCCTCAATCGATCATCATTCTTCTTTTGCGCATCAGGGGGATCGTTTTTCACTTTTGTGTGATGAGTGTTCTGTAAATACTAGCTTCACTCAGTACACATAATACAATTTTGAATGCACGAAAGACGTCATTTCTGCAATCGACTGATTTTCCAAAGATGTACAAGCAACGACGCATGTCATATTATCTGTTTACTGTGTTGTAAAAGTTTTTTCAGTTCACCTCACTCGGTACATAACCAAGGTTTTGCTGATTCAAAGCTGGAAAGCTTATGCCGATGTTTTGGTCTTTACATCGCCATGCTGTGTCACCCATGTTGAATACATTATGGTCTTCAAGTTATCAAAGATAATACATCTCTTGTAAACAACTTTTGGCTCACTCTTGGGTTATTAGCTGGAGTGTCTGAGAAGCATTGATGACTCACTCTCTTAACTGTTAAGAATAGGAGACAGCTTCACTGCACTTATGAGTATGGTAAAATACCATAACTAACAGCTTAGACCATAATATGTGTGTACGTACTATATGTGTACATGTATGTATGTGTGTATGTAACGTATCGTAGATTACTAGAAATCCATGTAATGCTTTTCCTCATTTAATATAAATCAGTCTACCTAACATGGCCATGTAAAGCATTTGTCAACCTTACTCCAATTGGGAAATGCAGACCTAGATACTATCATTGACCAAGGTTTATTGATTCGTTGTGAAAACACACTTTCTGGAATGAGCCTAGTACCCAAAACAACTTATTAATAAGTTGAGTTATATATTAGCATAGGTATCTTAAAGGAATCATAAACATTTTCCCTATGTTTTGTGCCAATTTTTAAATCAGGTGAGTTATATGATTATTTAAACAACAACACAAATGTAAAAAAGTAAACTTTTGTCATATGGTTCTGATATCAATATCCGCAGACTTAGGTACACAGAACACTGTCATTGTTCATATAATTCCATTAGCGATGTGGAAACACAGGAGTATGTCTCAAACTTTATAATAGAAGCACCGAGTGAAAAGTGTGCAAGTGGAGATCGTGCCAAACTATGCCGAAAAAAGAAATTCTGACGGAATTATGTCATTATAATGGCCACGTGCGGGATCAGTCTTTTAAGTTTCAGATCAGAATGCAGGTCAAATTTTGGAGGCACACACTAACAGTAAAACTGCCCATTAGGTTATAATGATATGTTCACAAATATGAGGATGTATTGTGTCTCTTTAGTGCATGCATATTTTTTCGACTGTTGGAAATATATCATGTGCATGACCACACCTGGTAAATTATTCAGGTAAAATAACTTTGCCGACGCAAGCAACCAAAAAAAAAATCTTAATGATATACTAGTAGCTAATCGTATTGACACACATGCAGTCATACATATAAACTACATCAACACATCAAGAAGTTCATATTATCACAATACAAATCGCTTCAAACCACTATGTATGGTAAGGATGCTCACTGAGCATACTTTTGACCAAACGGCTTTGATGATTAACCCATTGAAATAAACCTTTCATCCATCTTTCAGTGTCTTCATATTATCCTGTATTACCCTGGCTTCACGGCATTCTGTGTCGGACTCCTGAGGTGAGCTAGAACTGATCCACTGAAGACCTAATTTTAAAAAACGAGGCTGCTGAATGCGTCTCATTTGGTTTAATAAAAACGGTTAATAATTGGATTACATCATCATTAAGATTTTGCAAAACCGACATTTGTTTCTCTCCATCACAGTATTCTTTATTTAAACAACGAGAAGATACCATCTGTAGATTGTTTACATTTGTGTGGTCTCTGCCTATGCCAATGTCATCAGCAACCATTACACAAATTGCCTTCAGAGTACGCCTCTTTGACCTTATTTCTCTTGAAGTTAATTAAAGGCTCCGAAACATGTTGGGTATTTACCCACTGAAGACCCTTTAATTTTTTGGGCTAATACAGCCTATGTCAAGATTTTACAGAGGAACGTGTGCAAGATGGACAATAGAACTTCTATGTATATAAGTTAGACAGGGACAGGTTAGCTTATGGAGAGTAAAGAGTTCGGACTACGGAATAGAGTAATGACTGCTAGGAAGTGGTTTTGGACAAAAAGACACAAATACAATTATATTTTGGTATGTTCCCGTGAGGAGTGTAAGGAAAATTATAATTCTTTATCGTCAGCTTGAAGGTCTACCTTGGATTCCCTTGTATAGCTATAAGGTGCTAATGAGATTACTGGGTTTATGATTAAGCTCCCCAATTAGTTTTGGTTAATCTTACATCAAGATAATAGAGCTACAATTTGACAAATTAATACATCTGAAACAGTTAGTATATCATACAATTTTTCGAACACTTCTACACACAATGTCCGCCAGGTTATTCTTTGTATAAATATATGAAATCTGAAGAGAGGCACTAAGTCCCGTGAGCCACGAGAAATGGATCAAAGCTTGCATAGATAATTTTTTCTGGAATTACGCTTTCTGCATCCATACATCACGCATGTATTTTCAGTGTATATTTAAACCCGCTTGTTATGTTGCTAGGTGGCTATCATGACTGCCAGTGCTTCAGTGTCTATTATCGGTGCCTCATTAGGTAAGTGTATAGCCATATTTCCATGCGTGCATGCAATACCAATGGAAACTGGCGTTGCATCCACGTAAATTAATTCCTTGGGAGAAGTAAAAAATTCCCGTGCTAATTTTTGCTCATAATAAGTCTTGCAATATGTGAGGTATTGAAAAAAATACTGCTATGAGCCACTGGATAGATTGGCCAGGTCAAAGTCTGCACGTAAAACTGGACAATGCCTCGGGCACGTTGTCACTCCTTTTCTGACAATGGAACATTTTGGCAGAGGTCCAACACTCGAAATAATTCCTGCGCACATTCTATTTGTGAAGACAATTCTGCTTGGGATAAATCCAAACGTTATCCGAGATAATTTATTTTTTGGATCGGTTGCAGTTGTGATTTGGCATATTTGATTGGAATTTGCAGCTCTTGGGACCTATGTAGACCCTTGTCCGGAACCAGTGCCACTTGTGATTTGGAGCTGTTAGATATCGTCCATATAGAGGGAACAATTTATATCCAACTCGGTAAGTAATTGTGAATCATCCATGTTGGGAAGCTCTGGTTTGGCATATTGTAAGTCCTCGTCCTCATTAAAAGAATTGTAATCGCATGCAGGAGTTGACAAAACTGTTGTGTTGTGAACAGGCATCTCTCCCAAAAACATGGTGGACATCTCCAAGTATTTTTATGTCTCTGGACTTGAATAGTGTTATGTTGAGATGGAGAGACTTTGGCCACATAATGTGTGTTGAGAGGTTACAAAAAAACCCGTCCACAGGTCTCTTTACACACAGTAAAGGTGTTTCTGATGGGGTTCCCATCGTATGATAGCAGGCCTCCATAACCAAATAGAGGATGCAATATTCACAGAAAGGATAAATTGGGTGATTCCAGTTAATTTACAAAACATATACTTTAGTCGGATAGGGCATATGGGTGAAATTGGGGGCCACCATGGAGCCAAGGGTAACGTTTGTAAACACAGATTTTGTGAACCCAGAATACCTGTCAATGCTGGTATGGCCATCAAAGAATGTCTGCTGCATCAAGTTTAATTGACTACGCAAAAGTAGAATGCCATACTTATTATTACAATTATAGTCTTTTAAGGACGGGTGAAACTGGTGTACTAGAACAATAGCTGTCAAAAGTATCAAGTATGTCAGGGTAATGTCAATACAATAAAATTTGTCTACCTGTGATCTCTTGCCCTCCTTGAAAAACTCATAGAACAAAATGGTCTTCTTTTGGCTCTTTGCTGCAGCTTATCTATACTGATAATGTCTCTAGCACCGTGATCACATGACCATTTCCTCACGTTGGGATGTCTAGAATTGCCGTCCTGAGTGTTGCCAGTCCTTCACGTTGTTATTCTGTCGTATTTTTTTACCAGTCTACTGATAACTGCAGTCTCACGTCTGTTAGCTCTGTTGGAAATGTCCACTGAATGCATTCTCACAATCGGAAATATTTGTGCCAATCTTTTGTGCACCACGTTCACATGAGAAGAACTGAACATTGCATGAATCTGGCTTTGTGCACCCTTGATGGGTGCATCCTGACACTGGATATTGCACATACGCTAGGGACTACGGTACAGATTCCAATTAATATGAATTCAGGCATAGCAGTCAGACGTGCATGATTTTATCATTTGTATGGAGGATCATTATTACTAAAGACTACATACTTGGGAGACTAGATGATACCTGGGACTTCATGGCCTTCACTGGCTCAGGAGGTGATTAACTTTTACCATGTGTTTATTACATATAACATCAGGCACTTGATGCGATAATAAGGCAACAAGTTTCCATTAGCTGTTGTTGATGAACGTAATCCAAATGACCATATATATTGAAATGATGAAGGAAATGTGACAGAGTATTCATGTGTGTAACATATTACACGGCAGCCTCACAGATATATTTGCATATTATTTACAGACTTTTACATAATATACCACAACAGATTTTAATACTCTTGAGAACACCTCAAATGTACTTCTGAAGACAGTTGGTAAAAAAAATTGTTCCTCTGGGATATCGCGTGCACTTTGTTTTGCTTTTATGTGTACCAGAATGCCAGGTGTGACAGTGAAGTGTCCACAAACAGTGTTCAAGTACATTCAATATCCTGTTTACGATTTTTCAGTGAATTTGTTTCTTATGCACAATTTAAATGTTGCCATAATTTAGTAGTCGGTTTACGTGAGCTTGCTGGTGTGGACCTTGAACTTTGCTGACTGGCTTGTAGCTGGACGCTTCATCTAGAAGTACCGTGACCATCTCTGTGTGTCTGAATGCTTTGCAAAAACGTTACCAGTCCGTGGTTACAGCCTTCAATCTACACTGAATATGTATAGAAATATGTGCATTGCTGGCATAAAATGTTGCTGTAAAACACCAATGAAGTTATGAATATTTCAGGTTAATATTTGGTGTCCTTGAAAAAACGTGCCTCTGCAACATTAAGGGCTGGAGTAGGTCTCTAACTCCTGGGAATAGCAGCCCTCTAAAGCGTCCTGAAGTACAAAAAGCTAATAAAAAAGCCCATGTCAATCACTATTAAACAATCCAGCTGTCAATTGTAGCTAATAATCCGAGGTAGTGGTTCCCTTTAGTAAACAAGGCCAATCTATCATCAAATTGCAATAATGGGAGAGGTAATCTGAGGGAACACTTCAAAGCCACACGGGCCATTACAAACATTACTGGTCCAACTGAATGTAAAAAAACTGATGGAAAATTTAAAACCTATTTCATATTTAAAACGTCCAGCCTGAAGCCTATCGTTCCCAGGACTAAATGTAGATCACAAAACTGCATTGCCAGAGTTAATAATAAGCAGCCAAAAGCCTAGTCATTGAGACTGGGCAATATCAAAGGCCAATCAAGACCCCAGGGACTAAGTAGGTAGGTTGTATAGTATTGTTGAAGATAAAACTCACTTTTAATCGTATGCCCCAGACATACTGCAAAGCAGATAGAATTATATACTGTAGGGAATATGAATGCCAAGCTTCATTGCATTGAAGGATGATCATGAATTATACAGCTAGTTATGACTGGAAAATATATTTTTTAAATAAGGGCAAATTATTGTCTGTGGCTTTCAGAAACTAAGGCATGTTTACAAGGTTCAGTGCATTAAATGTTCAAATTGTTCCCAGTATTTTTCTTTCCATTACAACATTTGGGTGGACTTCTAGCCCTACATGCAGTTTACACTTTCACTGTTGCTGCCACCACTTAAGCAATGTTTTGGTTAGAGTTCCTTTTCTAAATAGGTCATAGAATGTTGATTCACTGATTATTTATATTCAGGTGCTATATGAATTAATGGTGCATGGAAAGGGTCTAAATGGCCAAACCTGGTGTTAAGGTAGAGTCTCATGTACAACATGATAATTAGTATTGTTTTTTGCTTTTATTCGCTGTCTATTAGTGCTAGTTAGTGGGTAACTAATTATATAGTTCAATGACCTTCATGTATTAAATTCTTTACACTACAGTGACTTGGTACCAAAAGTTAGAATTTACCTGAGGATTAATGGTTTGAGAAAAACAGGTTAAAAGGCTTAACCTTGTACATATGTACATATGTTTTGTGTGCAGCTATGTGCACTCAAAGAATATAGTACTGAGATATGTTTCATTTGATTATTTTTTGTGAATTTTTGTTTGTTTTGTGAAAAATACTAATAATTTAATAAATAGAATAAGTAGGAGGGGTTCAAGTAGTTTATCTGTTTAGCCTGAAGTTCAAACAGTTTTTTTGATGTATCTGTACCATAAATGTCTGATGCTGGCAGGGGATGTAACCCTGACCAACATATGTTTTATGCATTGGCCCGAAGGGGGCGCCTTTCTAACCGTAACATTTTTCCATCACATTTAAGTTGTCGGCTACAAATGTGACTGGTTGGTTGAGCATCCCAAAAGAGATAATCTGTAGTTTTAAAAATCCTTTTCAGCATGCTGTAGACTATGTTTAAATAAAGTTAGCTACATCAGGTTTCCTGTACCACAGGGTTGCTGCATTAGTGGTCACGAAGGTTCACAGTGTGCCGGACCAGGTAAGAATTATAGGTTGAGGAGGTACATGGTATGACTCTGAGCAGAGGACATTTCATACACCTGTATAAAGCTGACATTCAAGTATTGTGTCTTATTCCAGTACCAAAAATGTGCTGGGAGTTATATAAGTAAATTCAGCTGTATTTATGTGACATTTTTACCTGATAAATACTCTTCACTAAATTTTAAAACACGAAAATGCTGATTTTTATGACTGAAAAGGCTAAAATGATGAACGAAGGATTTATAACTGGGATTTCCTAGCCTGACCGGCTTGCACAGCACTTGCTTAGATTGCAATGGATTTTATCAGTTAGGAGGAGGCCAAGACTCAGGAGGTGAAGTACTCGAACACTGGTTCTGCTGCTACACCTTTCCTTCTGCAAGGAGAGGAACAACAGTGGCAGTGCCTCCGCTTCCTCTCTTCCTTTTCTTCTCCCTCACATGGTGGGAGTGTAAACACTCGTGTTCAGGGGAATGAGACAGGGGAGAGAGTGGCCACAAGTTCAACTCATCTCCCTCCCCAAATATCACAGTGATGCTAGAGTCCTCTCCATTTATGCCTACTATGTAGTAGGAGGCCTCAGAAGGCCTGCAAACCAGCCGCTGTCACTGTAGGAGGTACAATAGAGGCTAACACCCTGACTGTACTGGCAAATTTAGGCTTAGGTGCAGCTGATCTTGGTTAAGACTCGGTGCCACTCTCAAAACTGGGCAAGGCTTCTTGGAAGAAGTGGAGAAAAGAGGAATGCTCACATGCTCCCCAGAGGACACAGAGCACTCCAACCTCTCTAAACGTTCGCCAAAAGAGGCAAACATAGCCTCAATTTTGTTCAACAAGATTTGGGCAGAGGCCTCCAGCAAGCAATGTGGTGGAAGGCCTCACCTGGGCCCTACCTGATGCCAGGTGACACCTTCTGCATCACTTCTCCCTGCTATTCTGCCATACCCTGTTTTACGCCCTTTGATGGTCACAGCACATGTGACAAAAAAAAATCCAACCCTTTCGCATGACCAGCAACTCAAGGCCAGCTGCTCAAGGCCGGCTATGAAGAGCCACTCACCACAGATCTGCTCAAAGCTCCTAACATGGAAGTGGAAGAGACCTTTGCACAAGAATGCCCAACCCTCTTTCATGGAAAACCTGTGGTAGACCTTGTATCCCCCAAAGGGACCTTAATTCGAGGACCAATTTGGTCCTGGCCACAAGGCCTGGCCAAAGTGGCCTGGGCCTCAACTGTGAGGCTTTGAGCCTCAAGTATAGACCCAGTGACCTCCCTCGTGAGGAACTGAGATCTCATGCACACAATGTTCTTCAGCATGTCAGAACCTCCATCTTGAAGACCTAATGTCTGCCTGATGGACCTTATGCCATTGATATGGAATCCATCATCAACAAATGCCGAAGGGACACTCCTTAGTGCAGAGCACATTACAAAATGACATGCTAGATGGCTGTCCCAGTATTCCATCCAGTGGTGTTTGGCATTCCACCTGACATCCAACTCTATGTCAGGAGTCATCCTGAAGGAGCTACGCCAGCGACTGGGCCAGTTCCCAAGGACATGTATCAGCTACCACATGACCAGAAAGGAACCAAAAGACCCCCCGCCCCCCCCCCCAAAATAAACCCAGAAAAAAGGGAGCTTCCAGACAACATGTATTCATTGCAAATGGACGCAAGAGTAGGACACTGAATTGTGCATGCTTGCTGGTATGCATACCCGCCACCAGGAGATGTATGGTTAATGCAGCAGGATGCTAATGGCACTGCATCCATGGAATTTTCATGTGGACTCTGGCAAAGCATATAAATGCTTGGAAACTAGCATAAGTGACCTATTGTGTTAACTGTGTCTTTAATACTGGAATGCACATCAGGCTGCTCTTATTCTTGTCTTTATTATAGACAAGCTGATATTTTATTTATGTTTTTAGTAATTGTGATATATGCAAGCAACTTAAGCAGTACATTTATGAAACAAAAGGTTTCATCAGACATATCATATAAGATAACTCCCTGTGCCTGTGTTTCTTCTTCCTCTTCCTCTCTCTCTTTCTCTTTCCCTCACTCTCTTACATTTAGAGAACATCAAACAAGTTACAATTTCTCCTTTCTTAAATAGAACATTTTACTTGGTGTTTCTACATTGATAGAATTCTTTTGACAACTTACAACTAGTGTTTTCTTTTCTTGTATTTAGTTTTTTCTTTTGTTTTAACATGGGAAGAACATAAGACTACCTAGACCATTTTACATTGGAGAACAATACACAATGGAAACTAACATGTAAGTATTTTTAATACGATTAGCACCAACTGCTTTATCCATTTTAAGTGCATAATGCTTCACCCACCAAGGCCTCATGAGAGATAGTTACCCCATGGTGTTTTTTCTTTTCTTTTTTTTAGGGGTGGGGTGGGGTGGGGGTGGTGTGCTGACATTCATAGAACATGATGCAACTTTGTACCAAATTACACAGAAACTATGGGCTGGCAGTTCCGGGACAAACTCGATATAACATATTTACACCACTGGCATCCCCAAGTAAAAGTGAAGCTCCTTATAGCTACCAGTGAGGTTGCAAAACAGAACAGCTGTCTAATACGGAACAGGGCATGCAAACGAAAGGTTCGTATGTAGGTCAATCAGCATGTGAATTTGGTATCACTTTCAACTGGGAGTCACTGCTATGGAAACACCATGGTTTCCCTTTATTAACGGACAGTCTAGCACTCAACCCAGTAACAGGGCCTGTTTCATCTCATCAGCTTTTAATGAAACCTCGTTTTGCCCATTCAAGTGTCCCACGTGAAGAGCAGATGATAAAGTGTACTCCAATATGTCAAACAGTCAATTCAACAAGATGACTGATGTACATGTTACTACATTTGAATGCATATGTGATAAACATTGACTTATCATAAGTGTGGTAAAATGACACCCCAGATAATTTAATGTTTGTGACTGCAACAAGATGCAGGGGATTTCCGGTGACACGGTCCACATTTTGACCTGATATGCATTTTGTTTCTCATATTCCCTTCTGTGACCCTCACAGATATACAGTTGTGTCTAGAGTTTGATCACACTATGGCAAGGCAGATCGAAACAAATCTTTAGTTGGTGCTTCATCATCAAGTGAATTGTTTGTGTGAGCAAGTACAATTTTACCCCTTGCAGTTGTTATGTTAACCAGGTGCAACACATGTTATGAGTATAATATTTATGGAGCTATGCTGCTCTGCATAAAGGTATTGGTTATACAACTCTCGAGTCACATAATCAATTTTTATGTTTTTGGTGATTTCATCTACTGAGGTTATATAATTGTATATTTTGTTCTTCCAAATAATTAATTAAGTCGGCTCAGAAATGCACACATAAGGAATTCTTAGCTTTGATGATATTCCTTGGTTTGTATTCTGTCGTTTGCAATAAAAGGCAACTTTGTTCGGATTTGTTAGTAAAGGTGTGCAAGTGCGCCAAATCTAGCAGTAGGACTGGTGATTAAGAACATTTGATCCTTCTCTCGTACAAACATGCAAGTCTCCCTGTGGTTGTACCTATTGAGAGTTAACATGTGACCATTCCCGCGAATTTCATTTTGCACATTGTCTTTGACGATTCTAGTCGTGTCTCCATGTTTTTTCCCTCCCACCCTGTCACTTCCTGTTCATTGCCAAAAATAACATTTTCACTATATATAAATTTATGTTTTATAGATGGCTTTTGTTCATCACTCAGGTATCAGCTAGGTGGAATTGCAATTTTAAAGAGGATGGATGAACATCCACGTGTTAGAGAAACAAAGTCTTGCAATGGGTGTCTGGGAGGCAACATCAACTCATGAGCTGACGATGTGCAGTCTGAAATAACAAGGCATCACCCATATGAAGTTGATTACACACCTGGGTTCACTTACGCTAACCATAAAAAAATCCTCATGGAGACAGTGGGAGGAGTGCAGAGAAGATGGTCCATGGGAAAGATTCTTGAGTTTCTGCTTGTGGAAGAGAGTAGGACAACCCAAAATATTTTACTTCAGGATCAACATCAACAGTACACCACTGATAAGATCCATTCCATCTCTTATTTTTATTCTTAGACCAATTTCATCCATGTTCTTCACGTTTTCTTGTCCTTTTAGCTAAATTGATTTTTTCTTCATTGAGGTGAGGGTTGGGTCAGATGTAAGCCATGTATTTGCAAGCGTCTTCAAGTAAGGTACACTGACAATGGAAAATCTGGAGGGTTATATGACATTTGACTTATCAAACTAACTTCTTGACTCAACTGAAAGGGAGGATATTGTTTGCATACTGTAAGCTTATACCCTGCCAAATATGTAAATATGGAATAAAGAGAGATGGGTCTCCAGTGGCTTAAGCTAATTTGAAATATCCATAATGAGTAAACTTGCAGGTTGAGTTGTAGGGGTATTGCTGCAAGTCATTTTTTATCCGGCCTGTCTCTTGGGCCAGAAGATAAATATAGTGGTGCTTTGAGGATTAGTCAAATGTTCATGGTATGCGCAAACATTTTTAGTGACTTGTTTTGTGATTTTAATCTGTTATATATTGATTTTAAACCTATGAAATGTACTTGTACAAGAAAGAGGCAACACGTGTTCCTCCCTACGTCATATTGGATTTTCAATGAAACACAGTGCATTATCTGGATGCCGGACTAACTTGCCTAACTGGGTCCCAAAGAAAACATGCAGCAAATCTCACAAGACCCATCAGGCTACCAAACAATTAGGCAAAATAAACTAGGCAAAATTAATAACCCTCCACTAAAAGCAATTCTTATATCCAAAAAAAAAAACACACACACACACATATTTTGAATATATTCAATGTTTCTTTTATTCTGTATGCACTTTAGAGTAGATCAGTAGAGGAAATCCTGATCAAATGAAGTCACGCTTCATTCCACAGTGTCAATTAGCAGACAAAGTCTGAATCACAAGTTCGCAAGAGTACCTGTAGAGTGCTCAAACATGCATATGAAATGAGTGCAGAGTCCCGTCAGACGTTATCACAGATGGTGCTTGGTTGCATCAAAAGTTATCACAGACTGTACTTAAAGTTAAGGCATTTTCTGAGTTCAATACAGCAGAAATTGACTCATCACTGTGTCACATAAAGCACCTTTATATGTCCATTTAATAGGATGTATAGCCACCATGTTGGTCAATGCACTCTTGGCAGCGTTTTCGCATGCTGTAGGCGAGCTTTCTCACAAGTGCCTGAGGTATACTGTCCCACTCCTCCAGCAGATAACGCCGTAGATCTGTGAAGTGTGAGTTAGGACCCATCTTCTGGTACACATTTCTTTTCATATGGCTCCACAGGTGCTCAATCGGGTTGAGGTCAGGTGAGCATGCTGGCCATTCCATCACCTCAACACTCTCACTATCCAGGTAATCACGAACCACAGCTGAAACATGTGGCCTGGCATTGTCGTGCATCAACATGAAGTTGTCTCTAATGGCACCTGCAAATGGCATAACATGGGGTTCCAGGACTTCCTTTATGTACCGTCTGCTTGTCATTGTTCCTTCCATGATGACGAGGTCTGCCTTGCCATTAGCAGAGATGCCTGCCCACACCATGATGCTGCCCCCTCAATATGCAACTGTGGGCTGAGCACAACAAGCAGCGTGTCTCTCCCCTCGCCGTCTCCATGCACAAACACGTCCATCACTTCTGTGGAGGGAAAAGTGACAGTCATCAATGAAGAGAACATTGCTCCATCCTGCATGTGTTGTTCGGACATGTTCTCTTGTCCACTGCAACCGAGCAACCTTGTGACGTGGGGTAAGAAGCGGCTTTTTCACCATGCTCCGGGACCTTAAACCAGCAGCATGCAGTCTGTTATGAACAGTCTGGGTGGACATGCGTCTTTGGTGAGGGTTGGCTATCTCCAGCTCGCTCTGAATATCAGGACATGTGCTTCTCCTACTGCTCAGTGCTGCATTGACGATGAAGTGGTCTTGTTGCCTGGTGATCTGCTTTGTCCTTCCCGGGCGTGGTAAATCTGCAACATCATTTGTGTTTCAGTATTTCTCAACAACTCATTGATGGATTTGTGGTTCAAACCCATTGCCCGTGCGACAGCTCTGCAACTTTCACTGGCTTCAATGCGACCTATGGCTCTTGCCATGTCCATTTTGGATAGCCTTGGCATGCTGATATTCACAGTTTGACCAGTGATGGCGAATCCATAACTGACAGAAAAAACCCCAAGCCTTTATACCCATGATTGGCACAGTCTCTGGCCACATTACATAGGTATGGTGAGAAAAATCAACGGTCAGGAGGGTCCTAACAGGGACAGGAATGACCACACATGATCCTTTCTGCGAAGTGCACTTTTTGACTTTGTGTCACATTCAGCCCATGTGCAGTCAAGCATGGGCTCCAACTTTGCTCATCTTTACACCTAATGTAATCAAAGGATTGTGCTACACATACACGTGCGTATCTTTAAATTACCTAAAAAAGTATGGGTACACCATTAAATTATTTAAGTGGAGGTTTATTAATTTTGCGTAGTTTATTATCAGTCATATGCAGAAATAAATTAGGGTGACCATGGTTGGTATTTTCTTGATCAGTATGATGTAGGCTGCCAAAATAAGACACGAAATGGGAGTACCGCCGTCTTGTAAGAATATAAATAAAATGGGTCACTCTCAATTGAACAGATAAGTGTCTCTCTATCGAGCTAAGACATGCTCTTAAATTTGATTTTACCATTCGTTGTTCTATTGAATGTGCGATAGAAGTAAAAAATCAGCATTAAGTGCCGCCTGAAACAGAAAATACCTATATGCGTGTTTCCTCGTGTACATCCTTACAAAACATCAGGCACTGCCTTACTGTGAGAATTGTCACACCCCTTGTCCAAACTTAATACGTAAATCCGAAAATCATTTTGTTACCCACAAGGATGAGAAGACTCGCAAGCGTGTTTAATTTATTGTTTTTAGCACTCAACATTCATTCCTTCATATATACTCTACTTCAGTTCCACTATGCGTCTCGTGCAGTAAACAGATGCTATGAAGGTCCGCAAGCAGTGCAAGAGCGATCAATGCACAAAGGTGTCAGGCACGCCCTCAGATTAAGTAAGATAGGTTCAAAATTAAACACCATGATGCAGGGCTATAAGGCAATATGCTTTCTGTTAGATGGTCTGAACACTAATTGCCTGACACCTTGAGATTCAGTGAACCTCTAGTAGTAAGCTCATTGTAAATAACAGTCTGTTTGTTACCATATCAACATGTCTAACATATCTGAAATAGTATTTTACATCTTGTGGCCCACAACATGAAAAGTATATCACCATTGTAATTGCTAACAGTCGCATAAAGAAAAAAATGACACTTTGTGCCTGGGTGAGCTTATATAACCAGCACCTGGGAGCAACTGATATGCGTATGAATAGACATGAAAGGAGAAAAGAGTAACTGTTGAGATCAAAATATTGACTGATTATCATGAAACAAATCTTGCAAGAACCAAAGCCTTTGACATTCCCAAAACAAGTCAGATTAGGCAACAGTCACCATTCAGTATGCGATGGCTACAGTATACACGTAATAGTATTGTACACTATCTACACAGGCATGATGGCGGCCACAACCAGTTGTTACAAAAGAATCTTCAGAAGCTGTGTTGAGAAACTTTATCACCAATAGAGACAACTGAAGAGCTTTTACTTGAAATGGATCCGAGATTTTAAGTTCACAAAAGTGACCAGATTGCATATGGAAGAATACTGTACAAACTGATACAGACCTAGGCATATATGTTGTATTTGTGTGTGTATTTCCCCTTCAATATTATCAGAATACAGACCACTTGATCATGTTTTTTCCGATTATTTGTATTGTTCTGCATGATTAAAACCAATACAACCTACGATGCAGTATTACTTTTTATTGCAGTTGATCAGCCACTACAGTATATTTTGAAATTAAGACAAACTTCATAAAGATTCTCCCTCTAGTTTAAGACACCTAATTTACACAGTTGCTTATCCTTAACAAAATTATGTCCGCATAGAGACCACTTTCATATTAAGACCACATTTGCAGCCTCTTAGGCGGTCTTAATAGGGATATTCCAATATACATGAATGTCACGACCATGTGAAATGCATGATGTGTACAACTCAGCAACCAAACAAAAAAAAATTTAGCCCCCCATTTCACTTTTCGCAACTTAAGGCAAACACTCTTTGACGCCAGGTGCTGGTCCCTGCACACACAGTCTCAGCCAGCTTGTTTGTGGCTTTCTCGTAACATTGTAACTACTAGAACAGCTGCCGCTAGTCCAGTTTCCTGTGCTTCATGGTACAAAATAGATGTACAAGTTCTCTCTCTGTCAGCCAAGTTCAATGATCAATGTGACAATTTAATATAGCATTTTCTGAAAAATAACGTGATTACCACATTCTTGTTTTAATTTAAAAAGAAAATTTACTGGTTGAAGCTAACTGGAGCTTGACTAAAGTGCTTTCTTATTGATTACCAAACATTTAATAAATGGCTATTAAGTTTGGTTACTAGGGGTTGTTTGAAGTCCAAGTTAAATGTGACCCCTGCAGCCAAGGCTTACAATGAGAAAATGGTGGGAATGCCACCCTACGAAATGACTTTTAGTCGGGTATCTTTAGCTTAAAGGCCACAGACTACAGTTATTAATCTTTCTATTTTTCATATTAGCATTTTTCAGTCTAAAAAATCAGCATTTTGGTATTTTAAAATTCCGTGAACGGCATTTAACAGATAAAAATGTCAGAAAAATATGGACGGACTTTTGTCATACAATTCCCAGCTCGTTAATTTGTGATAATTGAAATACGAAACAACACCTAGATGTCAGCTTTATACAGGTGTATGAACTGTGCTCTTGCCAGGGTCACATCATTGTCCTTCCCCACCATAAAGTTCCCACCTGGCCTGGAAGACAGTGCACCTATATGATCACCAATGAAGCAACTCTGCGATGCAGCAAACCTGACTTAGCTAACTTTATATAAACAGAAGCTACAGCATGCTGAAAACACAGTATTTTCACAATTACGGACTATCTCCGTTGGGATGCGCAACCAGCCAATCACAACTGTAGTCTGTAACCTAAATGCACCCTTAGTCCGGGAGATACATGCGAGGTTTTGGGCTGAACATGCGTTTGTTGTCTACAGTTTTTTTTACTGTTTTTGATAGACCTTGGTATATACTTCCAAAAAATGCCGAGTCACATCCTGTCACCCTTGAGCATTTTGACATTTTGCCTGGGTTACTCCCACCACCACCATTTATAAAAAACAAGGAATTAAAAAAATATATGTAAGCTTCCAATAGACAACCATGTTCCACAAACCAAAAACTACAGTATTGTGTATGTGGAAACTATTTTACCATTTGTGCCTAAAATGACCTTGACCATCACATGACCCTAAGGTCAAGGAATACATGTTCCAACACTGATAGTCAACCCAAATAAACTATACATGTACCGACCCTACACAAGCTGATTGATCTCAAATTGTCAAGAAATCTTCAATCGTGATCACTAAAAGATCAAAATGAACAAAAATCATATCATATGTACATTTCTAGTAGTGTTTAGTAGTAGCCATGGGCCTAATAACCACACTATCCACGATATAAGCCAATTTATAATTGTATTTGTGTCTTTTTGCCAAGAACCACTTCATAGTAGTCAATATCCTATTCGGCAGTTGGAACTCTTTACTCTCCATAAGCTAACCTGTCCCTGTCTAACCTGTATACATATGGAATTACTATTGTCTATATTGCACACGTTCCTCTGTAAAATTTTGACATAGGCTGTATCAGCCCAAATAAATTAAAGGGTCTTCAGCGGGTAACTACTCAACATGTTTCGGAGCCTTTTACCCGTACATGTCATTCTGAGTAGCGGCTCCTTGTCTAAGCTAAATATTCAGCAAAGACAACCCACATTATAAAGAATAAATAAGAACGTGGCAAATGATGAATTAGCTAAATACGTGAAGTTTTGCTTATAAAAGCAGAGCTTCGTTATGAAAGAAAAACCCCTGTCAAACAAACCATAATTACTAAATTTGTATAGTACAGCTTCAGATAAGAACAATTTGACTTACCCCTGAACCAATATGTACCCTTTCTGGCTGGACAGTTTATCCTAGTTAAACCACCCGCCAGTGTATAACTGAAGTGGAAACAAACTGAGGCCTTATATTCAGTCCCGGCGATAGTAAAATAAACAGTTGCAACTAGACCACCTGTACAAACCAAGGGAAATCCCAACAAGGACTGCAACAATGGACATCCTGCACCAGAAATGTAAAACAAACCTTGTGATGACACCTACCCCCCAAACAATTAAGCTCTATTTGACTGCCAAATCTGCGTCAATGTATCAACTTTATGTGTCAGGTTTTTGACATTTGAGAAAATACTGTCAATTTTGAGTAAATGTGCATTTAGGCATGTCAGAAAAGAATGAAAGTCATTAGCATTTATGTCAAAAAACATGTTATCAAAACAATTTTTCTTAACAGGATTTTAAGAGACTCATGGGGTTAGGAGGGAAAAAGGCTTGAACTCTACTAAACATTCACCAGCAAAAGATACTAAAAAGGCTTGAAATCTACTAAACATTCACTGTCAAAAGATACTAGTGACCGTGGTCAAGGTCACAGAATGTCAAACAATTTTCTAATGATATGCTTCTCCAGTTCAGGTTTAATGACAGTAGCTCTTAATTTCTACTGTAAGAGGTATTGGGTCCGTAAGGGTAACGGGGTGTGTGTGTGTGTGTGGAGGGGGGAGAGGTAGACTTATTCCAAAATGCACAGTCTTAATAACAATAAAAACCTTGTCAGCTGATAAAGCCAAGGGAGTAAACCTTTGTGGCCAAAACGGAAACTACAGGACCCCAGTCCCAATGTATACAGCATTGAAGCAATTTGTCCAGTACGCTGTACTTCATTAGCAAGAGAAATTTTTTTTGGGGGGGGCTTATAATTTTTTTGTTTGTTTGTTTGTTTGTGTGTGTGTGTGTTTTGGTAAAAACGCTAAAAATTATGATATATAAATAGATTATTGCATTATTATCTTTTTTGCAAACTTGGTACAGAAACAACTGGGGAACATTCTTGTGCAAAATTAAATAGAAAAAAAAATGTTGCATCATTATCTTCATATAGATGGTACAAGCCCACCTAGGACAATGTCTTAAAATCAAAGCATTCCACAAAACCATTTTGGCAATATCACAATACACGCACTGCATTGTTACATGCCTGCACAACTGTAGTGCTGCCGACATTATTCCAAAGTGTGATGTCAAAACAGCTTCATCACAAATTAACATCTCCCCATTATTTTCACCAACTTGCATTTTCTTCAGTCAAATTATATCATGATTACAGTTAGAATAATACAATATAGCCGTTTAGAGATCAAGACAAAATCAAAACACTTCCTGCAACGATATTTTAGAAGTGGAAAATACAAAAAGTCTAACAGAAGGGCTCAAACAGATTCCATCGAAACTTAAACTGAAATAAGTTATCGTTTCTACCTTTTAGTAAAATGGAAAACACAATGTTGACTGCAAAACAAAGTATGCTATTTCAGATCAACTCTATTCATTTAACAAAACCCTTTTAGAATTATCATAGAATATTTCCGTGAGACTAAGATGTGGTTACATTAAATCCTTAAATCCGAAATACATATCTGTATTTGAAAACATAATTTTCTGTTGTATAAAATTCCTAAAAGTATCAAAAGTTAAATTGCAGAAAAATATTAAGATTCAGCATCAGTCATTCTCATTTTGTACAGTTACTGTGCTACATGCTTACCTGCAAGCAGAAATTGAAGCCATAATTAGCTGATTAACAATAGCGCTGAGAAAATAGATTACCCTCCGCACCAACAATCATTTAGTCCTCATTTCTGCATTTTTGAGACTTCGTGGTACAATACTTTTCATAAAATTACCACATTGCTGTCTATGAAATGAAAGAGAAAATTTTGGATGTGTTCTTTGAGAAATGTCTGCAGACAGAGACCACTGTATTGTGCGTCATTCACATGGCCATCAAAAAAATACATCAAAAGTTTCATAACAAGTTTAAAATATTAAGAGAATGCTGGTTTTCAATATGAATATGGTCCACTATAATGTACATCTTTGAAAAGAATGGTGAAGCTGCTTTCCATCCTTGTGGAGATATGGTAACGTCCTCTCTTTGTGCACCACTGAGGTGTGGCTTGAAGATAAATACTTTAAAGTTTTATAAAAAAAAAAGGTCTAAAATACAAACAGGAAATTGGTTTTAAATAGGAACCTGTTCCATCATAAGATTCATCTCTGATAAAAAAATTGGTAAAGCTGCAATCAATATTTTTTAGATATCGCAGTAACGCTGTTAGGGTTGAATCCACTCAGACAGTTTCAAACAAATACATTAAAAGTTTCAAAAGGCGGTAAAAACATTATCAGAAGAAACTGGTTGTAATTAGGAAACTGGTCTATCATGTGGTCCTTTTGTGACAAATATTTGTAATGTACAAGTGCATAACATTGGATTTGGAATGTTTTTCTCCGTTGTCATTTTCCTAATATGTTCTTATTTACATTGTGCTAAAATTATTTTCAGATATAATGAGATAATATTTTCATGCTTTTATACAAGTAACGCCAGTACCTGGCACAGTCAAAACAATAAATACAA
Organism: Hermodice carunculata; assembly: GCA_964020975.1. Lineage (NCBI taxonomy): Eukaryota > Metazoa > Annelida > Polychaeta > Eunicida > Amphinomidae > Hermodice > Hermodice carunculata. Next base: position 26,682,870 of record OZ026618.1, read on the forward strand.
TACCAAGGCAAAAGAGTTCCAGAGCATAACAAAAACCATTTTGAGAAATTTTTGCTTTGTATTTGTCATTTGCCTTGATGACTCAGGTAGCAGCCCAGAAACCCTCGACAACTATATCATCATTAAAGCTGACTCGTCATTGATTCAACCATACAATCTTATCAACCATCTTTAGCCATTGAAGCACACATGTTCTCTATTACATATACTTAGTGGTAAATTTGGCACTGTTATTTGGGGATCTAAAAAAAGGATGATTTCCAATTCAGTGCTATCTGCATCCAGGATACCTGGATTGAATGAAAGTTAAATAACGTCAACGTATTTAAACTGGAGAACTATACTGCGGTACCTATTGGAGCTACTTGCAGTTCTCACAGTGGATTACATATGTATCTACAAAACGACTTTGGATCTGCATGAAGACATTTGTATACTCTCAAGAAAAAAATTGGAAAGGTTTGTTCATTAATATCTGGCAACAGACTGGAAAACAAGATTACTTGGTGCATAATGTATCGATTTCTCTGAGATAAAAAATAAATGATATTAATTTGTTTCTGGAAGCATTTATAGCTGTAGTTGAAAAGCAGTCTAATGAATCATCAGATAAGCTTATTGTTGGATAAATTAAGATGGATTTGCGTATATTAAATGCCAGACAAACGTCTGCTAAATATTTAAATTTGATGAGATGTAATGGTTTCAACCTTTGTGTAATTTTGCCAACAATGCTGACCAAGAGGTCTGCCACATTGATAGATTATACATTTTGTGTTGTATCATTTGTAGAAATTCTGGTACATCTGGAATCAATTTAAGAGATATGTCTGATCATTTACCTTCAGTCACTCATCTTACTCAATGCGGATATAGAATTAATGCCCTTCCCCCAAGGATGTAAAGGTGGAAACAGATTATCAAAATTCCTTACATTCTTTATACATATCTCAATGTGCTTAAGAAAAATATCTTCCTAAAGGACTTTTGTCTTTCACAATAATCATGACAAATTTACTCCTTGCATCAATGCCAACATGTTAAGGTCGATGAAATATCCTGATTATCTGTAAAGAGAACTAAGATGTACCCGGCCATAAAACTCTGAATTATATATAAAAACAGAACCTTAAAACATACAATACCATAATACCTAGAAATATTCGTCAAGTAAAACAACAATATTACCAGTCAGAATTATAATTATTCAAAAGCAACACTAAGAAACCTACGACACCATCTGAACGGTTTTGAAAATGAGTAAAAAAATAAAACGTGTTTCCTTCATTTTTCCTAATTGACAACATACAGAGGAAAACATATGGAACCATTCCAAATCACTTTAATACATTGATGATGTATCCAGGAAACTGATACAAATGGTTCCTTGTCTTGGCGAACCTCCTACTGTAATTAGAAACCAATCACTAACGATAGAAATATTTCCAAATAACTTAAAAATTGCAAAAAGCAGTGCCTTTGTAACAGAAGGAGTAGACAAATATCTATTTTTTGTTTATATTGGTTTATTGCCAGTTCTATGTTTACCTCCAAAAAAAAACCTTATTACTTTCTCATGGCCAACACGGGTTTTAAAATGATGCATTGGGCTGAAACAGAAACTCTGCAGTTTTTGCACTGAATCATACAGATTATTGACCAGGGTTATATATCCTAAAGTATATTTATGGACTTGTTTTATGCATTTAATTGTTTGAATCTTCCAATTCTTTGTTAAAAATTGAAATATTATGGTACAATTGGGACTGCTTTAAATTTGTATTTATAATCATTCTTTGTATAAAACACAATTACACTCATTGCAAATAGCTTCCATTTCATTCTCCGTCAGAAACTCAGAGAAATGTCCTGTCAGAGCTTTGATATCACCATCTCCCTGTCGCAACATTAATCACATGTTCATAGGCCACTGTGCGTGATCAAAACTTAAAAAAGACTCCATGGTGTTTCTGGGAGGGGGGCCGAAACACGTGTCCGTGCAGGAAATTACAGCATCCAGTACTGTCATTTCCTGCTTTCACTGTTTCCTTTACATACTGGACAAATGGCATTTTCTTTTCAACATGAAGCACTGCCAGATCCAAATTGTGCGCCACAAAATGTGCCACCTTGACCTATGGACACAGCTCTTTGAATAAAGTATACGTAGCCACACCATTTTCCCAATCATCACAAGGCGGCATCAAAATTAAGGCCAACCAACTTCTTCTGCAGGTTTTTTCCTCATTCACACCAAGTTCTTTGAGTCCCTGAACTGTGCTAGCCCTTACGCCTTGTGCATGTGCATGCTCAGCTGGAACAACGTCACGCAACATGATCTCTACAGCACCAGGTGAGGAAGAGCATATAAACACGACCTCTTCTTAAGTCTGACGAGTGTTGGTTTACCCATTTACCAAAATCCAAATATAATCACACTCACTTGCATTTTGTTCTAATTGTTCTTTCTCTTCCTCTGCTATACTATGGACAAATTGTTGACATAAATGTCATATCTGTACGCTTGTCCCATGTGGATACCATTCTTCTCATGCAGATCACACAGTGCACGAAATTTGATGGAACTTAGGAGATTCCTTCATGACATAATATGCTGTGTTGACATACCTCTCCATGCACAGTTGAGTGTTCTTGTCCACTTCGCAGCATACTTTCTAACTTTGCTCCTGATCTTCCATGAAACTAGCCTTGTACATCTCATGTTTCTTTGACACATTGTGTGACCTCAGTATGTCAATGCGATACTGATTTTTTACCAGTCACGATCACATGTGGACTTCACCATGCTTAGAAATTTGGGGGTACCACTGGCGAAACAAAAGTCTTTTGTTTTGTCCTTAATGACCCTTGGGTATTCGATTGTCCAACTTGGCTGATGTAGCCACACATGGTTCTCTTCATATGCATGATATCCACTTGGCCGGCCATCTTAACATGGTTTGTGTTTACTTTGACCTGGAGTCCCACATAACGTCGCTGGTCTCGAGCCTTTGGCCATTAGAGAATCCCATGGAGTAGCAGTGCCAGCACCGCCAGTCTCTCTTACCTGCTTCTGTTTTCCCTTGCCTTTCGCCATAAAGAAACAGGATATCAGCCCAGCCAAGGGATGTGCTGAAGGTGAATGACTGGCAGTAAATTTACTTCCATGTCCTTGAGCCACACATGATAATCCCTGCATGTTATGACAAGCTGGCCACGGGAGCTGCTCACCAATCATGTTGAATCAACACGAGTCTAGGTCATCTTATGGATGATCACACCTATTGGCGTCTCCACACTAAGTTTTGTGTACCATAGCTGGGACGAAATGGCCATCTAAGGGCACCTTTGCCATGATCGACTAGTTGCCAAGCATTTTGTTCATTGATACTTTCCACAATTATGGACTGATGGGATGCATGAAATTTACATATATCTGATGACCTTGAGATGCCTTGAGATGACCTTAACTGAACAATAAAATTCACGACAAGCCTCACTGCAGCTCTATCTTGCTTTTTTTTCTTTTCACAGAATTTTGGGTCCGAATTAAAAAAAAACAAACCATCAGGTTTTGAAACTTTTTCTGAAGAATGTTTTGGAAAAAAATTGTACATTGACCATAAAAATAAGAAAAAAGTGCAGGAAATAGGGCGCTAATTGATTTTTATTTCATGTGTAGGGCACACCGTAAGGATAAATACACGCTCGGGCCAATGAAGTCGAAAGTAGGCATTAGAATACCCATATTAAGGTGATACGCTGGAAACCAATGGTAGAGAAATCTATATTTGATGAATCTTGGCATGTTGATAGATCATATTATTAGAAAAAATATATACATGTTTATTGACCTTGAGATGACCTTGAAGTGATCTTGACAGTCACTTTACTGATCTCGATAGGTCGTTTTGGCCCTTTTTCGTATTTTGACACATTAATAAAAAAAATCTCGAAACGTGAAGAGAACAAGCTGCATAACATTTAGACTTGCACAAGTCCCTGATGCATGTCCCTGTTTTCCCACCCCACGGTCCCGTCCAGAAGTGCGATACATTTTCCCCTCCACAAAGTTGACTGTATATTATGCCAACTGCACGGTGTTATTAAGTAGGTCCTACTTTTTTTCTAACTGGTCGACGCTGCCGCCGTTCCGGTTTCAATAGTAGCAGCTATTGCGTCCTGGTCAGTTCTAATCCCATTATTATTGCAATGAGGCTAAGTGAAAGTGGTCTTCAATGAATGCATGGCTAATCACTGGCCATTCAAGTGAGACAAAGCTGATCGTCTCCTTTCGGCTGCCGGCACCAGGGACTTGTTAAACTTGCACAAGCCCACTCTGGACAACCATCAATTCGGTGGGAGGGACGTCACAACATCCGGGGTTTCGCGGGATCTGAGAGGTCAAATCAGAGGTCAGATCAAGTTCAAGACACCCAGAATATTTGGGTGGTCTCCTTGTGTTAAGCTAGTTTAATCCCTAGCGCTCTGGGCAGTTTGGAGATCTGGGGAAAGCCAGCCACTGGACATTTTTTGTTTTGTTGCGCAACATGCGACATGCTGGCGCAAAGGTGCCACAACTGTTAAATTTTTGCAATTATGCAAAATGATCCACATGTCAGGACTTAAGTTTTGTTGAGTTAGGCCTTCTCTACATTTCCATGTGGTTCCTTTGTCAATTCAAACCAAAACTAATGCCCTATACCCTAACAAAGGGAATATATCGATTTCAATCACGAATACAAATGCGTGGGTACTGGTCTGCACATTTTTCTTGGTTAGCATCACGAACGATGGTTCCTTTTAAATTTTTTCTAAAGATCGGTTGTGTGTTATAATTGTTATTAAATTATAGTGGTAGAGTTCGTTGCTGCAGTAAATGGTCGACAAACACACTTTATCACTGTAACTGACAAACTGTCAACATGATAAACACATGCGGCAGCGGTATTTTAACTCGAGCCATGTTTACCTGTGGCTTGCGTATTTTACCCTCTTTCCGTGAAAAAATTGGACCCTCTGCTCTATTGTATGCAGGGACTGGTACGGTGTTAGTATGTTGTCATTCTGACCAATTCACAGCGTAAAATTTTGTTTCTTGCTTTAATAAATTGTCTGTAATCGTCACTTGTGTTCACACAAATGTCACCGATCTTTCAAGCAAGACTTCACAACACGAGGTAGCGAGTACTACCGAACGAAACAGTGGTAGAAAAACTTTTGATTGGACAGCGAACACCATGTTATCGATTCTGGGCCCCTGTACGTCAGACCTAGAATATTCGGATTATGGTCTTCGAAAGTTTCCAACTAAAATAACGACGCATCTATTTTAAATAGAAGCAGTTTTTAAGTGGTTCCCCCTAAAATACTTTTGTTTCAGCCAATGGCAGAGCTTGTTGTTAAAATTGACAAGGTTCTGAATATTCTAGCGATATAAACAACATGGCACGTAGACGAAATAAAACAATGAGATCGAGACGATGAAATCACCCTATTTTTGAACAGTTTTGCAAAGTTACGTCATTCATATTATCACAAACTACGGCCCGATCATTGATTTAAATTATCGTAGAAGGAAAGTATTCATTTTAACGCAAAATCGAAATAGCCATCAGCAAGAACTGACGTTTCTCTACAATAAAATGTGCGTGATTGCATGTACATAAACAACAGTCAACACAAGGAATTTGAGGCGGCCTTGAATCGGTCACGTGTGTGACTGCTCATAAATAATTCATAACAGCAACAAGCCGGCAAGCTTTACAAGTCTCACTGGACGCCCTCCACCTGACGCGGTGCACTGGAATTAATTCTTCACTACACAGTAGCTCAATTAACAGATTCTGAAGAGGGATGCGTTATGACCGCTCGCTTGTCTGTGTGATAAGAAACACAGTGCAGAATGGCCGGCGCTATTCATCTGGAGTCAAAGTTAGCTGGTTAATATAGACACATTCCACGCAAATTAGCTTGATGTAAGGGCCTACCTGTATTGTAACAGAATAAGGCTACGACGTGTGTTAACTTAAAATTTTATTTTGCAATGAATTTGATTTTAAATAAAATACGGAAGACAGTCCAGTGAGACTTGAGCAAGTCTACATAACATTTTGCATAGAACATTTTGAAAAAAAAATCGAAATTAACCCAGAAATGAAAAAAAAATGTACAATGGATATTTCGGTTTTGTTTTGTTTTACATAAGAAGCATACATCTGCACATAAAATAGGTAAAACATTTGGATTGCGCTCATTAAGAAGATCAATTTTTCAAATCATCCAAAAGATCTCATGTTATAAAGAAATTATGGCCATTTAAAATACCAGCCCATAAACTCATTGTTGGTGGCCATCTTGGATTGAAAAATAAAAAAACGAGGCTCTGATTTGTCAATAGGACTTAACAAATTTATGTGGACTTTTTTAAAAACCATCCACTGTTTTAGCTTCATCCAATGGCGGACATATTTGAATGAGGCAATTCGAAACTTTTCTGATATTTAGGAAAAACTCGTTTTTACTCAGATTGTTCTGGATCAGTTAGCTATTGGTTATATACGCAGTTTTTTTCACGATAATCCTCAGAAGTCATTGTTTACAAATAAAATAGGCATTTGGGGGAGATGTATCAAGATCTTAGTGGAAATTGATATAGAAAGCTGTTTAAGGTTACATTTTGGTGTTCAAGGTCATTTCAAGGTCAAATACAGGCCAATTTGTACACACGTGTGGCATATCGCGCAATCTGCCAATTTTTATGAAGATTTGCCTGTAACTTTAGAACATAATGCCAAATGTATTCTTAAGTAAACAAAAATTGGTCATTTTGTACACACGTGTGGCATATCGCGCAATCTGCCAATTTTTATGAAGATTTGCCTGTAACTTTAGAACATAATGCCAAATGTATTCTTAAGTAAACAAAAATTGGTCATTTGGCCCCATAGTGATAAGAGAAAAACCAGCTGCTCTGGGCTAATTTAGAAGATATAATGAAAAAAAGCAGAAAAAAACATCTTGATATCTCAAGTCTAAGAAAAGTTTTGCTCATTTACATAAACTGGTTTAGGCATGGGGGCCATCATCTTGAATTTCAACATCCAAAACAAGGCCCTGATTTTAAATAGATTTAATTTCGTTGCAATTTCATTATTTCAGATGAACTTTAAAAACAGATACATACTCTTCAAGCTGCATCTATTGGTGTCTAGCACTAGTTAATATTTTTTCAAAGTTATCAAACTGTTTAGGAAAATTTCCTTTTTGGCATAATTAATGAAACTTCGTCAACTTTTCAGGTCAAAGGTACAATTTTGCTTCAAATATATCTTCAGGGTTCAGTGTTGTCCATTCACTTCATCTGTTTGATGTGGGTGTTTGGTTTAAACATATTTAAGTAAACAATTAGACAAAAGGGCTATGCCCTATATGAACTCTTCTCGCAATAACAAAAAATAAAAATAAAGGATTAATGTAAATGACGGTAGGACATTTGTAAAAGAGGTGATGACGGATACTGACAATACAGGACATATACAGGACAGACAAGGACTAGACAACACACACAGAGGTAAGGGGACGAAACATCGCATCACGTATAAAGGGCTCAATACCAACGGAGTGCAAGGGAGAGACAGGACAGGACGCATACAAAAGGATAGTATACTGATATATACTGAACCAAACAAATAACGCAACCCTTAAACTTTTTAACTTAAATATTTCTTGTTACTTTCATATGACAGAAACAAATTAGATCCATATTCTGCAGTCTTTTTGGCATGACATGTGAAAAACAAAAACTTAAAACTGTCAACGAGGGCGCGACCAGCTGGCAATAAACAGGGCAACATTGATTTGTAAAGTTCACAAATTGGCATGTCCACTAATACTGTGTGTGACCACCATCAGCATCTGTAACTGCTATGCAATGTCGGCAGATGGATGACACTAGCTGCTGCACCATCTGCCGGGGCACACGATCCCACTCTTGTTGAAGAGCCTGGTGAAGCTGCTGGCGGTTGGTGGGCGCTGGATCCCGTCTCCGAACACGCTGGTCAAGGTAGTCCCAAAGATGCTCAATGGGATTGATATCAGGTGAGAAGGCTGGCCATGGCAAAACGTTAATTCCTTCTCCTTGCAGAAAATCCATCGTCAGTCTAGCGGCATGGGGCCGAGCATTGTCCTGTTGAAGCAAGTGGAGTTGGTGGTGTCTAATGAAAGGGACAGCAACAGGCTGAAGGATCTCATCCCTGTAACGGGCAGCATTAAGATTGCCTTCAATGAAGATTAGCTGGGTTTTGGCTGTGAATGAAATTCCACCCCACACCATCACTGATGCACCTCCAAATCGATCTGTTTCCAGCACACAGGCATCTGAGTAGTGTTCTCCCCTTCATCGCCAAACACGTGTCCTACCATCTGCATGATACAGGGTGAAGCGGGATTCATAGGTGAATAGCACATCCCTCCACTGTTGATGGGTCCAGCGAGTATGGGCAGTAGCCCATTGTTGTCGGGCTTGCCTTCTTGCCTGGGTCAAAATTTGACCCCTGTAAGGACGCCTGGCGTGTAGATGGTGTTCTTGTATATTATGGACTGTCTGGGCAGATATACTGTTATTGGTTCTGCCAGGTGTCTGTTGTGCAGTTCTAGTGGCTGGTCGAGTTCTGTTGTGATGTGACACCCTGATGTGTCTGTCTTGTGCAGTTGTGGTTTCTCTTGGTCTCCCAGGACGCTGTCTATCAGCTGTGGCCCCAGTCTCCTGGAATCTTGTGGCAAGTCTGGATATAGTGGATTTGTGGACTTGCAGTCTTCTTGCCACCTCTGCTGTAGATAAACCAGCCTGTAACATGCCAATTCCTCTCTTCCGATCTACTGTTGATAATCGACCCATAGTTCTTGGAATACTGTGCCAAATGAATCCCATGCTGCCCTTTTATTGTCCGTGAGGGGCTACACCCAACCAGTAAAGGTGCGAATGTTTTAGTCATGTGGGTAACACTGAATCCTGCAGTTGTCCTTGATTCAGCACAACCACCAAACTTTGAAAGCCTCATATCCTCGCGCACAGTTACGCTTGGGCTGATTTCAATGTGGCCTTTTCCTGTCCCAGAATCAAAGACTTGGCAACCTTAATTTCAGGTGTCAGAGACTTGCGTAAAATAGCCTGCTGTAGTCACTTTTGATTCATGACAATGACCCCATGGCAAGGTCAGGGTACTCGACCTTGAGGTCACACTACTTGGTGCATTATTTTAGACTGATTTAACAACGGTTTGTATATTTCTGAACTTTAAATACAGTTCCAATATGAAAATAAACCCAAATGAAAAAGTTGCGTTATTTGTTTGGTTCAGTATAGATGAACTGACCTCCTGTCATTATAATATTTGAGAGAATGAAGATACACTCTACAGGGGATTGGATCTTTTTGATTTCAAAATTATCTACTGTTACGTAATTAACACACCTAACCAAGTAATAAATCAACCAATTGACAAGTAATGTTACGTAAATATACACTAAAGATCCATATTGGTAAGTCACCTATGTATATGCCTGTAAGCGAACAAGAAACATTCCCTAAGGTACCAATAAACAAGTCGGGCGAAATTTATAGTCGAAAATTACACTCAGGTCTACATGATTTGTCATCAGAATACAGCTGGTAATAATAACATAATGTAGAAATTTGCTAAAAATTATGGCATATAAAGAACAATATTGCACCAACTGTATAGTTTTACAGCAGAGATTACAAAGATACTTGATCCATATACTCATAAAACTGTAAAGAATTACCAAAAACATATCTGCAGGGTACGTGCGAGGATAATCAAAGTACATCATGTCACGATCAATAAAATAAAAGGACACAGTCACAGCAAGGGCTGAGAGTGCTAGCAAAACCTGTTTTCTGGCCAGTTCCCAACACAAAAGCATAAAACACAAGTATGTAAACACATAGAACATATAGGTCATAATCAAATAATATAATTATATGCAGATAATTATATTCAGATAATTCTGGATTGTGTCACGTATATACTAGTAAGTATGATAATACCAATCAATTTCGCACAAGGAAAGGCAATATGCCACATAAACAAACGAATGAATAAAGATAAACACAAGTTGTAATTAGGCGCAAAGTTAAGATATGGTTAATACTGAACTTGTTGTTTGAACCTAAAACAGAGCAACGTCAAGTATACACCGTACAGCAACGGTGACGCACAATCCTTACAAAAGTTCCTGTGGATGGGAATCACTGTGCGCCTCTACTGATGCTCGGTATATATACGAGAATATAACAAACTCTGATACAAAAGTCACACGACATATTAATTGCAGGGAATTTGGGAAAAAAATCTCTTGAAAGTTAACCTTCGTAGATTAGCACTATTTGTATCAACTACATTAACACTACACTTGAAAGTTGTAATTTATATGATAACTCAATGGGCATGCTACAATTGGTATTCGTGTTTATATGAAGGGGTGGTGGGTCCGTGATGCGAGAGGATAATACGTGCAAGTTTATTTGTAGATGTAGTGATAGAACAACAACACTTGTGTCCCCCATAGCAACATATTTAGCTTTTGGAACATGAACCTCAGACCAAGACAGTTGTCTTGGTCTCAGCATAAACATATAAACGAGAGAGGACAGTAATATGTGTAGCATATACGTGTACATGTACATGCAGCACAAGATAATCCTAAAGTACAAAAGATTACACAAAATAATTCCACATTTACAAAATACTTTGCGATCTAACAAAGCAGACTGCAGTGCAAGTCCCACAGTGATAAACAGACAAAGATGAAACGATGTTGATGAAGGATTAAGTCAGAGAATCACAAATTAATGAAAATGGCTTTAGAAATACCTTCGTTGATATGTAAAACAGATCAGGCAAACATGGCGTCGGCTTTCTACCACACTAGCCAGAATAGACTGCCCCTTTTAACAGAAGATCATGGCAGTTAAAGAAAGTCTCGCTGTGTCCTGGGAACACAATGGGTATAGACGCAAGGCATATTGTTATAGTCACGAGGGTAGTTTGGAGCAAAAACAAAATGTGAAACATAGTAAGATGGCACAAGTTCACAAGAGTTCGCTAGAACGTTGTCTTTCACTTGTAGCAATGACTTACTTATACTTGTTCAAATCTTCTTTGTCGTGGATCTGAACCACTGGGCCAAACTGGTTGCTGTCCCGACAATTTATTTATCGAACGAACAGCCTGCCATCCTTAGACCAACATGAATTGATCATGTTTTGCCTTTTAAGGTCGCGTGCAAGGTACATGATATGCGCTCTTTTATGCGTTAGGTCCTCTGTAATGAAAAAGTCATTATTCCTTTTTCTCGCCTCGAACGCATTTTGTCTCAGCCTGTACGTTGTAAATTTCACAATAATGGCCCATGGTTTGTTAGCAACTGGCTTTCCAACGCGATGAGAACGCGATATGTCGTAAGGGTTTAGTTTAACCCTAAGCTGCCGATCAGAACAATAGCTATCTTATCTGTATCCTCACCGTCTGCTTCGCCCTGTTTAGACCACAATCTTAGGGCGTTGCGACCACCATATCGTTGTAGCTCGTCTAATTCCTTTTCGAGCTGGGTGACCCTCTGTTTACACTGTAGGAACTTGTTTACAAGTATTAGAGTGGAATCAAGTTTTGTTGTCGTGCTCTCCAGTTTAGATTCCAAATCATTTACTTTCGACTCAAGCTCGTAGATTCTCTTGTCATATTTAGCCACCGATTCACCAACGAACCTTCGTAACCATGCTTCAGTTTAGGGTGATGACATTAAATGAAAGAAATCATCAGCTTCCTTACTTTGCTCAGAGACAGAACCTACAGACAAAGCATTTGGCTCGGGCAAGGTATTTGTCTCACCGTTGGAATGTCTGCGTGATCTCACTGAAGGTGGCAATATTCCAGTAGGAGATGTCCAAGGGCACTTAAAACTTGAGTTTAATCCAGCATTAGGAGTAACTTCCGAATTCGAAATGTCTTGTCCAGTTTTGGAAGTAGCTGACTCAGCTCTATTATCTTTACTTCCATAATGCCCTGGCAAGCACAAGGTCTCAAAGTCCTTTGTGGCGAGTAATTTTAAACAAAGAGCTGACACAAAATATTGGCAAAAATCAAATCAAACCCACCGGCCCGGCGTCCAGATTATCACACACTGATTACTGATGCTTCATAAAGACATGAGCACAAATTTGGATAAATTCAAATCAAATGAAGAGTCAATTTTTGAGGTTTTTTCCGCTCAGTACCAGGTACGTCTGGAGGCGTAAACCACGACCTTGACCTTGATGTGGGTGTGAACATATGGGTGCAAATTGACCCACAAGTAAATGGACACTTGAGTTCCATTGTTCAGGGTCATTTCAAGGTCAGATGAAGGTCCAATTTTCACTAGCATCTTATTTTCTAACAACATGACAAGTTTCATGTAGAATATGTATCTCAATCAAACGTTATTCCAGATAGTGTATGAAGGTGCCACAAGAGAGCCATTCGGTCCCAGTCTGACCAGTGCCATCTAATTATAATAAGTGTTTGCAAAAATTAACAATGCCCACAAACATACACTCTTAAGGAAAGCTAAACAGCCTAAACTCGGGTTTTTCAATTGAGATTAATAAAATTTTATTATGGATATGTTAAACGTGATTTAGTGCAATACTTTCACAATTCATGTGCACACTCACTTTTGTATTCCACAACGTCCCCCCCCCCCACACACACACACATACCTTATAAAACCATTTAATTTTATTTAATGGAGAGGTTCGGGAAAAAACTTCGTACACAAGTTAGGCTGCCATACAATACTATTTTATTGGTCTGTGTCACAGAGTGCACTGTTCCAACCTGTCATGTATGATTGATTCTACACACTTGGTCATCAACCATTTTCTGTAGGTTTTTGCCATTCCCAAATGAGTACCTTTGTTAGTTTAGTGGCACTTCTGGGATTAATCAGTTTGTTTCTTCAGTTACCTCCTTTTTGGTGACCCCAGTGACAGCAGGCTCTGGTCCTTAGTTGGGGTTGTCCAGACTCTCTTTTTACTCTACCTAGATTACCTACCATGTAGTTTTGAGTGGTATCAACATAGTTCCACACTGTTTGTATTCTTAACAATATTATTGTGTCAAGTAGAGGTTTTCTGGCCTCTTTTGATAGCTATGCAGTTGGGGGCTCTCTTCCTTGCACGAAAGCAAAAATGGCTATACACGAGGAACACTTTCGTAAAGTCATTGCTATAATATCAAAACCAAGACTGAGCTTCATATGTGAGAACATAATAAAGCACATTGTTCCGATTTTCAGTCACTGCAAGCAATAAGCATCAGGAGGAATGTTGTGCACCCATAAGTGCCTGACGCGTCAGATGATGCCGTTGTAACAGCTAAGGGGTGATTGGTAGGGACGCAATGCGCATGCTTCATATTAACAGCAGGCAAATATACAAATACTAGTACAAATAAATATCAAAAAGGCATTCAAGTGAGACAACTTCATCTGAAGTGGCCATACTACCCAATTTCATGAATGAAATGGATAGTTGCTACCATTTTCTCCTTCTTGTTGCTGTTTATCCTTGCGGCGGATTGGTGGGTGGTAGATCCGTGCCTGCAGTGTTTATTGACCATGCGACATGCAAACAGTAGAATTTGTCACACAATTATACATACAGCCAGATAAGAGGTATGTATTAAATATGTAAGTTATATGTTACATGCTAAAAGTAGTAATTTATCACAGAATAATACAGTATGTAATTAAACGTTGATCTATCAATGTGATTGAAGGTTTCTTAATAGTATTCCAACTAGTCTAGTTGCTGCAGAATACAGACTCTGGCAATGTTTATCAAATAGACTGTATTGATCAAATGCTACACACAGGCCCTTTTCACACACAGTTTCATCTAATTGAATGGTTTTGTCCTCTGAATCAATGATATAGGTTTCATTGGCCATTTTTTTCCACAATGCAAAATGTGACATTTGTTTGAATAAAACTGTAATTGCCAATCTTGAGACCACTTAAATTTTGCGTTGATGTTCACCTGAAGCAGTGAACAATCGGAATTACAGTTTGATCGGCCATAGATTTTTGTTTCATCTGCATATATATTTTGATTACATGGTTAAAACTCCCGGAAGATTATTAACATATATCACAGCTCCAAGCAAACTGCCTTGTGAAACTAACTTTTGCCTAAATTCAGAGGCTACCATCCCCACATGCCCTGTATCTCCTGCTTGTCAAGAAGGCACCCACTTACTTCTGCTGCTATAACTTTTAATCTTTTTTAGAAGTAACATGTGGGGGTACTGTATTAAATGGTTTCTAAGAGCCACAATACATAATATCCATACACTCATTAGAGCAGAGCTTCTGAAAGAAGTTCATTCTCTTATTCACGTGCAACAATACTGACCTTTACTCTCCACTACATGGTGTATAATTAATTTCCCCTTGATTCCCTCGCTACATCATCACTTTCTGTTCTAATATAGTTTCTTTCGTTATCTTTCTCGCAGAAGTACTCCATTTGGTCTCTAGAGTCATTACATTTATGTCAATGCTTCACTTTTTCTACCCATGTTTCTGTAATTCTTTCAGGGACTTCTTACTTACTAAAGTTTTCTTCTAGCGCCTTAAACCTTTAATCCATCTGCTCCAGGATTCTACCCAGAATAGTATTGGATTGTTTCACTTGTTGCACACACTCAGGGCAGTACCAGTAATAATCTGGCCTTTGTAATCATTTGCTATTGTTCTTACATTTCAACCCATTTTGCACAAAAGTATCCTTTGCAATCACGATTCACTATTTTTGTCATTATCTTCATTATACGTTCTTTCATGGAGGTGGCAAATCAAACTTCCATCGCTACTTTCTTTCAGATTTGCAGTTGCATTTACACTGTCCTTGCTACTAGGTTTTGAACTACTTGCTTTGGCTCTTCGCTCAACTGTTTTATTAGCCTCAATTTATTTAGGTTCTTTTTTCTTCCATGATCAATTTTATACGTTTGAAATATTGACTGGGCTTCAGCCTTGGATTTGAGGGAAAATCCAGGGCTGGCTATAGTCTTAGATGCATCTGTAAGTGTTTGTTTATGGTAATGTACCCGATAAGGCGAGTAATTAACCCCGCGTGTGTTTGATGATACTTTTATTTTGAAGAGAAAGTAGTTTCCTTTGTTGTCACTATGAGAGATTTTTTGTGACCAACCAGACATCCCCAATCAAGGTTGTTTATCAATCTGTCAATGTGCAAGTGAGCAATAATCGCTGCAGTTAGTCTTGTTTTCCAATGCCCTATTGCTGGATTCTCTGTCATGCTTTTTGTTTACATTTCAAGCTTCTCACTCACGCCTGTGCTATAATACTTCCTATTAAAATGTCATTTATCTGATAGTTCACATATGTTCGAGGGCCTTTTTTCAGCAACACGTACTGCTTAAATCCTTTTAATGTAGACAATCCTTTGCTTGAACAGTATGGACGGCCACGATAACAGGAGAGATGTCTGTCTCCAACTGGAGCCGAAAATTAATCGAGTAGCAGGGGTATTACACATGCCCTCAAGGAAACATATTACAAGTTTTGTAAAATATAGATGTCCATGGTTCGTCAAGCTTAAGTCCAATAGTTTAAATCACATTTATTGGTAAATTGTTCCATACTACTCCACGGTTACTGATTTCATATGCTACAGCCAACATCTTCCAGCTTTAATCTGTTAGAAATATGTCAATCACGCCTTTCCTTGATTATATTATTTGGTTTGTTTAGTTCAGTGCTTTAAATTGATAAGGCACGATTTTTAATGGCTTAATGATTCTGCAAAGACACAACTAAAGTACCGGCAAAACCGAGAGGCATCTCATAAGTCTATATGACTAATGCGCAGAAGAAAGGCTTTTTGGTTCGATGCTATAGTCCTTAGCTTTAAGTCTTGCCATCATCCTGTGGTACAAATAATACTATCCTATTTAAGTGAGGGACCTCCATTTGTCTAGATACTTAAGTCAACGCCAATTCTTTAATTCAATAAATAAGGCAAAGATAGTGAAAGCACCAGATCAGTGATTGGTGTCACTAATAACTTTGAAATTATGGTGAAGATTCTGCCTTTACATTGTTGCCTGCATGCTTTGTGATATATTTCCATGAACATATGCATACAGTATTTATGATTACACCAGAGAGAAGTGACATATATATATATATATATATATATATATATATATATATATATATATATATATATATATATATATATATATATATATATATATATATATATATATATATATGTACATATATATTTCAGAAATCTTTCCAATTGTTTCTTGAAGTAAAATATTTCTACCAGCTGATCCATGAAGTAAAGTGTGTGTGACCTATTCTATGCAAAATCTTCACAGTCCGCACTTCAGAAAGATTACCTTGGAGAAAGAACACCACTAGAACCAAACATGACATGCCGTAAAATGGCTCCAACAGTGTTGTTTGTGGCTAACACTTCCTTGGCGGTGCCAGGTACTCTCCCATATCTACTCCAAATGTGGAAAGAATAATTGTCAGTCCATTTTACATGCATTTTAAATTGGTCATATCGGCGAGAAAAAGATAATCCAATTAGACTTTCCTTTTCAATGTGTATTAAGTGTGGGAAGCATTTAGACAGTTTGTGTGCCATCTGGACTGAATTGTAACCCCAAACAGAGTTATCAAACGAACGGTATGACTCGTACCAAACTCGTAAAAAGGGTGACATTTTCTGTGCTAGGATAACTCCATTTGCCAATGCCAATCCTTCCAGTTCCATATTTAGGACACAGCTATGGCTTCTCAGGGGATCAAATGATCGTAAAACGACAACATCCGTATCAAGATAAATGCCACCCATTTCTGCAAAAGACAACATATATTCATGATAAAAAGATGAGATATCACTCAGTATAAACTAAACATTTGAATATATTTCACACGGCATCTAGAAAATTTGAAGAACCCAATTTGGAAGTGACAGGTCTTGCAAACATGAGCAGGTTCGTCTATTAAAGTTGTTCAAGTAGTCTGTGAGTTAAGCCAGGCACTGCGTGGCCAAAAAACGTATCAGAATTTGGGAACACCTGACTAAACAAGCCTTTTGGCATTCTGATACAGGATGTTTTAGGTCTGTGCATCTAAATTCAGATAGACACACCACGTTTAAATCGCTGGAGGATTCATACTGAGGATATATGCACGTCTGTTTTTTTCATCTACATCTCAAAACAACATTTCATTTGATAACACGGGAGAATTTTACACGTATTCTTCAGTCACATAACTCTTACACTAGGACACATTTGATTTGTTCCGTGCAACATCATTAACTTCTAAGGTACTGCAGAAAAGTTTTGTATCATACAAAGCGGTAAGGCCATAAGCTAACTGCCCACTCTTTAATTAATTCTTGCACCATCCCCAAATGTGTGTTGCAGGCTTGTCAGTGGAGATCTGAGTGTAATTAAAATCAAATTTTCCGGGCTGGTGGGGGGACTTCCCCACGGGAGTCTCTTTCACAAAAGTTCCTCTGGGAAACCACTTGTGTTGGCCATCTTGGGGACGTTCAAAAATAGTTGCAAAACTTTCCGGGGCTACTGTGCTTCTAAATTTGTAGTCGTCCATGCCCGACCCTTCGGAGGGTTATCATATTTCTGTTTTCATATGTGTCCCATAGCCTTAATATTTTACTTGATCTCAAAGATGTGTTTTGTATCAAATAACTATATGATGTGATTCTTCATATTTGAATGAATCATCAAAGGTGTGCAGAATATATCCTGTAATTTAAGAATTTATTTTCGCAACAATGTAACTAAGAAAGCTCCTTAGAACTAGTGTAAAACCTTAGTAAGCAGGCTGAAAATTTTCCCTAAATTAGTATTAGTTGACATTTATTTGAAGAGAATATTTAATATTTTGGGGTAAAAATATATGATGTGTAATTATACACTCTTGATCTGTTAATGCATGGTTTATATAATCTCGGTCCAATACAACATGATTGCAGCTTTTCAATTTAAAAGGGCTTGCCTGTGACTACTATAATGCAAGAGACTTGAAATTATTCATTGCGTAATAGCGTAAATTCTTTTACTTACGAAGTAGAATTTCAATCCTAGCAAAATCAGAGTGATGTTCTTCTGCTCTTACTGGATTACCAAATATAGTTTGGTTTTTCCTACGGAAAACATATTTTAAGATCGACGTGTTTCTCTCTGCATACTCCCACCAGGTTCCATTAGGCTTCACATCTCCATGCACATAGATAGCTGTTGGTTTGATATACGCGTTGGCACTGACAATGCTCATGCAGTTTAATAATGTAAAGCGTCTTTTGGTTCCAAACCAAATATAGTGAACAATATTTGGCACCATTGTCCTTGTGAAAGTCGAACTTATGTCCAATGAAGTATGTAAGGTTTTTAAATTTGAGGCTGTCGAGTTTAGCTTCAATGAACTATTTGCATCGTCAGATGGGAAAGAGTTTGGTATTGCATTCTTCATACACATGTGGCCTTTCTTCATTTGTATGTGCAGATACCTGAGCATAACCGTTGCTTGCAAAGCAATAGAAAAGCATACAATGAGAAGAAATGGCCCAAGAAACCGCCTTGTACACTTTTGCAACATCTCGCTTACCACTTGCCAGGTGTTACCTTTATATTTGGCTCCTCACGATTCGCTTATCATCCAGAAGTCTTGTTTCTACAATTATTGAAGTAAGAATAAAATTTTTTTTTAAAAATTTGAATCCGACGCTTATTTATTTTCAAAAAGAGCAGGATAAAATAAACAATCAATTCCATTCCAAAACAAAGGTCCTGATTCAAATATCTTAAAAGGACCAGCATGCATAGACTTAAGTTATTGGTCCCAACAGTGGTTCAGGTCAAGGTATTCCATTGCTATGATTAAGCTGTTGACGCAGTGTGACTAGCGCTTACAAGTCTGATTGGGGAATATACAGAATGATCTATAGTATAACATCAGGCACTTAGGGCAACAGTAACATTTTGAATTGAGTGCTAAAAATCGTCTGTAAATATGCGATTTCATGGGCACAAAGTTTGATTGGTTGTAGTCGATGGATGTAATTCATATGACCTATCATATGAAAATAATGAAGGGAATCTGGCTGGGTATTCATGTACGTAACATAAAATTGCACTGCAACCTCATGAACACAGCAGTATCACTTACATAGGCAGATGTATTTCAGCGTTAATTAAAAGTCATGTCAGTATGAATATCAACAGTCAGATCCTTAACTGTGGCAATAACTTCCTACCACCAACCATAGACTCAGCTGCATATATCTAATAAGTGTATAAAACAGGTGAAACAAGTTTCACGTGTAATCTTGCATTATTCGTAGCAACACACCACCTTTTGTAAAACATTTTTTTTCCTTGAGAAAACAGCATCTCCTGTTCCATAGAAATTTGAATTTGAGAAATAACAAAAAAATGAAAAAAAAAGGTTTCGATTTCTTGCAGTTCTCTATAAATAAAATATTTATCTTTTTTGTATTTCTTTTTCTCTGTTTTTGTTTTTTATGCCCTAATTTTTTGTCAATTCATTGTTTATGTTCTGTTTATGTAGCCTCTTTGACTTAGCTTTCAACTACAAAAACTTATAAGACTTTACTTGAATTTCACATAAAGTAGCGTATCCCAGGTAAGGGCTTTGCCCTCCATATTTCTGTATTTGTGAATACATGGTCTATTGTGTCCTTTATGTTTTTAACTTACTCGTCATTTTTTAAATGTGAGGAGTTACACTTTCAAAAACCTAGTCCCCTTTTATCAATTACATTCCTCTGCAAATATAATGATACCAAACTACGGTCTGTTTTGATTGCAGGTCTAATTCTATCATTAGTAACATATGGTGATACGAATATGAAACCAGCCCATAGTCAAGCCTGTACTGTTTTAGGGAGCTTATCTGTTCTGATGTAATTATGAAGATGTCAGAATTTCTCTGATGCTATACATCAATTAATTCACTATCATCATTAGTAAATCAAAAATGAAATGCCCATATATAGAGACAACTGGAATATTTTCCCTCTTCTACCATTTGTATCTTATGTAATTTTAAAGTGTTCATCAATTAGTATAGTTTCACCAGAGAATTGTAGGATTTCCTCGCGCAAATTGTCTATTTAGTGCAGCTGTTTTTTTCCTAATTTTTGCTTGGTGCGTAAAATGTTTGCTAAAACAAATTCAGTCTCTTCAATAAGAGTACATGTGATGTGTTAAGTCAAGTATTTACCATCAGGATCAGAAATGTCCTGTTGTACTGAGTAATCTGAATTATTTGACATTATCGTTGCTACACCTCTGCTGACATAAGTTCCGTGTACATAAAAATGTTTGCTCCCCACTCACTCTTCCATATTTTCTCAGCATCAACTGCACAGTGAGATTCACGCAAGAAACATATGCCCTTACCAAATTTAATGTGGCTTATTGAAAAATAGATCTGCTCGTAAAAGTATCTGTAAGACCTCAAACATTCACTGAGGAGCGATGAAAATTACATGCCACATTGTTGACATGTTACATTTGATTATGAGGCTAAACATAATAACAGCAGAAACACCGGTGCAGAACTATTTATGTGGAACCCGATGAAGCAGCATTACCAGTTTGACATCATGATTTTAAATAAATCATGCATAATTGTAAACATTTGATAACGTATATCAATATCTGTACAGTAAAGGCCAAATAGCGTTTAAATATAAGACAAGTCTTAGAAATATGAATTTATAGCTACAGTGTATACATGTTTGAAAGTTGTCATAAACACCTGTATTTGAATTAAAAACGAGGGCTTTTTTAGAAAACATGATTTGTAGCTTCGGTGCCGATATGTGCATCGTCATGAAATAAGTCATATTCCAACATGAATAATATGAAATACTTAGAAATCGTAATTCATGGCTTTATTGCATACATATGTGTACATCGTAATATAACGGCCTGTATCTGAAGTAAGAATGAGGGTGTATTTCGAAATAATGATACTTGCTACAATTCAGACATGTGCATCGTCATAAAATAAATTATATTCCAAAATCAATACCATGAGATGCTCAGAAATCATGATTCATAGCTGCAATTCTAAGGGACTTCATTTGAAAATAGCATTTATCCCAAATTGGGAACCAAGGAGTCCCTAGAAATCACGAAACCACAGCTGCAGTGCATGTGTTAATGCACATCATCGTACTGTAGCTTATACCTAAAGATAATGGCATAAAACAATTTAGAAATCACATTCACATATGCAGTGATCCATGGAGTGTGCAGAAAAATTGATTCAGAGATCTGCAATGTAAAAAAAAAAATGTTCAAAGGCAGAGTACCCAAAGGAGGCACACAGTTAAACTATGTTAACTGCAGCTGCGATGCGAGACCAACAAGCCACAAAATTAAAGTTTTCTTATATTCAGAGTACCAGCTTGACATAGCCTGCAAAAAAATAAAAAAGAGATGTTTTTTTAAGCAGTTGGGAACAAAAATGTCTACATAAATGCATAATGCGGGTATATGGTCATAATAAACTCAGGTTCAGGCCAATACTGGCAAACCCAAGATCTGCCTACAGTGATAATCCAGTGTTTGTTCATGTTTTATTTTCTTTCTTCTCGGTATCACCATTCACTTTTACATAAGCCTTTCTTTCCAATGTCCATGTGTCTGTAACTTGATTGTCGTTCCTCACTTGATGAATAGCTTCTATAGATTTGGGGCCATGTCATCTGTGAGGGCATACCCAGAACCTTTTTGAGTTTTACCAACTTAAAGTGCTGCCTTCTTGTCATCCTGACGCAACAACAGGCCCAGGATCGCCCTGTTGGCCTTGGCCTCGCTTGTCTCCCACTTTGTGGACGGAATTTTGCTTTCTGTATAAACAGTATTCAGCTTTTCCTTGAAAACAGTTAAGACCAATTTCATAACATCCTCCAAGATCTCTTTGATCGTGTACAATTTAAAGCTAGAGCATCTTGTGTATTGCTTATTATGAACAGCGTGAGCTTTCCCATCGTTTTGGGTGTAGCTCATATTATCAATCATTTCATCTTTACTCATGAGTTCTGGATTAAATTGTTTTAAGTCAGCTTTCAAAGCTGTGTTCTCATCCTCTAGATTGAGACTCTTTTGTCCATGCTGTGGAAAGCTAGCCTCACGTCATTTGAACACTTTGACATCATTAAGTCACTCTCACTTCATAAGATTGCCGACATGATATAACACCTTGTAAGCTGATCCAACAGGTACGCTTTCGTGGAAGTCATCAAATTTACAATCTGTTGCTCTGAGGCAATTGTATGTGAAGGATATTCTCCTTATGCTATGCCAAAACTATCCTCACTACCAGAACTTCTAGATTAAGGTTGTTTGAGGCTTTTCACCTCAATTTGAGAGATTGGGAAACTGTCACTTAGGTCACTTGCTGAGTATCTTGCATGGTTTTAGAACCTGTGTTGGAAAATACCCCTACTCTACACTGATTATAGGCTAGCGGCAAATGCTTCAAAAGTGCCCTAAAAATAGGTGCAACCCCAACCAAAGGTATAACAAAACACAACCTATATCAAAATGTGCGCACATGTCTCCTCTTTACAAAAAAATAGGTTGTGGAGTCCGAAAAGCGTTTTTTGGTATGTTTACACGCCCGTTTCTATGGCAACCTCTATTTTTTGTGGAAAATGACTACTTTTCACTAATTTTTTAATATCTGCCTTAATTTTGAGGATAAGCACTCCAAATTTCATCAGAAGGTGGCACTAACCTTACTCTTTCAACAGGCGTGCAGCTTTAAAAAGATTATTTGATTAACATCATTATTATTATAATTATATGCAAAATTTTGTCATCTATTTTGCAATGTAAATACCTCTATTTGTTGATGTTGTTTGCTGTAGTTGCCAAATCACCAAAAATGGGGGTAATTGTTAAATGATGAAGGTAATATATTTCCAGGGATATACTGATACCAAATTTACTGGAGTTTATGAAGTGGACACCATTACATGTATGCAAATTAGGCTTCAAGTGTTGGAGGTTTGAAGCCATTCTAGAGATGTATATCACACATTATGTGCTGTACCAATGCAAAAAGTTAGGGTTCCTTGAAAGGTGCTTCAAAGCATATAGAACATAGAATCCCAATCGTCTTATCAACATTTTTCGTTCACAGCTTCACTGATATTTTATGGGTCCGCCACGGGGGGGGGGGGGGGGGGGGCATTATGTTTATGGGTTGTCTGGTCTGGCTAGCTTGTGCAAAAGTGCTTTCTCCAGAACGCATTGTTGGAATTTGAGCAAATTTAGCGTATATATTACCGAAAAAAAAAAAATGAAATGAAGACAATTTAGAAACCCTATCATTAAATTTATTCAAATGAAGTCATCTTCAAATTAGGATTTTATAATTTATGTGTTGTGTTGTAGAGGCACCAGAAAGCACAAATCTGGGCACATTTCTGTGACTTCCAGAGTCCATGTCGGATTCTAACTCTGCTATGTGATTGTCTCACTATCAGTGTTATTGAGAATGACTATGCATATTGTCAAAATGTGTTGCATGATTGATAATATACACATGGTGAACTGGATTATTTTCTAAAATGAAGCTGCGACTTGGTAAGAACACCCACGTTTCAATATATTTGCAGGTTAGATAATTTTGTACCGTGAACCTAAAATAATGAAACTGGCACCGCCATCCAAGAAGCCACCCCTAGCCAAGCAAAATCCCAATACCTGTGTTTTATGTAGCAAAGCTCTCAACACAGGAAAAGGGACTGATTAGAAAACTACTTTGAGCAGGCTATGATATACGCTTGCCTCCATCACAGACCGATCAGCTGCTCAACTACCGCCTACTGAGGATGCATTTGAGCAACATGTGAAAAGGGCACAATACCAATGTGCCATCTGGTGCCACAATGGCATTGATCAATTACATAAACCTCTTAAAGCACTATCATTTTGAGACATGACAAAAATTAATTAATATTTGGGTTCTGCCTGATTCAGAACACACATTTCCGCAAAATTTTTGTGAAATTGTGCACGCCTACACAACAACTATTCGGAAACCAGATTCTAATAAGAAAAAATTAGATCAAATGTTTTGCAGCATTTCTTTCAAACACAAAATTATTGATTCACTAAACATTCAGTCCCTTTTCAAATTGAAATTTGTTCGTAACATGATTCCCAAGGATTGCAAAATAAAAGAACCCCCCCCCTCCATCATTTCCTATGAATATGGCAACAATATTGGACAAAGTATCATGAATTACAAATAATTTCTGGCTTCAATTACTCTTGAAGATATCGCAGCGAATCAAAATTGGGACTGTATGTCTAACAGTAAATATTCTGATTTTGCTGATGCATACCACAAACATGTATTTACAGGTAATTTGGATATTATACAAAATTCAAGTTTAAAAGAAATTATGAAAAAAGGTACAAAATTTTGGATATGTCCCAAGTTGAACATTGAGAGTATTTTTAGGATACATGTGATGCATTTGATTCCTACTGTATGAAATGGGCAAAGAAAGAAAAAAATAGAATTTCAGAAATTTAAAGGATGGTTATCAAACTTAGAAAAGTCTCTAGAAAAATAGTTTATTATTACAAATCCCACATTCAGAATTTCAATACGGTTAATCTAAAACAACCTGAAGTTTCAAAAGCAGTCAAAGAACTACAACAAAGTTTTGTAGTCACAAAAATAGATGGGGCAGGGAACAATCTTGGGATTATCTGCAAAAAATATTATCTGGATGTTTTGAAAAAAGTTCGTGGTATAAACAATATTTCAGACATAAGAGTAAATGATGTATATAAATTTCACAAACAACCCATTGGTAATTTTATAGGTACACTTAAAGATGAGATGAAAAGGAATTTTAATATCAAAATTTCTGAAGAGGACTCCTGTATTCCACTTTTGTACTGTATACCCAAATTACGAAAAAACCCTTTGAAATCTAGATTCATAGCCGGTGCTGCCAAATGTATAGGAAAACAATTATCAAAAGAAGGAACATTGTGTTTGACTGCAATTAGGAATCATTTTCGTAAATACTGTAATGCAATTTCTAGAAGCAGTGAATTAAATTGTTTTTGGAGTATTAGCAATTCTTCCGACTTTGTATCTAAAATCAAAGATGTAAAAGCAAAAAATATCAAATGTTTTGATTTTTCTACACTGCACACCAATCTACCCATAGATGGAGTCAATAGTTCACTTTCAGAATTAATAAGCAAAATGTTTACCCATAATGGTAAACCATACATTAATATTAATTCGTATACAAAGAAAGCATGACACAACAAATATTAAAAAAGTAACATTAAATCGTACACTGTTGAAACTTTGATAGATGCTATAAAATTTCTTTTAGATAATACTTTTGTTCAATGCGGATCATTGGTTTTTCAACAAATAAAAGGCATTGCAATGGGCAGCAACTGCTTGCCTTTACTGGCAGATTTGTATTTAACCTGGCTTGAATTTAAGTATATGGATAAACTGATGAAAAAGGACTTTCAAATGACTATAAAATTATCAAACAACGGAAGATATATTGATGACATTGCTTGTGTAAATGTACATAATTTCAGTGAAATTGCAAACGAAATTTACCCAAAAGATATCCCTTTGGAGGGTAACAATTCAGATGGTTTCAGAGCTGTGTTTTTGGACTTGGATATTCAGGTCACTGATGACAGGTTTTGCATCAAAGTCTATCACAAAAAATAGATGAGTTTAACTTTGAAATAGTTAATTATCCTTTCCCAGACAGTATTATTTCGGATACTATTGGATATAATACGTTTTTTTCACAGACTTTGAGATTTGGTCGTATTTGTTCTAAATTTCAGGACTTTGCATCTTGAACCAAATTTTTATGTACAATAAACTTGAGTCAGGAGGATTCAAAGATGTACTTTTGATCAAATATTTCGACAAATTTTGCTGTAAATATCCAGAGATGGTTAGAAAGATTGGCTTCAATAATTTTAGAGATTTTAGACTTGCCTTTTTTTCGACTTAATTTTATCTTTTGGCATTATTCTGTTTTAATGTTCACCTTTCAGACATTTTAGGCTTGCTTGTTGTCTCTTAGGTTAAACCCCCTGGGGCTATCGGTATCGAGTAGCGGCCTACGACAGATACAAGCTTGCCTAATTGTACTTGATAGCTGGTTAATATTTTCATTGCATTCTCTTGACTGAAATACAAATGACTATCAGTAGCAAGCAGCGGCCTACGACAGTTACATGTTTGCTTAATTGTACTTAAAATCCTGTTAAGAAAAATTGTTTTGATAACATTTTTTGGCGTAAATGCTAACGAATTTCATTCTTTTCTGACATGCCTAAATGCACATTTACTCAATATTAAAAAAATATTCAAAAGTGACAGTATTTTTTCAAATATCACATATCTGACACATTACGTTGATACATTGACTCAGGGTTGGCAATGAAGTAGAGCTTAATTGTTTGAGGAGTAGGTGTCATCATGGAGTTTGTTTTACATTTCTGGTGCGGAATGTACATTGTTGCAGTCATTGTTAGGATTTCATTTGGTTTATACAGGTGGTTTAGCTGCAACTGTTTATTTTACAATCACTGGGACTGAATATAATGCCCCAGCTTGTTTCCACTGCAGTTAAACACTGGCGGATGGTTTAAGTAGAATAAGCTGTCCAGCTAGAAAGGGTACACATTAGTTCAGGGATAAGTCAAATTGTTCTTAACTGAACCTGTACTACACAAATTTGGTAACTGTACTTTGTTTGCCAGGTATTCTTCTTTCATAATGAAGGTCTGCATTTATAAGCAAAACTTCACGTATTCAGCTAATTCATCATTTGCCACGTTCATATTTATTCAATATTATGTGGTTTGTCTTTGCTGAATATTTAGCTTATACAAGGAGCCGCTACTCAGAGAGACATGTACGGGTAAAAGGCTCCAAAACATGTTGAGTACTTACCCGCCGAAGACCCTTTAATTTATTTCGGCTAATACAGCCTATGTCAAAATTTTACAGAGGAACGTGTGCAATTTGGACAATAGTACGTCTATATGTATAAAGGTTAGACAGGGACAGGTTAGCTTATGGAGAGTAAAGAGTTCGGACTGCGGAATAGGGTAACGACTACTAGGAAGTGGTTTTGGACAAAAAGACACCAATACAACAGTCACATTCCTAACCCTAAAGTGTGGGATCCCAATGGTAACAGCTAGGAAATGTCTAATGATGGCAACCTCAGCCTTTGATGTATACCAATGAGCTAGCCCCACTGGAAGTCCGCAACCTGACTCATGTCGTGCACCGATATTGAGTGTATTGTCGCAAGAAAGTGCCATTGCCTCCAGACAGGACTTAAATGTACAGAATTATGTGCATGCTTTGGACATGAGTGTGCAAATGACACTTTTGACACTCAAACAGACAGTGATGATGAGGAAGATGATGATTGAATCTTGGCGTAGAATCTCCAAACTGTGACCATCATTGATCAGCTTTCTGTATTTAGTGTGTACATGTACTTATACTGTTTTCCTTTACTAAAAGACATCTTGAATTATAGTTTGATGCGAGGGATACATTAGTTATCTTGCAAGACTCCATGGGATGGTTCACTGTAAATTACGTGTAGGTGTGAATACATGGTAAAAAGTACTATCTTACTTTATCAGTTGTATTGGCAATTGTTATGACGGTTCCCTAAGCGAAGATGACATATGATAGACATATTAGCATATTGATTAATATGCATATGGTATACTCATATAAACATGATAAGTAAAACTTGTATGAGTACTGTTCCTAATCATTTTGCCTTTTTTTAAATAAACGAAACTATATCTTAGTAAATAAAATATGTTATCCGTTGCACAATACTTAATTTCGATGTAAATTTCATATATTTGCATAAATTAACATATGATACTTAGGCACTTTGAACAAACTCTGCATTTGGTGACTATATTCGAGCAATTGAGCACATTTTGGTATTTATTTAGCCTTTCTACAAGCATTATCACCAAAGTTATTATTTTTAAGGACAAATTTTAGTTGTCTCAGAAATGGCATAGGTTGTCATGGAAACGGGCAGAAATCTATATGATAAAACGCTTTTCAGATTCCACAACCTATTTTTTCATGAAGAGGACATATATACCTATAAGAAAATATAGGTTGTAACTTGTTATACCACGGGTTGGGGTATGACCCCCGAAGGGCCCTCTATGCCGCAGGTCTATTAGGTGACTGCACTCATTGACCATGCATACAAGACATAGATCACGATATCACGAGGTTCACGATACTTGGGTCTAATATCCATTAAATCTTTGCAGCCTTCAACAAAAATCACAAAATCACGTTTTCCACTCTTGAAATATGGCAGCCCTATCCCGTGATCTCTGTCATAGTAGCCATATAACTTTAGTCTATGCAGAGCTAGTCTTCCTCGTGTGTTAAAATGTTGCATCCCAGTGGTGATGTCGACACAAGAAAATGCAACGTTTACCATTTCTTCAATGAGCTTTCCAACAATTATTTTGAAGAGATGTGATATGATTTGGATGGCTTTTACAAGCTAAGACAAAGGTGGATATTACCACCAGGTGTCTCTCTGAGCTGTGTACTTGAGGTTTTGGTGCAGACCGTCCACCCATCTGACTGGCTTGTCACTTGGGACTTCAGCCATGACAAAATTCATTGGTTTCACATATTAACTGGCCTCCAACCCGGGATTTGAGGGTAAATCCATGGCTGGGTACAATCTTAGATGTATCCTTGAGTGTTTGTTTATATTTGTTTACCTCATGAGGCACGTTTTAAGCCCTGGGTGTGCTTGCTTATACTTTGATTTTATGTTGAAGATAAAGTGGTTTCCCTTGTTTTCATTATAGAAGAGACGTTTTTAATCAATCAGTATTTACAATACTATTTATATGAAGGAACCTTCACTAGCTCGGCAGTGACCTAAGGCAACTATTTTCAGCATGGCTAGGAGTTTTAACTGACTCTGTGAGTATAAAAGCATTGCATTAACGTTACCAGTCAGTGGTTACACACTCTACTCATCACTATTTTCGTGTTGAAATATATATATATATATATATATATATATATATATATATATATATATATATATATATATATATATATATATATATATATATACATACATATATATACATATATGTATATATATATATATATATATATATATATATATATATATATACATATACATATACATATATATATTCAGAGAGACATGTATGGGTGAAAGCCTCTGAAACATGTTGAGAAGTTACCCTCTGAAGACTCTTTAAGTAATTTGGGCTAATACAGCCTATGTCAAAATTTTACAGAGGAAAGTGTGCCATATGGACAATAGTACCTTTATATGTATATAGGTTACACAGGGACAGGTTAGCTTATGGAGAGAAAAGAGTTTGGACTGCGGAATAGGGTAATGACTATTATGATGTGGTTTTGGACAAAAAGACGCATTGTTACAGTCCGTGTTAGGATATTTTCCCATGGTTTATACAGGTTGTCTAGCTGCAACTGTTTATTTTACAATCACTGGCATTGAATATGATACCCTGGCTTGTATCCACTTCAGGTCAACATTGGGGGATGGTTTAACTAGGATAAGCTGTCCAGCTAGAATAGAAAGGGTACATATTGGTTCAGGGGTAAGTCAAATTGTTCTTATCTGAACCTGTAGTATGCAAATTTGGTAATTATGGTTTGTTTGACTAGTATTCTTCTTTCATAATGAAGCTCTGAATTTATAAGCAAAACTTCACGTATTTAGCCAATTCATCAATTGCCACGTTCATATTTATTCACTATTATGTGGGTTGTCTTTGCTGAATATTTAGCTTAGACAAGGAGCCGCTACTCTGAGAGACATGTATGGGTGAAAGGTTCGGAAGCATGTTGAGTGGTTACGCCCTGAAAACCCTTTAATTTATCATTTGGGCTAAAGCAGTCTACGTCAAATTTTCTACAGAGTAACGTGTGCAATATGGACAATAGTACTTCTATGTATATAGGTTAGACAGGGACAGGTTAGCTTATGGAGAGTAAAGAGTTCGGACTGCGGAATAGGGTAATGACTACTAGGAAGTGGTTTTGGACAAAAAGACACAAATACAACAAATACAATATATAAAGATATATGTAAAGTCTTTGCTATAAAGTAACAATCAACTATTATTTCTGTTTATTCAACGAAATAAACATGGAGTTGAAAACTTCTAATATTTTTCTCATTATTACTTGTATCCATAAACAGAGTTCCTCTACAACAGTACAGTGGTAGGTCTCTATTTTGGGGTAATGGCAGCCATAGAAATCGGACTAAGGTATAAAGAGCACGTACAAAAATCCGCATGTCAATCACTGTTAGACTATACTGAAATACAGTTTTGAAGTATAGTACTAAAAATAAACCAAAGAGTAGGTTGTGCTTAGTTGACAACGTCCAACAATTCGGCAATTGCAAAAATGGGACATATAGTCTAAAGAGGGCACTTCAAAGATACAGTGGCCGTCACAGTCATTACTAGTCAAATTCCCTCATCAAACACTGATGGAAAATCGAGAACTTATTCAATATTGAAAATGAACTTCCAACCTGAAAACTCTCTGAATGTTGTCAAGGGCAGACGGCAGACAAGCACTACCAAGGTGAATAATAAGCAACTATAAATCAGCCTTTGGGACTGGGCGATATGATAGTCGCAATCTGTTCAAGATAAAATACAGTTCTCAATCATGTGCCTCAGACATAGAGCAAAGAGGACGGAATTAAATACTGTACTCAATAGTCGATGTCCCAACTTCACTGGAGTGACGGAAAATCATCAATTCTATTACATAGCCATGATTGATGAAGAAATCTTTAAAGCAAGCGAAAAATCATGTTTTGTTGCTTTGAAAAAACAAAAGCATGTTTACGAAACCCTGTAGTTTAAACACTCAATTTGTTTAAAGTATAGTCCTTTCTACTAAAGGTTTTATTGGCCTTCTAGATAGAAGTGTGGCTTACACTTGCTGCTCCCACCTTATCAGTGTTTTGGGAAGATTTTTTTTTTCTTTTTTTTTTTGATTAATCACAGCATGTGAG
Organism: Hermodice carunculata; assembly: GCA_964020975.1. Taxonomy (NCBI): domain Eukaryota; kingdom Metazoa; phylum Annelida; class Polychaeta; order Eunicida; family Amphinomidae; genus Hermodice; species Hermodice carunculata. The sequence continues at coordinate 26,714,188 of OZ026618.1, forward strand.
ATCAGTGACTTCTTATATTAAGGAGTCATAACCACAATGGGACAAGTTTCACACCTTCGACAATACAATCGGGCAAAAAGTGTACGCTACATTAAAGCAGACACTGTCTTATTGGGACTAACAATGATACATTGGGACAGAACTGAAATATAATACATTTGGGCAGATTACAAATTGAAACCATTTCTTTACCGTCACATCTGACACAGCACATCTGGATAAAAACATATATTACTAGAATATGACTTGCATGTCATAATAGTACATTTGGATAAAAACATATCTTTTTTCATATGCATGCAAACCTGTAATATCGCATGTTCATTTGAACACAAGAATAATATACATTTCCATCCATGATATGGTAATATAACACTGGTCTGTATCTGTAGGCAATCAGCTCTAACAAATTCTAGGTTACTCATTTCACGATTTCACCACTTCTGAAATTGCATTGTCAAGTGTTCAACTTTTTGTTTTTCAGTACGTTTTTATGCCGGTGATCTACTTCGAAGTTTGATATAAGTCTTAAGAAGTCTGCCCATTTTGACCCAACCATTCAGGTGCTACAAAGTGATGGTGATATTAAAGAGTTTAAATGACTAACCCTGGTGTTTAAGTAGAGTCTGATGCACACTATGATAATTAGTGTCAGAATTGTAGGTGTGTCTGTGTGTGTTTTCTCCCGCCCTTGCCTAATAGTGTTAGTTTGGCAAGCGACAGGTTTATCTAACGACATAGTTTAATGATATCATGTGCTACTCTCTCTCTCTCTCTCTCTCTCTCTCTCTCTCTCTCTCTCTCTCTCTCTCTCTCTCTCTCTCTCTCTCTCCCACAGTTACTTGGTATCAAGAACGTGAGAATCTGCTTGTGGCCGTATTTACAAAGAATTTGATCTGATCCTCACTTTAATCCTAAAATTAAGATTAGATAGGTTTGGGTCCTAAACTACTTAATTCTTCGCTCAATGTATCACCAAAACTTCGAAGATTACCCAATTTATGTTTTTGGGTACAATATGAACTTAAGAACTTACAGGTTCATTTTAATAAATCAATCTTAGTTTGATCCAATATCTAATCCGGGATTGAAATCTGGATTAGATCAAGACTGATTTACTAGAATGGAAACTTTAATTGCAAAGTCCATATTAAACATAGATTTTTATTAATCCTGCTAGTTTATATCAATCAATAGGGCAACGATTCAATAGTTCGAGGGCCAAATGCACATTGACTTTCATTTTAGGATTAAATTCTTGATCAGATTAAACTTTTCATGAATATGGCCGCTGGGGATTAATGATTCAAGTAAAAAAAAAACAGATTAGCAGACTACACCTTGTGCACAGGTACAGTTTTGTGTGCAGCTCTCTGCATTCCAGTTTTTTTACTACCCGAGTTTTATTTCATTTGACTTTATATTCTTTTATTTTTTGCGTTTTTGCTTGTTTTGATTTTTTAATGTATGATAATAATTTCATAAATGGAATAGGTGGAGTAGTTCAAGTAGTTCATCTGTTCAGCCTTAAGTCCGACTAGTTTATTAATGTATCTGTACCACAATGTCTCAGAGGTTTCTAGAGGGCAGCACTGTGCACCTGGTTTGTACCTTTAATGAGCTCCCAGTTAATTCTGCTTTTTCTGTAGAAATGGCAGAATTCTCAGGAAGTCTTTTAATTTTATTCAATTTGACAAGGTACCTGGACTTGAAAGAACTTATTCTGTTGGTATACTTGGAGCTATTTCATTCTTTTTTTCACCTGCTGTGGACTTTTACATTTTGCATTCATAGTACATTGAGGCTGCACTTATGTACCCGTGTACCTGGAGGAGCTTTTGTCTTGGTGACCCAGTTAACCACACCATTGTTTCAGTGTTTAGGGGTTCCATAATCCCTTTGTGATGCCTCCTTGAACTCTTATATCGCCCAGTGTGTTTTGGATTTACCATGTATTGCCAACCTGTAACTTCATAGAGTGGTCAACAATTTTCTTGATTATATTTTGTGATCTTCCCTTGGATTATGGCTGAAAATGAGAATAAGACTGGAGCCGATGGGAAAGGTAGAAAATCATCCAGAATAGGCACAAAGGACATTGACCCTGGTATCGTCAGCGCAATTAGGCAAAATGTCAGAGACGAACTGGATGAGATAAAAGGCAGGTTAGACTCAGTTGTTACACAGTTAGCAAGTCTAAATAAGAGACTGGACTCAATTGTGAAAAGCCAACAAGACTGTAGTGACTGCGTTGATAAAGTAAAAAAAAACTTTTTTTACCCCAGATATCTGAAAAAGTGAAAGACGTTGATAGTGCTCTCAGTTCGAAAGTTTTAGATAAAGATGTGCACGATCGGAAATGAGCACTAATCATCCAAAGATTGAAAGGAGCAGAAGGCGAAAAGGTAAAAGACACTAAACAGGCTTGCATTGATCTCGGGAGGGACCATCTTAGGGTCACTGATGCTGAATTTACCACATTAAGTGCTTGTAAAAGCCGGAATCAACAGAACGATGCCAGTATTTACATTCACCTTGTGGACTTGGACCAACGCAACCTATGGTTGGGAGCGGCAAAAAATTCAAAAACTCATCTTGACAAGATTTCTATCACATCTGACCTTCCCCCAGTTATTCGAGCCTTGAAGAAAGACCTAATGGATCAACGAAAGGACCTCTCACCACATCTCAAAACTAAATCTACCATTCAATACATCAAAACATGGCCTTACATTCAGCTAAAGATACCCGGACGTGATCCCGCCTGCCCAGGGCAACGAAAGAAACTGTTCTATCCCACTATCTAGAAACGGATTTCAAAATGACTTTCTCCTTTGACCATGATGACTTAAAATTTATTGCTCAATGGACTGATATATAGGTAAGTTCTCATGTACTTCTTGCATGGCTTTTTAACCATGCTTATCTGTTACTTTGCATAACCGTCAATTATCAACATTCCATCTAAGATCTATATGCCTTGAGATAGCTGTAACTTAAGACATTTTGCATAGTATGTTAAATATCGCTTATATACTTTACTTCGTACCTACGTAGTGTTGATTACCAACATTTATATTTGATCTATATATATTCATGGATCCTTGATGTTCGAGAATTCTATATATTGTGGTATTATTGAAACTTATGCCATGTCTTTTTTTCCGATTAGTTAAGCTATCTGATACATGTATATATTTATAGGACGGGAAACAGTTATACAATTTGTTACCTCCTGTATACACAATGCAATTTAGTAGAACAAGTATGTCCACCTTCGCTTTTTACCTACATGATAGTTATGAATGTATGTGTATCGTGGAAGAATTACAGTCCCACTTCTATTCCCTTTGTTTTATAGATACGGATGCAGTTTCATACGTTATTTAAATTGATAACGCCAAGTTTCTTCAGTGTTACCATTACTTTGATAGATTGTTTGTGCACCTCCCATTCGCAAATTCCTTACACTTTGGGAAAGTAACAAATATGTTACTCTATAGCAAATCGCTTACCTCCGAGTTTTCCATCTTCTTTTTTCTCTTTTGTATATGCAGCATGTGTATGACAGCTTCTTTTTTCTGTGGATAATTTTCACCATCACCATTTTGTTGCTTCTTAATACATTCCCATTTTAGCCTTTTCAGACCATCTGTCGCACTGTAAATTGTTCCAAAATGTGTTCAATTTGGAAAACAGGCCAAGGATGTATTTTAATAGTGATTTTAGTTTTTGTCAAACTGATATCCTTATTTTGCAAGGTTTATCCTGCCTGGAGTATTGACTCATATCAAATGTGTATTATTTAATATCAAGTTTGTGAAGAATGCACTTAAATGTACTACATTTTAATTATCAATGTGCCATTATGTCTAGATATGTGACTCACAAATCCTACGATCGGTCAGGGTCTTTTATTTTTATCGTAAAACCAATATTATTTTGATGTGGGATCAAACGTCTTAGTCAATAATATACTAGGTAATTTTGGTGCCATCACAAGGAACAACCTGAACTACTTAATTGATAATCCGGATGATCTTGAGAATGCTATTTCAATCACTCCCGATTCTCCTTATGTAGATAGTGATAATGTCACTGAATACATAAAACCCTTTGTTCAAATTTTTTCTCTCTTAGGTTTGAATGTCCAGTGCTAAAAGGCTAGATTTGACAAACTTAACGCTTTACTTGATGAACTTGTTAAGGACCATATAGAATTCCGTGCCATCTGTGCACAGAAGACATGGATTGAAGGGCATTACCCTGACACAAGTTTCTTTGAGTTAGACAGCTATGTCGTTGTTCCTCTTAGCGCCATCTGTAGTTTGCACAGCAGACTAACTATTTATTTGCATGAAAATTTTCAGTATGTCATTCGAGATCTCCAAACCCCATGAAATTATGGGAAGGTCAGTTAATCAATATTTTCGGTAATGGTTTGAGGCAAAAAATAACACTCTGTAACATTTACAGGCCTCTCCATGATAGAAATGATGATATCGAATCTTTTATTAATGATATGTCACCAATTTTGTCATCCTTATGGCAAGAGAGATTAGACAAAATGGTGTTAGGCGACTAGGGTCGTTAGAAATGATAGCTGAAAAGCAAGATGTTACATTTTATTTTTGAATTGTGCTTTTTAGCTGCAAAGTGCATCACATTTGCTGCGGGAAAGCGAGTGAATTTTTTCCGATCATGGCCCGATGTGGGAAAGTGTTACCAACGTCACAAACTCAACCCGTTGGCAATGGTGAATGTGTTCTAAGCCAGAGTGCCTTCACTTGTCAAAGAATTATGGCAGAAACAACAGAGCACGATGATTTCGGAGAGTGTGCATTACGTTTTTTATGTACATGGTCTGATGACGATGAAGAAGAATTAATAAGAAAAGCTGAAGCAGCAGGGGAAAAGATCATTCAGCCTTACACTCATGAGGGGACGCTCAGAACCCTACTGTCACCAGTACTGCAGGGGGTGCAGCTGTGGTATAGCCAGACGATCCTAACTTGCCATCTGGGCAATGATAATTCGTTGCAAAGAGATAGTTCCGATCAAAACCTATAAATTCCATTCAACAAGAACAAGCATGAATGCAATAAATTGGAATTTGCGTCAGGATGGGCCAGGTCTTGTAATGTTTTAAACTCTAGCATTCACGGAAACAGCTACGGCCTACACATACGGTATATAAAAGTCTAAACAAACAGTTTATTTTCCCTTCCCATATGTTTGGTTCATGGGTGATTAAACATAAGTTTGCGTTTTTGAATATAGCTTTCAAAATAAGTATAACTCCTATCCACAGTAACCTCAAGACCCTTGGAGGACAGTAATTTACGTTTCCGTATACATTGTCATCAGTGCACGTGCTTATGAGATCCTATATTTCAGGTAGTATCCATTATGTAACAATGGAAATATTTTCCTGTGACTGACTTATTTTCAGGTTCCATATGAACGACAAAGGTACAATGAGATGGAATTTTGTACACCCGATTATTGGGAGCTGGCTGTGGACTGTTACAAACACTGACACGTCACTGAAGAAGATGAAAGGACAGCCGCCCAGTCGTCCTGGCAGCTTTGTAGATGAGGGGTGTATGTGGTAACTATCCAAACAAATATTATCTGGTTATAGGATTGAACACCTCGCAATATACAGTAGTAATTGGACATACACATGACGGTGGCCAGCTAACTCAACCTGTTATAGACTGTTAAACTTTAGACCTGGGAATGGAACACGATCGGTCCTTGTTTTTTATCTTTTCTGCCCATTTTTTCCCATCAATCAAATCAAAATGGTTAAACACACTGACCTTTTGTTACAGTGTAACTTTGTAACAACATCCTAGACCAGCGTTGTCACTGTGACATTTAATTGATAATTATGTGATACATTGCAACAGTCGTGGAATTACTAGAGCTATACCTTGCTATTATACAAGCTTTGAAATCAGAATCATACTCGATTAATTTGTAAATACTGTAAAAAAAATCACTCTTCCTGGTTTTATGAGTAATTAATAATTTGGCCAGTTCATGAATCCTTCCATTGGCCAGTGATGGTACCGTATCTAGCAACAGCAGCAGCTTTTTTCTTGCCAAACCTATCCTTAACACTGTCATATTTGACAAATCAAAATCACTTTCCACAAAGTGTTCGCTACGTATGTTATATAGGTTCCCAGAACCTTGCCACTTGTTCCTGTAAATCTTGCCTGCACAGGTCTACGCTCTCCGTAATTTCAGGTCTTTCGGGGAATGTGAACAAGCTGTAGAACTTGTATTGCTACAATTAACAGCAACACACCAGCCCAACCTGGGTGGGGAAAAGGACGAAAATGAATATCTCTACCTTCATTTTTAATCCTGTTGGTTTAAACATATCTTATTTGAAAAGAAAACAATTGGGGAAAAGAGCAAGTCCCTATATTGACCCCTCTGGTCAGAAGAAGACAATCCAGTTGAAAAAGGGTGAATCAAATATGTTTAAAGTGACACTTGACAGCCATAACTCGCTGCCATGGTCGGAGTATTCCCTGTCCAGCAACGGTTTTGCGTTTGTGACGTCACAAGCCTTTCGCACCTTGTGGGTGTCGCAAATGAATGAAAAGCGACGATTGAAGGCGCCGTTAGTTTTTAAAATAAAAATGTGGATAAAAGTATTATTTTCATATCACTTTTTTAAAAAATGCACTGTATAGTGAGAACAACCCATGAGACACCCATGTATCAAATTTGAATATGGTCAATCAAGAGGACCTTTAAGCTGATCCAATCTTAGCCTTTATTGTCAACAGCTATTTTTATATTTATATGTTTCTTATAACTGTGATACCTAGGTTCCATTTCTGCGCCACATAAGCTATATGTTTGTCAGGGAAAGTATTCATAAAATGCGTCATTTAATACAAGCCTTTGAGTTCTCTCTCTCTCTCCCTCTCTTTCTTTTTTCTCTCCCTCTTTCTCCCTCTCTCTTAATCTTTTTTCTCTATCTCTCCATCTCTCATACAAATTAATTTCGATCCTATTTTGGATAGAACATTATACCCATTTTTAAATAAATAGAATATGACACAACTTCCGTTTTTCTTGCATTTTTTCTTTTTGTTTGTAAATACCATTTCACAACCTAAACTGCTTTCATGATACACAACTTCGACTTACATGTTCGTATTTTGAATACTATTAGTACCAAGTGCTCCATACGTTTTAAGCACAATTCTGCACCTACCATGTCAATTGATATACATGTAGGTCCTCTATTTTATTGTTGTTTCTCTCTCACTCTCTCGCTGTCTCTCTCACTCTCTCTGTCTCTGCCTGTCTCTCTCTCTCTCTCTCTCTCTCTCTCTCTCTGATTTTATTTTATTTGTTTTGTGCAAAAAGTGCAACCCTTTGTTGCTGCCAACTATCTTGATGTCCAGTTGCAGACGCCAGTGTTAAGTCGGTGTTCAATTAACTCTGCATTCAGCCTGGGGTTGATATTTTTTCCATTTGCATACGTCAGGTGTTGTGTTAACCTGAGGCTGAACCCTGACTTAGCACTGAACCTGATTTCTGCTTGGTTCAACACAATGGCTAAAAAGTGTGATTTACCAAGGAGAACTAATAAATGTTTTATTGTGTTTCTATTACATAACAGAATTCTGTATGATGATGTTATGGTCACTGTGAAGTTAGACGTGAAGTCAGTGAAAGAAAAAAAGGTGGCGCTCGAAACGGCAGCTATCTGGGGTGGATAAATGACCTTGAAATGCTTAAAAGGCTGTTAATAGAGGCAAGAATACTACAGGATAGAGGAAATCTGTTTTACATATACGATGATGTCTGACATCTTTTCCGTTTTCGTTTTACGAAACAAGCCGTTATAGACTTTGTACAGTTGTTTGGAGACAGCTGTATTCTAGCTTTCGATATCACTGCATTTCTGTGGAAGTGGTGATGCTGATTTAATTGTAGAACATATAAGCACTGTTAGGAGGGTGATGAAGAATTGCAGTAGGGTACTGGCTTTGTTGTACAGACAGCACATCTTTTTCCCAACAGAATCAAGATGTAAGGAGAGTCCAGGAATCATCTTGTTGACCTTTTATTTCTAGATTATTTTATGAGAAAGATACAAACACACACGCAAACGCCCCCCCCCCATATACATATATATATATATATATATATATATATATATATATATATATATATATATATATATAAACACACATACGTACGAACATACATGCACACATACAATTGAAATTTTGTGTTATTAAAATCAATTTTGTGTGACGGCAAATGTAAAGGCTTATCTTACCTTACATTTCTTTTCAGCGTAGCAATCTGTGCATACATATATTAATTTATATGAACAACTGAGCTGTGATCGCCTTATTTTTTCGGACTAAGCTAGCATGACCGTGCAATTCTGCGTCATCATTAAATTTATTTATGAGACTGAAGATTGTTGTGGAAAAAGTGTGACCACTTTTTGGGACATGGACGACATTCCAACAGACTGCGTTCTTCCTCCTGTTTTTTTCCTGTCCTTGTTTTGTATCACCAAACTCTTTTTTTTTGCCTTTCTCCTTGTGTTTTTCCAAGTATCTCTAAACTGTTTGTTTGTTTGTTTTTTTCGTGACAGGACATGTCTTGTTTTGAATTTGCTTGATATTGTGTGCCAGACGTTTCTTTTTTTTTCTCACCATACTAAATCAGTTTGTTCTTTTTTAGTTTTCCACTATACCTTTGTGTTTTTCCACTAATTCCAAAAGTTTTCCCTTTTCCAAAGTTGTATGCACTGATATAGTTCACTTTTCCAATCATGTTTTACCCAAATGGCAAGAAATCTGACCACGCTTGTATATGTATATCTGTGAACACCACGATTTGCCAAAAACAAAACAAAAAATTCATAAAAAATCCACCACATGTGAAGTTAATCTGGTTGACAGTTACATAGAAAAAGTTGAACATGTGAATTAGAATCAGAATATCCATTGACTTACATAGCAATCAATGGGAACGGTGCACTTACCGCTAAGTAACCGAATTGGAAAAAAGTGTTACAAATCAGGAAAGTACAGCAGTGCCACCTAGTGAATAACTTGGTTTAACCCTTCCACAAGAATCATATCCACCACGTTTCAGTTTGATCTGATCTGAGTCACGGTTCCGGAGAAGTCAATAATATAAAAAAACATGAAAAATCGTAAAATTTTAGAGAAATATTGCAGCACCCGTCTGTGAACAACTTAAGAATTACAAGTCCTTGGGAGTATTCCTGTGTCGTATCAAAGCAATTGGGTGAGCATTTTAAGAGATTTTTTTAAAGATTCCCCCCCCCCCCAAAAAAAAATCGGCCAAAATAAAAAAAAAATTACTGGAAACCTACCAAGGGTATATCCCCACCAAGTGTGAAGTAAATCTGGTTAAAGTTATTTGAGAAGAAGTCGAAAATATGAATTGTAGATCCATGGATGACGGACATTCGAAGGACCATCCTATAAGCTGAGCTGACTGACAAGTCAGTAGGGTTAAAAACTGATTGTCACGTGTACCTTTGACAAGTCATGCACTTGCACAGCATGTAACACAACCTTCTTATCCAAAAACCCAGATGAGCGAGATGCATGACTGTATGCTATTTGATCATTTGTAACTTTGTGGTGGTACCTTTTCAGTTTCATATAAATACTGCTTTTTTAGTTATAAGTATTTGTTTAAAGTTACTTTATGTATTTATTTGTTTGGTTTTAATAGCCTTTTGGCTAATGTATTTTGTATGTGTTCTTGTGTCCTCTTATTTCCATGTCCAAATCTAACAGATATACAGTTGTGTTCAGAATTTTTCACACCATGGAGAGGCAGATCAAAACAAATTAATTGTTGGTTCATCAAAAATTGATTTGTATTTGTGAGCAAGTGCAATATCCCCCTTCCTGTTATTATTCTAGGTAGAAGATGGTGGACACTTCACTGCTGTGCATGGCTCTCTGAATAAAAATGTGTTTCTTTACAAATACTGCCATGACTATCTGTATATACGGCTTTTTAAAAGCTACTTGTTTTGAAGGCTTCCACCAAGTACTGAATATTGGGCAAAAACTTTGTGTATCAAGCATAATGCGTTTTACATTCACAAAGTTTCCATCTATCGTGTCTTTTTGTTATTGACTGCTTTTGCCTTGTGTGTGGCGCCACAAGTGGGTACTGCTTTTTGGTAGGTTTAATACCCGTCAAGCTTGCAGAAGGGTGTATATCTGTTGTTTTGATTATCTATAGTCACATTCATATGTACATTCCTGTAGAGTGAAGTGAAAGTGTCACCATGGGTTATATTGTCTATATTTGAATGGAACAACAGAACAAACACAAAACACACGTATCATTCATACTAATTTGCGATAAGGTGTGGAATGCAGTGATGTGAATTCCTTGCCAGGAAATGAATTCTAATAAAATAATACGAACAGTGGTTCCTTCAATGGCATATACTCAAATGCAAATCGCTTGTGTATTGTCTTTGGATGGTTATTTAATGTTACTTAGCGCCTTGTCAGTGAACTAAGTTGATAGAATAGTTCTGCTGTTCGTTGTCTTGTGTCCGTCTGTCATCATTGCGGCAACAATTTCACATTTTCAACTTCTCCATACTACTTGCAAGACTTTCTCCACATTTGTAGTGTATGAATCTCGGGCAAATAATCAGAGTATGTCCAGATGGTCAGGCTGCATTGCGTTTTGAATTTCGAATGAAATGTGCATTCTGCTCCAAACTGCAAATTTAAAAAGAAAATGAAAACTAAAACGAATTGTTGAAAAAATACAAAACTCACTGGAATTTGACCACGTGTACATGCATTCTAAAGGTCCCCCAATCATACATCCGAATCAAGTATAAGTTGGATTTTGTCAATGGTTTAAGAGAAGAGCACATTGGCGCATGCAGGCACAATACTATTGCTATTGTCACCACGAAAGTATAGACCTTCACCGATCACTGGTAATTTAAAATTTCTTTCTACAATAAGAAAGATAGGAGAACTGTCCAGTGAACATATTTAATGGAGCTTGCTACCTTGCGTTGGTCTATATCTAGCGGACCATACACAGTATAACAAGTCTATTCAAACCAGAAAAGTACGAGAAGCTCAGCTCAGCACGTAGAATAAACAAAAAAAAAAAAAAGCTGGAAACATTATTTGCATAACCAACTGCTGGCCTACTGATACATTAACCAGAGTTCCACCAATCCTAAGAGGAACAGGGAGTATTGTCACAAGGTGAACACATTGTGCCAATATATGCTTTAGTACCAGGAAGCAGGTATGGTCATATTTTTTTCACACTTAAGTGAAATCTTGTATTCAGCCAATAAGCGTTCACTCAAACCATGCAAAGTGGTGCGAGGAAGCAAAACCGGCATATCACTCTATGTCATATATATTGACGTTGAAAGTAGTACTATGTGTACTTATGTTCAAAGACAATAGGAGGACTAGTGATAAGGAAAACACCCGTGGAAGCCAAAAATTATAGGTGCGACACGACAGACAGATTAGGAAAATGCCTGATATACCCCTCCCCCCAACCCCACCCAACCCCCCAAAAAAATGAAATAAAAATGACACAGCAGGCATATTTTAGATGTGTTGGGACATGTTTGTGGGCCGGTAGAGTTAAGTCAGACCCACTTTCTCATGACAGCACATAGAAGGATTAACTCCATTGTGAGCGACCATGCCCCAGGGGCATTGGGTGCCTTTTTGTTCAGATATGCATTTCAAACTAGATAGGCTTTTTATCCAGTCAAACGTTTCACAGGTCGGACCAATTCATGGTAGGTTTGTTTACAAATGAGCCTTTCATATATATCAATTAACCCATAGCTTACTTCTCCAAAGTTTATAAGTAGGGTAAAACAAGCAATAGGACAGCAATCAAGACTTCAGGATGTTCTTTGCTAGTTTTGACAAGTTACCTAAAAGTCAAAATATACAGAGAATTCAATGCATAAAGAAATTACCATTAGCTTCATTGCAAGAGGACAACCCAGTAGAATTCTACATAGACAATGGGTTGACTGACTTGATCGTTCTGCAAAAGACGCAGCTTGAAATAAAGCATTGGAATACCAACCATAAAGGTTCTTCTATAGGTGCTAGAGATAAAGCACATCTTGTTAGCTTGTGTTTACAAAGTCTTTGGTCGGAGGTTCAAGTGAACTGACAAAACAGACGGATAAATGCCGGACAACTGAGTCCATACAAAGCATACGTGTACACGGTGTGAATTATGCTGAAGATGCAAAAGAAAGTCAATGGCAAAATCAGCTGTCCTTTAAACACAATGCAGATTACATCGATGAAACAGACCCTCTGGTTGGTCTTAATTTCGGATGACATTACGAAATTCCAACACAAATAATGGTCAAAGTATGGATATGATGGGACCTCAGTGGTCTGACACGTTACAACAAAACCTCATATATTTCTCAATGCGATACCAGTCATGGTCAAATTGACACCCAGTCCAAATACATTCCGTCTGATAAGAGTGGACATAGAGAACTAAAAAGTGGATATTCAAATAGTGAAACTGTGGATATGTACTGTCAGTATGTCCCCCATACCCTACATGTGAATCAACCGATGCCTGCAAAATACCACAGCCAAGTACTCCATCATGAAGTCAGACCTCATACATACTGTGGTACAAGGTACTACACACCTTCAACACAACAACTTATTGCAGGGTCGTGAACCGGCACAAATACTAAATGGCTTGTTGGCTTCTGATGCTGTGAGGGGAAGTTACACTCTCAACCCATTCAATTTTATAACATTATAATCTGAATTATCTACTAGTGACTGTGGATGGCAAGAATAGCACTGGAACCAGACTATGCAAACAAACTGTACATAGACCCTGAACTGACTTTGTTTACAGGGACGGGTAAATGGAATAACAATGATGGAACTTACATCAATTCATATAATTATCCTAATGGCTACTGTCTTTATCTGTTCAACATTGAGCCAAACAGATGCAAGATGTCATGCCTATAGTTAGATAAGGCAACATCAAAGTGGAGACCAGATTTCCTCAACCACTACCGACAGCAGTTGACCTGTTGATCTATACAATTGTGCCAGATGTCATTGGAGTGGACTATAATTATAACTGCAATGAATAATCACGAACATGATTGTGGCGGCCCCTACCGGTTTTGGCAAGACTGTATATCTAAACGAATTTTTACAGAAAGCCAACCAGACCATTGACACCTCCACCCGAGAGAAATTATTTAAAACACACATTGGCAGCCCTTGTATAATGAGGTGCAAGACAGTGTTCCAGATATATAAGTCATCGAGGGTATACCTTCAAACTTGGACCAAGATAATTTTCTGGACCTTTACATAATAAACTTGATTGTATTGATGATCTGATGACCAATATCAGCAAAGATAAAGATTTATTCATCAATTGGAGTGTTATTGTGGTCATGCAAATTTTTACCAGTTATGCACAGTGATTATGCGCCAAGATTGTCAGTATTTAATTTTATGCAGCATGCCTATAGATGTGCAAACGACCAAGACCATGAGTAAACGCATATTCTCAGATAGGCCAAAGTATTAGATGGACATCTACAAAGAGGCCACGTGAAAACCACAAGGATTCCTGGTGATTGATTTGAAACCAACAACACCCGACCAGGAACAGCTGAGAACAAATAATATGCCACAAATATCTCAACTTGCAAATTATTGGCAGAACATTTGGAGTTCCTTATGTCCATATCTAGTGATTCAGCAAGTTCTTACGAAGAGGATGACGTGAAACACTAACAGCCTATGACAATTAACAGCACATTCCTGCACACAAAATGGTTGCAAAGTCTTGATGACAAGACAAGTCAAGATCCTCCACATGGGAAAGAATTTCTGAAAAGCATAGCCCAGCTCAATGTTATTGATAAATCACTCATTCAAAGTAACAAAGCATTAGCTTTTTTATGTGTGTTTGAGTGGAATGGCAGGAGACCCCACCAAAAAATGCCTTGCCTCCTGTGTCCACAAGCAAGAGTTGCCTTAGAGTTTATTGCGTGTGTGCATTTCGGGGCTGTTGATACTTATTTACGCCCAAATACCATGGACTTGTGACTTACGTGCAAACACTATGGAACTCTATGGAAGCCCGACCCCAAGCAGATGATTAAACTATTTGGGTATTGCCCTACTTATAAGAAAAAATTTGTTGGTGACGTTCAAAATAACAAGAAAAAGATATTGGAGCATGAAAGGACCGATAGTATCGGTATAGAACCTTTAAACTGAAAAAACTATAAGTAACAGTGAAAAAATATAAGTGACAAGCCACCTTGTTATACTGAGCATGCACTTTTATGTACTGTTGTGTAGTGAAGAGAGTCAATTGTTATTCCCTGCAAACTCTGGAATTGACTTTCGTGTACAATTGCCAAAGGAATTAAATTTATCAGGATATTGGAAATTTTCTGCGAGTGATATTCATATTCGCCAAGTAGAAGGACAAACAAGTCAGCGGTTGGTGGTGTGTTGTGACATTGTAGACTTTACTATAGTTTGCAACAGTTTAAGATAATGATACGAAGAATATCACCATCAGATAAACATTTTGTCACAGAATAGTTGATCCGTGTTGTGCAGAATCCTGTCGGAAAAATATATCTTTTCATATTAGACACTTAGGATCAACCTTCAAATATTCGTTATTGTCAAGTTACATTACATTTTCGGCCGTCTTCATAACGAAAATGAAAAACAATATACCAGGGTTAGGAGCCTTTAATCAACCATCACGGCTTTTTGTCAACAAAAAGGAGGAAACATGGTCAAGAGAAGCGTCATGAGATTACCAGTTGCTATCCTGTCGTTGCATGAGACCTCCAAATGAAAGCCAAGCTACAAAAGACAAAAGAGAAGAACCGCATGAAGTCTAAACCACCTCAAAACCTCAGTGATCGTGGATTTTCTCTGTAATTGAAGAAAATGAAGTGATGATTATTTGAAATAAGAAGCGCTTGGGGTCTTTTTTTTTGTTTGCTTATTAGTAGTATACTTAGACTTTTTTTCTAAAACAACATTAATGTATGCATTCAAAGATATTTAATACCATGTACAAAATATATCAGAGACTAGAAGTGTGTAATAGGAGATAAGACTATCTTTATCCCTCCTGTCAGCATTTACATTCATTGTCCATGAATTAGTCAGACCTGTGAAATGATTGACTTGATAAAAAAATGTCTAATCTGAAAAACAAACTAAATATAAAGGCACCCAAAGCCCCTTGGGGCATGGCCGCTCACAATGGAGTTAATCCTTCTTTAGAAATGTGCTGTCAAGGGTAAGTGGATCAGATTTAACTGTACCTACCCCACAACATGTCCCAACTCTTGTAAGATATGGCTGCTGTGTCAGTTTTTTCTTTTTTGGGGGGGGGGGGGCGGTAGGGGTATATCAGGTGTTTCCCTGATCCTTCTATTGTCTTGTGCCTATAATTTTTGGCGTCCTTGGGTGTTTTGCTTATCACAAATCCTCCTATTGTCTTGGGGGTGTAAGCACGCGTAGCACTACTGTTGAGTTCCCTATTTTTGGACCTTAACTTAAAATGCATAATTTCACAAAGTAAATATAAAGTCCTGAAGTATAATTCTAGTGTGTAAACTTTTTTTTCAACCTGAGACTTACGTTCGTTGTGTGTGAAACAGATAACTTATCGTAATTTCATTAAACAGGACAGTTTTTAGGTTCTTCAACTAGTGAGGAGGCATACATTTTCAAGTTAAAACCAGTGGGACCTCCAACAATAGTATACTCAGTTGCTATATCAGACTGGCGAAATTTTAAACATTTTTTTTTTTTGCCTCACTGGTGCCACAAAGACACGAAATGGGTGTACCGGTATCATATAAGAATCTAAAATAAAATTGACCCCTCTCATTTGAACGGTATGTGTCGCTCCATCCAACTAAAAGCTGCTCCCTAATTTGATGTCATAATTAGTGGTGGTATTGAATATGCAATAGAAGTCACAAATCTGCATCTAAAGACGCCTGAAGTGAAAGATAATTATGTGTGTTTTTTCTTATGTGCTCACTTTACACATGTCAGCCACCGCCTAACTGAATGAATTCCCACTCTCCTTGTCCAAAATTAATATTTAAATCCAAAAATCAGTTTGTTACCTACTAGGATGAGAAGAACAGCAAGCGTGTTTGATCTGTTGCTGAATATTTCAACTTGAAAAGTATTACTCCTATACCAGGAAGGAAAACTATGGCTTTCAGGTATGAAAACGAGGCACAGGTTTTATCATATGAGATGACAGTTTTTATAGACACTTTATAGAGTCACATAACAGTGCATTGATTTCGTCGGCTAAGAAAACGTTGCTTTTTATAAGCTACCTGTAAGTTGTAGGCAGTGCAGGGCTGCAGCCGTTAAAAGTATCATTAAATACAATCTAACGTTTACATCAGATAATCATGACTCAGACGTGCGCCTCAAAGGATATGGTAATATTTGTACATGCATGATCATTTAAACAAGTGTCTTCATGACAAGCAAAGGAAACTAGAATTGCACACATCATTAAGCTTATAGCTGGATGAAAATTTGAAAGTCCAATGCCCTTGACCTTTGAAATTTAGAGGTCACATGTTCATTAAAAAAAAGGTGCAGTTTGCAATAACTACAATTTGAACTATGTGATGTGTTGCAATATCTGCAAATTGAACCCAACATGACTGGACTCTGATGCAAACTGACTATGCTATGGCTAGAAAAAAGATTAAAGGCCCAAATAACCTTCACATATGACCATTGGAGGTCACATTTAAAATTACAAAGATTTACAATTTTTACAATTTTAGGCCAACACGATAAACACTGGATAAAATTTGACCGAATTATGGCTAAAAGAAAATTTCAAAGGGCACAATGACCTTTAGGTTTGACCTGAAGATATAACATGTAAATTACAAAAATTGGCATTGATACAAACATATCAATTGGAGTTGGATTGGTTACCTGATTTACATTTTCAAATAGCCCTAGCTTGAACAGTTTGCAGAACCATTGATCCTCTCTACAAAAATTCAAGACTTCATGTATTGAAGTGTAATCGTGACAAGTTTGGAGTTTCTACGGACTGTACTTTTCAAATAAAATGTCGGCAAATTTACCTGCAAAGAAAGAAGGAAATAAATAATTCCTGAAAACACATATATCTATCATGGCACACACATACACACACACACACACATACACACACACACACATCGGTAGAATCTAGACTTTTGTTCTGCTGACTTCAGAGCTTAAGAAATCTGTTTACGTCAGTCGTCTGTCTGTCCGTAAGACTTCTTCAAAACCATTGTATGGACTTTCATTTTGTGTTTTTCGTAAGAAACAGTTGGCCAAGTACTTAGCTATTGTACACAGGGGCACCTCAGGTCACATAGTTGTGATTGGAGCTGAGTGTACATGACGGGTATTTGTCCATTGCCCGTCCATCCATCAATCCGTGGGTTCGTCTGATGCCATCTCCAATTAATATTTACACTTTTTCTCCAAAACAAAAAATCAGCCTTATTCATTTCAAACTTATTGGAATTAATGCAGTTTAACTCCAATGTTTTGGAAAAATTAAAATCTGTAGTAAATGAAGGAAATTCCAAACTTGACAGGACCAGTTTAAAACCATTGGTTGCCTTTAATGGGTGACTGCCCGTCTCAAGTCAGGAGTGAAATGTGTCTCTTCACAATGGTATTGGCAGATGTAGGTTGACCTTTTGGTATGTCTTGAACCTCTTTACATTTGTGGTTATGTACATAGAGTAGTACTCTACCATACATAAAATCCGGCTCATGGATTTTTGTGATTTGTTTGTTTTTTGTTTTTGTTTTTGTCTTTTGTTTTTTCAATGCAGACTCTTTACAAATCTTTTCCAAAACCTTAGGGACAGTCGCTTGGAAATTGCGTAGGGACACTTCTCAGGACTAGGCCCCAAATAGTTTCATTTGCAGTGTCGTAATTTTTTTCTATTTTGACACATTTTTCTTCTCCAAAAGCGGCATTCCGATTATTCTAAACGTATATGAAAATAAAGCTTCTGGAAGGACGAAACAAGGTTGTTCACTAGGTGATGCTACTCGACTTCAAATGATGTTTCATGCTGCGTACTTTCAGTTTGTCTATATATTCTTTTTGATTACTATGTAGGTCAATTAGAACAGGAACGATATCTCACAATTTTTACTAAGTAATTATCCATATCAAATGGTCTGCTCCTACAAAGTGGAGATATCTGATACCAAGACCTGGTGGTATGCACAAATTAATGTTATTCATTGGAAACAAAGCCACCCCCATATGTGCATCTGGTCTTCAGAAAATACTTGGTGAGGTGTTTGGTGGAGTATCTAGTATACAAAATGGCAAAAGCATGGCCAACAGCCATCCGGGCTCTATGGATGCTGGTAACCTTCCTCTTAGAAGAAACAATTGTTACTTGTCAAAGCTCAGCTGAAGAATTAGAAGAAATGTTGAATTTTCCTTGCAGGCTTCCCACAGGAAAGCTTTGGGTAGAGTGTTTGATAATCTCAGTCATGATCATACTTACCTTCATCACGGCACAGTGGGAGGGCAACTGGGATCTTCATTTGTACAGTATGTAAAAGATATTACCCTACTTCATTGCTGTTACCCACTGGCATTATGCCAAATTCATAGCTTGGCACTGTCTAAAAAGAAAGGAGAACCTACGTGAGCAAATAGCACAGGTGCTCCCGAGTAGTAGTCATATTTGCAGGCACATAAAGGGGGCATGAAACTCTGTTTTAACTGACGAATTTGTCGAGCAAACTTTTGTTTGTGATAGAAAGCCAAGAAGTGGGTTAGTTGATCTCTCTCTCTCTCTCTCTCTCTCTCTCTCTCTCTCTCTCTCTCTCTCTCTCTCTCTCTCTCTCTCTCTCTCTCTCTCTCTCTCTCTCTCTCTCTCTCTCTCTCTCTCTCTCTCTATCTCTCTCTCTCTGTCTCTCTCTCTCTCTCTCTCTCTCTCTCTCTGCTGAACAACTAGCCGGATAGGTCCTGTCAAACAACATCTACAACATGGTCTCTCTCTGCATGGAGCAAATTTTTGATGAAGCTGATGAAGAGTACCATCAGAAACATTATATTCACAAAGAAGAAAAAACCTGATGTACAGGAAAAGAGACAAAATCAGGAAAGAATTGTAAAATCATTCCCACCCTTTGAAAAATAAGACTGAGCAGTTGGTCAACATTGTAAATGGATGCATTGCCGATACAAAGGTCAATGTGCAACATGCCGTTACCCTTGGTGAAATGATAGCTACGAAATTCAAGGTCAGCCTCCCCGATGGATTACATAGGCCTTTACACAAAACTCTCGTGACAATGGAAGCCATGAAAAAATGCATCTGTGTCAGCATCATGTGTATTGCATACGATGCAGAAACATTGGCTAGCCGCATTTTAGTTCTCTCACAAAAATGAGATACAAACCTCCAGGGCCATTTTAAATATGATATATAAAAGCATACTGACATCAAAATTTCCGCTCATTTGAATAAAATGCATGCATTATGGTTGTACTGGGAGTAAGCATGTCAATTGCGTACTGGATTAATGTCAATAAATTTGCATTGTTTAGTAATATTTCTGTGATTAGCGATTTTTCCTCATGTATATTTAAAACTGTTTCAATTCATTCTTGGATGCAACAAATTGGCATATGATATATAAAATGAGCTCACTACTGGATTTATGAGTGAACAGATGACATTTATATGGCAAACCGCCATATTGGTTTCTGCAAGTTAAAAAAATGCCTCAAGGATGCCAAAGTGGCACACGGCTGATTCTGACTGTGGGCATGTCAAAGATACAAAATATGAAAAAAAAAAAAGCAAAACAAAGAAAAACAAAAAAAAAATAGATTATACGTATACTCAAATACAAGGT
This sequence comes from Hermodice carunculata, assembly GCA_964020975.1. NCBI lineage: Eukaryota > Metazoa > Annelida > Polychaeta > Eunicida > Amphinomidae > Hermodice > Hermodice carunculata. The sequence continues at coordinate 26,734,230 of OZ026618.1, forward strand.
TCAGCCCCCTTTCTACCGCCTTGTAAGGTTTACTTATGCTACTAAAGCCTGATAAGCGTGGGCATTATTTTCCCTTGAGAGGACATCTTAGGTGTTCCGACCTATCTGGAACACAAAATTCATTGTTCACATCAAAAAGTGTTGATTCAACTGTACTTTATAGGTAATTATATCAAGCATTGTCAAGCAATGGCAAAGTGTGTGAACACTGAAGTGTGACTGTCAGGTTAATATTTGACATATCAACCTGATAGTCACACTCTGGTGCACATGTCTCCAAGTGTGCAATATAAACATTCCAATGAGCAGCGTAAAGCAGATGGTCAAATAACAGTACTCAATAGTCCCCCTGGCAACACGCAAGAATGACGAGAGATACGATAAGAACAGTTTTATGATAAACATGTCAAAATAAACTCCATAGGACAAAATATTTAGATAAATATTAGAACAAACCAGTCTTTAATTAAGCAAGGTTTACATGAAAGGGTCCAAGCTTACTTAGACATATCAATGTTCAAGCTTTCACCATGAACATTCATCAAAATCCCCATGTCCGTAGAAAAAGATAAATAAGTTCTTGGCTATGCTATGCGGCCAAAAAAAACCCAGACCCACTCAGACGGTAAACAATGACCAATAACCCGTGTGGTCATCCGAGAATGGACCTTTGTGACCGAGCCAAAGGAGAGGTCACAAAGTTCTATTCTTGGCTAGGTCGAACATTATCCTATACCTGAAGGATATATATGCATCCTTAGTTTAACTGTGCAGCAGTAATATGTGGGTCCCATGGGGAAACACATTATGAATATACATTGCAATTACTTGTCCCTCCTTGTAAAGCAATGCTTCCAGCATATAACATATTGGCTCATATCAGACTGAAGGCTATGGAATTAAAAGTGTGAATTACTAGGGAAGTTTTACAAGCCTTTTTCGCAATTCACAGTGCCCGATATTCATCTTTCATGGTGGGGACCATCTAGCACCTATCATCAGCAGCACGAAACTCTGGATCTGGAAAGTTGTATTTTTGCAGGTGGTGTTACGCTACTAATTCAACCTGCAAAATGTTTTTTAAAAACAAGTTACAGTCTGCACCTTCTAAAATGACTTATAAGCCCAGACATATCTTATGCCAAATTGTTCCTTATAAACCCAAACATATCTTATGCCAATTGTGAGTCATTTCACTGGGTATATTGAAAGCTGACCTGTCAATAAATACGGCACACTGTACTTGTCCGTTTGAGAAAATAATAAAACTACACGAGTGTGAGTGCCTGGCCACAAGTTCTGCATGGCACGAGCGTACCATGGAGCGGAAGGATAAACCAGATGCAGCCCAATGCAGGCAGGTCATTGAGTGTTCCCTTCCGCTCCACGGGTATGCGAGTGCCATGCATACTTTACGGCCAAATAATTGCAAGCGTGTTGTTTTATTCTTATCCCATATATGTGTAGTCCAGAGTATTCTCCACTATTACACATAAAAAATGACAGTGTTGTGTCAAAACAGCAATCAATGACGAATACCGCAGCAGACGTTAAATCAACATCCTAGGTGCGCATGCGTGAAAAAGTGGTCAGCGCAAGAATAAGGCATGCACGTGACCGTTCTACACAGGCGTGTGGATCGGCAAAAAATTCTACACGGTGCAGAACGGCCAGTCCGTGGTTACACTGGACCACACATACATGGGATAAAAAATATATTCAGAATCATGTAAGAGAGAGCCCCTGTAAAGGTCATTTCTAAGGTGCATTCTGTAATCATTCTAGCCGGAAGCCGGCCGAATTTCTAACGTGATACCAGATGCAGCTATTTGAGTCCTACTTAACCAGGGGAAACAAGTTATAATGGGCGATCGCGGCGCATGTTCGCTTCTGCCAAAGGGAAATTGCAGAGACCTGTCTTGCACTTGGCAGTGCCCGATGTTTGTCTTTTGTGGTAGGGACCACCTCAGCAACTGTCATGGGCAGCACGAAACTATGGATCTGGAAAGTTGTATTCTATCTGCACATGGAGCTAATCAAGAGGGCCAATTCAACGAGGAGAAACAGATTATAATGGGCGATCGCAGCGGATGTTCGCTTCTGCCCACAATGTTGCAATCTTTCTCAGCGTCTTTGCAAATTGCATTTATATTATGCAAGATATTTCCATGCGTTTTATTCAGAAATTATTGGATGCGTAACAACGTATTCTGTTATTTTCTTACGATCTTTTTTCTTTATTTCTTTGCTCGTTTTATTTGTTTTTCTTTGTTCATTGTCTTTAATTAAATTCAAGATTTCCAACGATACGTATTACACGAGGCTTCTTTTTGTAATCTGTCCTTACCAGCTAATTTGAATTATACCAATCACAAGGGTATTAAGAAACCGTTAAATGATTAGAACAATCCAAATAGAATTATACACATGTCACAATTTAGATAAAACTTCTCATGATTGAAACAAGATCTGATCGTTTATATGTAACAACTAGACAAGATAACTGTCAGTCTTGGACCTTGAAAATCGAAGTGTTATTGTCATGTCACCCTCATGAAATACATGTATGATGATAATATACTTCGTTTCTTATAAGAGGATGGAGCAAGTTGCCAATGACTCATACCAATCTCTCTCCTCGGGTAAATACGGATCAAATCGAGATGAGTATATATTACATAATACAGTTCGAAAAAGAAAAAATATAGGTAGTAAAATTAAAATAAGAAATCCAGTAGAAAAGCAGCGACACCAAATGCAACAGTTACTGATAAAGCAAGTACTACGTTAAATTTATGCATATATATATTTACATCCTAAATATATTTTACGTACTTAATGCGAATATGTTTTAATTTCTTAGGAACTGCAGAGTAGCATCGACCAACAAACAGTTGCATCTCTATGATGCTGCTTGAGTGCCAAATAACAATATATGGGCTTTTTCACAATTTGGTACTTGGTTACAGTTTAAATCAAAGTTTTTGCTTGTAGATAATTTCAGAAATCCTAGCAAAAAGAACTTGTCGTGGAGTGTCATGAAGTGGACACTGCAGTAAACAATGGATATCAGTTTCAGAAAGGCAACCACAAGCCCAACATGGATTTACAAGCGTACACATGTGTATGTGAATAAAGTCCATTTGTTTCAGATAATCTGGAGGAAAACCCGTGGTAGGAGAGAGCTCTGAGGGACATGGCTCCGAATACTTAATGCAGCGGGGTGCATTGACGGGACTTCTGTAAAATATACGCACCTGGGATTGAAGACCAAATGATGGTGCGACACATACATTGATAGACGATACACGTTTGAAAAAAAAATGTTTAGAGACTCGTAAATGACATGAAATCATGAGAAATATAGAATAAAAAAGTTTCCTTTTTTTGTCAAACATAGATTAACTTTTAAAAACCAAATAAACTGCGTACAGATAAGCAATAGTTGGTAGATGTGATCACTACAGTGCTTGTGCCCACAGAACGCCTTGTCAGCCAAGCTTCGCTTTATGAACCTTTTACTTGTCATAATATCATAACATGATGACAATAGTAATGCACGACCAAGATGGCTGACGATGAGATTAACATTCAACGATAATAAGCAGCTACCAGCTGATGACGAAGTAACGATTTTGAACGCAAGAAAATGGTATGTAGTCTGAAGTCTGCAGTCTGTAAACAATTCATCGCATTCAGTTCCGTGGATGGTCAGTTTCATTGTCTTGAATCTAATCTCGTTGCATTCAATTGAGGTGATCAGAAAAGCAATTGGATGTTAAGTTTGCAACGACATATGAATCACACAAAAATGCAACAAACTGCCTGATCACCTTCTTTGTTTATGGTTCCACACACTGATCATTGGACTTCACCTGGGCAGTGGATAAAATTCATTTTGATACCGTCCCAAGCATCCAAGCAGAGCAACATGCTTTTCTGCTATTTGTCCTGTTCTTGGAATGCGCTCTGAAACGTTCCTAATGTAACAAATAGTTGTAACTCAGCTCAACTCAGATATCTGAGATCTAAGTTAACAATACCACACAACTAAAACCACAAGAAACCAATCTGGGAATTCAGTGTAGTATAAGCTAAATATCACGTGGTTTTGATCTCATTATTTTTCATTTTGTTCTCTCTCAGCATGGTTGTAAATGGTATTTTATATCTCTCAAGCTATTTCGGTGCACTCTCCATTCAGTAATTGTCTGATGCATATCAGCATGTTTTGTTATTTTCTTACGATTCTTTCTTTCGTTTCCTTTCTATCTCTACCCTTCCTTCCATCCTTCACTGTTACTTGATTACACAATGTGTTTTCACTGGAAGGTGATTATGCAGTGGGGCATCAACATAATGATGTAATGGCTATCATGCTTACAGCGTGGGACCCCGTACAGCAATGGGAATCAAATGCACACAAATGCATACAACTTTCCCAACTTTGTCATAACTCTGACAACTTTAACAATTTTTCGTGTGTCCGTGTGTCATTTTATGTCTGGTCCCAAGCATTATAATACCAAAAACCTCCTAGTTTGTGCAACGTGTCATGGTTTCATAACACAATGCCAATCGCAATGGGCGACATAGTTGGCTGACGATCAGACCAATATTCAACGAAAATTACGAGCTACCAGCTGATGACGGAGTAACGATTTTGAAAGCAACGAAATGGCAGAAAGTCTGAAGTTTGTAAACAATTCATCACATTTAGTTTCGTGGATGGTCAGGTCCATCGCCTTAAATGTAATCTCATTGCAATACCATCTGGATGATCCAAAAATTAATTGCACGTATATGGTTTCACACACTGGTCATTGAACTTCACCTGTTCAGTGCACAAAACTTCATTTTGATACCGTCCCCAGCACCCAAACAGGCAAATGTGCCTTTTTTTGTTGTCCGTCTTGTTCTTGGAATATACTCTGCAACTTCCATATTTTTGCAATTTCCCTTCATTTTCATCCAATATGAATCTGTGCAGTTAATGATAAGTAACTGTATGAATTTCTTTTAATTCGGCATTCAGCAGAACACCACCTATATAAATTTTTTTCACGATTTGACCAAAAATAACAAAAACAAAAATGATGATGATGACTGGAGATATTTCCATCGTTTTAAGGAATAACGTTGTATCCTTGGTAAGGAAACCTAACGATATTATCTTGCAAAAGCGTATGACATTGTTAGTAATGAAAATTCTGAAAAAAGTGGTTGTCAACACTGAAACAGGTTTGTAGTTGGAATAACAAAAGACCTGTATCATCTATTGTCGAAAATGGTGCTGTTCTTTTAGATCTTGTGGACAAAGCCAATGCTCTTAATACGTAGTTTGCGTCTAATTGTGTACATGATGACCTGTTGTCACCTTTTCCCTTTTCCACCTGTTGCCATTAAAACTGACCAAATGCTTGAAAATATAGTGATTAATGACAAGAAGTATTAAGTTGGTTATCATAATTGACAGGGAGCAAAACAGGTGGACCAAACCAGCTTCCAACCAAAGGTTATGCGCGATTTTGCTCCTTACATTTACATTCCAGTCACTAAGCTGTTTAATTTATCGATAAGTTCTCCAATTTTTCCTGATCTATGAAAAGACACTAAAGTCACTGTCCTTTTTTTAAAGGAAGGAGGACCCGCATTGTTGTAAGAAATATAGACCACTTTCCCTAGTATGTTCTTTATCCAAAGTTCATACTTGATAGTACCGTTTACCAACCGAACATGAACTAAGCCAGGCCCTAGATATAGGGAAAGAAGTTAGATTGATATTCCTAGACTTTTAAAAGCTTTTGATAAAGTGTGGCATCGGGTTTACTTCTTAAACTGCGACAACAAGGTCTTATGAGCCTTTATTATTTTGGATTAAATCTTACCTAAATTTCAGAAGACACAGAGTTGTAATGGAAGGTAGTTTTTTCTGGTTGGAAAAATGTTGATTCTGGCATTCCTCAAGTCAGTGTTCTTGGTCCTTGGCTCTTTTTAGTATTTATTAATGATTTGGTTGACGAGACAAGTATATTGTACCAGTATTGGGGGTGGAGGGCGATGTCACTGTCTTTACCTCAACAGCACTTGTTACTAAGGGACGAGCTGATCTTGAGAGTAAAACATAAAGTTTTTTTGGGCTGAAGTCTGATCACACAATAACAAGTGTTTGTTTAGAGCAGTCTATCGACCACCTGATGCATCTGTTAGTTTTAGGGACTACTATCAGGAATGTGTAGACAAAGCAAAAGACTATAGTGCGGATAAAATTGAAATTATGGGTAATATAAATGCAGACTATAATACAAACGATAGTAGGAAACTGTTCTACCTTTCTATGACCAATATTTTAAATATGCACGTCAATACACCAACTAAGGTCACTAAAACCCCCCTAACCTGCCTTGACCAATTCATCACAAACATTCCTAATTATGTCTCTAATGTCAAGGTACATGTAACAAAAAGCCATGGTAATCTAAAACGTACAAACTCAGTTATATGAACACGAAGGCATTAGCTAAGAGACAGGATGGACACATACTTATTTTGTTTTCAAATGATATTAGATTTGGGAAAAAATCTTTGCAAATGTTCTGCACAACACACAGCAAATTTTTGATTCGACATGATTGTGTCCCCTGATAAACTTTTAGAAGCACAGCTGAACCTTCAACAAGCCCCCAAATTGCGATATTGTGCAGTCCAGATCAATTGCGACTAGCTGTGCTTTGAAAAATGATTCCCTGTTCATTGTTAAAATTTTTAATTGTCTACGAATGACTTTACTTTTCATTTTTTGAGGCCACATATCTGCATTTCTTTAATCATAACATATATTCACGACATTGCAACTTCAGTATTTCTAATTTATTAAAGTCGAGTGAATTTCGAGAGATAACAGATAGCAAAATAGTCGAACACCACTGGTTTACTGCATCCAGTGATATGCGTAATATCCATAATGTGCATATTCATATTTTGTAGGAATATATTGGTGTCTGTATAACTTGGTCACACATCCAAAACATCAAGACACATGCAAAAAGAAGATAGAAGACGTTACTGCACACAAAAATGAAATTGGGCGGTAAAGTTTTGCTTTTCTTTTTCATGCAACTTAATATTTAGTTCAATTTTTAGTTATTAGTAATATTGTTGTTCTTGTTTCCCATCCCCTTGGTGTGGATGTATTGTATGTATGTACATTGTTTTATGTAGTATATTTGTTTCAGTTGAGCTTCAATAAGGGCCAATAGATAACCGTTGGATTTTAGTGATTGGTAGCAGCAATGTCGTAAGAGAATTAAAGGTATCATTGTATTATATCACGCTGACTTCACTAAGAAAGTTACATAAATTAAAAAATAAATTCCTGATGTGACCCATAACCTAGTCACTTTTGGACTGATAATGATGTCACGTTTAAGTAAGTGATTTGGTATGGCTGAGAAGTTAATTTTTACCACTTACATTTTATGGAATGACCTGTCAAGATTAACATACCTGACCATTTGTGTCACGGAAAGTCTTGGAGTGCACCGCCCAGCGCCTAATGATTTGCGAATGCCCACGCTGGAGGATGACAGATTTATACCAGGTTTGTGACAAATAAATAAAAGACTCTTAGGTTGGCAGGTACTTATTGAGAGCAAATTTCCTGCCTTATCCATGGATAAAAACACGGTCACAATTCCCGTCTACATATATTTGCATGTAGGTCCTAAGGATGCCCAACAATGACAAACGTAGGCTGCAGTGGTTGATATGTTCATGTTATTTTGCGACCGTTTTGAAAGAACGCACTATAAATTTCACAGTTTTAGGTAACAGCACTTTTTTTAAAAGAATTAATTGGAGATGAACTGAACATTTTATAGTCTTAATGGACAACGTCGTTACTTTTCAGGTGAATGGAAATTCAATGGAGCACAAATTTTACAGTTTAATTTGTCAAAAGTGGTTTAGGATTGCAATAAACTGTATGCACTTATATGTGTTAGAAAGTTTAAGTACTCTCGCTTATAGTTATAACTGTAAAAGGATTGTTGATATCAATTGTTTGTTTTTTCCTCTCAATTCGCCCAAAAGTGGGAAGCGGTGGGTTGTCATCTGCTTTCATGGTTTGATTTGAATTATATGTTAATATAGCATATTTCACCTGAACATTTTAGATTAGGGCCATAATGTACACCTCAATTCTTAAGCAGGCCAGCAGCAGCCCAACCCGCGCTAAAATAGGATTTATAATCACAAGTGGTCTCATTCTGACCCAGTTATAGTTGAAGCTTTTCCAAGACGTGTCTACACTCCTCCTGCAGCACGTTGATGTAATTTGACATGACCCTTGTTGACGACCCACAAATGCAATGCTATAAATTTTATTTGGAATGTACAAAGTAATTAGAGCTCACTAATTTTGAATCATCAATGATGTAAATAATTAAAGAATCGTCGTTTAGCTTATTTTAGGTCTGATGTAATGCACGCTTTCATGTTTGAGTGAATGTACAGATATATGCACATATATAATTATTATATATATACATATATTGTATTTTTGTCTTTTTTCCAGTTCCACCTCCTGGTAGTCATTACCCAATACACAGTCATATCATTTTACGCTACATCAGCTTAACTGTCTGTGTCAAATCTATATAAATATAGCAATGCTTTGTTCATATCGAACACATTCTTCTGTAGAATTTTGACACTGGCCGCATTAGCCCAAATAAATTAAAGGGTCTTCAGTGGGTTATAGCTCAGGACATGTTTTGGAGAATGAACCAGTAAATGTTTTTCTGAGTAGCGGCTTCCTGTCCAAGCTAAATATTCAGCAAAGACAACCCGCACAATAATGAAAACATATGAACGTGGCAAATGATGTAGTTGCTAAATAAGTGAAGTTTTGCTTATAAATGCAGACCTTCACTATGAATAAAAAATACCAGTCAAACCAAAGATTATAACTAAATATTTTAAAGTACAAGTTCAGATAAAAACAATTTGACTTACGCCTAAACCAGTATGTACCCTCGCTACCCGGATAGCTTACCTAAGTTAAACCCCCTGCCAGGGTATAAATGAAGTAGAATCAAACTGGGGACATTATATTCAGTCCCAGTGATCATACAATAAACAGTTAAATCTAGTCCACCTGTATAAAGTGAGGGGAAATCCTAAATAGTTTTGCAACTGTGGACAGCCTGCAACCGAAATGTAAAAATAACCCGATGATGACACTTACTCTTCATTTTGAAAGTCTCCAAATCATAAAGCTCTATTTAGCTGCGAACCCTGAGTTACTGTATAACATATTGTGTCACGTTTGTGACATTTGACCAACTACTGTCAGATTTTAACATTTTTTCATGTTGAGTGAATGTGTATTTAGGCATGTCAGAGAAGAATTTAGTCATTAGCATTGATGTCCAGTAAATGTTATCAAAATGTTATTTTTCTTCACCAGATTCTAGGTACAATTAGGCAAAGTTGTAACTATATATGTAATTTGAAGTGCATTTAAGCTGCCTGTTCAAAAAATGCTTATGGGAGAATGCTAATGTTTATTCAATTTTTCATTTTGTATTTTTTTGCGAGGGGGTGTACAATTTTATGTGACTGTTGTGTAATTATCCAATTCATACAAACAAGCATCATACGCAGCACCTTCTCGCCATGTTTCTTGTATACAAATTGCATTGAGCACGGGATTAGACTGATCTCATTCAATACCTATGACTTTACCTTTATCAAAGTTATAATTTAAAGATTGAATATTAAAACCCAGAACACAGAAATTATAAGGTGAGATATAATTAAAAAAAATTATTAGCGTCTATATATGGTGCGTATGACACGGTCAATATGGCGTTGTCCAAATGGGGAATGTTTTGTGACAAGTGTGGAGATTATTCATGGAATGCCGCTGAAATTACCTTATATAGACTCAGCTGCCTCCTCCACAGCCATTGTACAAGAACTTTTCAAAAACCCATGCATCATACTCACATGCGTCATAAAGTTATATGTATAAACAGCTGGGGAACTTTGATATATGCTCCCCGTGCATCTCAAAGGTATGAGCTGTTAACAGTCAAACAATCACTATACGTTTCTGAAAGCAACCTAGCAAACCTACTCAGCCAGCAACATTGCGCAATCGTAACCATTCACAGCAACATACAAAAATCCCGATAAATTGAATTGTGGTGATAATTGTACACGAGAATCATTCCCGTGGATTCAAGGGTACAACAACTGACTGTCGTTGCTCCTCAACAGTATGTAAAACTCCAAGTTCTTACAGTGTCACGAGACAACCTGTCACTTATTGTTTTTTAATGTATATGTTTCATGTTTACGCTATAGATGTTTTCATACTGCATTCCCTTTGCTTGTTATTTTAAACTTTAGCAACATATGTTTTCTTTCAAGTCGCACAATAGTCAGTGTTGTGACAAGTCCTAATTCGAAATAAATAAGACAATGAAACAATTATCTTTTCCCCCACAGGAAAGGACACAAAAAACAGAAGAAACAAATTCCTTTGCGTCTCCAGCTATTGTCTTACCACGTAACCATGTGTTCCTATAATGATGTCAGCGTTAAAATGCCAACAGAATTAACATCAACAAAACAGATTAGTGAAGAATATGGAGCAAAAGCAAAAGAAAGAAACAAAGCAAGGAAAATAGAAAGTACTTGATTTGTTTTATCAACAATTCAGGTGAAAGATAGTAACCATGACTCGAATAAAACTATTATTATAGACTATCATTTGCCCTCCCCCCAAATCACCATGAACCCCCTTGCACATCGCCCAACTCTTTATATTACTTTGCATGGATTGGACAGCAGTGTCTAATTACAATCAATCTTTTTTTTTCATACAAGAACGTTTCAAAAACCAAGCATAATAGTCACATACGTCATAACGTTATATGAATAGACAGCCAGGGAACTTTGATAAGTGCTTCCAAAAGCAACTCAAAGGTATGAGCTGTTTGGATCAAATAATCACTTTACGTTTCTGAAAGCAACCTAGCAAAACTACTCTTTCATCAACATTGCACAAGTGTAACCATTCACAGCAACTTACCAATATCCCGATTAATTGAATTCCTGTGGTGATTGTACAAGAAAATTGTTCCCACGGACTCAAGGGTAGAACAGTTGACTGTCTTTACCACTCGACAGTACGTAAATGTCCATACACTTACAGTGTCACGAGCCGACCTGCTGCTTATAGTTTTTCAGTCGATATGTTTTATATTCACGCTATCGATCTTTTCATACTCCACTTCCTTTTTCTTGTTATTTCTAATTTTACCAACAGATGTTCTCTTACACGACATGCAGTATTAAATTATATGGAGATGGACGACTTGGCCCAACATTGTGTCGATGATGGGGAGTGGGAACCAGACCAGTACAGTGATTTGGTCCAGACTTGCATGGATGATGATGAATGTGAAGACGAGCATGCCACTAAGTACCTCAGGATCAAATCACCAAAACCCGGCCTCAGTGGCATATAAGAAAGTGGCTATGACAAGCCTACCTACAAACTACACAAACTTAGAGAAAAACCTATGAAAAGAACGGAGCTATTGGCACTGCTTACAAAATAAAAGTGAATGAAAACTGGCAAGGAAAACAACTGGCCAATGTTCCCAAAGAATTTGGCAACATGTTTGAACACGTTTTAAATCAGGCAAAGTTACGTATGGCAGATAGTGATCTGAGACGCATTACTATACATTACAACGCACTGGACACTGTCACTGTGGTTCCCTGGGCGAGACAGAGGATCATCACTCAAGACGAATGGCGGACTCCTGTGGGAGACAACAGCGATAACAAGACCCTGATCCAACTGGTTTTGGAGCAAGGTAAAGTCCCTAAATGCTACTACAACAAACTGATACTAAGAACCGTCAGGAACCAAACCATCTGGCAAAACTGCTGTGTCAGCGTGCAGGCATACCTATTGATCAACCAGCCACCATTTAGGAAATCACAAAATTTGATGAAGTACTGAATGTGCAGATTTGTATGATCAGTGTCCATCGCACAAACAAAAATGCTGGATTTGGATCCAACAGACCACATAAAATTTATTTATATTTAGTGGACAGTGAAGACCGCACAGATTAAGAACCCGGCCACTTTCATGCCATCACCAGCATGCAGGGCTCCCTGTCAGTGGCCAAATATTGTGACAATTGCCACAAGGGATACAAGGTCAACAAACACAAGTGTGGAGTCTGATATATCATGTGTAAATGCCAAGACTGTATCATCACACAAGAAATCATCTGTGGCGATTGTTGTATAACATGTGGCAATTAAACCTGCTACGATTCACAAAGACTGGTGAAAAGGGGAATGTCACAATGAGAACGATGGCAGAAAAGCTCCACATGCAAGAAAGGAAGAAAGAAAAACAACACTGTGGTGAATATAGATGTATGTGTTGTTCCGATTTCATCTTAGACCCACACTGCAGTTAACAGGTGTGTGTCATTTCTGTGATAAAACCAAATCTTGCAAACATGAAAATGTTAACATTGCAACAAATCCAGTTGTGGACAACCCACACATGTACCCAACTATGTAATCACACAATCTGTATGCAACCATCGCTTATCTGACCACTTTGACCTCACATCTAACTATAATTTCTGTGGAACCAGGTGCACCACCTGTTGTGAGATGAAAGATGATACACGCACTAAACGTCCAAGCGACACATCGTAAAGTTTCCACCACAGACTTTAAAAAAGTACAAGAAAAAGCCCTTAAGGGAGATCCCCTTGGGAAATTTCTATATAATTGAGAATCTGTTTGGCTCAAATAACAACCATATGATAATCGCAGTATATTCTGGTTGGACAATATAATTGTACTATGGGAACTACAGTGGAAGTCCCCTGTATCTTGAGATGTTGGCCACAGACCAGTTATAAATCCTTCTGTTTTTCATATTAGCATTTTTCAGTCTAAAAAATCAGCATTTTGGTATTTTGAAATTCCATGACCGGCATTTAACAGATAAAAATGTCAGAAAAATATGGACAGATTTTTGTCATACAATTCCCAGCTCCTTAATTTGTGATAATTGAAATACGAAACAACACCTGGATGTCAGCTTTATACAGCTGTATGCACTGTGCTCCTGCCAGGGTTACATCATTGTCCTTCCCCACCATAAAGTTCCCACCTGGCCTGGAAGACAGTGCACGTATATGACCACCAATGAAGCAACTCTGCGATGCAGCAGACCTGACTTAGCTAACTTTATCTAAACAGAAGCTACAGCATGCTGAAATTACAGTATTTTCACAATTACGGACTATCTCCATTGGGATGCGCAACCAGCCAATCACAACTGTGGTCTGTAACCTAATAGACTTATCAAAATTTTTAAAACTTGTTTAACTGAAGCCACAACTTGTTTTCTGCAAAGGATTTGCATAAACTTTACCAAACTTCAATATTAAGGAAAATATCAACTTTTTTGCAAGCAACCTTTAAATCTGAAAAATCAGTTTTTATGACAAATAAAATAATTAATTAAAATTTTGAGGAAAATTATATAATTGCATCCAATCAATTCTCTTCTGTCCAATATGAATACAATACACAATGGGCTATGATGCAAATCCATAATCACTTGCCTGCATGTCCTGCCCTTACAATTAGAGATCAAATTACAATGCCCCACCCCTTAATTTTAACCCCCAAATTTGAATATATTGCTAAAATTTTATGAATTTTTAGGTGAAATTGGTCATTTGTTTTTACTATTTATGGATATATTCGTTACATTTGTCTATAAAAAATATGACATCTATCACTGCTGGGGCATTAATGGCGGATGGGGGGAGTATCAGTTACACCAAGTCAGCATCCAATACCAGTCCTATAGTAGTATTTTCCTGATATAATCTGAATTATGGCAGACAATGGAACAGTGTCAGTGTTTAAACATTATTAGCCTATCAAAGTGCACAGTTTAAGACTAGTAGGTCACAAATTAGAGTAGCAGTATTCAGCAAATTATGTTTTTTGGTACTAAAATTATGGAATATTAACGCGCCCATTGTTTGAACATGAGGAGGGCAGTTGGGTGATCCAGCTTCCACAAACCAATAGTGCTTTGCTTTTTTTTCTGCAGTAGACTGTAGAAGTTGTGGTTTATTAACACGGTTTTTGGTGTTTGTGCACATGTTACAAAGAAAATGACAAACGTTTGTACAGTTATCCAATATCATAAATGCATATTTGTATTCACAAGTGCCCTGATTTTAAATTTGGTAAGCATCCAATTATCAATCCAATTATCAGGCGCAAGTGTTTTCGGGCAAGTGTTTAATGGAAGCTAACTTTTTCCCCTTATTTCACTTTCTGAAACTCTTATAATTATATGTGGTTGTACGTCGAAGTTCAAATGTTTTGCCACCTATGTACACTAGCTTGGTAAAAGTTATAAAATATGCAGTTCATCAGTGCTGTCATCCATATTCATGGATATAAATTGATTCATTTATGTGAAAATAATATGCTGATGAACTCAACAGCTCAACAAAGTCAGCATGCCTGATTTTAAATTGTTTACCCCAGTCAAATGACACACATATATTACAAGCTTTTGTCTACCCAAAAAAAAATAATAAAAGGGGGTGGGGTGGGGGGTGGGGGAGAAACAGAAACAAAACCAAAAAACAAAGAAATTTACATTTTACCTAAGATTTGTACAGCTCTACTGATAGACAATGCGCATTTTTTCTGGTATGCCGAAAATCACTTTGACATGATTTTGTATAAACAGCTCTGCATATGAATGGAAGCTGTAGGCCTACAATGACAATGCCACAAAATTAAAAGTTTGAAACAGAGGGTCACTAAGTTTCATATCAATGGGATAAGCATAATTTATTCATATCATATCAGCATTGTTAATTTCTCATACACACATATGATTACCTGTGTGGTACCCGTGACGTATCGCTAAATACAAAGGGCTATGACAGCTATCTATCTACCAAGCAGTCAGTAAAGGAAGCATATCCTGTGCACTTGTTAAATGTCTTGCAGCGAATCCTGTTATTATTTATGCAGTGTGGTGCCACTGATAGGTGCAACATGTCTATGCACAATGATTTGTGACATAAATGTGATACTTCATGAATTTTTAGAAAATTGAGACTGTTAAACTTGATATTCACAGCCGATCTGTGGGTGTAAAACTTCTTTTCTCCTTCCATAAGCTGGCCTGAGGTACACAATACCATAGCCCGAACCATTTGCCTTGTGATCTACAGTCCCAGGACCATATCTTGCATGCTCCATCCATGTAAAAGTTGCTAGGATCACTCAAAATTGTCCAGGCAGCTGTCAAAAAGTGCTGACTTCCCATTTTTTACTTGCTTGATGGACGATAATAGAATAACAACATGACCATGTGAGTCCCAATACATACAGAGTTAGCCCTAATAGGCCACAGACCACAGTTATAAATCCTTCTATTTTTTCATATTTGCATTTTTCAGTCTAAAAAATCAGCATTTTGGTATTTTGAAATTCCGTGAACGGCATTAAACAGATAAAAATGTCAGAGAAATATGGACAGATTTTTGTCATACAATTCCCAGCTCCTTAATTTGTGATAATTGAAATACGTTAACGTAATAAATCACATACCTTACGTCACTTGTGTAAGAAATTTTTAATACAATATAAATGCCTACACTTTGCCTATGCTATTCACGACCAGATACCTAAAACTAAAAGTCAAAATAAGAAAAATAGCACATAGCAAAGACACTTATTTATGGTTGTCGTAAATAACGACAACTACATGTACCATACGACAAAGGTCGTAAAGATGCATTACAATTAACCCTGTGACTACAGTTAACGTAATAAATCACATAACTTACGTCACTTGTGTAAGAAATTTTTATTACAATATATATACCTAACTAGAGAGAAACCCGATAAGAATATATGTATATACGTAATTTGTGGCTTACATGTACTTTGGTTAAATAACATGATAGTCCTATAAGATAATTTTTTGATAATAAGTATCAGACTAGAAATATCTATAATATAAAATAATGTGATCAGATGAAAATTGCATTTTATAATAAACCGATGGTGTAGTCCCCAGTAATGTCCATATCAGTATTGCAATGTTTATACCTTGATGTAATCAATTAAACTCCACCCCTGAAAAAGACTGAATGTGATCTGTGTAAGAGTCTTGTGCTTTGGGGTACACATAGTGATTGTAAAAGACTTCTTTTGTTTCCACCTACCAATCTGCATAGCAGTCTCTGGCATGACACCAGCACTAATGGCTGCATGAGCACTGGGGGCCTAAAACATTTAGGGGTGTAACCCTGACCAGCGAGACCAGCTAATGCAATAGCTTCTGACAATATACGGCCCACTGTTTCTGATTTAATACCCCTAAAAGGAGGCTTGACTGTCAAAAATAATGGTTTATCCACCAAGCCTGAGCGGTGTTCATGTGTTCTATTAATATAACACTGCAGACATGTAACAACATCAGTTTTGTCATTATTAGATCTTGGAATTCTCACCTCAAAACCAGACCCACTAGTGTCATTTTTAATGGCAAAGAATTGCACTGTCAGGGAATTATCACTATGAAACTCTAAATTATCCACTGAAAATGAGACAAGTTCTGTTGTCTCTGTATCCTTATGAAAGGTCATGCCTCGTGGAGCAATGTTATATGGCCTTTCCATAAAGACCAGTGATATTAAAATAATTGCTTTGAGTCTCAGATCCTTAATACCCAAGACATCATTATCACACCAGCTTTGAAACATGTCATAGAATGGCTTTGATGGCATCGATTTAGTATGTTTTGCTGGTTTCATGGTTCCTGATTTTACAAGGGCTATGCGCAGCATTTTCAAGTTACAGTTGCGTAATGGACAATCCAATCCATACCCATCATACAAGTGTGCTAAAGCTGCGCATTGCCACACGCAACTTAGGTTCAGGTCTAGGAGTGGAGTCAGCCACTGAATACAAATAATCCACAATGATGGCTGATGCATTATTTTCAGGAGGAAAACGAAAGCCTCGAATGCTGCAAAAAATCTCGGAAGGCTCTGATGTACGTATTGTACTGATCTAAGGTAGAGGCAGCTAAACATAAGGGAAGCGTGGGGGATATCACCCGCGTGGTGGATACAATCACTTTCAACATCAAGATCCATTCAATCAGTATACAAACAGATCTTTTCAAAGTCGAAAAGGTGGAATTATGAATAATAATAACCAGGGTGCTAACACACCACCCACAGATTGAGACCTATGCATATATACATAGCATGTGTTTTCCTCATATTGAAAAAATATCTGTTGGAGAAAATATAGCTCAATGGAGGGACATTTGGGCCTCTGATACAGTTCTTAATTGGATTAAGAATGGAGTGGATATTCCATTTCATACGATACCTGAAAATTTGTATCTTAAAAAGCAGGTAAAATCAGCTAAGCACATAGCAAAGACACTTATTTATGGTTGTCGTAAATAACGACAACTACATGTACTATACGACGGATGTCGTAAAGATGCATTACAATTAACCCTGTGACTACAGAAACAACACCTGGATGTCAGCTTTATACAGCTGTATGAACTGTGCTCCTTCCAGGGTCATATCATTGTCCTTTCCCACCATAAAGTTCCCACCTGGCCTGGAAGACAGTGCATCTATATGACCACCAATGAAGCAACTCTGCGATGCAGCAGACCTGACTTAGCTAACTTTATTTAAACAGAAGCTACAGCATGCTGAAAACACAGAATTTTCACAATTACGGACTATCTCCGTTGGGATGCGCAACCAGCCAATCACAACTGTGGTCTGTAACCTGTTATTGGAAGAACATTGAAATTCCCCAAAGAGTAATACAGTAATATTGCAAAATATATTGCTGTCAAACTGCGTCAGATACAGTAGAAATCGGCAGAGTGTGATTACAGACGGGAATTGTACAAGCACATAACCTAGATACCAGTCAGAAGATAATGAATCAGTCCAGGATGTGTTGGGAACTTACATGATATAACAATTATCTGTGACAGTCATGGATTGCAGATTGTGCACTACATAAAAATGTGTTATATAAAATCAGAATTACTTCTTTTTAGAATTAGTTAATGGATAATTCAATTGTGGATTAAAATTGAATTAACCATGACAAGTCTTTCCATACAAAAGGTACTTTTTTCTATCCTGTTTACGAATAGGTAGAAACATATTTTAGATTTTTAACATCACAGATTCATATTTTGTTTAATGAGACGTCATAAGAACAGGAGTTATCTGGTTGTGACTTGACCCAGGCAGACAAAACTGCTGCGTAGGACTTTTCCATGGGATATTCCACTGTGTATGAGTCAGACTTGTGTATATAAAGAGGAGTGTTTGCCATGCTAGGCACAGTGGTATTTCTCACCATAAAGAGTTAAAAAGTGTTTTCACCCTCGGCATAAAAGGATGTTACCTGCAAGAAACTACCGAAGGGGGAGATGAGCCTCACCAGATCTGCTGACTGACTATAGATGTACAAGGCAAGAAGAATAAATGAGTGAAGTGTACACTACATGAACCTGGAGGAGTTATTTGATTTTTGCGAACAAGCCTACTTTGTATGACCAACCAATCAACTTTTACCATCCAAACGAAGCAGTCAAATATACCGTAAACCGACCAGGTGGTTTACAACATGTGGGCAATTAGAAGTCAACTTGATCAATGGTTATGTGCTCATCAACATAAAAATGCCACAGCTCTGGTACACAATCTGAAAGGTTACAACAGTATATTCTTTATGCAATATCTCATTGATCAATCCATTCATCCAGCCATAGTCATTTACAATGGAACCAAAAATGTACATCAACGTTCAGATAACACTCATGTCCAGTTGCACATGGGCTGAACTCACAGCAGACTCTGACATGGAGGAGTTGTGAAATCCTGGCTTGACTCTGGGTTAACCCTTGGGTTGTGTGACACCAGATGGTTTCATAACGGTTCACTTAAGTGCAGGTTACACAACTTTGAGGGTGACAGCAAATTTATGAAATTCACATTGTATATTCTTTCCCCCAATCCACATCAAATGACACTTTTTCCCACTTTCGTCATTCTGGTAGTGTGCACTGACACACATGGAAAAGCTTGCACATATTTCTTGTCATTTGAGTAAAACATGGTTGGAAAAATGAACTATACATCGTTGAAAAAACACTTTTGAAATCAGTGGAGGAATACAAAGATGCTTGCAAAAAACATTAAAAGAAAAGCAAAGCAAGAATTTGGTGATAGAAAGAAGTAAAGGAAAAAAACAGGAGAAAGAACGCAGCCAGTTGGTATGTCATCCATGTCCCAAAAAGTGGTCAAACTTCTTCCAAAACAAATCTTCAGTTTCACAAATGAGTTTGATGATGATGCAGAGTTGCATGGTCATGCTGCATCAGTCGGAAAAAGGTGATTACTGCTCAATTTTTATCTTTATATTTATACATATGTATACACAGATTGATGAGAAATGCAAGGTGGGATAAGCATGTGCATTCGCTGTCACACAAAATTGATTTTGATGACACAAAAGTTCTGTTGTTTCTAAGTATGTACGTGCGTATGTGTGTGTGTTGATATATATATATGTACACATATAAACAATATATATACAATATATATGTAATATATATGTTGTATATATATATAGATAATATATGTTGTATATATATATAGATAATATATGTTGTATATATATATATATATATATATATATATATATATATATATATATATATATATATATATATATATATAATATGTATAATATATGTATATATATTCCATAAAATAACTTCAAAAATAAAAACACGACAAAATGATCCCTGAACTCTTCTGGCATCTTGGTTCGGTGGGACAAGATGTACTGTCTGTACAATGACGCAAGTGTTGTACTGCAATTTCTCATCACCATGCGAACAGTGCTTATATGCACTCAAATTAAATTACCATCACCACTTGCAGAGGACTGCAGACATACCAAAAGCAGCATAACATCGAGAATAGAACGTATCTTTTTCGGCTCATGTTCCAGCTGATTTTCCATCAACTGTGATCTACCAACTGTGGTCTATAATGGCTTGTTTTGTAAAGCAAAACCGGAAGAGAAATCGGTCTTTATCATATTTGTGAAAAGGATTTCTTACATCCTGTCGTATTCTCGATTTCGTTAACAGTCTTTCAAGCATTGCAAGGTCCTCTAGCTTCTTCAGATAGCAGCCATTTCGATAAGCTCATATTTCTTTCACTGACTTCGCATTCAGCTTTACAGTGACCAGTACTCCATCATACAAAATTCTCTTCTGTAATAGAAACACACACACACACACGCACACACACAAACTTTTATTAGGTCTCCTTGGGAAATCACGCTTTTAACCGTGGTGTTAAGCCCAGGTTCAGTATCAGGTTAACACAACACCTTACATGTGCAAATGGGAAACCAGAGTCATGGCCAGGGGCATGATAGTCTTGCCAGCGTAATTCAAGCCACTCCGAAGTTTTTTGTTGATGGATGGATGGACAGACAGACGGACGGACGTCTGGAAAGTGACTGCTTAGTCTAGCCAACAGCTTGTGCTGGCGAGACAAAAATCAACACCTGGTTAAATCCAGAGTTAACGCAAAACCGAGTTATAGTTGACATCTACAACTGGCCACCAATATCCCACTGCTTGACAGTTTCAACCATTTGCCACAACAGCTTTCCAGTCTGCCTTAATCATTTGCCTTGACCCAACTGAAGAAAGGCTTGTTTCCTCATTTTTTAAACACCAAACCCAATCAATCCTTTGTGGGTACTTACCCTGGTCCAGGGTTAATGGAGTTCATTTCATGTCCAATAACGAACACCATCAGTTTCTGCAGTGGCATGCCATATAAGCCAATGACATCTTTGATTTTTGCACTGAAATGGAAGCTTACTGTGGTTCTGGTGTGTGCATTCTGCTTGCATGAAATAATGAAAATTAGTATATGCAGTCACCTTCAATATAGTGTATGGCATAAAGGTAGAGCAATTGGTAATGAAGCATGTTATAAACCCCTTTACATGACCACTCCACCAACATGTATGGACGTTTACACGACACGATTTTTACAAGAACAGTATGTTGTAAAATTAAGAACTACAGACACGAAAGTGAGTAATATGTGTGACACCGTTGAGAAAGCCAATGCATGGACTGTTCCATAGCAAGGCACTTGGCTCAATGAACAGTAGTTAAAAGCACAAAACCTGAAAATCATATGCAGTAAATTTTCTAAGTAACTGATAGCACTTATCCCTAACAAAGGCTACGTCAAGAAAGATCAATACAGTAAAACATCCATACAGTGGTTAGAATGGTTAGCACACAATCCAGGTATTTATATTCGACATGCTTTAAATGATGAAGAATTCAATATTCGCCTAACCAACTACAAATTAAACGGATATTGTGAAGCCACAAACACTGGTGTGTCTATCATAGATGTCAAATTTGTTATCTGGAAGACAGGCAATCAACAAAACATGCCCACACAATTGGTCTATAGAGGAACTGTAAACGCTAATCACAAGGAAAAATCCTATCTAGAGTCCAAAGGAGACAAGTATGTTTGCATTTCTGAACGCGAGTTTAAGCGCCAGTTACAGGAAAATGAAGAAATGAAACACTTTGTGGAAACATTAGACATACAGGACAGACTGGATCCTAGAGACAGCTTTGGGGGGGGGGGGCTGATACTTATACTACCAAGTTACACTATCAAGTCAAGAAGGATGTATGCTGATGTAAGTAAAATTGGTTTTGTATCTTACATTAGATCATGAATGAATGGGATAAGAAATAATTAAACAAACAAACAAGTTTTCAAGTTTTATTAGCAATCCATATTCCGAAAAAAGATTCTGTTGAGGCATGGAGGCTCATAACAATATATATACATATTAAAACAGTAAAAACACCATTTTATAAAATACAAGTAAAATTTTGAGATACATGGTACAATTGCAGTGAAAAATATTTCAGACAATTTAAAAATCAGTAAAGGCATTTAGATACTTGGCACAATAGAAGTAGTGAGTGCCTAAAAAGGCTCAATGTTGCTAAAAACATAACTTACCACCTTTTTGTTAAAACTGTACAGTGATTGCATATCACGGATATGCTGGGGGAGAGCATTCCAGCTTTTAGCACCAGTGGTATGGAATAAGTTTGGATGGGATTTTCAGACAAAGAAATTGCCAGCATCAGCTGATCGGGCATCGTAAGAATTGATAGAAGAGGTATGAGGAAAGAGAGTGGTGAGGTAATTGGGAGTTTTGGTGGTGGTGATCGTCCACATCAATATGCAGTGATTGTAGAAGAATCTTTGCTTGATACACATCCATTTGATGGTACCCAGCATATCCGTTGAGTTCCGGGGCACACTCTAGAATTATCCTCATTGCCCTGTTTTGAATCTGTTGAAGTTTAACCAGTTACTGGTTTCAGATACTATGGCTGCAGACTGTACTACGGTAGTCAATATGGGGCAGTATGAGTGTGTTGTACAAGGTGGCTCTAGTGTGAGGTGGTATGTCTCTGCTGCCCTACAGAAATCACCTATTGCCCTTTTCACCTTATTCAAGACTAAGACTGTTTCAAAATGATCATTGAATTTAAGTCAATTTGTACTCCAAGGTACTTGCAAGAGTCACACTGTGTGACAGGTTCAGAATCCAGTGTCAAGTCAAGAGTAAAATTTTTGGATTTACTGCTAATAATCATACAATTAGTTTTGTCAAGGTACAAGCTGAGGTTGTTGGTTTTGAGTCATGTAGCTACTAGGGAAAGGTCTTCCCATAGGATATGAGATATGGTGTCAACATTTGGACTAGAATGATAGAAAAGGATTTCATCTGCATATAGATTCAAGTAAGAATATTTGAAGCAAGCACCAATGTCATTCATATAAAGTAAAAGAGAAGCGATCCAAGAATTGAGCCATGGAGAACGCCTGTAGTTATAGACCTGTAACCAGGGAGATTACCATTGACACATGTAGCCTGTTTTCCGTTGGTGATGTAGCTCCTAAGCAATTCAAACTCAGAATTTCTAAATCCATAGCATTTGAGTTTGTCTAAGAGAATGACATGGTCAACAGTGTCTAAGGCTTCATGCAGATTAAGAGCTGCTAATGCCACACAGTTTCCCTTTGCAATTTCACAGAATGCAAATTTACTGAAATTGTGAAGGGAAGTCTGTGTGGAATGTTCAGGTCTGAAGCCTGATTGAGACACTAGAAGTTTGTGCTTAGACAGATATTCATATGCTTGATTGTGGACTATGCCTTCCAGGAGTTTGGAAACAATGGTTAAAATTGATATAGGTTTGTAAATGATTGAGGCTGGTTTTGTTTCTTTTTATGGATTGCAGATATATGAGCCATCTTTCATGTATTTGGAAAAGAGCCAAGTTCTAAAGATTTGTTAAAAGTAAAGGCCAAGCTCTCAGAGATAGCCGGGGAGGCTATTTTTAATAGTCTTGATTGTATGTTGTCAAGACCTGTGGCTTTGTCCCTTGGCATTTTAACAAGCAGTTTGGATACATCAAATGAAGACATTGATGTAAATTTGAATCGGCCTGGGGAATGTGGGAACTTTTTTTTTTTTTTTAGGTAATCAACGGGAGTGATATTTGTAGGTGGAATTTTTTGTGATAAATTAGAGCCAATTTTTAGGACAAAGTTATTGAAACATTCAGCCATTTGTTTGGAATTTGTAATCAAGGTATCATTGATATAGAGTGAGGTAATGGGGCTGTGTGATATTTGTGGAAGGAGAAGAGCAGCTTCCATGTGTCCCAGATGCCATTTATGTCTTCGGAACACTCTATCGTGTACCATGGAACAACATTTAGGTCATCTTTTATTTTTTCTTCTTGAATCAGGTCTTTTGAAATTTCTAGACATCACAAAACGAAGGTGAGAACGAGCACTTTCAAAATCCAATATAATAAAACAAAAAATTAAGAGATGGTCTGGCACTGGTACCACTCCAGAAGTATAATTTCTTGCATTGGTGATAGTGAGATCAATAGTAGTTGAAGTTGAATCAGTAATTCGTGTAGGTAATTTGATGGTTTGACAGAAGCCATAAGATGATATAAGGTCATTCAACCTAAAAGCAGGAGATGATTGTTTATTCACTTTTATATAATCAATGTTGAAATCACCTGTAGAGACACTGTCAAACTTCGTACTCTCAAGCTGAAGTACAAAATCCTCACAATTCTGATAGAAATCAACATAGGGTGTCTGTAAAAAACTGACACAAATAGAAATTTTCTTTTTTAATGATTTAGACACTAAGGTTCATCAGATCATTTCGGTTTAAAGCAGGCATTTCTTCAAAATGAATGTTATCTCTGATATATATTCCGACCCCCTGCACTCCAATTAAATGTGGAGCCTTGTCACGTCCACAGAAGGTCTAGCCAGGAGTGGTCACAGATTCTGTAGGCGTGTCATCCCTCAACCAAGTTTCTGTAACAGCACGAATATCTGGTTTCTATCCGGTAGTCAAGAAACTCAGTTCGTCTAAATGATGAAGTAGTCCTCCTTGGCCTGTATTGATATGGCCTACTTTCAGTCCTTTGGTAGACACAAATTTATCACAACCACGAATAACATCTATTTGCTTATACCTCTGGAAAGTGGTTGAGTTGAAAGACTCATGTACAGAAAAATAGAAAGAATCAGAGCTGTCATTAAAGAAAGAGTCACTAAAGATGGGTAGAGTACAGAATTTACAGTACCAGTCACTCTCCGAATTGGCAAGGTTGCGGTATGTCGGCAAATCCATATTTATGCATTGAGTGTGAAACCAATTGTCGCAACCATCACAATGTATACCATGTTGATTTCTGCCAAGTGCCCATACACCACACTGATGTTTCCAATTCGGGTCAGGGTTAGATGCCACATCACCAGCAGTCAGAAAAAGGAGCAGGAGAGAATGGGAAAAATCATAGTTCTTGCGGAAGTGAAGTATGTTGGCATTTGCTCCAGGGGCACGGACAGGTGTGAAGCCAGGGACAACTTTGGTAAAGAATGTCGATAGATTCCCATGGTAAATAGTTGAAATCCACTTGAAACATAGAGGGATCAAGGAATTCCTGTGTGGTTGAAGTTGTCTGGAAGATAACAGTGGGGTTAGGTGGGGCCAAGTGGAATAGCAAAGAGAAAAGGTAAATGATTAGTGTCGCCATGGTACTGTTCATATAAATTCACTGTCACGTAGTAGACTCGCCCACTGAAAGTCATCTAAGCACTAAAATTGGTATAAAAACAGCTGCAATGTCCAGCAGGAGGTAAAATGCCCAGCATAAAAGCAACACAGATAAAACAAATAAAACTGGCTTTAATTCAATGCTGTATGGAGGCTGCCATCTTGCTTATTTGTCAATAAATCCTCGGGGTCAGCAATCAGTCCGTGCTCTTGCACCAACAATCAAACACTCAATCAATCAATCAACCAATAAATAGATAGATAGATAGATAGATAGATAAATAGATAAATAAATAAATAAATAAATAAATAAATAAATAAATAAATAAATAAATAAATAAATAAATAAATAAATGGATAGGTAAATAAATAAATAAATAAATAAATAAATAAATAAATAAATAAATAAATAAATAAATAAATAAAATGTTTGTGAAGTATATTAAAAAAAGTATTCACAGCGTATAAAAGTTTTATACGGTCTACATTTACATGGGTGTATTTATAGCAACTTTCCAATTTCTCTGTTTTCAGTTTACCAGCCTTTACCCCCGGTGCATCAGACCGATCGGTACCCCTGAGGTTACCCACAAATCATCACCAAATTGTTTTTCCAAGCCTTACAGAGTTACTTTGGGATCAAAAAGTAAAGATTTTGCCACCCCGCAGCTTGTATCACCCCGATTTATTATATAAAACAGGAAGAAAATTAAAGTTTCCACTGTGTGGAACCTGTGCCAACAATAAGGTACAACAATTTTGTACTTGTAAAAACGATCAGCGGGCAATGACGGGCCGGTGGTGTACAACTGAACTGACGAAAGCTATCAACAAAGCATACCGTATTCCTATCATCTATGAAGTCTATCATTCTCTGAAACGTCACAGTACAATCCACAAACAGAAACAGGTGGTCACTTTTCCGACTATGTCAACGCTTTCCTAAAGTGAAAACAAGAAGCTTCCGGCTATCCCGACCGGGTGTCAAACCGAAGAAGACAAACTTACCTACATTAACAACTGCGAAGCTCATGAAGGCATACAATTAGATCCTACAAAAATTCAGAAAAATTCTGGTCTACGTTCACTGGTCTTAACTAGCAATAAACATGTCATTATTTGAAGTTTTCGTCTCTTGGCACTTTTTGACAATCGATATTACTTAAGGTTTAGTATAAAAAGATTGCATTTAAAATTTTGTTTTTTTAGTGTCATTGTATATTGAGCTATACATTGTAATAATCTGCACGAGGGAACACACTTTGTTACTTGTCTGTGTTGTCTATGTAAACCAAACAGCCGTGGAATAGAGTTTTGTTAATATACATAGGGATATCCCACAAAATTACAAGTAATTTTCTTTTTTCTTTCTTAGTACTTTTGAACAATCGATATTATTAAAGGTAAAGTATAAAAAAGTGCATTTAAAAATGTTTTTAGTGTCATTGTATATTGTAATTTTACATTTCACTCTCTGAACGACGAAACACACTTTATGAATTGTCTGTTTTTTCTATATAATACAAACATCTGTGGAATAAAGTTTTGTTAATCTACATAAAGAGATCCGACCAAATAGATATATCATTAATACATACCATCATTATATATTTACAGCTTTTGGGTAAAATATGTAGAGAATATAGAGAGTAAAAAACAGTCTGCCTTTTTCACGATTCTGAGATTGCAAAATTCTACAAACAATTGACAGATCATGCCATAGATGTACAAGATTTTCATAACCTGACTGTGAAGACATGGTCTTCATTGTACCTTCACCATCTGCTGCGCACCATTAACATTTTACTATATTCTAAAAAAACTGTGCAAAAAGGTTCTGTATTTGACACAAATTCTGGTATTTACGGTAGTTGCCCTGGAGCATACTCTCCTCCTCAGGGGATTACCTAGGAGACCTGACCAACGATTTAAATCCAGGAGAATACATTGTCGAATTGGTATCTACCGACCGTAGAAACTATGCACATAGCGCAAACAAAGAAGTAGAAGTCTGTAATGAAAAGGCGCTTTCTTTACATTTCTCCGGTGGCAAACCCATTAATTTCGATGTCATGAGAGATCTAGAGCTCAGCAAAATACACCAGGTTATTATTGTGACTAATCCCAGCAAAATTTGCCGTGACAAACTGAAACGTAAACTATACAACCGAAAAGAAGACTAAAAAATGTTAATTTTATTTACACCAAGAGTTGCATAATGGACAATTATGAGACTAAACCTTACGGTTATTGAAAATTGAATTCTTTGACAGAACTATTAACTATGTATAAAATGGTTGTATGATACTCTGCTTAATATGTATATATCATCTTGTTTTAAAAAAGGAAACATACTGTTCTTACATGTTCCACTCCATGTTTATATGAATGTGATCTAAATGATTCACTGTCTTGATGGTAATAAAAAGTTGAGATGGAAAAATGACACTTTTATAGGCGCTTCACAATTAAATGAAAGTGCATGGTTCTGTTCACTTTTTACTTAAAAATATGTGTGTATGTATGTATGTATGTATGTATGTATGTATGTATGTATGTATGTATGTATGTATGTATGTATGTATGAGCGATAGGCCATTATGAATAGAAAATGATAGTCCCGCTTAATATGTAAAAAGTATATATCACATTAGCAAAAATCAACAGAGACCGAGTGTTTGAAAATGGTATTGGACATAGACTGTATGGATAAATGGAGGGATGTGTTAGAAACCATGTGTGTAGAGAGTGTGCATCATGGTGGAAGCGTAGAAGTTTTATGGCCATTTTATGTGGATGTGATTTTTAAATTAAAGGCAAAAGCAAAAAGAGAGAGAGACAGCTTAATGTGGACTTTAACAATAAACAAAAAAGACCCACAGTGGCACTCAGAACTGGTTTGTGTTTCTTGTTTTGGTTGGTGAACAACGTTATACTCAGATTCCTAGTAGTGGGGCAGTGCTAAGCAAGCGGTCAAACAGTTGTGCCACAGACCACGTTAATATTCTGACTTGCCTCAAATACCGGGCGGGGGGGGGGGGGGGGGGAATCTCTATGCATGCAGCCATGACATGATGGAGACAGCTGTTGGCCTTCACTCCCAAAAAAATATAGAATTTCTAACAATTGATTGACAACCACGAGAACAATTGAATGTTACTATTGTATTGTATGTTTATGTACAATAATAACAATAAAGGAAGTAAGCATGAATCGAAACGACTGCAGAGGTATTGACAAATAATATTCACTGTCATACGAATCATTATCAATGTGGGGAAGGGATTGATTTTGTCTGTTCAGCACGCAACACAATTTTAGGTCAGACAATTCAAGATTGTAACATTCTTTCCTTCGTGAAAATACCATTCCGGTAGATTAATTTATTCTAAAGTTTCAAGTTAGTATCGTTAGTTTTCAGTTAGGATCAGTTATACGAGACTTGTCCATGGTTTCACCGAAAAAATACTGATTTACAGACAATGAAATGTTCGTTAAATTTTTAATCAGTGCCAAAAGTTATGCTTGCCGAGAGAGAGAGAGAGAGAGAGAGAGAGAGAGAGAGAGAGAGAGAGAGAGAGAGAGAGAAAGAGAGGTGGAAGGAGAAAAAAGCTTTATTGAGACACATCGTGGCTGTAAACGTCAATGCATTTTTACAGAAGCGTAATAGTACAGCGTGATGAGAAAAACACCCAATGTTTACTTAGGTATATACCGACACATTTTTGCGGTATCTTTATTGGAACCATAATGGAACAGGTTAGTCTATATATGACGTACTGTGGTGTCGGGAACTTTTCTGACATATTGTTGTTTACGCAAAAAAAAAAGAAAAATTGAAAATAAATAAAATTAGTCCCGCTAATTGACTCACTGTGCACTAGGCCTACACTTCACACCAATGAATAACCCACTGATGGGACACATGGTAAAAATCATGCTGTGATTTGCAGACCAAAGTCATCTCTGTAGTCAGTACCCTAAGAAAATATACAATAGTGCACTCTGCTATGATCAAAGTTTTAATCTGTGATAATTCCGCCATTGTCCGTGAGAAAGATAATTGATATGAGTGTCTTAATTAAGAGTCTATGGTCGAACTTAATCTTTAGACCGTTGCAGTAAAACAAACAGTATTCTGCCTGTGCATGCAGGAGATTCACTCACGGATAGTGGCCAGTTTGCGACCTTTTATGGAGGACTTGTGTGTTTGTTAACTTTCTCTGTGTTTGTTTGTGATTGGCAATCTCGCTTGAGATGACTTGTATGCCAAAGTAATGACATTAGATAAGAATTTTTAGAGTTTAAATGACCATGGTAAGTTTGTATATATTATGAGAATGGAAAATACCCATGATACATACCATCCAGCTCTCCAATAATCAAATTGTATATTTGAAACAAGGAATCAACAACTTGGATCGTGACCTGGCTGCCTCACTGGACACATCTGTACAAAAAAGAATCAAAGATGATGTGTGTATATGTACGATAGTGATACCTGGGTGCACCATTTCGTATATCATGTCATGGAGGAAAAAACTAGTTTATTCCTCCATGGTAATGTATAGTTAACGCATTTTCGTCCTTTTCGCATTGATATGCGTGTGACCATCCCATGTTATTTGGTATTTATCACTAAATTTTCTCTCTGCAGAGCATTGTACGCAATGCTTTCCATCGCATACACAAACCTTCGTCTTCGTGTGGGAATGCCGTTTTTTATAGCGATGACAAATAAAGCTCTAGTGGACATTTTTTTTTCATTTGTAATTGCAAGATAATAAATGTAAGTGTTTTTAACAAGCTATCTACAATTCTCATGTGGTGGCAAATTTGGCAATTTTCTGGAGTCTTGGGCAAGTTGTAAAAATGCTGTGGGCACCCCAGGCAGCCTGGAAAAAAGTTAATTTCTACCCTTGAATAGTCATAAATTCAAACTTCTGCTTGTGCATGTGCATATGGCAGTGAGGGTGTTTATTCTTATATGCTGATAACATTGTAGCAGCGGGGCATTTGTTGTGGTCATGGTTAATCCAGTTTAACTTCTGCCCACACTTATTCACTGAAGTTGTGTGAGTCAAAATCAGATTCAGAAGCATTCAAATTCTGCACTGCGTTTTACTATATACATTACAATATTGATTTGATGGTTCATTGTGTCTTTCCTTGGACGATGCCTACGCATGCTCATGACTTCATAAGGGCCCTTTACACCTGGTCGATTCAAAACCGCCTAAAAACCTATTACTACTAAGATGTACCAAGAAAAAAGCCTGCTAACATTTTTACGAAGTCCACGTGACAACTTGGAAGACTTTTCGACCTCTGGAAAATATATGGTTCGCGACATAGAATCATTTACAAGTTTGACAAGTCACTACTTCTGACGTTATCGCCCATCATCTCCCGCCACACCAAGCAACGTTGCACATTACACGGCGGAATAAATTAACCTGTTGTAGCGTGATCACTGCATACTTTAAAATGACAACTGTCAGAGACTTGTGTTTCATACATGCATAGTAAGTAATCATGCATCATTCCAGGAGATAGCTGACAGAGACTTGTTCACAATACATGCAGAGTAAGTCAGCCCTTGACAGGATATCGCTGGCATAGTTTCTGTTTGTAAAACATGGGCTTGTGATCTCCTTCATTACATTATTTAATTATCATATTGACTTTTGAGTTCCTGTGATGGTATTGAACGATGGATGGATTGTGGCCCAAGACGCTACCAGTACTATTTATTGTGATTTGCTTTATAGTGGTTGTCAGGCATAGTCTCATAGCTATGAATGTGTCCAACCCTAGAAAAATGGGGTTGGTCACTGGAGAATGGTTAATCAGTTACACTTATGCCAGATTTGACACAAAATTAACACCTGGCATGGCTCATTTATCACTTATGACAACTAGCAATATTAGTGTCACTTCTACATCAGATAACAATAATATTACTTCTACATTGAAGAGGCCTGCCTGAGGGACAACACAAGCTTTGAGAAGTCTAAAGCTTTACATGTCATTATTGCTTTTGATCTCCGGAGATGTACCTCTAAACCCTGGGCCAAGGGCTCCTGCTCATCCATGCGGTAACTGCAATGAAGGTATCAGTGACATTCATCTGGCTGTCCTTTGTGAAGGATGTCTCAAATGGCCCCATAGACTTTGTATCAAAATGTCTTTACAGGACTACCAGGCATTATCCACACAACATGACTGGTTCCGTGAACACTGCAATTCATTGCCTAACCTAAGGGACTCTTTTTTGATGCCCAGTACTCATCAAGTGATGACCCAATGGACGGTGAAGATGTGCTGGACCAATCCTTTGAGGATTATAATGTATTAAAAAACTTCAGAGTGAAATATTAGAATAAATTTATTTTGGCATATGTAAATGTGAATAGTAGACGCCAAAAAAGTCTTCCTATCAGAGACATGACCTATCCCTCTAATGTGCACTTCTTTACACTGGCTGATACTAAGATAGATCATACTTTGCCGGATGCTCAATTTGCAATACCGGGCTACCGTATGTTCCGAAAGGGTAGAATTATATATGTAGGTGGACTTATTTAATTTATAAGAAGTGACATTCCATGAGGATTGTGGATTTGTCCTCATACTGTACATACTGAAACTCTACCAGTAGAAATAATCATTGGTTAAACTAAATGGCTAGTCATTGCAGGTTGCAAACCACCAAAGGTTAAAGATAATGTGTTTGCACAGGAATTAGAAGTGATATTAAACAGAGCCATAGTGGAATACCAGAATATTATTCTCATGGGTGATCTGAATTCAGACTTATTGCATTTACCTAAGGGGCGCCCAGTTAGAAATATTTGTGACATTTTTGGTCTCAGAAACACTATAACTTCCCCCTACCTTTCAATCCAAAACCGATTTGTTTTTGACGAATCAATCAATGACATTCCAGGAGAATGGCTCGTTCGATATTACAATAAGTGATGGTCATTCAATGATTTGTGGGGTATTGAGGGCTTCGGCTCCTTTGCAGAAATCCAGACAAATTCATTTTAGCAACTTCAAACACTTCTATGAAAATGCTTTCTTAGAAGACTTGAGTATAACACCTTTTTATATGATTTATTTGATGATATAGGTGATTGGTACAATGTATTACAATCACTATATGATGACTTTTTAAACATCATGCCCCATGGAAATAAAAAAATTTCCGTGGTAAGAGAATGCCACACATGACTGCTAACCTGTGAAAGAAAATAATGAGGATAAACATACTTTGGAAAGAATATAAAAGGTATGCGTATAAGAAGCAGAGAAATATAACGACTGAGGCTTATAGAAAAGCCATAAGAAATTACTTTAGAAATAAATGCACGGATGGCCCAAAGATAGGAAAAGAACTTTGGAAAACCTTACGACCTTTTATATCTAATAAGGAAAATGACCAAAATTGTATAATGCTTGAGGAGAATGGCGATATTGTAACTGATCCGGATGGTGTTGCCAAAATTTTGAATGCATTTTACACAAATATTGGTAATGACAATGACAATCAGCCATCACTCTAACAATTTAATCAGCCCTGATTTTTCTAATGGTGGTGGCTTAGATGATTTTGTAGATCTGGCTTAAAGTACTTATAAAAATCATCCAAGTATATCCATGATTAGTAAAGCTTCCAACAGGTATGAACAATTTGAGTTTTCCGAAATCACATAAGCACATACGCTATATATGTTGGAAGGTCTTAAAACTAATAAAGCTACTGGGCATGATGCGTCTCTGCCAAAATGTTGAAACTATCCAAACATCATGTAGCTCCTGTCCTGACAAGACTATTTAACAAAAGTATAAATGATTGTATTGCCCCCCCCCCCCCCCCCAATTTAAAATGGCCAAAGTTAGTCCGATATATAAAACACTAGATCCATTTCAGGATGTAAACTATAGGCCTGTAAGTATCCTGTGTTTTTTTTTCAAAAGTCTTTGAAAGACTCCTTGATAGAATGATGACTGATGTCAAACTTGAGATTTTACCTGAGGGCATATCAGCCAATCGAACAAACCACAACTGTCAATCGGTCATTATACGTGCCTTGGATACTTGAAGTGAAGCATTGGATAATAAAAAGTATGTAGGTATAGTACTGATGGACTTATCAAATGCTGCCGATTAAATTTCAGAAGCTCTTTTGATAGCCAAACTTCACACTTATGAATTTGGCCACAAAGCAACCAAATTACTAGCTAGTTACTTAAGTGGAAAACAACCAAGAGTCAAAATTAAATCCACTTTTAGTGATGGGAGTCCACTTACGGCAGAACTTACCCAAGGGTCTATATTAGGCCCGAGCCTATTTTATATCTTCATTTACGTTTGATTCTGGTTTGTGGACAAAACAATTTTGTCTAATTTTGCGGATGACAACACACTTATTGCGATGGCGGACTCAGGTGGAGAGCTAAAAAAGATCTTAACAGCCGAGTCGGCTGTTGCAATGCAGTGGTTCTCTTTTTACTAGCC
The DNA here is from genome assembly GCA_964020975.1 of Hermodice carunculata. Classification (NCBI taxonomy): domain Eukaryota; kingdom Metazoa; phylum Annelida; class Polychaeta; order Eunicida; family Amphinomidae; genus Hermodice; species Hermodice carunculata. The sequence continues at coordinate 26,768,149 of OZ026618.1, forward strand.
AATGTTACAAGATTTTAAACAATGTTTCTGGGTAAAAACACAACAGATGTTCAACTTGACATACAACGTGTTAAGATAAATTGTCCTCAGAGCGTCAGATTACTTGGAGTAGTGATTGACAGCAATTTAACCTTTGATCTGTATGTATCAGAATTGTGTCGAAAACTGCTGCTCAATTGAGTGTACGCATGAGGTTCAAACGCATTTTGGACACTCCATCAAAATTAGCCACAGGTAAAACTACAATTGTATAGAATTTCAGATATTGTAATGAAAAAAAAATTTTCTTGATGTAATAATGTGCAAAAAATTGAAGGAGTACTTGAAAGATCATTCCTATATGTTTATCTACATTGTGACTCCTTCTTTGAAGACTTGCTTTCTAGATCTGGATTGGCTTCTCTAGAAAGTGAGAGGCACAGAGCTTTTGTAATGAAAGCTTACAAAAATAAACTATGAAATTGCACCCGGATATCTAGAAACTATTATCAGAAGACGACAAATTGTTCATGGGACAAGGCACCTTTTTGACCTATGTTTATCAGAGTATAAAAGTGTAAAATATGGTAAGAAATCCCAAAAGTTTTTCATGTCATATTTTTGGTACGATTTGCCTAACAGAATGAAGGATACACCTGATATATGTGAATTTCAACAAGACATAAAGACTTGGAAGGCCCACACTTGTAAGTTTCGGCTTTGTCAGCTAGCTTCCTGAGGCTATCATGGTCACTACAATCCATGATTTTGATAGCCTCTCAAGCCACCATTTTGTGATAGCCACTCAAGTCACCACTTTGTGATAGCCACTTTAGCAACCAAAAATGCATTTGCTGCTGAGTATTAATTCTAATTTCAGTTACCCAAGTCATAATCATCTTTTAGTTGAACTACTGGGGTGTCTAAGTGTATATCATTATTTGATTAAGTTCATTTGGTATATGTAAAAGTCAGAACTTTTTGATTAATTTTTACTCGTCCTTATCTGTGATAATTTTGTATTTTATTTTAACAGTCTCTATGTCCTGAACTGTGTCTTTTCTGAGTCTTTTATGTGTGATAATTGTATTCTTTGCTTTCGATTTATATATGTGCTTTATATGTATTTTATTGTCGGTGAAAATAGCCTATGGCTAACGTTTCTGTAAGAACACCCGACGTTAAATAAGGAACTTAAACTTGACTTGATTTGAACTTCTGCTTTCAAGCCTTACAATATTAAGCACCCACGTATACCCCTTTATGCTGTAATGATTATGGTTATGCAGCTCTATTAGCGGCTATTGTTTGGTGTGTAATGTATCAAGCTCTGTTAAACAATCCTTAGGGTAAGATTACCAGGCATTAAAAAAAAAAAAAAGTAACTACACCGCTTAATCATTTTAGGTGCAGCCATACGGCCTTGAACACTTGGGTGACTATAATTGTAACCCTGTGTAGGATGAACACCTGTCTATGACGGAAGTAATTCTACTGTCCTTTCAATGTTCATTATATGCAGGTTTGACTGTATTTGACACGATATTTGCTTTATGTCTTCTTTGTTTTTCATTGATGATTTTAACGATCTTGTCTTTCCCCCTCAACTTTATTTCCAAAAGTAGTTAGACTCTTTATATCCAGCGGGAACAAACCCTAGATCACCACCACAGAGCTTTCGAAAGAAGTTCATATTATTTTTCCTATGCTAGAATCCTCACTTTTGCTCTCTTCTACATGGTGTATGAAAAATATATAATACAAAAATATTTTCCCCTTAATTCTCCAGATAATTCAGTAATTTCTGTTCCATTATTATTTCTTTCGTTATTTTTTACGGATTAGTACTCTACATTTTGGTTCTCCAGAATCATTAAATTTATGTTCATGCTTCACTTTTTCTGCCTAGGTTTCTTAATTCTTTCATGGACCTCTAGCGACCAGTCATTAAACTTTTCTCCCAGCACCTTAAACGTTTTTGTCCGTTTGTTCAAGATTCTACCCAGAATAGTATTCGGTTGTTTCACTTGTTGCACACAGTCAGGGTATTACCAGTATTAATCTGACTTTTGTATCATTTGCTATTGTTTTGCTGACATTTCAGTGCATTTTTCACAAAAGTATCTTTTGTAATCACCATCACACTCCACAATTTTGTCATTATCGGCATACAGCTGGCAAGTTAAACTTTGATCGTTGCTTTCATTCAGATTTGCAATTGCATTTACACTGTCCTCGTTACTAGATTTTGAGTTGCTTTGGCTCTGTACTCCGCTGTCTCATTAGTCTCAAGTCTTTTAAGTTCATATTTCACTCATAGCGGGTTTTATATGCTTGAAATTGTGACCGGGCTTTAACCTTGGATTTGATGCAAAGTCCAGGGTTGGGTATAATCTTAGATGTATATGTAAGTGTTTGTTTATGATAATTTTCGCGATAAGGCAAGCACTTAATGGTCCGTGCGCTTGCTGGTACTTTGTTGATTTTATCGTGAAGAGAAAGTAGTTTCCTTTTTTTTACTATGAGAGACCTTTTGTGATATATCAGCTTTGTTAATTACTGTTAATATGAAATAACAGGTTCACAAAAGGAACCTTCATTTGCTGCACAGTGCCATAAGATAGCTTTTTTCAATATGGCTAGGAGTGCCTTGACTGTCTCTGTGAGCGAAAAAGCATCGCATTAACGTCACCAGTCAGTGGTTACAGATGAAAGGAACCTCACTTGCTGAACAGTGCTTCAAAGAAGCTGTTTTCGGCATGTGTTTTTGGTGACTTCATATATTTGACTTACCCATCAAGCATCCCCCAGTTAAGGTTTGTTTATCAATCTGTCAATATACAAGTATGCAATAATCACTGCTGTTACTTTTGTTTTCCAATGCTCTATGTGTAAATCCTCTGTCACGTTTCTTGTCTACATTCCAAGCTGCCCACCCACGCCTGTGGACTAATAATTCCCATTAAAATGTCACTTAGCTGATATGTCACATATGTTCAAAGGTTCTCTTTCTTTCTCCAACACGTATGCCTAACTCCTTTTTACGTAGACAAACCTTTGCTTGAATTCTATAAACGGCCAAGATAACAGGAGCTTTAAAAACAGAAGTCTGTCTGCAACTGGAGCCTAAAAGTAATCATAGGAAAGTAGAAAGTCAATTACTATTAGACTATACTAAACTCCGATGTTAAATGGACTGCAGTAAAATATTAAATAATAACCCAAAGTGTAGGTTCTGCTAAGTTGACAAGTGCCAGTGATTCGTTAATTGCAATAATGGAACATTTACTCTAATCAGAACACTCCAAATATACAGCGACCCTTACAGGCGTCACTAGTCAAACTCAACATAAAACACTGATGGTAAATTGAGAACGTATTCAATATTCAAAATGAACTTCCAACCTGAAAACTCTCTCAATGTTGCCAAAGATGGACCACAGAAAAACATTGTCAAGATGAAAAATAAGCCATGACTTAGCAATTGGGACTGTGGTATATCATAGAGGCAATCTAGACCCTAGGTACCGAGTGTGTAATTTATGTATTACTATTGAAAATGAAATACAATTCCCAATCATGTGCCCCAGACATAGTGCGAAAGGATGGAATTATATACTGTATTCAATAGGACATGCCCCAGGTTCACTGGTTCACGGGTGTTCATAAATTCTATAACATAATCATGATTGATTGACAAAGTGTTTAAGCAATAGTGAAATAATGTGTAATTGCTTTTAAAAAACATCAATCATGTTTATAAGCTGGTGGTTTTAAATACTCGAGTTGTTCGACGAATGGTGTTTTTAACGAAAGACCTTTGTTGTCTTCAAGATTTTAGAGCAGTTTATTCTTGTTGCTACCATTTAATCAGTGTTTTGCTAAGAGTTTTTCTTTTTTTATATTTTTTTGGTAGCGAGTCACAGAATGTGAGATCAGAGCCTTGTTATAGGAAATCCACAATGGGACAAATTTCTCACATTCAGCAATACGATGGAGCAAACACGTGCACCCTACATTGGGGCAGGCATCATCTTCTTAGGGCTCAAAACATAATTGGGACAGAATTGAAATGTTATACATTTGGGCAGAATATAATTTCAAACCAATTTTATTTGACCATTACATCTGAAATAGCACATCTGGATAAAAATATATAATACTACAATATGATCTGCATGCCGTTATGGAACATCGGGATGAAAACATGTATTGTAATATGCATGCAATCCTGTGATAAGACATGTTCTTTGAACACAAGAATAATATGCATTCTAGGTTACTCATTTCAAGTTTGTGCCCCTTCTCGAATGGCTGTGTCATGTATTCAACATTTTTTCTTCAGGAGATTTTTTTGCTGCTCCTCTGCTATGACGATTGATATAACTCCTAAGGATTCTGACTGATTTTAATATAACCATTCAGGTGCTATAAATTTATGGTGAAATTGAAGAGTCTAAATTGCTGACCCAAGTGTTAAGGGAAGGCCTGATGTACAATATAGTAATAAGTATCGTAAATATATTTGTCTTTTCTCCCAAACTTGTCTAATAGTGCTAGTTTGGCGAGTGATAGGTTTAACTAACTACATAGATTTATGATATCATGTACCGCTCCCTCTCTCCACAATAGTGACTTGGTATCAAGAATGGGCGAATCTACCTGAGGATTAATGGCTTGAGATAAACAGGTTAACAGACAAAATCTTGTAGACAGGTACAGTTGTGTGTGCAGCTCTATACATTCCAATTATTTACTACCGAGTTTTATTTAATTTTATTTAATACTCTTTCCTCTGTGTGTGTGTGAGTGTGTGTATGTGTTTTGATTTTTAATGTATGATAATGATTTAATAAATAGAATAAGGGGAGGGGTTCAAGTAGTTCATCTGTTTAGCCTGTAGTTCAATTAGTTAATTAATGTATTCGTAACACAATGTCTCGTGCCAGCAGGGAGTACACTTCGGTGAAACCCCGACCAACACATATTGTATGCGTTGGCCAAAGAGGGCGCCTGTTCCAATAAACAATATATATATATATATATATATATATATATATATATATATATATATATATATATATATATATATATATATATATATATATATATATACAACAGGTGTGATTGGCAGGTTGGGCATGCCGACGGAGACAGACCGTAATTGTGATACATAAAGTTAGCTAATCAGGATTTCCTTCATCACAAGGTTGCTTCATTGGTGGTCACGAAGGTCCAGATTCTGCTGGGCCAGGTGAGAAATAATTGCTGAGAAAGCACAATGATGACGCTGGCCAGAGGAGAAGTAATACATCTGTATAAAATTGAGATGCAGATGATGTTTCATATTTCATTGCCATTTTAATAGCTGGGAGTTCAATAAAGTAAATTTGTCCTTGCATTTGTGAAATGTTTACCTGATAAATGCTGCTCACTCAAATTTAAGATAAAAAATTGCTGAATTTTGAGATTGAAAAATGCTGAAATGAAAAAAGAAAGAAGGATCTATAACTGCGATCCGCTAGTTTGACCAGATTTTACAGGATTTCTCCGGATTGCACCGCATTTTACCACAATGCACTAAATTTTTGTGACATTTATGAATCTGGAACATTATAAACACACTCTACCTCCACTATAACTATGAGTCGGAGAACAAAGCCCACAGCACAACATAGCTAATAAAGTAATTTTCAAATAGTACAGAAACACATAATCCATATTCATTAATTCCAAACCCAACAATGACAGCAAAGAGTTTCCAGACTTGCCAAAGTATCAACATTTCTCTTCCAATACCAATGTAAAGAAACAAATTTCACTCCTGACTTGAGACAGGCAGTCACCCATAAAAGGCAACTGGTGGTTTTAAACCGGTCCTTTCAACCTTGGAAATATTCATCATTAACTGCGGACACTAATTCTTTTCCAAAATGTATTGGCCTAACCACCCAAAACCACAAATTCCATTTCTTCTGCCAAAAATAAAAAGAGACCTGTTAGGCCTATCACCTTTTAGTTCTCCTGACATGTCAGTCTGCTAAGTTTAAAGAAAAAGAGGAAAGGAGGCCTACATTGGTTTTGAGATATTTATGAATCTGGAACATTATAAACACACTCTACCTCCACTATAACTATGAGTCGGAGAACAAAGCCCACAGCACAACATAGCCAATGAAGTAATTTTCAAATAGTACAAAAACACATGATCCATATTCATTAATTCCAAACCCAACAATGACAGCAAAGAGTTTCCAGACTTGCCAAAGTATCAACATTTCTCTTCCAATACCAATGTAAAGAGACAAATTTCACTCCTGACTTGAGACAGGCAGTCACCCATAAAAGGCAACTGGTGGTTTTAAACCGGTCCTCTCAACCTTAGAAATATTCATCATTAACTGCAGACACTAATTCTTTTCCAAAATGTATTGGCCTAACCACCCAAAACCACAAATTCCATTTCTTCTGCCAAAAATGACATGCTAGATGTTTATCCCAGTATTCCATCCAGTGGTGGTTGGCATCCCACCCAACATCCAACTCTATGTCAGGATTGACCCTGAAGGAGCTACGCCAGCAACTGGACCAGTTCTCAAGGACATTTATCAGCTATCACATGTCGAGAAAGGAACCAAAAGACCCCCCCCCCCAAGAAAAAAAAGAAAAAAAACAGAAAAAAGGGAGCTTCCACCCAACATGTGTTCATCGCAAATAGACGCAAGAGTAGGAAACTGAATTGTGCATGCTTGCTGGTATGCATAACCGCCACCAGGAGATGTACGGGTTAATGCAGCAGGATGCTAATGGCACTGCATCCATGGAATTTTTATGTGGACTCTAGCAAAGCACATAAATGCGTGGAAACTAGCATAAGTTACCTATTGTGTTTACTGTGTCTTTAATACTGAATGCATATCAGGCTGTTCTTCTTCTTGTCATTATTATAGACAAGCCAACATTTTATTTATGTTTTTAGTAATTGTGATATATGCAAGCAACTTCAGCAGTACATTTATGAAACAAAAGGCTTCATCAGACATGTCATATAAGGTAACTCCCTGTGCCTGTGTTTCTTCTTCCTCTACCTCTCTCTCTTTTTCTCTCCCTCACTCTCTTACATTTATAGAACATCAAACAAGTTATGATTTCTCCTTTCTTAAATGGAACATTTTACTTGGTGTTTTCACATTGATAGAATTGTTTTGACAATTTACAACTAGGGTTTTCTTTTCTTGTATTGAGTTTTTTCTTTTGTTTTTACCTGGGAAAAACATTCGACTACCTAGACTATTTTAAGTTGGATAACGATACACAATGGAAACTAACATGTAAGTATTTTAAATACAATAAGTAACAACTGCTTTATCCATTTTTAAATGCATAATTCTTCACCTATCATGGCCTTGTGAGAGACAGTTACCCCATGTTGTTATTTCTTTCTTTTTTTTTTTTTTTTTTTATTGGGGGGGGTGTTGTGCTGACATAGAACATGACGCAACTTTGCACCAAATTACACAGAAATTATTGGCTTGCAATTCCAGGACAAACTTGATATAACATATTTCAACCACTGGCATTCCCAAATAAAAAGTGAAACTCCTTATAGCTACCAATGTGGTTGCAAAACAGAATAGCTGTCTAAAACAGAACAGGGTTTGCAAACAAAAGGTTCGTATGTAGGTCAATCAGCATGTGAATTTGGTATCACTTGCCACTGGGAGTCACCACTATGGGAACACCATGGTTTCCATTTATTAATGGACAGTCTAGCGCTCAACCCAGTAACAGGGCCAGTTTGATCTCATAAGCTTTTAATGAAGCCTCGTTTTGCCTATTTGAGTGTCCCACGTGAAGGAAGAGGGGACATTGCAGACGAGCAGATGATAAAGTGTACTCCAATATGTCAAACAGTCAATTCAACAAGATGACTGATGTACATGTTACTACATTTGAATGCATATGTGACAAACATTGACTTATCATAATTGTGGTAAAATGACACCCCAGATAATTTGATGTTTGTGACTGCAACAACATGTAGGGGGTTTACGGTGACACAGTCCACATGTTGACCTGATATGCATTTTGTTTCTCATACTCCCTTCTGTGACCCTCACAGATATACAATTGTGTCTAGATTTTGATCACACTATGGCAAGGCAGATGGAAACAAAACTTTAGTTGGTGCTTAATCATCAAGTGAATTGTTTGTGTGAGCAAGTCAATTTTACCCCTTGCAGTTGTTATGTTAACCAGGTGCATAACATATTATGAGTATAATATTCATGGAGCTACGCTGCTGTGCATAATGGTATTGGTTATATAACTCTGGAGTCACATAATCAATTTTTATGTCAAGTCGGCTCGGAAAGCACACAGGAGGAATTCTTAGCTTTGATGCTATTCCTTTGTTGATATTCTGTCATTGGCGATAAAAGGCAACTTTGTTCGGATTTGTAAGTAAAAGAGAGCAAGTGCGCCAAATCTAGCAGTGGGACTGGTAATTAAGAACATTTGATCCTTCTCCCGTATATACATGCAAGTCTCCCTGTTGTTTTACCTAATGTGACCATTCCCGCGAATTCCATTTTGCAGATTGTCTTTGACGATTCTAGTCGTGTCTCCATGTTTTTCCCCTCCCACCCTGTCACTTCCTGTTCATTGCCAAAAATAACATTTTCACTATATATAAATTTATGTTTTATAGTTGGCTTTTGTTCATCACTCAGGTATCAGCTAGGTGGAATTGCAATTTCAAAGAGGATGGATGAATATCCACGTGTTAGAGATTAGTTTGAGAAACAAAGTCTTGCAATGGGTGTCTGGAAGGCAAAATCAACTCATGAGCTGACCATGTGCAGTCTGAAATAACAAGACATCACCCATGTGAAGTTGATTACACACCTGGGTTCACTTACGCTAACCACAAAAAAACCTCATGTAGACAGAGGGAGGAGCGCTCAGAAGATGGTCCATGAGAAAGATTCTTGAGTTTCTGCTCGTGGAAAAGGGTAGGACAACCCAAAATATTTCACTTCAGGATCAACATCGGCAGTACACCACTGATAAGATCCATACCATCTCTTATTTTTATTCTTAGACCAATTCCATCCATGTTTTCCAGGTTTTCTTGTCCTTTCAGCTAAATTGATTTTTTCTTCATTGAAATGAGGGTTAGGTCAGATGATGAGCCATGCATTTGCAAGCATCTTCAAGTAAGGTACACTGACAGTGGCAAATCTGGAGGGTTATATGACATTTGACTTATCAAACTAGCTTATTGACTCAACTGAAAGGGAGGATAATGTTTGCATACTGTAAGCTTATACTCTGCCAAATATGTAAATATGGAATAAAGAGAGATGGGTCTCCAGTGACTTAAGCTAATTTGAAATATCCATAATGAGTAAACTTGCAGGTTGAGTTCTAAGGGTATTGCTGCAAGTCATTTTTTATCTGGCCTGTCTCTTGGGCCAGAGGATAATTCCTGCTGCTTTGAGGATTAGTCAAATGTTCATGGTATGCGCAAACATTTTTAGTGACTTGCTTTGTGTTTTTAATCTGTCACATATTGATTTTAAACCAATAAAATGTACTTGTACACGAAAGAGGCAACACATGTTCCTCCATACGTCATATTGGATTTTCAATGAAATACAGTGCATTATCTGGATGCTAGACTAACTTGCCTAACTGGGTCCTAAAGAAAACATGGGGCAAATCTCACTAGACCCATCAGGCTACAAAACAATTAGGAAAAATATTATCAGTCATATGCAGAATGAAATTAGGATGACCATGGTTGTTATTTTCTGGATCAGTATGATGTAGGCTGCCAAAATAAGACACGAAATGGGAGTACCACCGCCTTGTACGAACATAAATAAAATGGGTCACTCTCAATTGAACAGATAAGTGTCGCTCTGTCCTGCTAAGACCTGCTCGCAAATTTGATTTCATCATTCGTTGTTCTATTGAATGTGTGATAGAAGTCACAAATCAGCATTAAATGCCGCCTGAAACAGAAAATAACTATATGCATGTTTCCTCATGTGCATCCTTACAAAACATCGCGCACTGCCTTACTGTGAGAATTTTTACATCCATTGACCAAACTTAATGCGTAACTCCGAAAATCATTTTGTTACCGACAAGGATGAGAAGACTCGCAAGCGTGTTTAATTTATTGTTGTATCCCGGATGGTGTTAGTCTCATGCCTAAAAAGAAACATTATAGCAGCCAAGCGTTTAGGTATGGAAACTAGCAGCATATTGATCATATCAGGCGACAGTTTAAAAGCACTTATGGAGTTACATGAGAGTGTATTGACTTTTGGGGTTAACCAAAACGTTTCTTTTTATAAGGTACCTATCGGTAGTAAGTACTGCTCGGGTGCAGCGAAATTAAATAATATAATTATTACTTCGGATTGAGGTAATAAAGTATCACATTCCAAATAAGATCATCAATTACATATACATAAATATTTAACTGATTCCAGGATTTCAGCTCTCTTAATTACTACAATGCACACATAGGCCTTTTAATCTCTTCCTACAATCTGAAATCTACATGGAAAGACATTAGAATAGCACCACCTCTGTTTTTGCTGACATCATGCTAATAGACAACTTTAGCACTCAACATTTATTCCTTCGTATATACTCTACTTCAGTTCCACTATGCGTCTCGTGCAGTAAACAGATGCTATGAAGATTCCGCAAGCAGTGAAAGAGAGATCAATGCATAAAGGTGTCAGGCACGCCCTCAGACTAAGTAAGACAGGTTCAAAATTAAACACCATGATGCAGGGCTATAAGGCAATATGCTTCCTGTTAGATGGTCTGAAGACTAATTGCCTTACACCTTGAGATTCAGTGAATCTCTAGTAGTAAGCTCATTGTACATAACAGTATATCTGTTACAATATCAACATGTCTAACATATCTGAAATAGTATTTTACATCTTGTGGCCCACAACATGAAAAGTATATCACCATTGTAATTGCTAGCAGCCGCATGAAGAAAAAAAACATGACACTTTGTGCCTGGGTGAGCTTATATAACCAGCACCTGGGAACAACTGATATACGTATGAATAGACTTGAAAGGAGAAAAAAGTAACTATTGAGATTAAAATATTGACTGATTATCATGAAACAAATCTTGCAGGAACCAAAGCCTTTCACATTCCCAAAACAAGGCAGATTAAGCAACAGCTACCATTCAGTATGCGATGGTTACAGTATACATGTAATAATATTGTACATTATCTACACAGGCATGATGGCGGCCACAACCAGTTGTTTCAAAAGAATCTTCAGGAGTTGTGTTGACAAACTTTATCACCAATAGAGAGAACTGAAGAGCTTTTACTTGAAATGGATCCGAGATTTTAAGTTCACAATAGTGACCCGATTGCTTATGGAAGAATACTGTACAAACTGATACAGACCTAGGCATATATGTTCTATTTGTGTGGTATTTCCCCTTCAATATTACCAGAGCACAGACCTTTTGGTCATGTTTTTTTGCGATTACTTGTATTGTTCTGGATGATTAAAACCAACACAACCTACATTGCAGTACTATATTTTATCGCAGTTGATCAGACACTACAGTATAGTTTGAAATTAAGACAAACTTCATAAAGATTCTCTCTCCAGTTTAAGACAGTAAATTTACACAGTTGCTTATTCTTAACAAAATCATGTCCACAAAGAGACCACTTTGATATTGAGACCACATTTGCCGCCTCTTAGGTGGTCTTACTAGGGATATTTCCAAATATATATGTATATATATATATATATATATATATATATATATATATATATATATATATATATATATATATATATATATATATATATATATATATATATATATGTAAATGTAACGACCATATGAAGTGCATGATGTGTACAACTCAGCAACCAAACAAAAAATAGATTTTTTAGCCCCCCATTTCACTTTTTGCAACTTAAGGCAAACACTCTTTGACGCCAGGTGCAGGTCCCTGCACACACAGTCTCAGCCAGCTTGTTTGTGGCTTTCTCGTAATATTGTAATTACTAGAAAGCCACAAACAGTCCAGTTTCGTGTGCTTCATGGTACAAAATAGATGTACAAGTTCTCTTTCTGTCAGCCAATTTCCATGATCAATGTACCAATTTAATGTAGCATTTTCTGAAAAATAAAGTGATTACCACATTCTTGTTTAAATTTGAAAAGAAAATTTACTGGATGAAGCTAACTGGAGCCCCTAATCTATTGACTAAAGTGCTTGCTTATTAATGACCAAACATTAAATAGCAGTTAAGTTTTGTTACTAGGTGTTTTTTGAAGTCCAAGTTAAATGTGACCCTGCTGCCAAGGCTTACAATCGACTGATAGTCACCCTACGAAATGACTTTTAATCGGCTATCTTTAGCTTAAGTGTACCCTTTGTCCGGCATATACAAGAGAGGTTTCGGGCTGAACCTGCATTTGTTGTCTAAAGGTTTTTTTCTACTGTTTTTGATAGACCTTGGTATATACGTCCAAAAAATGGCGGCTCACATCCTGTCACACTTGAGCATTTTGATATTTTGCCCGGGTTACCCCCACCACAAACATTTATAAAAAATAAGGAATTAAAAAAATATATGTAAGCTTCCAATAGACAACCATGTTCCACATTCCAAAAACTACAGTATTGTGCAGGTGGGAACTATTTTACCATTTGTGCCTAAAATGACCTTGACCATCACATGACCCTAAGGTCAAGGAACACATGTACTAACACTGATAAACTTTACATGTACCGACCCTACACAAGCTGATAGATCTCAAACTGTCCAGAAATCTTCAATCGTGTTTCCAAATTAGAGTCTAGGTGGTCAATTACAACTTCAAATATGCATCTTGGAGTTAAACCATAAAACAGGAAGATCATGATGACTTTGTGCTCTGCTGATTGCAATCTGCGCCTGCAAGTGTGGACTTACATCATCTATGCATCATTTGTAATAATACCTCTCAATTGTTGACGGGGGGTTTATTACCCATATAGACCAATATGTCAGTGTGAGCTTTGAAGGTAATTCAAAATCAAAATTATTCACACCAAAAGAAAACCCATATGAACATTCCTAGTAATGTTCAAGACTAAACCAGGATCCACCATCACAAGCCAATGTGTCTATTTGGCCTTCCAAGGTCACTAACGATCAAAATGAACAAAAATCATATGTACATTTCTAGTAGTGTTTAGTAGTAGCCATGGGCCTAATAACCACACTAACCAAGATATAAGCCAATTTATAAGACTCATGGAGTTGGGAGGGAAAAAGGCTTAAACTCTACTAAACATTCACTGGCAAAATATACTAAAAAGGCTTGAACTCTACTAAACATTCACTGTCAAAAGATACTAGTGACCGTGGTCAAGGTCACTGAATGTCAAACTCAACCAATTTTCTAATGTTATGCTTTTCCAGTACAGGTTTCATGACAGTAGCTCTCAATTTCTACTGTAAGAGGTATTGGGTTAGTAAGGGTAATGGTGTGTGTGTGTGTGGAGGGGGGAGGAGGTAGACTTATTCCACAATGCACAGACTTAATAACAATAAAAATCCTGTCAGCTGATAAAGCCAAGGGAGAAAACCTTTGTGGCCAAAATGGAAACTACAGGACCCCAGTGGCAATGTATTCGATATTGAAGCAAATAGTCCGGTACACTGTACTTCATTAGCAAGAGAAATTTTGTGGGTGTTTTTTTATTTTTTGTTTGTTTGTGTGTGTGTGTGTGTGTTTTTCTAACAATTATGAAATATAAATAGATTATTGCATTATTATCTTTTTTGCAAACTTTGTACAGAACTAACTGGGGAACATCCTTGCGCAAAATTAAATAGAAAAAATTGTTGCCTCATTATCTTCACATAGATGGTACAGGCCCACCTAGGAAAATATCTTAAAATCAAAGCATTCCACAAAACCATTTTGGCAATATTACAATACACGCACTGCATTGTTACATGCCTGCACAACTGTAGTGCTACCGACATTAATCCAAAGTCTGATGTCAAAACGGCTTCATCACAAACTAACATCTCCTCATTATTTTCACCAACTTGCGTCATCTTCAGTCAGATTATACCATTATAACAGTTAGAATAATTCTATATAGCCGTTTGGAGATCAAGACAAAATCAAAACATTTCCTTCAACGATATTTTAGAAAAGGAATATATAAAAAGTTTAACAGACGGACTCAAACAGATTCCGTCAAAACTTAAACTGAAAACAGTTATCGTTTCTACCTTTTAGTAAAATGGAAAACACAATGTTGACTGCAAAACAAAGGATGTTATTTCAGATCAACTCTATTTATTAAAGAAAGCCCTTTTCGAATTATCATAGAATATTTCCGTGAGACTAAGATGTGGTTATATTAAATCCTTAAATCCGAAATACATATCTGTATTTGAAAGTATAATTTTCCGTTGTTTTAAATTCCTAAAAGTATGAAAAGTTAAATTGCAGAAAAAAAATAAGATTCAGCATGAGTCATTCTCATTTTGTACAGTAACTGTGCTACATGCCTACTTGCAAGCAGAAATTCAAGCCATAATAAGCTGATTAACAATGGCGCTCAGAGAACAGATTACCCTCCGCACCAACAATCATTTTGTCTTCATTTCTGCATTGTTGAGACTTCGCGGTACAATACTTTTCATACAGTTTCCATATTGTTGTCTATGAAATGAAAGAGAAAATTTTGGATGTGTGCTTGGGGCAATGTCTGCAGACAGAGACCACTGTATTGTGCATCACTCGCACGGCCATCAAATAAAAACATCAAAAGTTTCATAACAAGTTTAAAATATTAAGAGAATGCTGGTTTTCAATATGAATATGGTCCACTATCATGTACATCTTTGAAAAGAATGGTGTAGCTGCTTTCGATCCTTAATGAGATATTATGGTAACGTTCTCCCTTTGTGCACCACTGAGATGTGGCTTGAAGATAAATACTTTAAAGTTTTATAAAACATATGCACAGAGATCCAAAGGATCTATGTCCCACGCCACACTTTATTTTTCAATGCCACAGATAGGGCCCATACAATATAACATCAAGTGGGGCAAACAGTTTCAAAAGTGGTTGCACTTGTTGAAAGGATGCACCACTTAGGCATAAAATTATATGTATGATATCATATACCAAGTTTGTTCCTTAATACATGATATGGTATGTACAAAGAACATGGAGAAAATGATATAGCTATAACATTGGGACATGAAAAATATATCACAATCATACATAGTGAAAATCATGTTAAAAATAGGATTGTCATGGCAAAATTATGGTACTTAAACTGCTTGCTTGAATACATATTTGCGGTTTAAAGTAAAGTGACAAAAGTGATGATATGGTCTATATATGGTAAAGGGAACACATCAGCATGAACGCAGTTGCACGATGATGCTGTGAAGATGAGATCTAGTATGCGTCCTTTGGTGCGTGTTGGTTTTGTTATCCATTGATGCAGACCACATTTTTGGGTAATTCTGATAATGTCAGGGATAGGCGTCACTACACATAGGATAGGTGCCACTACAAGCAAGCATTCAAAGCATGAGAATACAGAAGTAAGCTATACCATAAAAAAGCACGACTTGATGCACGAAAAATTAATATGTTCTAGGGCCCTGTGCCCTTGAAAATCGGTCAATGTCATAAACAATACAGGGCACACATGTCCTTGGTATGATGCATCTCTGGTATAAATTTCATTATTCCATCACTAAAGGGTCTAGAGATATGCTGCCATACACACGTAAATGGATATGTTCTTAGGCTATACACGAAAATGGATATGTTCTTGGGCTCTGTGACCTTGAAAATATGTCAAGGTCAAAAACAATACACATTGCACATGCCCATGGTATGATGCATCTCTGGTATACATTTCATTATTCTATATCTTAGGGTTCTAAAGATATGCTCCCGGACGAACGCACGGACGGACGGCAGGCCCCATATTCTCACTAACTCTATGTCCCCCTATGCCACCCTCGGTGGCGGGGGACGAAAAGGTCTAAAATACAAACAGGAAACCGGTTTTAAATAGGAACTTGCTCCATCATAAGATTCATCTTTGATAAAAAATTTGGTAAAGCTGCAATCAATATTTTTTAGATATCGCGGTAACCACGTTAGGGTTGAATCCACTCAGACGGCTTCAAATAAATACATTTAAAGTTGCATAAAATGGTAAAAACATTATCAGAAGAAACTGGTTGTAAATAGGAAACTGGTCCATCATATGGTCCTTTTGTGACAAATATTTGTAATGTATAAGTGCATAACATTGGATTTGGAGTGTTTTTCTCTGTTGTAATGTTCCTAATATGTTCTTATTTATATTGTGCTAAAATTATTTTCAGATATAATCAGATATTATTTTATGCTTCTATACAAGTAGTGCCAGTACCTCGCACAGTCAAAACAATACGTACAATACCAAGGCAAAAGAGTTCTAGAGCATTACAAAAAAAATATTTTGAGAAATTTTGGCTCTGTATTTGTCATTTGCCTTGTTGACTCAGGTAGCAGCCCAGAAAAACTCGACAACTATATCATCATAAAAGCTGACTAGTCACTCATTCAACCAAACAATCTTATCAACCATCTTTAGCCATTGAAGCACACGTGTTCTCTATTACATATACTTAGTGGTAAATTTGGCACTGTTATTTGGGGATCCAAAAAAAGGATGATTTCCAATTCAGTGCTATCTGCATCCAGGAAACCTGGATTGAATAAACTGGATAACTATACTGCAGTACCTATTGGAGCTACTTGCAGTTCTCATAGTGGATAACATATGTATGTACAAAACGACTTTGGATCTGCATGAAGACATTTGTGTACTCTCAATAAAAATTGGAAAGGTTTGTTCATTGATATCTGGCAACAGACTGGAACTCAAGATTACTTGGTGCATAATTTATCGATTTCTCTGAGATAAAAAATAAATGATATTGATTTGTTTCTGAAAGCATTTATAGCTATCCATTGCTCTTTGATAGAGAATAAATGATATAGATTTGTTTCTGGAAGCATTTATAGCTGTAGCTGAAAAGCAGTCTAGTCAATCATCAGATAAGCGTATTGTTGGATAAATTAACATGGATTTGTGTATATTAAATGCCAGACAAACGTCTGCATAATTTTTAAAATTTGATGAAATTTAATGGTTTCAACCTTTGTGTTTGCCAACAATGCTGACCAAGAGGTCTGCCACATTGATAGATCATACATTTTGTGTTGTATCCTTTGTAGAAAATCTGGTACATCTGGAATCATTTTAAGAGATATGTCTGATCATTTACTTTCAATCACTCATCTGACTCAATGCAGATATAGAATTAAATGCTCTTCCCCAAAGGATGTAAAGGTGGAAACAAATTATCAAAATTCCTTACATTCTTTATACATATCTCAATGTGCTTAAGAAAAATATCTTCCTAAAAGGACTTTTTGTCTTTCACAATAATCAGGACAAATTTACTCCTTGCATCAATGCCAACATGTTAAAGTCTATGAAATATCCTGATTATCTCTTAAGAGAACTAAGACATACCCGGCCAAAAAACTCTGAATTATATATAAAACAGAACCTTAAAACATACCATACCATAATACCTAGAAATATTCGTCAAGTAAAACAACAATATTGCCAGTCAGAATTTCAATTATTCAAAAGCAACACTAAGAAACTTATGACACCATCCGAACGGTTTTGAAAATGAGTAAAAAAATAAAATGTGTTTCATTCGTTTTTCCTAGTTGACAACATACAGAGGAAAACATATGGAACCATTCCAAATCACTTTAATGCATTGATGATATATCAAGGAAACTGATACAAATGGTTGCTTGTCTTGGCGAACCTCTTACTGTAATTATAAACCAATCACTAAGATAGAAATATTTCCAAATAACTTAAAAATTGCAAAAGCAGTGCCCTTATAAAAAAGGAGGAGACAAAAATATATATTTTTCTTGTTGAAATTGGTTTATTGCCAGTTCTATGTTTACCTCAAAAAAAAATCATTACTTTCTCATAGCCAACATGGGTTTTAAAATAATGCTTTGGGCTAAAACAGAAACTCTGTAGTTTTTGCACTGAATCATACAGATTATTGACCAGGGTTATATATCCTAAGGATATTTATGGACTTGTTTCAAGCATTTAATTGTTTGAATCATCCTATTCTTTGTTAAAAATTGAAATATTATGGCACAATTGGGACTGCTTTAAATTGTTTTCATAATCATTCCTAGCATAAAACACAATTACACTCATTGCAAATAGCTTCCACTTCATTCTCCGTCAGAAACTCGGAGAAATGTCCTGTCAGAACTTTGATATTACCATCTCCATGTCGCAAACATTAATCACATGTTCATAGGCCACTGTGCGTGATCAAAACTTAAAAAAAAGACTCCATGGTGTTTCTGGGAGGGGGGCCGAAACATGTGTCCATGCAGGAAATGACAGCATCCAGTGCCCTGTCAAAGGTGTCATATGCTGGCTTGCAGTTTGCTCTGATTGGTTTCAGTATACTTGTGGAGCTGACAAACTGTAGCCCATGTGTATTCTCATGAAAATTGTCATTAAAACTTCTTGAGGTTTTTTCCTGGAGTTGACTGTCATTGTACAAGATGTAACATTCCCTTTTATAGCTTTCTCATGACATCTGCCAGCACAAGTTGATTTTGTTGGAAAATGCTGTGATAGCAGCCAAGATGTCCATCACATGCAACACAAAATGCCATGATACGACAAAGTTCATGTATTGAGCTTTTGTTTCGCTTCCACCTTTATTGTGGCAGTAGCTTTCGGATGCACATCAGTTGTGGACAAGTGTTTCTGCATGGCTGCAAAAGGTCTGTATCTGCTGACTAACCAGCATACCTCATGAACACCACTAGCCCCATTTCTGAGGCATCGACGGTGTTGTTTTAATATGGCCACCATCTCCGCCTCATGAAAGGTAATGCATTTCACGCAGACCTCTCAATAAATACCTCAATTGCACGATATACATCAATGTTCCTGTCCAATGGATCATATGTATGTGTTCCTTGAAGGTCTGTCTCAGGCATGTTACATTTTGGTAAAGTTTCATGCCATGGGAAACAAGATATTGACTTTGTTTTCTGCGACGCTAATAGAATTCCGCCTCCAAATCGTGACCGCTGCCATAGCCGGACGAGAATTGCGTTTGCGCACGCGTGACCGGAAGTAAACATTTACACGTGCGTGTTCTCGATACACATGACTTCGTTTTCTTGTGGGTGAGTACATGCATTTGTCTCAAGTAAAGGGTAAGTTTATAGATAGGTCAACGAGTTTCACATGTACAAGTGCGAGGGTTCACATGCACTGCAAGCATGGCATACACAAGACAGCACGTGGTTGACCTGCTGTAAAAAGCCAAAAATTGTGGGAACATGAAACTTCCTGAACACTTCAATCTGACTTCAAGTCAGCAAGATGTCATTTGTGGTTCTCTGAATGGAAAGAACACTGCTGCTGTTTTCCCCACTGGCCATGGCAAGAGCAACATGTTTATTCTGCCACCCATTTTGCTGAATGAGGTAACTTAATTGGCAATATAAATAATATCACAATCATTTTCAGCAATATCTCACACTTTTCTCATAGTTCTACTTGAGTTGAACATTTAAAATTTACAATATATTTATGAAAACGTGTATTTAATTTAATAAATGTATTTTCTTTTCAAATATCCAAAGACCCTCTTATCCACATGATTATGTTATATTTTTAATCAGCAGCTTAACGATTTACTTCATAATTTATCTTGGATTTCTTGATGAAAAGTCAATATTAATTACTTCCTTGTTCAAATACACAACCTTGAAATAAACAAATTAAAAGTAAATTATTATCAATGATTAACCACTCAGGTGACTGGTAAGCAACACATAACCCTGTGCATTTCCCCCCTTCGCTCTCTGATGACAAATCAGAAGACTACTATAGAGGCCATGGGAATCTCTTGTGGGATCATTCGCCCTAGACATGAAATGTCAGATGATGAAGTGGAGAGTAAGTTTCATGTTGTCACATCAAAGACATAAATACGTGAATTATATGAAAAACCTGTTGTACAACTTATTGTATCTTGTACTTTATTCTTTTATTACTTCATTTGGTTGTAATTGATATGGTTACAGCATCAATCAGGACTACAAGCACTTTATTCCAGGTACAATAAAATAAACCAGCCCAATTACTATGAAAAAATTGATTAAAGGTTTTGATTCCTTCAATGAACAAATTTATTTTAAGTTTTTCATTCCTTCATTAGTCATGAGAATACAATTATATGAAGAAGACTTCTGTATCTCTTAGCCACTGATGCGGAAGTTGTCAATAACAAAGTATAATATTATATGGCTGTGGACCTGTGTACAACCACTCCCCCCCCCCCCACCACACATACACAGAGCAAGATTTTTGTATTTTTTTATTGCATAATAAAGACACAGAAACATTGTAAATATACAACCATTAGGTAGCCAAAATAGATGTACACTGTAGGCTAAAAATGTAAACAGTTATGCGGAAAGTTGATTTCTTGCATATTTTTTAATAACTTTTCCCGTTTCACAGATATCAGATGTGGAAGAACTTCAGTCGTGTTGACTTCACCAGAGGCTCTCCTGACCACATCCTATTGGTGGGATCTTATCCAAGACAGCAATATATGGAAGGACAATTTGTGTCTGATAGCACTAGATGAGGCCCTTTGTGCCCACAAGTGGGGCAATGAGTTTAGACAAGATTATGTGCGCATCAGTTCTCTTCAAAGTATCACTTCCCATGTTCCTTGGATATTTTTACCAGCTACATGTACAACTGATATTTATAAATCACTTTTGGAAATTTTTTCATTTCATGACACAGATGTTCAACTTTTTTCAGCTGTCCCAGATTGACCCAATATTTTTCTCAGTTGGCACCACTGCAAAGATCCATTTTCGGAAATAACTTGGTATCTGGATATGTTGAAAAGTCAAAATGTCAAGTCTGAAAAGGCCATCATATATTGTAGAACCAAAGCACAGTGTATGGAGGCATATGAAGATGTCATGTTTTATGTAGGGTCTTCAGCATATTGCAGTCACATAAGAAGCCATGACACCAGAACTGTAAGTATGCATCCTGCATCAGTGGGCAAGAGCATGGAAGAATTTAATGTTGCAACATTCTGCAATCCTGAAGGGAATGTGCGTCTGCTCATTTGTACAATTGCCTTTGGAACGGGAGTTAATGTTTGTGACATTAAATATGTGTTTCACTGGGGCTGCAGCAAATCTATACTGAACTATTGGCAGGAGGTAGGTAGGTGTGCCAGGGATGGTCGCCAAGGAGAAGCGCACATGTACATCACTCCTAAAAGCCTTAATAACTTGTACACTGATGAGGATTTTATACAAATATGCAGATCTTTCTGCAATGATGGCAATGAATGTGTGAGGAAAACAATCTTGAAGTACATGGAATTACCAAGTATGGACATGTCTGCCATGGACAAATACTTTAACCCAGTAGCTTGTCCATCTTATCAGTGTGTTAAATGTGAGTGCATTCTATGCCTATGTTGTGCATCGTACAGAATTAATTGTAAATGTGCATAGGTCATCTGCAAAAGAAGCACAGTATTACATGTTCATGTAAACAGGTATTTAAAGTGTTAAAGTGCATGAAAGATAAAAAAAAAATTGTTGCATAAATAAAACAAACCTTGCACTGTTTCATCCAAAATTGACTTAAATGTCTGGTCTGGCTTTCCTTATTTTGTCAAGGCGCTTCCCATATTGTAAGAGCCTGGCCTTCAGCTTTTCTGGCCTTTTAATTGTTATTTTTCTTGTGAAGACTGGAAAACTGTTGTGATGTCTTCCCGCAACATAGTCAAACAGTTTTTTGGGAAAATATGCTCGGACAAATTTCTCCACATCACTTTTGTATTTTTTTTCATTCCTGGAGCACTTAGTAACATATGTTCCCCCAACATTTATGTGGAACATATTGTCCAGACTTTTCCCCAACGCTCCCACAATTTTGCCAGCTCTGTCTGCATGTGCTGCCGTATACCTTCCGCGGCTGTGTTTCAGAGTTTCTAAAAAATAAGTTAGCAAATTAAAAACACAAAATTTAATGCCAAAAAATTTTACCTACATTTTGATAAGTGCATATTGTGTTGCTCAGGAAATAAAATGATGATTAATTGCACTAACATTTCAAGTCTGCATTAAGGAATTCACACACCCTGTCCATGGCAATGTTGTTGCCAGGTCCACCTCTCAAGTTGGCTGTCCTGTTGTGGACAATTTCCATGGCAATCCTCTGTGGCAGCCAACTGTTGATGCCTACAAAATTTTCATATACATCATTGTTTTGGTTATGACAATGAAAGTATTCATTACAAGTATTTCCATTATGGTAAACAAATGTCTGTATTACTTCATCACCCTCTTCCATATTCTGTAAACGTTATACAATGAAAATATCTATCTTTTTTTTATTTTCAACATAAATATTTTGCTACAAACCAGGTCAAAATCAGAGGGAGATCCGCAGCCAGGGGATTCCCACTCTGCACCCATTATAGCCAATGGGAACCAGACTCAGATTATGAGAAACATACTATTGTATTACATCATAGTGCTGCTGAAATGTAAACACAACCCACGTGTAGCGTTACTACAACAGCACGATACTTGGGTATCAACAGTTTTTCAACAGTTCCTGACGAGATACACACAGTATCGAAACCAGTCGAACCTGCGTTTGCCATTTAGCGACTACTTGCCTAGTCCTGCTCATGAAAATATTTATCTACGTGTATTGTAATTAACATTTATTTGTATTACAGGTTTGTATTCTTTTTCCATTATGCATTTATAGATTTAGTGAATATATATTATGTTAATAAGATTTTCTACCTGCAAGTAATCTATGGCCTAACACCATGTACTTGTTGTGGCCCCTTTCCCAAAACTCCAACATGTTTAATCTCCACTGGCACATCATGGCCCATTCGTCAGCTTCTCTGATGGCATCTCGGTGACACATGTCAAGTAGTCCTCTCCATGTTGCATACCTGGTGTAGTTCAGCAGGTAATCGTCATCAGGGTGAGGCTCACATTCTGGACTGCTGTACCACACATCTGCAAATTACATATACATGTTCCATAATATAACTTTTTTTTTATTTGTATTCAAAGGAGCTGCAAGAAACTCATTCAACTACTATTATATGCAAAACCACTACTAATGGACAGACTGCATGCTGCAATTACCCCAGCCTGCCTTCATTTTAAATTACATTTGGACACACACCCATTCCACCCTTCCTAATAAACAATATGCAAGAATTAGCCTGTCTGGCCTTCTGCATACCCAGTATTTTGTATCTACTAATTTCCCCATTTTCTATCTTGTCTGTAGATGCATGTTACAATTACCCCATTGCACCATTACTATAAACTGCATGATGAATTTACCCCACTGTACCGTTGCCATGCAAGTGCATTTAAAATTCATCTACTAATTATTTTGTTTAGTGCTTGAACTTGCAGAAGTCTACATTGCTAAAATAGACATACCTGGGATGTTGTCATCTTCCAGTCCAACACACTGGGTATGAAAAAACCTCCCAAACTGGCATTCGCATCCTCTTCCACATTCCACTGTATGGCCTTCTCGCACTGTTTTGCACAAACAGAATGCTGATCTGCCTGACTGTGCACACTCCTCAGAACACCACCATTCCTCACCGTCAGTAGGAGGTTCGGTGAGGCCAACACATGTGAGATGGAACCAGTGACCAAGCAGACACTCGATGTTGGAGCACTCTGCCATGGCATCGTCAATGTCTACAATATAATTACAATACAGTTGTCTGTCCTTTCAGAGACCATCCTTAGTGCCCTCCCAGAAGTGGCAGGAGGTGGTCTCCCAAAGGAGGTTCAACTGTTGCTGCACCTCCACAACAAGTAACCTTTACTTTGAATTTGCATTCATAATTTTTATGACAACATGATTGATGTACACTTAATATACACATTAAAATCATGTTGTAACCATGTGTTTACTCATTTACTGCTATAAAACAATATGAAACATATTTTTAAATTGTATAATTAAAGTTTTGACAAATTATTTTAGCAATGTTATGCAAAATAGGTTTATTTTATGTGTCAGAAATGGGGAATTTGTGCATGGATACATAAGTGGCCTTTAGGGGAAATTTTGGTGTTTGATGGTCAGATTCTACAGTTGGTGTCCAAAAAGAAGTAAATTATTAAGAGGTACTTTGCACATTAAAACAGGTCACAAAAGGCAGGAGATGTCCCAAACACAGGGTGTTTTAAAGAAATACAATTGTGCATGTAGGGTTGCAGTTATGTGTGTTACTGGAGCTTGTACATGAATGTAACATAATACTTGTAGGCTTAACACATTGAACATTTATTTATTGGCTTATTTTGTGTGCAGCTGCATACATACCTTCCTTGCATATACACCAGTCATATTCCACATTGTCTACCTCAGCATCCAGAACGGCTCCAATGTCACTCATTGATGCCTGGTGCCAAACCTCTCTGACAATGTGGGCAGCAATGCCATGCACATATGCCCTCCTGGCATCCATTGGGCCTAATGCTGGGGAATCAGGGGGCCATGCTGACAGGCTTGGTATTCCACATTTCTTTAATGCAAGGAGAGTCACAAATCCTTCAGTGGTGAAATTGATGAAGTCCTCAGTATGGTTAAATGACTTCATGACATCTTGTGGCACACTCTTATGCCTAAAAGCATCCTTGATCTGAACCATGCTGCCCACTTCACTTTTGGAACCCTTCAGGAGGTCAGTCATAGTATCCTGTGTTATTAAAATATATGTATTAGAAATATGACTTTATGTGCAGTGCTGCAAAACATAAAAGACCACTTGCAAATAAAAACAGCAGCTTTTAAATTAGGACAATCATATTGTATTGAAATTTTTACTCAAATCATAATATTTAGCAATTTAGGAAAATAGATGTAAACCACAGTGCAGATCGGAATGCTATATATGACAAATATACCTCCATGTGCATGTTCAGTAAGGATTGGGCTTCAATTTCCAAGATAATAGATGCTGACCAGGTGCGGCATAGATGAACCCTGCTTTGTTACAACACATGCTTTATGTGAGCAACTGTGGGTGTGTCACAGTGGAAAGCTGTCAATACAGGATATACTGTACGCCTGTACTGTACATCAAACATATACATGTAATATTACCTGTAGGATGAGTAATCTGTGATGGAATTTTTCTGGAGTCGGTTCCAAGCCAGCAAGTCTTTGTTTGACATCCTGGCAGACCTGGCGAGTTCTTTGGGCATCCACCATTCTTTCCACGGAGAGCCCATCTCCATGACATGGCACCACATGTGCCTTTAAAATCCAATCCTGCTCATACCATGGAACATATTGCTGCAGGTGCTCCATGACTTCAATTACACCATCCACACTGCTGGGATGGACCTCCAGCACACCCAAGTTATTCTGGTGAATATAAAACACAAATGATACAATTAAATCCTGATATATATTTAAAAGTGACTGATCATTTCTTTGGGATACATTATCAGTGGAAAGAGCTTACAGTATATGTCTGCGTTCCTTGTCATCAGTATGTGTTATGCAAATTAAGTGTATTAACATTCAGTTGTACTGTTTTACTGAGCACAGCTGTATATAATCCTTTTTTCTTTTCCATGTGTTTAAAAAGGTGCCATTTTAAATTGACATTATATTTTTAATTATGTCACTGTATGAAAATAGTTCTCTCTCTCTCTCTCTCTCTCTCTCTCTCTCTTTCTCTCTCTCTCTCTCTCTCTCTCTCTCTCTCTCTCTCTCTGTTTGTCTGTCTGTCCCCCGCCCCTCACCACCACAGCTTTTGTCACACATCCAACCAGTTGCATTGCCATATGCATATTACTTAAATCCTTACCCTCATTTAGCATAGTTCAATAGTTCGTAAAAAAAGCACATTAGAGGCAACTGAATTTTTAATGCAAATAATGCATATTTTCAAAAATATTCCACATAGAGGTTGCATCCTGAGTTCAATATATGGGTTGTGTCATGGGCAACTCCTAGTGCATGCAAAACAAAAGGAAATTTAATTATATGGCAAATTTCACAAATATCTTGTAAAATGTTCTTATACATATCACCTTGCCTGTAACAAAACATGTGCAAGATGATTCCCTCCATGTTATTACACAGTGAAATCTATATTGAAAGACCAGCTACAGGCATGAGCAAATTGTGGTCTGTCAAGACAGGTATATCTCATAAGAGGTACAAATGACATGAAAAGTACCAAGCAAAGTATGATGAAAAGGGGGTCTTTCAAGGCAGGTGGCCTCATTGGAGTGGTCTGTAAAGACAGGGACCAATGTACAACCATTTTGCAGGAAGGAAAAAGTAGCAGGACACAATCTATATCATTGATCAAACTTTAGCACATTATACATTTAATCCATTTATAAGGCAAACTGACAGATTTGCTGCATACCTATTGTTCTTTTTTTCCTAGCTTGGTTATTTATTTCCAGAGATACTTACTATTGTGCTTTTGATGTGGGGCAACTCTGTTTTCTCATGTTGGATGTGCCATTCAGCTACATCATGATAGTACTGACGGAAGTGGTTGATGTGGGTGCACATTATGCGTTCCACTATGGCCGTCATTCTGTCAAACACGGCACCATACACTTGCTGTGATGGCAGTAGGCAGTGAATGGGAATCAGGCTGGGTGGCAGATCCCTGGCATCATCTAAGTGCCTAACAAAATGGAAACATCAATTTACAAAGCAATAAGTCATACAAATTTTTAAACATGGCTAATTACAGCATCCAATGCACAGATATGAATGAATTTGGAAAATGCAGCATTCAATCCAAATGCAGAGAGGTGGATATACATAATTCAAGCATATCATCCATAATGGGTAACATGCACAATTATTGTAATATCTTAAACATATCTGCTTTGTCACATTTAACTTCAAATATTTTAAAATCCTTTGGAGCATACACAATTGTGGGGGAAGACAAAGGCAGACAGCTATATATATATATATATACATATATATATATATATATATATATATATATATATATATATATATATACATATATATATATATATATAAATATATAATTGTAAGAAAATAACTGAATAATGTGTAAGTAGCTTAACACCTTTTTCATTAAATGGTACCTTCAGTAATGTAAATGGATTTTATTGGACTTTTTTTGTTTTTTCACCTAATTCGCATATGACAGCACTTTTCTCCACAACAAGGAATTAAATACTTGAGGGAAATAACTGAAATGGAGAAAAGGTGAGTATTCCTATTAAAAAAAATATAGTATATGTTTACCTGCAAGATACTCTGTTCTGCACAGCAAAAGAATTAGCCCACATAATCATTTTGTTCCCTTTCTCCTTCCCTTGGTGTCTGGCAGTAGATAATATTTGGACATTATCCCAGCAGAGGGAGAAACCTGCATCTGTACATTACAAAAATAATGTCATAAAAATTAAAATTAACAAGAGGACTGGAACAGTGTTTTGCTCAGCTGACCTTCCATACACAGAATGAAGTTGTCCTGTTTTTAATAGTCTACATGTGCTTATGAGCCACCATTATCCAGGTTCAAGGCACTATATCATAGTTGCTACTATTCCTAAGGTAACAATGCTTTTCCATAATTCCTTATTTCATTCATTCATGAGAAATAAAAGAATAACAGTAGCAACATGCAGTCAACAAACACACTGCCCATTGAGACAAAGTGCATTCCCACCAACTTTGAGGAGAATGCAAGATGCATTTTAGCAGACGCCAAAAATAGTTACAAACAGGAAAATACAAAATAAAAAATGGTGGTCAATTTTAACCCAAATGTGGTGGTATTTTGTTATTATTTTTTGGAAGATCCATCATTTTTTAAGTGCTAAAGGGGGGGTAGTGTGTAAAGAAATTTAGTACCCTAAGTACTAATTCAAAAATGATGATAATGTTGAATCATCAGTCAAGGATAGTCAAGACGTGCGTGTGAAATTTACAACTTAATCTCCACACACTTCTGCTGAAAAACTGTTGTTAAGAAATAAAAATTAATATAAAAATTTATATGAAAATGTAGAAATCACTGGATCAGGACCATTTTAACAAACTCAATAGACACTCAGCATTCCCATTCAGTTTTAACTGAATATGGCAGATACTTTTGAACAAGAAATTGAAAATGTAAATTGCCATTGCAATTCCCATTGGGTTGATTTGTAATCAAAATGAATGTACTCATAAAGCAATGAGTACCCTCATTACAAATTTGTAAATAATGATGGTTATACATTATCACCACCTACTTACTTTACTTGACCTTGCACAAAGTTTATTTCCCAGAGTTTCACAACAAGCTAGATGTCAGGTTTCCAGAATAATTTGAAAAAAACAAAACCCCACAAATTGTATTTAAAAAATTGAAGAAAAAACAATATCACCTGGTAAACAAATTAAGGTGTGAAGAAGCAAACACAGATTTGCTTTGAAGCAAATCTTCTTTTCTACTTATTTATATGTCCTTAATACTCAACAAGTAATGGAAATAATTTGCAGGTTATCAATTATGATTGCAACACTACTTACTTAGAGGCTGTGATTTGTGTTTGATCACTTGGCATTGTGAGGAAAGCACATTTGGATCCTCAGTGTCCCTTGACTTGCTACCTATGGTCCAATCTGAGTCTGAGCAGTCATCACTGGATGATTGGCAATCTACCTCAGAGTCACACCTGTCATGATGCAAGGTGCCAAGGAAATTCTTATAGTGTTCTTTGTCTGATGTCATCCGTGCTTGTTCGTACACAGCTGATGCACATTTTTCTTCCTAAATATGATACAAAGATAAATGCATGCTTCAATGTTGTGATTGCCATAGGCCATTGAGAAAATATAACTATAATACACATGCAACAGTCCTTAACCATGGAAAGTTGTGCAGTGTTTGACTGCATCCGTAATTGGAAATGTTTTGTCTATAACAGTAACACAAAATAAATTAATATGTAATTTTAACATGCTACATCTGTACATGTATCACTAAAAGACACAAATTCTCTTGCCTGTATCTTGGCCACATTGTATGGATGGGCTTTTTTAAGGGTGGGGGTGGGGGGGTGTGCAATATAACAGAATATCATGCTGACTGCATGAGCAGGTGGCCTCAAGTGAAAAGAGTGGGCTTTACTGTTTCAGGGAGGAGTGGGTGGGTGTTACGTGTTATTAGAGGGGGACCAGTGTGCTCTTATAGGCTTGTCATATAAATAATACAAACTTGTATTTCTTTTGTCCACTCCCTGACATCATTATCACATTCCCTTGCCAAAACATCAATGTTCCTCCGTGTGGTTGGTGGTGATTGGCAGAGTCCCATATTATTGAAGCATCTGAAGAGCTACAATGATTAAATGTATACATATCTTTTAATTGAAACAAACAGTTATAGCCCAGTGCACCCCAAAAGTATTTATGTATAAGAACAATGAACAGAACCAAACAATTCAAAGTTGCGTATAAAGGATAGGAACCCCCCTCCCCCCCAGGGGTTTTCCTGAGTGGAAAGGAGGCTCATTTGGTGCTTTATTTGACAAACTACATTAAAAATGAGGTGCTGCAGTCTACTGGACAAGGGACATAGTGATTATATGTTAGTTACACGGAGACTTATTAACGTGACATCATGGTAAGTAACATATAAAAGTATAATTTTTTTCACATAAATTAATGAATTGGTTTTAATTTTTTGGAAAATATTTGCTGCATTGTGGTGTAAGAACGCTTAAAATGCAAACATTTCACATGTAAATTTTACTAATTTTCGGGGTGACAAAGCCCAGATTGCATTTTTTACAAGTCAAGTCAATGTAATACACTTCATCACCACTCCACATTTCTGAATCCAGTCTTCTATATACATGTATGTTAAAGAAATTTGTCG
Organism: Hermodice carunculata; assembly: GCA_964020975.1. Classification (NCBI taxonomy): domain Eukaryota; kingdom Metazoa; phylum Annelida; class Polychaeta; order Eunicida; family Amphinomidae; genus Hermodice; species Hermodice carunculata. Next base: position 26,798,300 of record OZ026618.1, read on the forward strand.
CATGAGTACACCATCTCTATTTCTCCCATTGGTTGAGGCACAATCTAGGGTCCTGCACTAAGCACATGAATCCACCGGTTTTGCTGTTTCACAGTCAAAATTGTTTCTCTTACATTAACCTTTTCCCTGCCAGTTGCAACATTTTCATGATCATGTGCATTGGTATCATAATTCGTATTTCAATTCCTCGTGAAACTACAAAAGTCCCACAGTGCAATCAATGCATGTATTTATGTTGGTTTGGTGTACTTGAACAGAACTACAGTGTATAACCCAGCATGTACAAACTGAAATCAGTGCCTGATTGCCAAAGGTTTACCTGAACACTACAACTTGAATATGACCAACCTGATATGAATGTTAGTGTGCATGTATTTTGGGTGTGTCAGGAAAGTCATCAACATTTACTTACCTTCTGACTAGAACCGCATCTCCACATCTGCACAGAATTGATCGCCTGTAGAAACTTGTACCGCTGGGGGCGATTCGTGTACAGGGCGATACTCAGCATCGTTCCCAGCCTTGGCATCTTTTTCTTTTCTGGGTTGATGGTGCTGAAACATTTTGTTGTACTTCCCTGATAGATCATGTTTTACTTCCGTCCTGTTTGTAATAATTACACTTTATAAAAAAAACATCTTTTCTTTTTTTTTGGGGGGGGGGTTAGCCAAACTGCTTGTTTCGTTAAACACTGTCTGACTATAATTTAATTAAAATCTAACCAGCTCTTTTCATTTGTACAAAAACATTGACAGACACACATTGAATAACCAGCTTGTTGATAACAAACACATTTGGGAGTTTAACAAATGCATGTATTAACATGTTTAAATATTTTTTCCATATACATGATGCTTTCATTAGAATGTAAAATTATATGTATAGACACACAAATGCACACACACACACACACACACACATATATATATATATACAGTAAGGTGTCCAAGTAAGACCATGACAGACCTGTTTATATTTATCCTTAAGTTATGTTCCTTATTAAAATCACTCCTGTATAAAGTCCACATTTTCTCAGTCCCTTGGGTGTGCCCTGAAGAGGGAGAGTGCATTGTATATACAGTGGACTGTCCCTGTTAAGACCACACAAGGGACTATGAAAATGTGGTCTTTATACAGGAGTAGTCTGAATTGGGAATTTAATTTTAGGAAAAGTGGAAACATAAGTAAATTGGTCTTAATATAGAAATGGTCTCTTTATGGAGGTGCTATTAATGGGAAATTGTACTGTTTAATACAACCTACCTTCTAAAACTGCTGCCATTACATTTATTTTGCTGGTATTATCTATATAGTTATATATGTGTTTGTGTATAAAGGTATATCTGCTATGACCATTAATGTTCATTAATGTAATCATCACACTTACCTTGAAAACTTGCTTCTGATGTTTGTAATCAATGATGCTCTGCAAGCTGTCGCAAGAAAGGGCAGTTGTTGCTGCACCTCGCCCAGAAATTTGTCCCATGAAAATGCCTGCAGAGTCTTAACTTTCAAACTTGAAGGGACACACGAAATTTTGCATTTTGCTGCTTCACGCACAATCATTTTAAACATGACATGCTGTAATGCCTTTTTGCAGCATCAGACTGAGAGCACAATAACCAGAAGGCTGTGAAATACGAAGATCTTTCAATGGCCTCTATAGCTGATTTGCGAAAAGATGCTCTCTCTGAGTCTGACTCCTTGCATATCCTTCTTCTTTTCCTGTTGTTCCTTGGACTTGGGTAATGTGCACTCCTCTTTTTGAAAGCCAACAAAAGACTTTCAGCCTCTTCTCTTGTTTTCAGAGTCTTGCTGAGCAAATTGTGACATTTAAAGCACACAAATTCCTTGGAATTTGTTACTTTGCCACCAAACTTAACCTCTGTCAGGCCTTGTAACACACTCTTGTCTGTTTTCTTTAGTTTTGCTGATAGAGAAAACCTTTTGTAGCCCCTAGACTTGACATCAAAATTGGCACTGCAAGTGAAACAGCAGCCAGCCATTTTGTGCCATGTGCTTCAAATTCAATGGCATGGACTATTGTTCTTGTTACATAATGAAGTATGCACTCTTTTTGTTTTGTTTTGAATACTCGTTTTGAAATTTAAAATTAATTTATATTACAATTAATTAAAAGTTGCTCTTGACCATTTTATGAATTAAATATTGTTGAAAAAATTGTCCTTGGGTTTCACTATTGTTCTTGTTACATAATGAAGTATGCAAAATTTTCTTTCTTGCTTTTTCAAAAAATTATTTCCATCTTTATTCTTATTTGTATATATTTCAATGAAAATTTCTTACAAGTTGTTGGCAACCATTTATTTGTAAAAAATATCTTGCAAAATTTTTGGCCCTTGGGTTTCAGTTGTCACTGCATAGTGTTATATAACAGTATCAGTCAGGATAATCTCTTTCCAAATTAAGACTGGTAAATCCCTGCATAATTGTTTGGTCCATGTGCTCAGGGACATGGAATAATGCACGCGTGTTTGTGTACATCCGGTCAAACATGCGCAAAAACCGTTCAATATCGCAAGTTCGCGCGAGAGAAAACATGCATGCGAATCGCCTATGGAAGCAGGCAAGTTACGATTGGAAAAATGTGGATAAATACCGTATCATGGAACAGTGTCTCGCGAAGATACATGAGACGTAAACATTATAACAAAAAGAAACACCATACCATAAAAAAGTTGTCAAATAATCCATGATTATTTTAAAATGAAGCACTCAATTGTGACATTCCACTGAGAACCATTACTTTTTCTGAGGCTGAGCAGCCGTCCATCCCAACATAGCGGCTCGATGCCTCATACTGGGGCTAGAACACCACTAAACTAAACAAAGCTCTCATCCAGTACCTCAGCAATTTTTTTAACATCTTGGGGTCATTTGGTGAGTATAAATGCCATTTAAGAATGACTTTCACTGTTTCCTCTGCATACTGGACAAATGGCATTTCCTTTTCAACATGAAGCACTGCCAGATCGAAATTGGGTGCCACAAAATGTGCCACCTTGACCTATGGACACAGCTCTCTGAATAAAATATACGTAGCCACACCATTTTCCCAGTCATCACAAGGCGCCATCAAAATTCAGCCAACCAACATCTTCTGCAGGTTTTTTCCTCATTCACACCAAGTTCGTTTAGTCCCTGGACTATGCCAGCCCTTACACCTTTTGCATGTGCATGCTCAGCTGGAACAATGTCACGCAACATGATCTCCTCAGCACCAGGTGAGGAGACAGAGCATATAAACACGACCTCTTCTTAAGTCTGACGAGTGTTGGTTTACCCATTTTCCAAAATGCAAATATAATCACACTCACTTGCATTTTGTTCTATCTGTTCTTTCTCTTCCTCTGCTATACTATGTACAAATTGTTGACATGAATGTCATATGTGTACGCTTGTCCCATGTTGATCCCATTCTTCTCATAGTGCACGAAATTTGCTGGAACTTAGTAGATTACTTCATAACATAATATGCTGTGTTGACATACCTCCCCATGCACAGTTGAGTGTTCTTGTCTACTTCGCAGCATACTTTCTAACTTGGCTCCTGATCTTCCATGAAACTAGCCTTGTCTATCTCATGTTTCTTTGACCCATTGTGTGACCTCAGTGTGTCAATGCCATACTGATTTTTTACCAGTCACGATCACATGTGGACTTCACCATGCTTAGAAATTTGGGGGCACCACTGGCGAAACAAAAGTCTTTTGTTTGTCCTTATTGACCCTTGGGTATTCGATTGTCCAACATGGCTGATGTAGGCACACACGGTTCTCTTCATATGCATGATATCCACTTGGCCAGCCAGCTTGACATGGTTTCTGTTTACTTTCACCTAGAGTCAAATCAGAGGTCAGATCAAGTTCAAGACGCCCAGAATATTTGGGTGGTCTCATTGTGTTAAGCTAATTTAATTCCTAGCACTCTGGGCAGTTTGGAGATCTGGGGAAAGCCAGCCACTGGACATTTTTCGTTTTGTTGCGCAACATGCGACATGCTGGCATAAAGGTGCCACAACTTTTTTATTTTTGCAATAATGCAAAATGATCCACATATCAGGATTTAAGTTTTGTTGAGTTAAGCCTTCTCTACATTTCTATGTGGTTCCTTTGTCAATTTAAACAAAAACTCGTGCCCTATACTCTAATAAATGGAATATAGCGATCTCAATCACGATTTGATCAAAGCGGTCAAACCTGTATGAATACAAATGCATGGGTACCGGTCCGCAGATTTTTTTCTGGGTAAGCATCACAAAGGATGGTTCCTTTTTAAATTTTTTCTAAAGTTTGGTTGTGTGTTATAATTGTTATCAAATTATAGTGGTAGAGTTTGTTGCTGCAGTAAATGGTCGACAAACACACTTTATCACAGTGACTGACAAACTGTCAACATGATAAAGACATGCGGCAGTGGTATTTTAACCTGAGTCATGTTTACCTGTGGCTGGCGTATTTTACTCTCTTTCCGTGAAAAAATTGGACCCTATGCTTTATTGTATGCAGGGACTGGTACAGTGTTAGTATGTTATCATTCTGACCAATTTACAGCATTAAATTTTGTTTCTTGCTTTAATAAATTCTCCATAATCGTCACTTGTTTTCACACAAATGTCGCCCATCTTTCAAGCCAGACTTCACAACACGAGGTAGCGAGTACTACCGAACGAAACAGCAGTAGAAAAACATTTTGATTGGACAGCGAACACCATGTTATCGATTCTGGGACCCTGTACATCAGACCTAGAATATTCCGGAGAATGGTCTTCGATAGTTTCCTACTAAAAAAACGATGCATCTATTTGAAATGGAAGCAGTTTTGAAGTGGTTCCCCCTAAAATACTTTTGCTTCAGCCAATGGGAGAGCTTGTTGTTAAAATTGACAAGGTTTTGAGCATTCTAACGATATAAACAACATGGCACGTAGACGAAAAAAGCAATGAGATCAAGACGATGAAATCACCCTATTTTTGAACAGTTTTGCAAAGCTACGTCATTCATATTATCACAAACTACGGCCCGATCATTGATTTAAATTATCGTAGAAGGAAAGTATTCATTTTAACGCAAAATCGAAATAGCCATCGGCAAGAACTGACGTTTCTCTACAATAAAATGTGCGTGATTGCATGTACATAAACAACAGTCAACACAAGGAATTTGAAGCGGCCTTGAATCGGTCACGTGCATGACTGCTCATGAATAATTGATAACAGCGACAAGCTGGCAAGCTTTACAAATCTCACTGGACGCCCTCCGCCAGACGCGGTGCATTGCAATTAATCCTTCACTACACAGTAGCTCAATTAACAGATTCTGAAGAGGGATGCATTATGACCGCTCCCATGTCTGTGTGAAAAGAAACGCAGTGCACACTGCCCGGCGCTAATCATCTGGAGTCAATGTTATCTGGTTAATATCGACACGTTCCACGCCAATTAGCTTGATGTAAGGGCCTACCTGTATTGTAAAAGAATAAGGCTACGACGTGTGTTAACTTAAAATTTTATTTTGCAATGAATTTGATTTTAAATAAAATACGGAAGACAGTCCAGTGAGACTTGAGCAAGTCTACATAACATTTTGCGTAGAATATTTTGAAAAAAAAAATCAAAATTAACCCAAAAATGAAAAAAAAATGTACAATGGATATTTTGGTTCTGTTTTGTTTACTCTAGTTTTACATAAGAAGCATACATCTGCACATAAAATAGGTAAAACATTTGGATTGAGGTCATTAAGGTCATTTTTTTAAATCATCCAAAAGATCTCATGTTATAAAGAAATTATGGCAATTTAAAATATCAGCCCATAAACTCATTCTTGGCAGCCATCTTAGATTGAAAAATAAAAAACGAGGCTCTGATTTTTTAATAAGACTTTACAAATTTACGGGGACTTTTTTTCAAAACCATCCACTCTTCTAGCTGCATCCAATGGCGGACATATTTGAATGAGGAAATTCGAAACTTTTCTGATATTTAAGAAAAACCTGTTTCTACCCAGATTGTTCTAGATCAGTTAGCTATTGGTTATATACGAAGTCTTTTTCACGATAATTCTCAGAAATCATTGTTTACAAATAAAATAGGCATTTTGGGGAGATGTATCAATATCTGAGTGGAAATTGATATAGAAAGCTGTTTAGGGTTACATTTTGGTGTTCAAGGTCATTTCAAGGTCAAATAAAGGTCCATTTGTACACACGTCTGGCATATTTCACAGTCTGCCAATTTTTATGAAGATTTGCATGTAACTTCAGAAGAAAATGCCAAGTGTATTCTTAAGTAAACGAAAATTGGTCATTTGTTCCCATAGTGATAAGAGAAAAAACAGCAGCTCTGGCCTAATTTAGTAGATATAATGAAAAAAGCGGAAAAAAAATCTTAATATCTCAAGTCTAAGAAAAGGTTTGCTCATACACATAAACTTATGGTTTAGGCATGGGGACCAACATCTTAAATTTCAACATCTAGAACAAGGCCCTGCTTTTAAATCGATTTAATTTCGTTGCAATTTCATTATATCAGGTCAACTTTAAAAACAAATACATACTCTTCAAGCTGCATCTATTGGTGTCTAGCACCAGTTAATATTTTTTCAAAGTTATCAAACTGTTTAGGAAAATTTCCTTTTTGGCAAAATTAACGAAAGTTCGTCCACTTTTCAGGTCAAATGTACAATTTTGCTTCAAATATATCATCAGGGTTCAGTGTTTTCCATTCGCTTCATCTGTTTGATGTGGGTGTTTGGTTTAAACATATTTTATTAAATGATTAGAGAAAAGGGCTATGCCCTATAAGAACTCTTTTCGCAATAAAAAAAATAAAAATAAAGGATTAATGTAAATGACAGTAGGACATTTGTAAAAGAAGTGATGAGGGATACTGACAATACAGGACATATACAGGACAGACAGGGACTAGACAACACACACAGAGGTAAGGGAGACGAAACATCGCATCTTGTATGCCAACAGTGCAAGAGAGAGACAGGACAGGACGCAAACAAAAGGATAGTATACTGATATAGATGAACTGGCCTCCTATCATTACAAATTTGAGAGAATGAAGATACAATCTACGGGGGATTGAATCTTTTTTATTTCTCTATGAAACTATGGACGGCCAAAAATATTTAAGAGTTCATCTGAACCATAAAGTACTGTTTTGAGAGTGAAGGATGCTACTCTACTGACATTTTCGTGTAAATCAATTCTAATAGAGTTGCACTTCAGGCAGTTAAAGAAAAAGTGATGTGTATCGCATGAGCAAGATTTTGAATCTTTAATCCCTAATTTGAATAAGTGATCGTTCAACAGACTGCAACCCATACGTAGTCTGGCATGTAAGATGGATGTATATCAATTCCCCAAGTGGAAAAGTGGATTTTGGGTGGAATTTTGTAACGTTTGTCCTAATATTTTTTTAATATTGTAATATGCTCAGAATGTCTAATATTTGAAGGTAACTCATTCCACAGACGGATTGTAGAAGGAAAGAAGGATTCACTGTATAAACTTGTTCGGAGTCTAGCATGTATCATATTGTGAGTTGACCTTGTGTTATAATTTCTAGTGTTCATTTGATCAGGAATGGCATTTTGTAAATATAAGGGCACTTCGTTATTCTTAGTTTTGTACATCAATATTAATTTTCTTTTTTCTCTACGTTTGTCCAATGGTTCCCATCCTGTGCCTATGTAAAGTCTGTTGTTTGGTATCCCTCTCATTGCCCCAGTCACTACCCGGGCTGCAGCCAGTTGAACCCCTTCAAGCATAGTTTGTTCAGCTTGCATACAGTTAGCCCAGACTACATGACCATATTCCATCAAAGGTCAGATAAGGGACACATATATAGTTTCAAGAGTGGACCTGTCTAGACATGATTGTAGACTACGCATGGTATTTACCAGTTTTGAACTTTTTTCGACTAGAGATTCAATATGGGAAAACCAAGTTAAGTCATTTTGTGCGATTAAGCCCAAATGCTTGTGTTCATTAACATCTATAATTACTTGATCTTTGAAATAAAGAGAAGGGTGATCTCTTTGTATCCTTTTCTGAGAAATTAACATATGTTTTGTTTTGCTGGGATTTAAAGTCACAAGCCACTTTTCAGCCCAGTCACTAATGCTTTGTAAATCTTCATTAAGTTCACCTGCTGTTGTGCCGGGGTCATCAACCTCAAGAAATCATGTAACATCATCGGCAAATAGTCTGATATGTGAATTAACAATGTTTGCTGTATCATTTATATAAATTAGGAAGAGTAAAGGACCCAGCACTGAACCTTGCAGAACTCCTGCTTTTAGTGGACCCCAACTATAACACTGCCCATTTAAAACTATGCGTTGAGTTCTATTCGTTAACTAATTTTTGAGCCATTCAAGCAAGGACCCCGAAATTCCCACCTTCTGGTGTTTAACCATCAGACCCTCGTGCCATACTTTATTTAATGCTTTAGTAATGTCAAAGAATATTATTCTCACTTCTTGTTGCTCATCCGGAGCTTTTGCAAATTGCTGATAAAGGTATAACAGTTGATTGACGGTAGAGTAGCCTCTTACGAAGGGGGATTGAAAAGGTTTAATCACTTGGTTTTGGAGAAAAAAGTTATAAATGTGTTTCAAAATAATTTTTTCAAATACCATTCCTACAACATATAACAGAGATATGGGACGATAATTTTCACATGCGTTTTCGGGACCCTTTTTATGAAGTGGCAGTACATTAGCTTTCTTCCAATCGCAAGGGAATTTATTCAGTGTAAGACTTAAATCAAATAATTTGGCAAGAGGGTCTGCAATACAAGGAGCCGCTTCTTTGAGCATCCTTAGACTAATGCCATCTGGGCTGGATGCTTTGGAAACATTCAAGGTTTTCAAAATGTCAAAGACCTCTCCTTCCGTAATATGAATTTCATTTAAAAAGTGTTCCGGTGTGTTAGGCTCACATAATAGAACTCTTGCCTCCACAGATTTCACAGTACTTTGCTTTAAAAATAACAATTTAAAGCTTCTACTTTAGATTTGCCATCACTGACGACCTTTTCTTCCCATAATAGAGATGAATTAGTATGGTCTTTGGCTCAGCCTAGGAATTGTTGTACTGTTCTCCACCATGCTTTGTCTTTTGTCTTTTCTTCACGTAATTTGTCTTTCAATTTGTTATTATACATCTCTTCAGCTAACTTCAATTCTTCTTGATAATGATTCCGAAAACGTCAATAATACGCCCAAACTTGAATGTTGTTATTGCTATTTTTGGCTTTATTATGTAATCTTACCTTTCTCCTTCTCATGGTGCGCAATCTGGAAGTAAACCATGAGCTGTCGCTCGGTCTAATTGTTGCTGTTTTCTTAGGGATAGTCTCATGAGCTATGTTTATAAATGTTTATGTCCATAATCTACAAGCGGTATCAATATTATCTGTATGGAGGCAAGAGGCCCAGTCTGCTTGCTGTAAAGACTCTTGTGGTTCACAAAAATCTGTTTTGTTATATTCCCAAATTAAACGGTCATGAGACGGGTCCCTTTTGATCCGGAAAAGTAATCGGGCCGATATGGTACCGTGGTCATTATCTGAAACTGGAGGAGTTACAGAAATACTTTTAACTATGTCGGGTATAGTAGACAAAATTTGATCCAAACAGGTGGATGTGTGTTCAGTAATGCTTGTAGGTTCTCGTACATGGATAGATAAATTGTGATAAGAGCAAAATTGACGTAATTTATTTCCATGCAATGTACTAGGTTCAGCATTTAGGTCGCCTACTATCATTACATTACCAATGCCACTAGCATAGTCTAATTTCAAACTTTCTTCAAGATGATCCCAAAAAGATACTCTTGAATTTAAAGGTCTGTATACTACTGCTAGCAATATTTTATTGTTATGAATTCTCATTTCCGCCCATAATATCTCAATATTAGGTATTTCTAGATCCTCACGTCTTTTGACAAACAGGGCTCATGATGCATACAGAGCGACACCGCCACCCAACGCACCTGCACGGTTATGGCAGAGAATGGGATAGAAACTGGGAATTTGGGGATCATCGCTGGATTTTGAACTGTTTAGAAACGTCTGGGATACTGCTATAACATCGAAATCTGACGCCAGTGATGTTCGAACATCTCACAATTTGTGGTCAGACAAGCTTCGATGTTTACGTGGGTTAGTGTTAGGTCAGTGTACTCATTTGGTCCAGGGTTTGTGTGAATATCACCAGAGAGTAACAATAGCATTGTGGTAACAATCAGAGCACAATATGTACAGACACGAAATTATGGCGTAAATGCACAAAAAGAACAAAATCATAGTACCATGTGCGGATCCTAGCGTAAGTCTTTCTATGCAAGAATAAATACATATATTCCAGATGTTTAATGAGTACAGTTATATAAATGACAAATAGGAGCCTGGCGACCCATGCACTCAGGGTGGTGTCAGGAAGTCTAACTGCACATGAGCCTTGTATTTCAAAATTATCAACTGCTACGTAAGTAACACACCTAGCCAAATGATAAATCAACCAGTTGACAAGTAATGTAACATAAATATACACAAAAAGATCCACATTGGTAAGTCACACATGTATATGCCTGTAAGCGAACAAGAAACATTCTGTAAGGTACCAATAAACAAGTCGGGACAAACTTATAGTCAAAAATTACATTCAGGTCTACAAGTTTTGTCATCAGAATACAGCTGGTAATAATAACATAATGTAGAAATTTGCTAAAAATTATGGCATATAAAGTAAAATATTGCACCAACTGTATAGTTTTACAGCAAAGATTGCAAAGAAACTTGATCCATATATTCATAAAACTGTAAAGAATTACCAAAAACATATCTGCAGGACTCGTACGAGGATAATCAAAGTACATCATGTCATGATCAATATAAATGAAAGCACACAGTCACAGAAAGGGCTGAGAGTGCTAGCATAACCTGTTTTCTGGCCAGTTCCCAACACAAAAACAAAAAACACAAGCATGTAAACACATAGAACATATACATCATAATCAAATAATATAATTATATGGAGATAATTATATTCAGATAATTCTGGATTCTGTCACATATATACTAGTTTGTATGATAATACCAATCAATTTCGCACAGCGAAAGACAATATGCCACATAGACAAACGAATTAATAAAGATAAAAACAAGTTGTAATTAAGCGCAAAGTTAAGATATGGTTAAAACTGAACTTGTTGTTTGAACCTAAAGCAGAGCAATGCCAAGTATACACCATACAGCAACAGTGATGCACAATACTTACAAAAGTTCATGTGGATTGCAATCATTGCGCGCCTCTACTGATGCTCGGTATATATACAAGCATATAACAAACTCTGATACATAAGTCACACGACATATTAATTACAGTATGAAGTATGTAATCTCTTCAAATTTAAGGCTGTCGAGTTTACCTTCAATGAACTATTTGGATCATCAGATGGACAAGAGTTTGGTATTTCATTCTTCATCCACATGTGGCCTTTCTTCATTTGTATGTGCAGATACCTGAGCATAACCGTTGCTTGCCAGCAATAGAAAAGCATAGTATGAGAAGAAATGGCCCAAGAAGCCGCCTTGTACACTTTCGCAACATCTCGCTTAGCATTGGTCAGGTTGTAAAGATTGCCATCTTTAAGGAGTATGTATATGGAAACTTTAAGGGAGAACTAAGAGTCAACAAAAGAGTTAATATTTACAAAGAGTCAACAGGATGTACATACATCACATACACAAAATTGAGTGGGGAAATGGTTATCACAACTTGACAACTGAACATGCGCAACACTGCTAATTAGGGATGCAGCTTTGATGATATCATTGACAGAAGTCCCACTTCCGCAATTATTTTATTCACAATACTTTGATGTCAATAAATGAAAGTAAAGATATATGAAGATGAATGGATAATGTGTACTATGACTTGTTACAAATCCTACTATATTCACTACAATGAAACACATTATGTGGGGAGAGTACAATATTTGGATTCTGTATATAACAAGGAACAATTTGGTATGAAAATCATGGTTAAACATATTAAGTTATATTTAAACTTTGTGTACTTAAAAGTTGACCCTTAAAGGTTATTTCCGGTGGAATGGATTTAATTGTTAGGAAGTAGAATAGAGGGCACTGAATGCAGTCTCTGAGATGTTTACTCCTACACATTATGAGATAAATGACAGGAAATAAAGGATTGATGACAGGAAAAGACTGTCACAAACAATTTTAATGAGAGGATGATGAAATCTCCCATTTTGGAGAATATAAATAGAGCACTCTCAGTACAGAGAATCAGAGAGTGTGGAGAGAAGGCACTATAGTTCAGTTCGATACCAGAGCTCGAGAGAGAGAGTGTGGGGACAGTGCTCTATAGCACATCACTGAGAGGAACCATTCCAACCAGGACTCGATGGACCATCTCGATGTAACAGTCCATACTCTGTATATATAATATGCAGAATAAATCATTGAAATTGGAAATTAATCTGGAGTTTCTCTGCGCCTAAGACTGAGATACCCAAGGCTCAGCCGGACGTGGAAAACACTCATACCCATGTGTAAGGATGCCACTAAACTTCTGAGACCAGGAAGCCAAAGCAGTCAGATGCGCAAAACAAGCCTTGTAAACTAATTTCGGACCAGTGGCACTTTACATATTTGGCGAGCTTGCCAGGATCATCAAGAAGAAGAAACCTCCAAAATTCTCAAGAAGAAGAAACCTCGAGGATCAAGAAGACTCCAGGATCAAGAGGATTCAAGGATCGTCAGAACAAAGTTACGAGGATGCCAAGAAGGTATTCGATGGACTACATTATTTTATCAAGTGAATCGGAGATGGAAGAAATTCGACCACCAACACCAGAATACATACTAATAAGCAGCGACGAAGAAGAGGAAACAGCACCAGAGAGAACGCCAAACGAATCATCAGAAATCAAGCTGTGTGGAATTGCCAAAATTAGGATCACCGAATTGTGGTTGAAGCCAAGACAAAGATTCCTTGTTCGACAGAAAGAAGAAAGAGAAAGAAGACGCCAAGTGAGACGAAACCAAAGATGTTGAAAAAGAACAGTCCATCACCTGAAACAGAAAGTCGCAAGAAGAAGAGCCAGAGAAGCAGAAAGAAGAGAAAAAGCTGATAAAAATGGACGCTGGACAGTTTAAAATCCTGACAGACAGAATTGCGGACATGTTCAATAATTTAAACTAGAACATGGGACAACGGCACACAGAGGAGAAACACCGACTGAAATTGAAAAATCTAGTACAAACGATACGAAAGTGTGATGGCAACATACCAGCGGAAGTGAGAGAGTGGATCAAAGAAATGGAGATGACCATTCCAGTAAGTCCACCCATGGAAGGAGCCACCCTGTAGATTGCGACCAGAACCATAAGCGGACCGTTGAAGAAAGAAGTGGAGAGATTCCTAGGACTTCAAGCCAACCGAATACAAACACCGTGGGCTGACCTACGTGAGCACATGAGAAAAGCTTTCTTGTCTGCAAATGAGGATGAACGTCTAGAGAGTGAAGTGGAGAAGATTGCTCAGTCATCATACGAGAGCTTGGGAGCCTTCAACAGAAGATTCAGAGAAGCTGCAGTGAAAGCCTACCCAGGAACAAGAAGTCCAGATGCCGAGAGAACCATCATCAGAGCCTACACGAAAGCATTGTACAGTTCGGACCTAGCAAAGAAAATAGTGGTGGAAGTAAGACCAGCGACCCTCGACGAAGCAATCGCCTATGCAGAAAAAAAAGAAGCCGGATTAGAAGTCTACAGAGGATTGGAAAGAAATGTCAGAGAAACGGAAGAACTGATGGAAGTGAGCCAAGTGAAAACTAAGGACATGGATCAACTATTGAAAGTCATGCAGTCATGTGCGAAAACCCAAGACAGGTTGGAAGCCAGACTAACCAAAGTGGAAGAAAACTCAAGAGCACAGAACCGACCACCAAGAAACCAGCAAAGCAGAAGCAACGGCCAGATGAAATGCTTTTATTGTAACAAACCTGGACACCGAATCGCCGAATGTTATAAGAAAAAGGCAGAGCAGTCTACACCGAAGGAACAACCAGTGAAGTCATCGCCTTTGAACTAGATGCCGCAAGAAGTTCCATAGATTAACGATGGATGATGACACTCACCTTAAGTGGAGTAAGGTGTGCAGCCTTAGTTGATACTCTCTTGCACCAGTCTACATTTGAGAAATTATATAAGATTACCGGCCGATCCAGACTTCTACAACCCAGCAGAAGTGTATACAGGGTTTCGGGACACAAATTGGACACATTAGGAGCAACACAAATTAAAGTGGACAACGCCGCCGGTATTCCAGCATTGGTAGTAAAAGGAATGACACAAGACATGATACTCGGACATGATGTACTGACCAACAGATATGGAGTGGTGGATCACCCCAGAAGAACACTGACATGGTTTGGACGTACATGGTCCCTAAGGAGGATACAAGACGCCACCCAGACAGTGAGTTCTACGAAGACAACCCAAATGAAGAAAACTCCAAGAAGTACTGGACATAAGAAGATCGACGCAGTACTGAAGAGGTATGCCGACATCTTTAGCAAGAAGGAAGACCCCCATGGACTCTGCGAGATGGACCTATCTGCATCAACACTCAAGGACATGAACCAATCAAGCAAAGGGCATACAGAACACCGCTGACCAAAAGGACCATTACAGAAGAAGAAGTGGACAAGATGTTACAGGACAATATTATTCGACCAAGTTCAAGCCCTTGGGCTTCGCCAGTTACATTAGTACCAGAGCCGGATGGCTCAACAAGATTTTGTGTAGATTATAGGAAGTTGAATAACATCACGAAGAAGGACAGTTACCCCCTTCCACTGATCCAAGATATATTTGATCAGGTGAATGGTGCCAAGGTCTATTCAACCCTAGATCTAAAGAGTGGGTACTGGCACATTCCTGTAGCTGATAAAGATATTCCAAAGACAGCCTTTATATGCCATAAAGGACTGTATGAATTCGTGAGAATGCCTTTTGGATTAACAAATGCCCCTTCACAGTTCCAAAGAAGTTATGAACAAAATTCTGTCTGGATTGATAGGAGTGTCCGCACTAGTGTACCTTGACGACATTATTATCTACAGTTCTGACCCTAATTCACATGCACAAGATTTAGCAGAAGTGTTTGAACGTTTGAAGAAAGCTGGTTTGAAAGTTAAACCATCAAAGTGCACAAAAGTTCAGTCAGAAGTAAAATTATTAGGATACATTATAAATGAAAATGGAATTCGAAGTAATCCAGAAAAAGTGGAAGCCATTGTAAAAATGGAGCCACCCACAAATGTCAAAGGTGTGAGATCATTCTTAGGCATGTGCAATTATTATCTCAAACATTGCCTGCCTATGCTAAAGTAGCAGAACCCTTGTACAGGTTAACCAGGAAAAATCAACCATTTGTTTGGAACCAAGAACAGGAGGAAAGTTTTCAAACTTTGGAAGAACTTTACAGTCAAATGAGGTCATGGCTTATCCTCAAGTGAATAAACCTTACAAATTGTACACAGATGCCTGTGGACATGCTGTATATTTTGGTACATGAGGTATATTTTGGTACAAGAGGACGAGAAAGGTACTGAGAAAGTTGTCCAGTACATCTCCCATAAACTTTCTTCCATAAACTTAAATGGGCAACGAAAGAAAAAGAAGCCTATGCACTAGTGTACTGTGTATCAACATTATGACCATATTTATGGGGAGCAGAATTTACCGTGTACACCGACCACAAACCTCTAAGATCTTTGTTTACGAAAGAAATGAGGAACACCAAAATTCAAAGGTGGGGAGTTTTATTAGCAGAATTTGGAGCCAAAATTGAGTATATCAAAGGATCAAAGAATATACGGGCAGATTTAATGTCGCGTATGTCTTCCGAGACTGAAGTAGGAACTTTAGATACAGAAGACTGGATAGATCCCGATGCCCTTCAAGATGAAAACGCTATACAAAGAATTCCTTTGGAAGCTGATGACTTGACTACTGAAGAAGTGAGATCAGCACAACAAACAGAATTTTTAAAAGAAAAGAAGAAGACTCAGGTTATGAAGTGTTTGAAGGATTATTTATTCGATTAAGAAACCAACGTCGACAGAACCAAGTTACCCACGACTGGTATTACCAAGTTCTTATAGAGACAAAGTGATAGATAGATGTCATAAAGACGTAGGACATATGGCTTTGTATAAAACCTTATGTTGGGTTAGAGAAGCCTATGTTTGGCCAGGAATGAGAAAAGACATCAAAGAAAGATTACGTAAGTGTCCCACATGCTTACTACATGTACCAAAACCAGATAGAGTAAAGATGGGAGAAATGCCAATTCCTGTCTACCCAATGCAAATTGTAGGAATGGATTTGATAGGACCATTTGGAGTAACCGACAAGGGCAATTGATATTGTCTGAATATTATCGATCATTTGTCAGGTTGGGCAGAAAGTTATCCTATACCCACCAAATCCGCACAAGTAGTAGAAGAAGCTCTAGCAAAAGACTTCTTCCCAAGGCATGGAATTCCAGAAATTATAATCACAGATCAAGGACAAGAATTTAATGTAAAATCTTTCAGAATGTACTTGTCAAAATTAGGAGTAGATCAGAGGAGAACTACAGGATACAATCCTCAGACAAATGGAAAGGTAGAACGATTCAATAGAACATTGAAAAAAATGATTGCCAGATTAGTCAACAATGATGCAAGAAATTGGGAAGAACAGCTTGCCAATGCATTACTAGCCTATACGAATAGCGTTAGTACTGTTACAGGTTACATACCATTTTTCCTTATGTATGGCAGAAGAGGCAGATTACCTTTAGCTAAAGTACTAAGTGCAAATAAGGATACTCTTGCCTTACAAAGAAGACTTAGTGACTTAGCAGAGGCATAGACTAAGGCTAGACAACATCTTGAAGGATCAAGAGAATTCAATAGACAGAGAATAAACCGGAGAGCCAATGCTGTGGACATACACATCGGAGATACCATAATCCTCAAAGCACAAGAGCGGTTAAATCTGACCTCTAAATGGGATCCACAATAAGAGGTCATCCGCTTACGAGGACCCGTATGCTGGATACATCACCAACAGACTGGAAAGACCAAAATAGTACATAGGAACAAGTTGAAATTGGTCGACCCAAACCTTGCGTGGGAGGACATCCGGCCGAGACCAATCCGTAACTCTAGAAAATCAGCTGTACCACAACCAACGCTTCAGTTCCTGCCAGACCAGCAACCTGAACAGACAGAGGAAGAACCAGCTGAACCAGACTCAGAGACCGAACAACCCATAGAGCCAGACGTTGAACCTGAAGCCGAGCCGTGCGACACTCAACCAGTACCTACTTTTGAGGAGTTCGCACATCCCTATAACACCAGATTCCGAAAGAAGCAGTTGACGCAAGTACGACAACCAGTGGACAGACCAGCGAAGAGACTATGCCAAGACCAACCAATGGAGCACTAATAATGGTTACTTTAGTAACTATTGCCACTGGGATGGAAGGAGCCGATATACATTCATTACCGGATGGAGTGCTGATTACCGGAAAAAGCCAACTCAAGATACAAGTTGCCGAATGGACAATTCTCTTGACGTTAGACAGACCCCAGAGGATGGACAACATTCATCATCAATATGCCAACATGAAAAGCCTGCTACAGACAACAACCATACCAGAGTCAGACAAGAAACAATGGACCAAACGACTTGACGAGAAGATGACCTTGTTGACACAGATGGACAATAAAATCGCTATGACAGATCCGAAAAACACAAACCTGACAGGAATGAAGAAGAGAGGACTACTCAACATTTTTGGAGACATTGCCCATACCTTGTTTGGACTACAACGGACAAAGACACTACACAGATCAAACAGATTATTTCATCAACGAGAAAAGAACAGAATAAAATAGTTCATCGCCTCAATGAAATGGTAACTGTATTAAACCACACTTATGAAGAAGTGGATGCAGACAAACGACGGATAAAGAGCATCGAACAATACCTTTCTACAGTCTTACGGACACAATATGAAGAGATGAGGAATTACACGACAGCCACTGGAAGGTTTCTACGAACATTATGGTTAATGCATAATTTTGAACAAGCAGTCACAGTTTTTGAAGAACTAGTATATAATTACTTAAGGACCTTAGATAAGTTTTATAGGCAGAAACCATCTTTAGAGTTAGGCCGACTAACCGAAGAGTTGTTACCACCAAAGCAACTAATAGAGCTGTTCAATAAGATTCAGACACCCTCAAGAAGACCAGTGACACCCATACAATGGTACTATGAACATGAGAGAGTGAAGCCTATATGGGATGGCCAAATGCTAATGTACCGCGTTAAGTTACCTTTAGTCAAGGAAAATATTTATTGGCAGTATAACCTCCATAGCTGGCCCTTACCATATAATACATCTGGATTAGCTATCCAGGTATTAGTGAGACATACTAATGTAGGATTAAATCCAAACACTGGAGAGATATTCCATCTGAAAACCTGTACTGGATGGAGCCCTATTGTGTGTACGACTGGCCCCATATATCAACCGGAGGTTTGGTCCTGTACACGGGCAATTCTGTCAGGAAAGAAAAAGCTAAGACATACATGTGAGGTAGCTCTTAAGAAGAGCAATGGTTTAGCCCAGGCTGAAGAGATCGCTTTAGGGGAATACATTTTGGTCACTTGGGGAGAAACAGTCACTACAAGATGTATTGCTAGACCACAGGAGTCTAGGAAATTAGCTGCTGGAACTTATATAGTCAAAGTAAGACCGCAGTGTAGTATTAGTGGAGTAGGATGGACACTACCTGGTATAACCGAACGAATTGGTCACCTTTCCATCCGTGCACTTCAAATTCAAAATATACCCCCTATTAGAATTTGAGAATTAATTCCGGAGGTAGATTCCCTTAAGGAATTACGAAAGATGAAATTCAATGCATTTAAACCAGTGTCTAGAGTGCATTTAGCTCCACTAATTGAACCAGAAGAAGACAGTATTCCAAGCGATTCAGAACACCACCTCTCCTGGGGAATGATTATGATCTTGGCACTTCACACCTTGACTTTGTGTGTAATCTTGGTATATGTGTATATAAAATGGGGACCCCGAATTAGAACAATTATTAAAGAGTTAACAGTGAAACCAGTGGATACCAAGGAAGAATATTTTCAGTCTAGAGGTGAAGTAAAAGAAGAAAGTGATACTTCTATTTCATTCTTCTCCACAAGACCATCTGCGATGGAATGAGAGGAACAAATAAATGTAGCTGAGACTTATCAGACACATACAGTCTCACCAGTATATTTTATGAAGGGACCATCTTTTAAACAAAGCTCCTATTGTAGAGGGATGGCCATTCATGCAGTTATTTAATTGTATATAGTCACATATATTGTATTGCATTAATCACACATATATTGTGTTGTATTAATCACACATGTATTGTATTGTATTAATAGATGTACATTAGTAAAGAACCTTTCCATATTTAAGGGTGAAAAAAATATGGTGGCGAGCTCACTGCTCATAGCGTTAAATTGACAAAAATGCTTCAAGCCCTGAGCAATGTTATTTAATAATATGTATATATATCTCGATGTTATTAGTAGTATTGATATTATTGATGGTGTATAAGAACATCTCGATGTTATTGTTTTTTTGATGGCATATAAATATATCTTTATGTTATTCATGGTTTTATGATTGTATATAGTTAAAGGTATATAGTTGATATACCATTTAACTTGAAGAAATGGGCGAATGTAAAGATTGCCATCTTTACGGAGTATGTATATGGAAACTTTAAGCGAGAACTAAGAGTCAACAAAAGAGTTAATATTTACAAAGAGTCAACAGGATGTACATACATCACATACACAAAATTGAGTGGGGAAGTGGTTATCACAACTTGACAACTGAACATGCGCAACACTGCTAATTAGGGATGCAGCTTTGATGATATCATTGACAGAAGTCCCACTTCCGCAATTATTTTATTCACAATACTTTGATGTCAATAAATGAAAGTAAAGATATATGAAGATGAATGGATAATGTGTACTATGACTTGTTACAAATCCTACTATATTCACTACAATGAAACACATTATGTGGGGAGAGTACAATATTTGGATTCTGTATATAACAAGGAACAATTTGGTATGAAAATCATGGTTAAACATATTAAGTTATATTTAAACTTTGTGTACTTAAAAGTTGACCCTTAAAGGTTATTTCCGGTGGAATGGATTTAATTGTTAGGAAGTAGAATAGAGGGCACTGAATGCAGTCTCTGAGATGTTTACTCCTACACATTATGAGATTAATGACAGGAAATAAAGGATTGATGACAGGAAAAGACTGTCACAAACAATTTTAATGAGAGGATGATGAAATCTCCCATTTTGGAGAATATAAATAGAGCACTCTCAGTACAGAGAATCAGAGAGTGTGGAGAGAAGGCACTATAGTTCAGTTCGATACCAGAGCTCGAGAGAGAGAGTGTGGGGACAGTGCTCTATAGCACATCACTGAGAGGAACCATTCCAACCAGGACTCGATGGACCATCTCGATGTAACAGTCCATACTCTGTATATATAATATGCAGAATAAATCATTGAAATTGGAAATTAATCTGGAGTTTCTCTGCGCCTAAGACTGAGATACCCAAGGCTCAGCCGGACGTGGAAAACACTCATACCCATGTGTAAGGATGCCACTAAACTTCTGAGACCAGGAAGCCAAAGCAGTCAGATGCGCAAAACAAGCCTTGTAAACTAATTTCGGACCAGTGGCACTTTACATATTTGGCGAGCTTGCCAGGATCATCAAGAAGAAGAAACCTCCAAAATTCTCAAGAAGAAGAAACCTCGAGGATCAAGAAGACTCCAGGATCAAGAGGATTCAAGGATCGTCAGAACAAAGTTACGAGGATGCCAAGAAGGTATTCGATGGACTACATTATTTTATCAAGTGAATCGGAGATGGAAGAAATTCGACCACCAACACCAGAATACATACTAATAAGCAGCGACGAAGAAGAGGAAACAGCACCAGAGAGAACGCCAAACGAATCATCAGAAATCAAGCTGTGTGGAATTGCCAAAATTAGGATCACCGAATTGTGGTTGAAGCCAAGACAAAGATTCCTTGTTCGACAGAAAGAAGAAAGAGAAAGAAGACGCCAAGTGAGACGAAACCAAAGATGTTGAAAAAGAACAGTCCATCACCTGAAACAGAAAGTCGCAAGAAGAAGAGCCAGAGAAGCAGAAAGAAGAGAAAAAGCTGATAAAAATGGACGCTGGACAGTTTAAAATCCTGACAGACAGAATTGCGGACATGTTCAATAATTTAAACTAGAACATGGGACAACGGCACACAGAGGAGAAACACCGACTGAAATTGAAAAATCTAGTACAAACGATACGAAAGTGTGATGGCAACATACCAGCGGAAGTGAGAGAGTGGATCAAAGAAATGGAGATGACCATTCCAGTAAGTCCACCCATGGAAGGAGCCACCCTGTAGATTGCGACCAGAACCATAAGCGGACCGTTGAAGAAAGAAGTGGAGAGATTCCTAGGACTTCAAGCCAACCGAATACAAACACCGTGGGCTGACCTACGTGAGCACATGAGAAAAGCTTTCTTGTCTGCAAATGAGGATGAACGTCTAGAGAGTGAAGTGGAGAAGATTGCTCAGTCATCATATGAGAGCTTGGGAGCCTTCAACAGAAGATTCAGAGAAGCTGCAGTGAAAGCCTACCCAGGAACAAGAAGTCCAGATGCCGAGAGAACCATCATCAGAGCCTACACGAAAGCATTGTACAGTTCGGACCTAGCAAAGAAAATAGTGGTGGAAGTAAGACCAGCGACCCTCGACGAAGCAATCGCCTATGCAGAAAAAAAAGAAGCCGGATTAGAAGTCTACAGAGGATTGGAAAGAAATGTCAGAGAAACGGAAGAACTGATGGAAGTGAGCCAAGTGAAAACTAAGGACATGGATCAACTATTGAAAGTCATGCAGTCATGTGCGAAAACCCAAGACAGGTTGGAAGCCAGACTAACCAAAGTGGAAGAAAACTCAAGAGCACAGAACCGACCACCAAGAAACCAGCAAAGCAGAAGCAACGGCCAGATGAAATGCTTTTATTGTAACAAACCTGGACACCGAATCGCCGAATGTTATAAGAAAAAGGCAGAGCAGTCTACACCGAAGGAACAACCAGTGAAGTCATCGCCTTTGAACTAGATGCCGCAAGAAGTTCCATAGATTAACGATGGATGATGACACTCACCTTAAGTGGAGTAAGGTGTGCAGCCTTAGTTGATACTCTCTTGCACCAGTCTACATTTGAGAAATTATATAAGATTACCGGCCGATCCAGACTTCTACAACCCAGCAGAAGTGTATACAGGGTTTCGGGACACAAATTGGACACATTAGGAGCAACACAAATTAAAGTGGACAACGCCGCCGGTATTCCAGCATTGGTAGTAAAAGGAATGACACAAGACATGATACTCGGACATGATGTACTGACCAACAGATATGGAGTGGTGGATCACCCCAGAAGAACACTGACATGGTTTGGACGTACATGGTCCCTAAGGAGGATACAAGACGCCACCCAGACAGTGAGTTCTACGAAGACAACCCAAATGAAGAAAACTCCAAGAAGTACCGGACATAAGAAGATCGACGCAGTACTGAAGAGGTATGCCGACATCTTTAGCAAGAAGGAAGACCCCCATGGACTCTGCGAGACGGACCTATCTGCATCAACACTCAAGGACATGAACCAATCAAGCAAAGGGCATACAGAACACCGCTGACCAAAAGGACCATTACAGAAGAAGAAGTGGACAAGATGTTACAGGACAATATTATTCGACCAAGTTCAAGCCCTTGGGCTTCGCCAGTTACATTAGTACCAGAGCCGGATGGCTCAACAAGATTTTGTGTAGATTATAGGAAGTTGAATAACATCACGAAGAAGGACAGTTACCCCCTTCCACTGATCCAAGATATATTTGATCAGGTGAATGGTGCCAAGGTCTATTCAACCCTAGATCTAAAGAGTGGGTACTGGCACATTCCTGTAGCTGATAAAGATATTCCAAAGACAGCCTTTATATGCCATAAAGGACTGTATGAATTCGTGAGAATGCCTTTTGGATTAACAAATGCCCCTTCACAGTTCCAAAGAAGTTATGAACAAAATTCTGTCTGGATTGATAGGAGTGTCCGCACTAGTGTACCTTGACGACATTATTATCTACAGTTCTGACCCTAATTCACATGCACAAGATTTAGCAGAAGTGTTTGAACGTTTGAAGAAAGCTGGTTTGAAAGTTAAACCATCAAAGTGCACAAAAGTTCAGTCAGAAGTAAAATTATTAGGATACATTATAAATGAAAATGGAATTCGAAGTAATCCAGAAAAAGTGGAAGCCATTGTAAAAATGGAGCCACCCACAAATGTCAAAGGTGTGAGATCATTCTTAGGCATGTGCAATTATTATCTCAAACATTGCCTGCCTATGCTAAAGTAGCAGAACCCTTGTACAGGTTAACCAGGAAAAATCAACCATTTGTTTGGAACCAAGAACAGGAGGAAAGTTTTCAAACTTTGGAAGAACTTTACAGTCAAATGAGGTCATGGCTTATCCTCAAGTGAATAAACCTTACAAATTGTACACAGATGCCTGTGGACATGCTGTATATTTTGGTACATGAGGTATATTTTGGTACAAGAGGACGAGAAAGGTACTGAGAAAGTTGTCCAGTACATCTCCCATAAACTTTCTTCCATAAACTTAAATGGGCAACGAAAGAAAAAGAAGCCTATGCACTAGTGTACTGTGTATCAACATTATGACCATATTTATGGGGAGCAGAATTTACCGTGTACACCGACCACAAACCTCTAAGATCTTTGTTTACGAAAGAAATGAGGAACACCAAAATTCAAAGGTGGGGAGTTTTATTAGCAGAATTTGGAGCCAAAATTGAGTATATCAAAGGATCAAAGAATATACGGGCAGATTTAATGTCGCGTATGTCTTCCGAGACTGAAGTAGGAACTTTAGATACAGAAGACTGGATAGATCCCGATGCCCTTCAAGATGAAAACGCTATACAAAGAATTCCTTTGGAAGCTGATGACTTGACTACTGAAGAAGTGAGATCAGCACAACAAACAGAATTTTTAAAAGAAAAGAAGAAGACTCAGGTTATGAAGTGTTTGAAGGATTATTTATTCGATTAAGAAACCAACGTCGACAGAACCAAGTTACCCACGACTGGTATTACCAAGTTCTTATAGAGACAAAGTGATAGATAGATGTCATAAAGACGTAGGACATATGGCTTTGTATAAAACCTTATGTTGGGTTAGAGAAGCCTATGTTTGGCCAGGAATGAGAAAAGACATCAAAGAAAGATTACGTAAGTGTCCCACATGCTTACTACATGTACCAAAACCAGATAGAGTAAAGATGGGAGAAATGCCAATTCCTGTCTACCCAATGCAAATTGTAGGAATGGATTTGATAGGACCATTTGGAGTAACCGACAAGGGCAATTGATATTGTCTGAATATTATCGATCATTTGTCAGGTTGGGCAGAAAGTTATCCTATACCCACCAAATCCGCACAAGTAGTAGAAGAAGCTCTAGCAAAAGACTTCTTCCCAAGGCATGGAATTCCAGAAATTATAATCACAGATCAAGGACAAGAATTTAATGTAAAATCTTTCAGAATGTACTTGTCAAAATTAGGAGTAGATCAGAGGAGAACTACAGGATACAATCCTCAGACAAATGGAAAGGTAGAACGATTCAATAGAACATTGAAAAAAATGATTGCCAGATTAGTCAACAATGATGCAAGAAATTGGGAAGAACAGCTTGCCAATGCATTACTAGCCTATACGAATAGCGTTAGTACTGTTACAGGTTACATACCATTTTTCCTTATGTATGGCAGAAGAGGCAGATTACCTTTAGCTAAAGTACTAAGTGCAAATAAGGATACTCTTGCCTTACAAAGAAGACTTAGTGACTTAGCAGAGGCATAGACTAAGGCTAGACAACATCTTGAAGGATCAAGAGAATTCAATAGACAGAGAATAAACCGGAGAGCCAATGCTGTGGACATACACATCGGAGATACCATAATCCTCAAAGCACAAGAGCGGTTAAATCTGACCTCTAAATGGGATCCACAATAAGAGGTCATCCGCTTACGAGGACCCGTATGCTGGATACATCACCAACAGACTGGAAAGACCAAAATAGTACATAGGAACAAGTTGAAATTGGTCGACCCAAACCTTGCGTGGGAGGACATCCGGCCGAGACCAATCCGTAACTCTAGAAAATCAGCTGTACCACAACCAACGCTTCAGTTCCTGCCAGACCAGCAACCTGAACAGACAGAGGAAGAACCAGCTGAACCAGACTCAGAGACCGAACAACCCATAGAGCCAGACGTTGAACCTGAAGCCGAGCCGTGCGACACTCAACCAGTACCTACTTTTGAGGAGTTCGCACATCCCTATAACACCAGATTCCGAAAGAAGCAGTTGACGCAAGTACGACAACCAGTGGACAGACCAGCGAAGAGACTATGCCAAGACCAACCAATGGAGCACTAATAATGGTTACTTTAGTAACTATTGCCACTGGGATGGAAGGAGCCGATATACATTCATTACCGGATGGAGTGCTGATTACCGGAAAAAGCCAACTCAAGATACAAGTTGCCGAATGGACAATTCTCTTGACGTTAGACAGACCCCAGAGGATGGACAACATTCATCATCAATATGCCAACATGAAAAGCCTGCTACAGACAACAACCATACCAGAGTCAGACAAGAAACAATGGACCAAACGACTTGACGAGAAGATGACCTTGTTGACACAGATGGACAATAAAATCGCTATGACAGATCCGAAAAACACAAACCTGACAGGAATGAAGAAGAGAGGACTACTCAACATTTTTGGAGACATTGCCCATACCTTGTTTGGACTACAACGGACAAAGACACTACACAGATCAAACAGATTATTTCATCAACGAGAAAAGAACAGAATAAAATAGTTCATCGCCTCAATGAAATGGTAACTGTATTAAACCACACTTATGAAGAAGTGGATGCAGACAAACGACGGATAAAGAGCATCGAACAATACCTTTCTACAGTCTTACGGACACAATATGAAGAGATGAGGAATTACACGACAGCCACTGGAAGGTTTCTACGAACATTATGGTTAATGCATAATTTTGAACAAGCAGTCACAGTTTTTGAAGAACTAGTATATAATTACTTAAGGACCTTAGATAAGTTTTATAGGCAGAAACCATCTTTAGAGTTAGGCCGACTAACCGAAGAGTTGTTACCACCAAAGCAACTAATAGAGCTGTTCAATAAGATTCAGACACCCTCAAGAAGACCAGTGACACCCATACAATGGTACTATGAACATGAGAGAGTGAAGCCTATATGGGATGGCCAAATGCTAATGTACCGCGTTAAGTTACCTTTAGTCAAGGAAAATATTTATTGGCAGTATAACCTCCATAGCTGGCCCTTACCATATAATACATCTGGATTAGCTATCCAGGTATTAGTGAGACATACTAATGTAGGATTAAATCCAAAGACTGGAGAGATATTCCATCTGAAAACCTGTACTGGATGGAGCCCTATTGTGTGTACGACTGGCCCCATATATCAACCGGAGGTTTGGTCCTGTACACGGGCAATTCTGTCAGGAAAGAAAAAGCTAAGACATACATGTGAGGTAGCTCTTAAGAAGAGCAATGGTTTAGCCCAGGCTGAAGAGATCGCTTTAGGGGAATACATTTTGGTCACTTGGGGAGAAACAGTCACTACAAGATGTATTGCTAGACCACAGGAGTCTAGGAAATTAGCTGCTGGAACTTATATAGTCAAAGTAAGACCGCAGTGTAGTATTAGTGGAGTAGGATGGACACTACCTGGTATAACCGAACGAATTGGTCACCTTTCCATCCGTGCACTTCAAATTCAAAATATACCCCCTATTAGAATTTGAGAATTAATTCCGGAGGTAGATTCCCTTAAGGAATTACGAAAGATGAAATTCAATGCATTTAAACCAGTGTCTAGAGTGCATTTAGCTCCACTAATTGAACCAGAAGAAGACAGTATTCCAAGCGATTCAGAACACCACCTCTCCTGGGGAATGATTATGATCTTGGCACTTCACACCTTGACTTTGTGTGTAATCTTGGTATATGTGTATATAAAATGGGGACCCCGAATTAGAACAATTATTAAAGAGTTAACAGTGAAACCAGTGGATACCAAGGAAGAATATTTTCAGTCTAGAGGTGAAGTAAAAGAAGAAAGTGATACTTCTATTTCATTCTTCTCCACAAGACCATCTGCGATGGAATGAGAGGAACAAATAAATGTAGCTGAGACTTATCAGACACATACAGTCTCACCAGTATATTTTATGAAGGGACCATCTTTTAAACAAAGCTCCTATTGTAGAGGGATGGCCATTCATGCAGTTATTTAATTGTATATAGTCACATATATTGTATTGCATTAATCACACATATATTGTGTTGTATTAATCACACATGTATTGTATTGTATTAATAGATGTACATTAGTAAAGAACCTTTCCATATTTAAGGGTGAAAAAAATATGGTGGCGAGCTCACTGCTCATAGCGTTAAATTGACAAAAATGCTTCAAGCCCTGAGCAATGTTATTTAATAATATGTATATATATCTCGATGTTATTAGTAGTATTGATATTATTGATGGTGTATAAGAACATCTCGATGTTATTGTTTTTTTGATGGCATATAAATATATCTTTATGTTATTCATGGTTTTATGATTGTATATAGTTAAAGGTATATAGTTGATATACCATTTAACTTGAAGAAATGGGCGAATGTAAAGATTGCCATCTTTACGGAGTATGTATATGGAAACTTTAAGCGAGAACTAAGAGTCAACAAAAGAGTTAATATTTACAAAGAGTCAACAGGATGTACATACATCACATACACAAAATTGAGTGGGGAAGTGGTTATCACAACTTGACAACTGAACATGCGCAACACTGCTAATTAGGGATGCGGCTGTGATGATATCATTGACAGAAGTCCCACTTCCGCAATAATTTCATTCACAATATTTTGATGTCAATATATATGAAACTAGAGATTTATGAAGATGAGTGGATAATGTGTAGTATGACTTGTTACAAATCCTACTATATTCACTACAATGAAACACATTATGTGGGGAGAGTACAATATTTGGATTCTGTATATAACAAGGAACAATTTGGTATGAAAATCATGGTTAAACATGTTAAGTTATATTTAAACTTTGTGTACTTAAAAGTTGACCCTTAAAGGTTATTTCCGGTGGAATGGATTTAATTGTTAGGAAGTAGAATAGAGGGCACTGAATGCAGTCTCTGAGATGTTTACTCCTACACATTATGAGATTAATGACAGGAAATAAAGGATTGATGACAGGAAAAGACTGTCACAAACAATTTTAATGAGAGGATGATGAAATCTCCCATTTTGGAGAATATAAATAGAGCACTCTCAGTACAGAGAATCAGAGAGTGTGGAGAGAAGGCACTATAGTTCAGTTCGATACCAGAGCTCGAGAGAGAGAGTGTGGGGACAGTGCTCTATAGCACATCACTGAGAGGAACCATTCCAACCAGGACTCGATGGACCATCTCGATGTAACAGTCCATACTCTGTATATATAATATGCAGAATAAATCATTGAAATTGGAAATTAATCTGGAGTTTCTCTTCGCCTAAGACTGAGATACCCAAGGCTCAGCCGGACGTGGAAAACACACATACCCATGTGTAAGGATGCCACTAAACTTCTGAGACCAGGAAGCCAAAGCAGTCAGAGGCGCAAAACAAGCCTTGTAAACCAATTTCGGACCAGTGGCACTTTACAAGGTGTTTCCTTTATATTTGGCTCTTTATGATTTGCTTACCATCCGGAAGTCTTGTTTTGACAATTATTGAAGTAAAAATAAAATATAAAAAAAATTATTGAATCCGACGCTTATTTATAGGACATTGCGTTAGCACAATGTAGGTTAGATCTGTGTAAGACGGGGTCACTTGAGCAGACACGATCTGAAAGTACGTTTTAATTATGACTTAATCTTGCAGTGCCTTTTCTTAATTATGCTAAATAGTTGTCCACGCACCAGTGGACCGCTCGTTCTTCCAAATTCAGTTTTGTCCTGTGTGTTGCCCTGTCAAGTCGCGTATTTCGTTTTTGTTCCTGTCCTGTGTGTCTTCGTCGTCCTTCCCAAACTAACATGGGACGAAAGTGCAAGAAATGTAGAAAACCTGTAAAAGGACATCCTGGTGAGACTGGGAAAGCCTGTACACAGGACACAGATATGGACAGTACCCAGGACAGTACCGAACCCGAACCAAGACAGTCAGAAGCCTCCCTGAGGAGTAAAGCGCCATCCACGGTGAACCCAGCCAGCAGGGTCCCCCCATACAGCCCAGATATACGCCAGCAAAGGGTTAATTCGGCTACAGAAGCAAGCCCGGTAGCTTCATCCGAGGCAGTTTCGGAGCAGGGCTACCATGCCAGTCTGCATAACCCCACCCACGGGCCTTGGGTCGACATAAGCGTGGATTCCCGTCCAAACATAGCGGGAGAAAGTCAGGCAGGGACCAGGGTGGACCTTTCGCAAACCGCCACTGGTGAGATCACAGGATTGAGAGGCGTGCGCACTTTGCCATCTGTCGCAGGGTTGTGCCCCGTGGAGGGAATCAACGAAAAGACAGTTAAAAGTGCAATAAATGGTGATCTTATATATCTGGATGAATTTTTGCACAATAGGTGTTTATCGAATGAATCCGAATTCACTTTGTTTATGGACAGTAATAGCGTTAAACTACAAGCCAAAACGTTCAAGGCGTAAGATAAGTAACTTCGCTTCATGGCTTGAGGCTTGGTCCAACTATGCAAAGTTAATGGTTCCAGAACATGGGGTTGAACTTTATTTTCACATGTGCAACTACAGAACATACATCATGGAGGCCAAAAAGAAGAACAGTTGGCCTATGGTCACAAAAGAGCAGGATGAAATAAACAGTCAAATCCATTCCAAACCAAAGGTCCTGATTCAAATATCTTAAAAGGACCAGCATGCATAGACTGAAATTGTTGGTCCCAACAGTGGTTCGGGTCAAATTATTCCATATATATATATATATACAGAATGATCTATAGTATAACATCAGGCACTTAGGGCAACAGTAACACTTTGAATTGAGTGCTAAAAATCGTCTGTAAATATGCGATTTCATGGGCACAAAGTTTGAATGGTTGTAATCGATGGATATAATTCATATGACCATTCATATGAAAATAATGAAGGGAATCTGGCTGGGTATTCATGTACGTAACATAAAATTGCACTGCAACCTCATGAACACAGCAGTATCACTTACATAGGCAGATGTATGTCAGCGTTAATTAAAAGTCATGTCAGTATGAATTTATTTCAACAATCAGATCCTTAACTGTGACAATAACTGCCCACCACCAACTATAGACTCAGCTTCATATATCTTATACAATTATAAAACAGATGAAACAAGTTTCACGTGTAATCTTGCATTATTCGTAGCAACACACCACCTTTTGTAAAACATTTTTGTTTTTCCTTGAGAAAACAGCATCTCCTGTTCCATAGAAATGTTGTATTTGAGAAATAAGAAAAAAATGGAAAAGAAATGTCTCAATTTCTTGCAGTTCTCTAAAAATAAAATATTTATCTTTTTTGTATTTCTTTTATTCTTTTATTCTGTTTTTCTTTTTTATGCACTGATTTTTTGTCAATTCATTATCTATGTTCTGTTTATGTAGCCTCTGTGACTTAGCTTTCAACTACAAAAACTTATAAGACATCACTTGAATTTCACATAAAGTAGCGTAGCCCAGGTAAGGCCTTTGCTCTCCATATTTCTGTATTTGAGAATACATGTTCTATTGTGTCCTTTATATTTTTAACTTACTCGTCATTTTTAAAATGTGAGGAGTTACACTTCCAAAAACCTGGTCCATTTTTATCAAATAAATTCCTCTGCAAACATAATGATACCAAACTACGGTCTTTTTTGATTGCAGGTCTAATTCTATCACTAGTAACATATAACTACCTCACATAACTACCTCCGTTGAACCATTCTTTTTAGGAACACTCCCACATAACTACCTCCGTTGAACCATTCTTTTTAGGAATGGGGATTTGGTCGAGTGGATATGTGCGTTTCCCATTTCAGCTAGGCGACTGGTGCCAAAAGTTGCAGGTTCGAGTACCGCTCGTTCCGAACATGAAATATATATTTTCGGCATTTCCTTAATGCTGGTGGATTTAAGTCCCCGATTCTGGAAATAAATGCCGACTCAGTAAATATACTGCATTACCGTGTTGACATGGCACTCCCACATAACTACCTCCGTTGAACCATTCTTTTTAGGAATGGGGATTTGGTCGAGTGGATATGTGCGTTTCCCATTTCAGCTAGGCGACTGGTGCCAAAGGTTGCAGGTTCGAGTACCGCTCGTTCCGAACATGAAATATATATTTTCGGCATTTCCTTAATGCTGGTGGATTTAAGTCCCCGATTCTGGAAATAAATGCCGACTCAGTAAATATACTGCATTACCGTGTTGACATGGCACTCCCACATAACTACTTCCGTTGAACCATTCTTTTTAGGAATGGGGATTTGGTCGAGTGGATATGTGCGTTTCCCATTTCAGCTAGGCGACTGGTGCCAAAGGTTGCAGGTTCGAGTCCCGCTCGTTCCGAACATGAAATATATGGTTATACAAATATGAAACCAGCCCATAGTCAAGCCTGCACTGTTTTAGGGAGCTTATCAGTTCTGATGTAATCATGAAGATGTCAGAATTTCTATGGTGCCACACATCAATAATTCAATATCATCCATTAGTAAATCATTAGTATAGCTTCACCAGAGAATTGTAGGATTTCCTCCCGCAAATTGTCTATTTAGTGCAGCTGCTCTTTTCCTAATTTTTGCTTGGTGCATAAAATGTTTACTTAAAAATACGGTCTCTTCAATAAGAGTACATGAGATATGTTAAGTCAAGTATCCACTATCAGGATCAGAAATGTCCTGTTGTACTGAGTAATCTGAATTATTTGACATTATCGTTGTTACACCTCTGCTGATATAAGTTCCGTGTACATAAAAATGTTTGCTCCCCACTCACTTCCATATTTTCTCAGCATCAACTGCACTGTGAGATTCACGCAAGAAACATATGCCCTTACGGAATTTAATGTGGCTCATTGAAAAAATGATCTGCTCGTAAAAGTATCTGCAAGACCTCAAACATTCACTGAGGAGCGATAAAAATTACATGCCACATTGTTGACATATTACATATGATTTTGAGTCTAAACATAATAACAGCAGATACACTGGTGCAGAACTATTTATGTGGAACCCAATGGAGCAGCATTACCAGCTTGACATTATGATTCTAGATTAATCATGCATAATTGTAAACATTTGATAACGTATATCAATAACTGTACAGTAAATACCAAGTACCGTTTAAAGATAAGACAAGTCTTAGAAATATTAATTCATAGCTACAGTGCATACATGTATGAACGTTGTCATAAACACCTGTATTTGAAGTAAAAACGAGGGCGTTTTTAGAAAACATGATTTGTAGCTGCGGTGCCAATATGTGCATCGTCATGAAATAAGTCATATTCCAGCATGAATAATAAGAATTACTTAAAAATCATAATACATGGCTGCATTGCATACATTTATGTACATCATAATATAACGGCCTGAAGAAAAAATGTGGGCATATTTCGAAATAATGATACTTGCCTACAATCCAGAGATGTGCATCGTCATAAAATAAATTATATTCCAAAATCAATACCATGAGATACTCAGATATCATGATCCATAGCTGCAATTCCAAGGCACATCATTTGAAAATAGCATTTATCCCAAATGGGGAACCAAGGAGTCCCTAGAAATCACGAAACCACAGCTGCAGTGCATGTGTGAATGCACATCATCATACTGTAGCTTATACCTAAAGTTAAGGCATAAAGATTTAGAAATCACAATTCACATCTGCAGTCCTAAAACTGTTATCCTTTTATAGCGTGACCCATGGAGTGCGCAGAAAATTGATTCAGAGATCTGCAATGTAAAAAAAAAATGTTCACAGGCAGAGAACCCAAAGGAGGCAGACAGTTCAACTCTGTGAACTGCAGCTGCAATGCGAGACCAACAAGCCACAAAATTAAAGTTTTCTTATATTCAAAGTACACGGCTTGACATAGCCTGCAAAAAATAAAAAAGAGATCCTATGTTTTAAGCAGTTCAGTACAAAAAATGTCTACATAAAAGCATAATGCGAGTATATGGTCATAATAGCTCAGGTTCAGGCCAATGCTGGCAAAGCCAAGATCTGCCTACAGTGATAATCCAGTGTTTGTTCATGTTTTATTTTTTCTTCTCGGTATCACCATTCACTTTTACATAAGCCTTTCTTTCCAATGTCTATCTGTCTGTAACCCGATTGTCATTCCTCACCTGATTAATAGCTTGTATAGATTTTGGGCCATGTCATCTGTGAGGGCATAGCCAGAACCTTTTTGAGTTTTACCTACTTAAAGTGCTGCCCTCTTGTCATCCTGACGCAAGGACAGGCCCAGCATCGCCCTGCTGGCCATGGCCTTGCTTGTCTCCCACTTTGTGGACAAAATTAATTTTGCTTTCTGTATAAACAGTATTCAGCTTTTCCTTGAAAACAGTTAAGACCAATTTCATAACATCCTCCAAGATCTCTTTGATTGTGTCAAATTTCAAGCAAGAGCATCTTGTGTATTGCTTATTATGAACAACATGAGCTTTTCCATCGTTTTGGGTGTAGCTCATTTTATCAATCATTTCATCTTTACTCATGGGTTCTGGATTCAATTGTTTTAAGTCAGCTTTTAAAGCTGTGTTCTCATCCTCTAGATTGAGACTCTTTTGTCCATGCTGTGGAATGTTAGCCTCACGTCATTTGAACACTTTGACTTCATTAAGTTACTCTCGCTTCATAAGATCGCCGTCATGATAAACCACTTTGTAAGCTGATCTAATAGGTAAGCTTTTGTGAAGGTCATCAGATTTACAATCTGTTGCTCTGAGGCAATTGTATGTGAAGGATATTCTTCTTATGCTATGCCAAAACTATCCTCACTACCAGAACTTCTAGATTAAGGTTGTTTGAATCTTTTCAGCTCAATTTTAGAGTTTGGGGAACTGTCACCTAGGTCACTTTCTGACTATCTTGCATGGGTTTTAGTATCTGTGCTAGAAAATACCCCTACTCTACACTGATTAGGTGACTGCACTCATTGAGCATGCATACAAGACATAGATCACAATATCACGAGGCTCACGATACTTGGGTCTAATATCCATTAAATCTTCGCAGCTTTCAACAAATCACGGAATCACGTTTTCCTCTCTTGAAGTATTGCAGCCCTATCCTGTGATCTCTGTCATAGTAGCCATATAACTTTAGTCTGTGCAGAGCTAGTCTGCCTCATGTGTTGAAATATTGCATCCCAGTGGTGATGTCGCCACAAGAAAATGCAACGTTTGCCATTCTTCAATGAGCTTTCCAACAATTATTGTGAAGAGATGGGATATGATTTGGATGGCTTTTACAAGGTAAGACAATTGGTGTAGACCTTCCACCCATCTGACTGGCTTGTCACTTGGAACTTCAGCCATGACAAAATTCATATGCTTGACATATTAACTGGGCTCCAACCCAGGATTTGAGGGTAAATTCAGGGCTGGGTACAATCTTAGATGTATCCTTGAGTGTTTGTTTATATTTGTTTATCTCATGAGGCAAGTTTTAAGCCCTGGGTGTGCTTGCTGATACTCTGGTTTTATGTTGAATATAAAGTGGTTTCCCTGTTTTGTATTATAGAAGAGACGTTTTTAATCAATCAGTATTTACAATACTATTTATATGAAGTAACAAGTTCACGAAAGGAATCTTCACTAGCGCGGCAGTGACCTAAGGCAACTATTTTCAGCATGGCTAGGAGTGTTTACTGACTCTTAGAGTACAAAAGCATTGCATTAAGGTTACCAGTCAGTGGTTGCACACTTTACTCTG
The DNA here is from genome assembly GCA_964020975.1 of Hermodice carunculata. Lineage (NCBI taxonomy): Eukaryota > Metazoa > Annelida > Polychaeta > Eunicida > Amphinomidae > Hermodice > Hermodice carunculata. The sequence goes on from OZ026618.1 coordinate 26,833,711, forward strand.
CACTGATTTCGTATTGAAATATATATATATATATATATACATTTATACTCAGAGAGACATGTACGGGTAAAAGGCTCCGAAACATGTTGAGAAGTTACCCTCTGAAGACTCTCAATTTGGGCTAATGCAGCCTATGTCAACATTTTACAGAGGAACGTGTGCCATATTGATGATATTACTTCTATATGTATACAGGTTAGTCCTTGTTAGGATTTTTTCCTATGGTTTATAGAGGTTGTCTAGCTGCAACTCTTTCTTATACGATCACTGGGATTGAATATAATGCCCTGGCTTGTTTTCACTTCAGTTCAACATTGGCGGATGGTTTAACTAGGATGACTGTCCAGCTAGAATAGAAAGGGTACATATTGGTGCAGGGGTATGTCAAATTGTGCTTATCTGAACCTGTAGTGTACAAATTTGGTAATTATGGTTTATTTGACAAGTATTCTTCTTTCATAATGAAGCTCTATATTTATAAGCAAAACTTCACGTATTTAGCTAATTCATCAATTGCCACGTTCATATTTATTCATTATCATGTGGGTTGGCTTTGCTGAATATTTAGCTTAGACAAGAAGCCGCTACTCAGAGAGACCTGTATGGGTAAAAGGTTCTGAAGCATGTTGAGTGGTTACCCACTGAAGACCCTTCAATTTATCATTTGGGCTAAAACAGCCTATGTCAAATTTTTTACAGGACAATATTACTTCTATGTATATAGGTTAGATAGGGACAGGTTAGTTTATGGAGAGTAAAGAGTTCGGACTGCAGAATGGGGTAATGACTACTAGGAAGTGGTTTTGGACAAAAAGACACAAATGCAACAAATACAATATATAAAAATATATGTAAATCTGCTATAAAGTAACAATCAACTTTTATTTCTGTTTATTCAACGAAATATACATGGAATTGAAAAGTTCTAAATATTTTTCTCATTATTACTTGATGTCCATAAACAGAGTTCCTCTACAACAGTACAGTGGTAGGTCTCTATTTCGGGGTAATGGCAGCCATAGAAATCGGACTAAAGTATAAAGAGCACATAAAAAAAACTGCATGTCAATGACTGTTAGACTATACTGAAATACAGAGTTGAAGTATAGTACTAAAAATAAACCAAAGAGTAGGTTATAGTTAGTTGACAACGTCCAACAATTCGCCAATTGCAATAATGGGACATATAATCTAAAAAGGACACATCAAAGATACAGTGGCCGTCACAAGCATCACTAGTCAAATTCCCTCATCAAACACTGATGGAAAATCAAGAACTTATTCAATATTGAACATGAACTTCCAACCTGAAAACTCTCTGAATGTTGTCAAGGGTACACGGCATAAAAGCACTCCCAAGGTGAATAATAAGCAGCTATAAATCAGCCTTTGGGACTGGGCGATATCATAGATGCAATCTGTTTAAGATAAAATACAATTATCAATCATGTGCCCCAGACATAGAGCAACGAGGACGGAATTAAATACTGTACTCAATAGGCGATGTCCCAACTTCACTGGAGTGACGGATGATCATCAATTCTATTACATAGCCATGATTGATAGAGAAATCTTTAAAGCAAGCGAAAAATCATGTTTTCTTGCTTTGAAACAACAAAAAGCATGTTTCCAACATCCGGTAGTTTAAACACTCAATTTGTTTAAAGTATAGTCCTTTCTACTAAAGGTTTTATTGGTCTTCTAGATTGAAGTGCGGCTTACACTTGCTGCTCCCACCTTATCAGTGTTTTGGGAAGAATTTATTATTTTTTTTTTTTTTTGATTAATCACAGAATGTAAGATAAGTGACTTCTTATATTAAGGAGTCATAACCACAATGGGACAAGTTTCACACCTTCGACAATACAATCAGGCAAAAAGTGTACGCTACATTGGGGCAGACACTGTCTTATTGGGACTAACAATAATACATTGGGACAGAACTGAAATATAATACATTTGGGCAGATTACAAATTGAAACCATTTCTTTACCGTCACATCTGACACAGCACATCTGGATAAAAACATATATTACTAGAATATGACTTGCATGTCATAATAGTACATTTGGATAAAACATATGTATTTTCATATGCATGCAAACCTGTAATATAGAATAATATACATTTCCATCCATGATATCATGGCTATGTATCACTGGTCTGTATCTGTAGGCAATCAACTCGAACAAATTCTAGGTTACTCATTTCACGATTTCACCACTTCTGAAATTGCAATGTCAAGTGTTCAACTTTTTGTTTTTCTGTACGTTTTTATGCCGGTGCTCTGCTTCGAAGTTTGATTGAAGTCTTAAGAAGTCTGCCCATTTTGACACAACCATTCAGGTGCTATAAAGTGATGGTGATATTAAAGAGTTTAAATGACTAACCCTGGTGTTAAAGTAGAGTCTGATGTACACTATGATAATTTGTATCAGAATTGTAGGTGTGTGTGTGTTTTCTCCCGCCCTTGGCTAATAGTGTTAGTTTGGCAAGTGACAGGTTTATCTAACGACATAGTTTAAAGATATCATGTACTCTCTCTCTCTCTCTGTCTGTCTCTCTCTCTCTCTCTCTCTCTCTCTCTCTCTCTCTCTCTCTCCACCACAGTTACTTGGTATCAAGAACGCGAGGATCTGGCTGTGGCCGTATAACAAAGAATTTGATCTGATCCTCACTTTAATCCTAAAATTAAGATTAGTGCGGTTTGGGCCCTGACCTACTTAATCCTTGGCTCAATGTATCATCAAAACTTCGAAGATTACCCAATGTATGTTTTGGGGTACAATATGAACTTAAGAACTTACAGGTTCATTTTATCAAATTAATCTTAGTTTGATCCAATATCTAATCAGGGATTGAAATCTGGATTAGATCAAGACTGATTTAATAAAATGAAAACCTCAACTGCAAAGTTCATATTACAATGCAGAACATAGATCAATTAATCCCGCAAGTTTTAATCAATCAATAGGGCAACGATTCAATAGTTCGAGGGCCAAATGCACATTGACTTTCATTTTAGGATTAAATTCTTGATCAGATTAAACCTTTTCATGAATGCGGCCGGTGGGGATTAATGATTCAAGAAAAAAAAAAGGCTAGCAGACTACACCTTGTGCACAGGTACAGTTTTGTGTGCAGCTCTATGCATTCCAGTTATTTACTACCGAGTTTTATTTCATTTGACTTTATATTCTTTTCTTTTTTTGTTTTTTTGCTTGCTTTGATTTTTAATGTATGATAATAATTTCATAAATAGAATAGGTGGAGTGGTTCAAGTAGTTCATCTGTTTAGCCTTAAGTCTGATTAGTTTATTAATGTATCTGTACCACAATGTCTCAGAGGCTTGTAGAGAGCAGCACTGTGCACCTGGTTTCTACCTTTAATGAGCTCCTAGTTAATTCTGCTTTTTCTGTAGAAATGCCAGAATTCTCAGGAAGTTTTTTAATTTTGTTCAATTTGACAAGGTACCAGGACTTCAAGGAACTTATTCTGTTGGTATACTTGAGCTATTTCACTGTTTTTTCACCAGCTGTGGACTTTTACATTGTGGATTCATAGTACACTGAGGCGGCCCTTCTGTACCCGTGTACCTGGTGGAGCTTTTGTCTTGGTGACTCAGTTGACCACACCGTTGTCCCAGTGTTTAGGGGTTCCATAATCCCTTTGTGATGCCTGCTTGAACTCTTATATCGCCCAGTGTGTTTGGGTTTTACCATGTGTTGCCAACCTGTAACTGCATAGAGTGGTCAACAATTTTGTTGATTATACTTTGTGATCTTCCCTTGGATTATGGCTGAAAATGAGAATAAGACTGGAGCCAATGGGAAACGTAGAACATCATGCAGAATAGGCAAAAAGGACATTGACCCCGGTATGACATCGTCAGCGCAATTAGGCAAAATGTCAGAGACGATCTGGATGAGATCAAAGGCAGATTAGACTCAGTGGTTACACAGTTAGCATGTGGAAATAAGAGTCTGGACTCAATTGAGAAAGGCCAACAAGACTGTAGTGACCGCGTTGGTAAAGTAAAAAAACACTTTTTTACCCCAGGTATCTGAAAAGGTGAAAGGTGTGGGTACTGCTCTCAGTTTGAAAGTTTTAGATAAAGATGTGCACGATCGAAAATGGGCCCTAATCATCCAAGGATTGAAAGGAGCAGAAGGCGAAAAGGTGAAAGAAACTAAACAGGCTTGCATTGATCTCGTGAGTGACTATCTTAAGGTCACCGATACTGAATCTACCACATTTGGTGCTTGTCATCACTGGAGTCAACAGAAGGATGCCAGTATTTACATTCACTTTGTGGACTTGGACCAACGCAACTGATGGTTGGGAGCGGCGAAAAACTTAAAAACTCATCCTGACAAGATCTTTATCACACCTGACCTTCCCCCAGTTATTCCACCATTGAAGAAAGACCTAATGGATCAACGAAAGGACCTCCCACTAGATCTCAAAACTGAGTCTTCCATTCAAAACATTAAGACATGGCCTTACATTCAGCTTTAGATACCTGGACGTGACCCCGCCTACCCCAGGGCAACAAAAGAAACTGTTCTGTCCCACAATCTAGAAACGGATTTAAAAATGACTTTCTCCTATGACCATGGTGACTGAATATATTGCTCAATGGGCTGATATAGGTAAGTTCCCAGGTACTTCTTGCATGGCTTTTTAACCATGCTTATCTGTTACTTTACATAACTGTCAATTATCAGCATTCCGTATAAGATCTACATGCATTGAGATAGCTGTAACTTATGACATTTTACACAGTATACTAAATGTTGCTTGTTCCCTTTACCTCGTACCTACAAGTATTGATTACCAAAATTTATATTTGATGTATATATATTCATGAATCCTCGAATTTCGAGATTCATTATATTGTGGTATTATTGAAACTTATGCCATGTCTTTTTTTCCGATTAGTTAAGCCTTCTGATACATGTGTATGTTTATAGGACGGGAAAACAGTTAAATAATATTTCACCTCCAGTATACACAACGCAATTTAGTAGAGCAAGTACGTCCACCTTCGCTTTTTACGTACATGATATTTATGAATGTATGTGTATCGTAGAAGAATTACAGTCCCACTTCTATTCACTTTGTTTTATAGATACGGATGCAGTTTCATACGTTATTTACATTGATAACGCCAAGTTTCTTCAGTGTTACCATTACTTTGATAGATTGTTTGCGCACCTCCCATTCGCAAATTCCTTACACTTTGGGAAAGTAACAAATATGTTACTCTATAGCAAATCGCTTACCTCCAAGTTTTCCATCTTTCTGTGGATAATTTTCACCATCGCCATTTTGTTGCTTCTTAATACATTCCCATTTAAGCCTTTTCAGACCATCTGTCGCACTGTAAATTGTTCCACAATGTGTTCAATTTAGAAAACAGGCCAAGGATGTATTTTAATAGTGATTTTAGTTTTAGCCTTTTCAGACCATCTGTCGCACTGTAAATTGTTCCACAATGTGTTCAATTTAGAAAACAGGCCAAGGATGTATTTTAATAGTGATTTTAGTTTTTGTCAAACTGATATCCTTATTTTGCAAGGTTTATCCTGCCTGGAGTATTGACTCATGTCAAATGTGTATTATTTAATATCAAGTTTGTGAAGAATGCACTTAAATGTACTACATTGTATTATCAACGTGCCATTATGTTTAGATATGTGACTCACAAATCCTACGATCGGTCAGGGTCTTTTAATTTTATCGTAAAACCAATATTATTTTGATGTGGGATCAAACGTCTTAGTCAATAATATACTAGGTAATTTTGGTGCCATCACAAGGAACAACCTAGACTACTTAATTGATAATCCGGATGATCTTGAGAATGCTATTTCAATCACTCCCGATTCTCCTTATGTAGATAGTGATAATGTCACTGAATACATAAAACCCTTTGTTCAATTTTTTTCTCTCTTAGGTTTGAATGTCCAGTGCTAAAAGGCTAGATTTGACAAACTTAAAGCTTTCCTTGATGAACTTGTAAAGGACCATATAGAATTCCGTGCCATCTGTGCACAGAAGACATGGATTGAAGGGCATTGCCCTGACACAAGCTTCTTTGAGTTAGACAGCTATGTCGTTGTTCCTCCTAGCGCCACCTGTAGTTCGCACAGCAGACTAACTATTTATTTGCATGAAAATTTTCAGTATGTCATTCGATACCTCCAAACCCCATGCAAATTATGGTAAGGTCAGTTTATCAATATTTTTGGTGATGGTTTGAGGCAAAAAATAACACTCTGTAACATTTACAGGCCTCTATAGATAGAAATGATGATATCGAATCTTTTATTAATGATATGTCACCAATTTTGTCATCCTTATGGCAAGAGAGATTAGACAAAATGGTGTTAGGCGACTAGGGTCGTTAGAAATGATAGCTGAAAGGCAAAATGTTACATTTTATTTTTGAATAGTGCTTTTTTAGCTGCAAAGTGCATCACATTTGCTGCGGAAAGCGAGTGAATTTTCTCCGATCATGGCCCGATGTGGGAAAGTGTTACCAACGTCACAAACTCAACCCGTTGGCAATGGTGAATGTGTTCTAAGCCAGAGTACCTTCACTTGTCAAAGAATTATGGCAGAAACAACAGAGCACGATGATTTCGGAGAGCATGCATTAAGTTTTTTATGTACATGGTCTGATGACGATGAAGAAGAATTAATAACAAAAGCTGAAGCAGCAGGGGAAAAGATCGTTCAGCCTTACACTCATGAGGGGACGCTTAGAACCCTACTGTCACCAGTACTGCAGGGGGTGCAGCCGTGGTATAGCCAGACGATCCCAACTTGCCATCTGGGCAATGATAATTCGTTGCAAAGAGATAGTTCCGATCAAAACCTATAAATTCCATTCAACAAGAACAAGGAAGAATGCAATAAATTGGAATTTGCGTCAGGATGGGCCAGGTCTTGTAATGTTTTAAATTCTAGCATTCACGGATACAGCTACGGCCTAAACATACGGTATATAAAAGTCTAAACAAACAGTTTATTTTCCCTTCCCATATGTTTGGTTTATGGGTGATTAAACATAAGTTTGCGTTTATGAATATAGCTTTCAAAATAAGTATAACTCCTACCCGCAGTAACCTCAAGACCCTTGGAGGACAGTAATATACGTTTCCGTATACATTGTCATCAGTGCACGTGTTTATGAGATCCTATATTTCAGGTAGTATCCATTATGTAACAATGGAAATATTTTCCTGTGACTGACTTATTTTCAGGTTCCATATGAACGACAAAGGTACAATGAGATGGAATTTTGTACATCCGATTATTGGGAGCTGGCTGTGGACTGTTACAAACACTGACACGTCACTGAAGAAGATGAGAGGACAGCCGCCCAGTTGTCCTGGCAGCTATGTAGATGAGGGGTGTATGTGGTAACTATCCAAACAAATATTATCTGGTTATAGGATTGAACACCTCGCAATATACAGTAGTAATTGGACATACACATGACGGTAGCCAGCTAACTCAACCTGTTATAGACTGTTAAACTTTAGACCTGGGAATGGAACAAGATCGGTCCTTGTTTTTTATCTTTTCTGCCCATTTTTTGCCATCAATCAAATCAAAATGGTTAAACACACTGAGCTTTTGTTACAGTGTTACTTTGTAACAACATCCTAGACCAGCGTTGTCACTGTGACATTTAATAAATAATTATGTGATACATTGCAACAGTCGTGGAATTACTAGAGCTATACCTTGCTATTATGCAAGCTTTGAAATCAGAATCATACTCGATTAATTTGTAAATACTGTAAAAAAAAATCACTCTTCCTGGTTTTATGAGTAATTACTAATTTGGCTAGTTCATGAATCCTTCCATTGGCCAGTGATGGGACCGTATCTAGCAACTGCTGCAGCTTTTTCTTGCCAAACCTATCCTTAACACTGTCATATTTGACAAATCAAAATCACTTTCCACAAAGTGTTCGCTACATATGTTATATCGGTTCCCAGAACCTTGCCACTTGTTCCTGTAAATCTTGCCTGTACAGGTCTACCCTCTCCGTAATTTAAGGATCTGTGGGGGAATGTGAACAAGCTGTAGAACTTGTATTGCTACAATTAACAGCAACACACCAGCCCAACCTGGGTGTGGAAAAGGACGAAAATAAATATCTCTCCCTTCATTTTTAATCCTGTCAGTTTAAACATATCTTATTTGAAAAGAAAACAATTGGGGAAAAGAGCAAGGCCCTATAATGACCCCTCTGGTCAGAAGAAGACAATCCAGTTGAAAAAGGGTGAATCAAATATGTTTAAAGTGACACTTGACAGCCATAACTCGCTGCCATGGTCGGAGTATTCCCTGTCCAGCAACGGTTTTGCGTTTGTGACGTCACAAGCCTTTCGCACCTTGTAGGTGTCGGAAATGAATGAAAAGTGACGATTGAAGGCGCCGTTAGTTTTTAAAATAAAAATGTGGATAAAAGTATTATTTTCACATTCACTTTTTTTAAAAATGCACTGTATGGTGAGAACAACCCATGAGACACCCATGTATCAAATTTGAATATGGTCAATCAAGAGGACCTTTAAGCTGATCCAGTCTTAGCCTTTATTGTCAACAGGTATTTTTATATTTATATGTTTCTTATAACTGTGATACCTAGGTTCCATTTCTGCGCCACATAAGTTATATGTTTATCAGGGAAAGTATTCATAAAATGCGTCATTTAATACAAGCCTTTGAGTTCTCTCTCTCTCTCCCTCTCTTTCTTTTTTTCTCTCCCTCTTTCTCCCTCTCTCTTAATATTTTTTCTCTATCTCTCCTTCTCTCATACAAATTAATTTCGATCCTATTTTGGATAGAACATTATACCCATTTTTGTCTCGCCAGCGTGAGCTGTTTGCAAGACTAAGCAGTCACTTTCCGGACGTCCGTCCGTCCGTCCGTCCGTCTGTCAACCAAAAACTTCGGAGTGGCATTATTTCACTAACTAGATCAGATAGGGCTATCGTACTTGGGTGGATGATTATTGTAATCATCACTAGAGATGTGGGCCATCAATGTTACACTTCATTGATTACTTCATGCTTCATTGAGCATTGGAGAAAAACTTCGGAGTGGCATTATTTCACTAACTAGACTACATAGGCCTTTCATATTTGGGTGGATGACTTATTGTAATCACAAATAAAAACACAGCTATAGACTTAGTGTTTACCAATGTGTGTGATAGATTATTGAAATTTGGTACATTAGAATCAATATTCAGTTACCATAAGCCCCTTTGGGTCGCGGTTGGAATACTTTAATACCCGAGTGTCTCTGGATCTCCTTGCAAATATACAGACAGGTACGTCAAGCTCTGAGTATTTTGAACACATTATATACATCATTGACCATTTTGATTAAGAAAAGGGTGGGGGAGCGATATATTCTCAACAAATAGATTGTTATTCATTTCATATATTCAGCAACTTTACCAAATACAGTGGTAACTGTCTTGATAACCCCTCCAGTGACACAATTTCTTAAGAACACTGTGCTATCTTTTGCATGTTATTCTACCAATACAGGCACCACTGCACAAAAATAATCCTCACCCATACAATTACAATGCTGGCGAGACATTCATGCCCCCCCCCCCCCCCGGCATAGCTCTGGTTAAATAAATAGAATATGACACAACTTCCGTTTTTTCTTGCATTTTTTCTTTTTGTTTGTAAATACCATTTCACAAACTAAACTGCTTTCATGATACACAACTTCGACTTACATGTTCGTATTTTGAATACTATTAGTACCAAGTGCTCCATACGTTTTAAGCACAATTCTGCACCTACCATGTCAATTGATATACATGTAGGTCCTCTATTTTATTGTTGTTTCTCTCTCACTCTCTCGCTGTCTCTCTCACTCTCTCTGTCTCTGCCTGTCTGTCTGCCTGTCTGTCTGTCTCTCTCTCTCTCTCTCTCTCTCTCTCTCTCTCTGATTTTGTTTTATTTGTTTTGTGCAAAAAGTGCAACCCTTTGTTGCTGCCAACTATCTTGATGTCCACTTGCAGACGCCAGTGTTAAGTCGGTGTTCAATTAACTCTGCATTCAGCCTGGGGTTGATATTTTTTCCATTTGCATACGTCAGGTGTTGTGTTAACCTGAGGCTGAACCCTGACTTAGCACTGAACCTTATTTCTGCTGGGTTCAACACAATGGCTAAAAAGTGTGATTTACCAAGGAGAACTAATAAATATTTTATTGTGTTTCTATTACATAACAGAATTCTGTATGATGATGTTATGGTCACTGTGAACTTGAACGTGAAGTCAGTGAAAGAAAAAAGGTGGCGCTCGAAACGGCTGCTATCTGGGGTGGATAAATGACCTTGAAATGCTTAAAAGGCTGTTAATGAAGGCAAGAAGACTACAGGATAGAGGAAATCTGTTTTACATATACGATGATGTCTGATATCTCTTCCGTTTTCGTTTTACAAAACAAGCCGTTATAGACTTTGTACAGTTGTTTGGAGACAGCTATATTCTAGTTTTCGATATCACTGCATTTCTGTGGAAGTGGTGATGCTGATTTAATTGTAGAACATATAAGCACTGTTAGGAGGGTGATGAAGAATTGCAGTAGGGTACTGGCTTTGTTGTACAGACAGCACATCTTTTTCCCAACAGAATCAAGATGTAAGGAAAGTCCAGGAATCATCTTGTTGACCTTTTGTTTCTAGATTATTTTATGAGAAAGATACAAACACACGCGCAAACGCCCCCCCATATATATATATATATATATATATATATATATATATATATATATATATATATATATATATATGTATGTATGTATATATATATATTTATAAACACACACATACGTACGAACATACATGCACACATACAATTGAAATTTCGTGTTATTAAAATCAATTTTGTGTGACGGCAAATGTAAAGGCTTATCTTACCTTACATTTCTTTTCAGCGTAGCAATCTGTGCATACATATATTAATTTATATGAACAATTCAGCTGTGATCGCCTTATTTTTTCCGACTAAGCTAGCATGACCGTGCAATTCTGCTTCATCATGAAATTTATTTATGAGACTGAAGATTGTTTTGGAAAAAAGTGTGACCACTTTTTGGGACATGGACGACATTCCAACAGACTGCGTTCTTCCTCCTGTTTTTTTCCTGTACTTGTTTTGCATCACCAAACTCTTTTTTTTTTTGCCTTTCTCCTTATGTTTTTCCAAGCATCTCTAAACTGTTTGTTTGTTTTTCGTCACACGACATGTCTTGTTTTGAATTTGCTTGATATTGTGTGCCAGACGTTTCTTCTTTTTTCTCACCATACTAAATCAGTTTGTTCTTTTTTAGTTTTCAACTATACCTTTGTGTTTTTCCGCTAATTCCAAAAGTTTTCCCTTTTCCAAAGTTGTATGCCCTGATATAGTTCACTTTTCCAATCATGTTTTACCCAAATGGCAAGAAATCTGACCACGCTTGTCTATGTATATCTGTGAACACCACGATTTGCCAAACCCCCCCCCCCAAAAAAAAAAAATTCATAAAAAATCCACCACGTGTGAAGTTAATCTGGTTGACAGTTACATAGAAAAGGTTGAACATGTGAATTAGAATCAGAATATCCATTGACTTACATAGCAATCAATGGGAACGGTGCACTTACCGGTAAGTAACCGAATTGGAAAAAAGTGTTACAAATCAGGAAAGTACAGCAGTGCCACCTAGTGAATTACTTGGTTAAACCCTTCCGCAAGAATCATATCCACCACGTTTCATTTTGATCTGATCTGAGTCACGGTTCCGGAGAAGTCAATAATATAAAAAAACATGAAAAATCGTAAAATTTTAGAGAAATATTGCAGCACCCGTCTGTGAACAACTTAAGAATTACAAGTCCTTGGGAGTGTTCCTGTGTCGTATCAAAGCAATTGGGTGAACATTTTAAGAGAAGATTTTTTTAAAGATTCCCCCCACCCCCCCAAAAAAAAGAAATCGGCCAAAATAAAAAAAAATGGAAACCTACCAAGGGTATATCCCTACCAAGTGTAAAGTAAATCTGGTTAAAGTTATTTGAGAAGAAGTCGAAAATATGAATTGTAGATCCATGGATGACGGACAGTCGAAGGACCATCCTATAAGCTTAGCTGACTGACAAGTCAGTAGAGTTAAAAACTGATTGTCACGCGTACCTTTGACAAGTCATGCACTTGCGCAGCATGTAACACAACCTTCTTATCCAAAAACCCAGATGAGCGAGATGCATGACTGTATGCTATTTGATCATTTGTAACTTTGTGGTGGTACCTTTTCAGTTTCATATAAATACTGCTTTTTTAGTTATAAGTATTTGTTTAAAGTTACTTTATGTATTTATTTGGTTGGATTTAATAGCCTTTTGGCTAATGTATTTTGTATATGTTCTTGTGTCCTCTTATTTCCATGTCCAAATCTAACAGATACACAGTTGTGTTCAGAATTTTTCACACCATGGAGAGGCAGATCAAAACAAATTAATTGTTGCTTCATCAAAAATTGATTTGTATTTGTGAGCAAGTGCAATATCCCCCTTCCTGTTATTATTCTAGGTAGAAGATGGTGGACACTTCACTGCTGTGCGTGGCTCTCTGAATAAAAATGTGTTTCTTTACAAATACTGCCATGACTATCAGTATATACGGCTTTTTAAAAGCTACTTGTTTTGAAGGCTTCCACCAAGTACTGAATATTGGGCAAAAACTTTGTGTATCAAGCATAATGCGTTTTACATTCACAAAGTTTCCATCTATCGTGTCTTTTTGATATTGACTGCTTTTGCCTTGTGTGTGGCGCCACAAGTGGGTACTGCTTTTTGGTAGGTTTAATACCCGTCAAGCTTGCAGAAGGGTGTATATCTGTTGTTTTGATTATCTATAGTCACATTCATATGTACATTCCTGTAGAGTGAAGTGAAAGTGTCACCATGGGTTATATTGTCTATATTTGAATGGAACAACAGAACAAACACAAAACACACGTATCATTCATACTAATTTGCGATAAGGTGTGGAATGCATTGATGTGAATTCCTTGCCAGGAAATGAATTCTAATAAAATAATACGAACAGTAGTTCCTTCAATGGCATATACATAAATGCAAATCGCTTGTGTATCGTCTTTGGGCGGTTATCTAATGTTGCTTAGCGCCTTGTCAGTGAACTAAGTTGATAGAATAGTTCTGCTGTTCGTTGTCTTGTGTCCGTCTGTCATCATTGCGGCAACAATTTCACATTTTCAACTTCTCCATACTACTTGCCAGACTTTCTCCACATTTGTAGTGTATGAAGCTCGGGCAAATAATCAGAGTATGTCCAGATGATCAGGCTGCATTGCGTTTTGAATTTCGAATGAAATGTGCATTCTGCTCCAAACTGCAAATTTAAAAAGAAAATGAAAACTAAAACGAATTGTTGAAAAAATACAAAATTCACTGGAATTTGACCACGTGTACATGCATTCTAAAGGTTTCCCAATCATACATCCGAATCAAGTATAAGTTGGATTTTGTCAATGGTTTAAGAGAAGAGCACATTGGCGCATGCAGGCACAATACTATTGCTATTGTCACCACGAAAGTATAGACCTTCACCGATCACTGGTAATTTAAAATTTCTTTCTACAATAAGAAAGATAGGAGAACTGTTCAGTGAACATATTTAATGGAGCTTGTTACCTTGCGTTGGTCTATATCTAGCGGACCATACACAGTATAACAAGTCTATTCAAACCAGAAAAGTACGAGAAGCTCAGCTCAGCACGTAGAATAAACAAAAAAAAAATAAGGCTGGAAACATTACGTGCATAACCAACTGCTGGCCTACTGATACATTAACCAGAGTTCCACCAACCCTAAGAGGAAAAGGGAGTATTGTCACAAGGTGAACACATTGTACCAATATATGCTTTAGTACCAGGAAGCAGGTATGGTCATATTTTTTTCACACTTTTCATATTAGACACTTAGGATCAACCTTCAAATATTCGTTATTGTCATGTTACATTACATTTTCGGCCGTCTTCATAACGAAAATGAAAAAAAATATACCAGGATTTTGAGCCTTTAATTAACCATGGCGGCTTTTTGTCAACAAAAAGGAGAAAACATGGTCAAGAGAAGCGTCATGAGGCAAATTATGGCTTTCAGGTATGAAAACGAGGCACAGGTTTTATCATTATTGAAGATGACAGTTTTTATAGACACTTTATAGAGTCACATAACAGTGCATTGATTTCGTCGGTTAAGCAAAACGTTGCTATTTATAAGCTACCTGTAAGTTGTAAGCAGTGCAGGGCTGCAGCCGTTAAAAGTATCATAAAATACAATCTAACGTTTACATCAGATAATGATGACTCAGACGTGCGCCTCAAAGGATATGGTAATATTTGTACATGCATGATCATTTAAACAAGTGTCTTCATGACAAGCAAAGGAAACTAGAATTCACACATTGTTAAGCTTATAGTTGGATGAAAATTTGAAAGTCCAATGCCCATGACTTTTGAAATTTAGAGGTCACATGTTCATTAAAAAAAAGGTGCAGTTTGCAATATCTACAATTTGAACTATGTGATGTGTTGCAATATCTGCAAATTGAACCCAACATGACTGGACTGTGATGCAAACTGACTATGCCAGGCTAGAAAAAAGATCAAAGGCCCAAATAACCTTGACTTTTGACCATTGGAGGTCACATTTAAAATTACAAAGATCTACAATGTTTACAATTTTAGCCCAACACGATCAACACTGGATAAAATTTGACTGAGTTATGGCTAAAAGAAAATTTCAAAGGGCACAATGACCTTTAGGTTTGACCTGAAGATCTAACATGTAAATTACAAAAAATTGGCATTGATACAAACATATTAATTGGAGTTGGATTGGTTACCTGATTTACATTTTCAAATAGCCCTAGCTTGAACAGTTTGCAGAACCATTGATCCTCTCTTCACAAATTCAAAACTTCATGTATTGAAGTGTAATCGTGACAAGTTTGGAGTTTCTACGGACTGTACTTTTCAAATAAAATGTCGGCAAATTTGCCTGCAAAGAAAGAAGGAAATAAATAATTCAGGAAAACACATATATCTATCATGGCACACACATACACACACACACACACACACACATACACACACACACACATCGGTAGAATCTAGACTTTTGTTCTGCTGACTTCAGAGCTTAAGAAATCTGTTTACGTCAGTCGTCTGTCTGTCTGTAAGACTTCTTCAAAACCATTGTATGGACTTTGATTTTGTGTTTTTCGTAAGAAACAGTTGGCCAAGTACTTGGCTATTGCACACAGGGGCACCTCAGGTCACATAGTTGTGATTGGAGCTGAGTGTACATGACGGGTATTTGTCCATTACCCGTCCATCCATCAACCCGTGGGTTCGTCTGATGCCGTCTCCAATTAATATTTACACTTTTTCTCCAAAAAAAAATCAGCCTTATCCATTTCAAACTAATTGGAATTAATGCAGTTTGGCTAAAATGTTTTGGAAAAATTAAAATCTGTAGTTAATAAAGGAAATTCCAAACTTGACAGGACCAGTTTAAAACCATTGGTTGCCTTTAATGGGTGACTGCCTGTCTCAAGTCAGGAGTGAAATGTGTCTCTTCACAATGGTATTGGCAGATGTAGGTTGACCTTTTGGTAAGTATTGAACCTCTTTACATTTGTGGTTATGTACATAGAGTAATACTCTACCATAGATAAAATCCGGTCCATGGATTTTTGTGATTTGTTTGTTTTTTGTTTTTGTCTTTTGTTTTTTCAATGTAAACTCTTTACAAATCTTTTCCAAAACCTTTTGGACAGTCGCTTGGAAATTGCGTAGGGACACTTCTCAGGACCAAGGCCCCAAATAGTTTCATTTGCAGTGTTGTAATTTTTTTCTATTTTGACACATTTTTCTTCTCCAAAAGTGGCATTCCGATTGTTCTAAACGTAGATGAAAATAAAGCTTCTGGAACGATGAAACACGGTTGTTCACTAGGTGATGCTACTCGACTTCAAATGATGTTTCATGCTGCGTACTTTCAGTTTGTCTATATATTCTTTTTGATTACTATGTAGGTCAATTAGAACAGGAACGATATCTCACAATTTTTAATCCCCACTCCCCCGAAAACTGTCAGCAAGATTCATTTGCAACTTTGATGCAAAGCTGGGATGGGCTCTACCAAGTTTGTTGAAAGCACTTTGCCCGGGTTATTGTTTAATCTCTATGAATTATATTGTTCCTTCCAGTAAAATCTTTTAAAATCTTCATCTGCGAAAAGGATAGGCAATTGCTTCAAAACTGCATAGGCACACTTTTGACGACCCCGAAACCTTACATATCAACCAGGTAGCAGTGCAGTTTTTGTTCTGCTTTTCACGTTTTCTTTTTTGTGTGTGTTTGGTGTTTCCATACTTGTAACTTGTTCTCCTAAAAGGTTCTCTTTGTCTGTCGTTAATTGTGGTCTTTGGTGACATTTAAAGGTCACACTGCATGTCGGTTAAAGTTCTTTCGTGGAGTACATCAAAGAATGTGTATACATATATATATATATATATATATATATATATGTATATACATATATATATATATATATGTATATACATATATATATATATATGTATGTATGTATATTTATGTATATATATACACATACATACATACATAAAAACATAAGGTCACCGCTCTATCCACTAATAGTTCGGTAGCAGAGGGGTCATTTTTAGCTGAACCTTGTAGTAGGGTATATATCAGGGGGTTTTTTAGCAGATTATGTAACATTTAAATATTGCAAAATGACCGATTTTCAAAGGTGAACTCACGAAGTCATCTCTAAGCGTTGTTCAGACCATCCATAGCCACATTTCAAAGTGTTACAATCCAGCCACTCTTGGGCTTGATGTTAAGCTTCATCACAGTGTTGGTTCAAAGGGAGTGGTCAAACTATTGCATGCATATGGCTATATAGCCAGTTATGATGAGGTGCTATGATTTGGAACATCAGAAGCCAAGTTTACTGGTGAGCAGGATGTAACTGATAGTGGTTTGAGCCAACTCTCTTCTCCTATTTTTGCCTGGTTTGATAGTTGTGACCTGAAAGTGCATAACCTAATGGTAAACGGAGAAACCCATGCCATTGATGTAGAGTTTACCCAGCCCTGTGTCTCAAGTCACAAGTAGAATAAGAACAGTGGCCATCTTGTAATGACACGCCTTTCAAAATCAGACATCACAAAAGTGTAATTAAGTGAACTTCCAGCTGTAACATTTGAAAATTACCAAGGTCCAAAGAAACTGCTCCCATCTCAGATGTCTACACAGGGAATACAGTATCATTTCTAAATGACAGACCTGCAATAAAAGTATTTTCCTTGCAGCGGATGCAGATCTTAGGTGGCTTAATTCCTCTGTACAGAATGAGCATCCAGAGTCTGAATGGTCAGGTTATATGATACGGGAAGCTAGGCAGCAGAGGCCCCATGGTAAACATACTAAGTACATATTTAAGCCACTCATAGATGCCACACAAAGCCATCCAGATACTGTCTTTACCACCTGGACATCTAAAGAGTGATTTCTGAAGAGCCATAGGCAACATTGTGTTGATAGTTGCTGACAGACAATTGTACTAAGTAATTATCCATATCAAATGGTCTGATCCTACAAAGTGGAGATATCTGATACCAAGACCTGGTGGTATGCACAAATTAATGTTATTCATTGGAAACAAAGCCACCCCCATATGTGCATCTGGTCTTCAGAAAATACTTGGTGAGGTGTTTGGTGGAGTATCTAGTAAACAAAATGGCAAAAGCATGCCCAACAGCCATCCGGGCTCTATGGATGCTGGTAACCTTCCTCTTAGAAGAAACAATTGTTACTTGTCAAAGCTCAGCTGAAGAATTAGAAGAAATGTTGAATTTTCCTTGCAGGCTTCCCACAGGAAAGCTTTGGGTAGAGTGTTTGATAATCTCAGTCATGATCATACTTACCTTCATCACGGCACAGTGGGAGGGCAACTGGGATCTTCATTTGTACAGTATGTAAAAGATATTGCCCTATTTCATTGCTGTTACCCACTGGCATTATGCCAAATTCATAGCTTGGCACTGTCTAAAAAGAAAGGAGAACCTACCTGAGCAAATAGCACAGGTGCTCCCGAGTGGTAGTCATATTTGCAGGCACATAGAGGGGGCATGAAACTCTGTTTTAACTGACGAATTTGTCGAGCAAACTTTTGTTTGTGATTGAAAGCTAAGAAGTGGGTTAGTTGATCTCTCTCTCTCTCTCTCTCTCTCTCTCTCTCTCTCTCTCTCTCTCTCTCTCTCTCTCTCTCTCTCTCTCTCTCTCTCTCTCTCTCTCTCTCTCTCTCTCTCTCTCTCTCTCTCTCTCTCTCTCTCTCTCTCTCTCTCTCTCTCTCTCTCTCTCTCTGCTGAACAACTAGCCGGATAGGTCCTGTCAAACAACATCTACAACATGGTCTCTCTCTTCATGGAGCAAATTTTTGATGAAGCTGATGAAGAGTACGATCAGAAACATGATATTCACAAAGAAGAAAAAACCTGATGTACAGGAAAAGAGACAAAATCAGGAAAGAATTGTAAAATCATTCCCACCCTTTGAAAAATAAGACTGAGCAGTTGGTCAACATTGTAAATGGATGCATTGCTGATGCAAAGGTCAATGTGCAACATGCCGTTACCCTTGGTGAAATGATAGCTACGAAATTCAAAGTCAGCCTCCCCGATGGATTACATAGGCCTTTACACATAACTCTCGTGACAATGGAAGCCATGAAAAAATGCATCTGTGTCAGCATCATGTGTATTGCATACGATGCAGAAACATTGGCTAGCCGCATTTTAGTTCTCTCACAAAAATGAGATACAAACCTCCAGGGCCATTTTAAATGTGATATATAAAAGCATACTGACATCAAAATTTCCGCTCATTTGAATAAAATGCATGCATTATGGTTGTACTGGGAGTAAGCATGTCAATTGCGTACTGGATTAATGTCAATAAATTTGCATTGATAGTAATATTTCTGTGATTAGCGATTTTTCCTCATGTATATTTAAAACTGTTTCAATTCATTTTTGGATGCAACAAATTGGCATATGATATATAAAATGAGCTCTTTACTGGATTTATGAGTGAACAGATGACATTTATATGGCAAACCACCATATTGGTTTCTGCAAATTAAAAAAATTTCTCAAGGATGCCAAAGTGGCACACGGCTGATTCTGACTGTGGGCATGTCAAAGATACAAAATATGATATAAAAGCAAAACAAAAACAAAAAACAAAACAAAAAAACAAAAAACAAAAAAAAAAAAGATTATAAGTATACTCAAATACAAGGTTCAGCCCCCTTTCTACCGCCTTGTAAGGTTTACTTATGCTACTAAAGCCTGATAAGCATTGTCATTATTTTCCCTTGAGAGGACATCTTAGGTGTTCCGACCTATCTGGAACACAAAATTTATTGTTCACATCAAAAAGTGTTGATTCAACTGTACTTTATAGGTAATTATATCAAGCATTGTCAAGCAATGGCAAAGTGTGTGAACACTGAAGTGTGACTGTCAGGTTAATATTTGACATATCAACCTGATAGTCACACTCTGGTGCACATGTCTCCAAGTGTGCAATATAAACATTCCAATGAGCAGCGTAAAGCAGATGGTCATATAACAGTACTCAATAGTCCTCCTGGCAACATGCAAGAATGACGAGAGATACAATAAGAACAGTTTTATGATAAACATGTCAAAATAAACTCCATAGGACAAAATATTTAAATAAATATTAGAACAAACCAGTCTTTAATTAAGCAAAGTTTACATGAAAGGGTCCAAGCTTACTTAGACATATCAATGTTCAAGCTTTCACCATGAACATTCATCAAAATCCCCATGTCCGTAGAAAAAGATAAATAAGTTCTTGGCTATGCTATGCGGCCAAAAAAAAAACAGACCCACTCAGACGGTAAACAATGACCAATAACCCGTGTGGTCATCCGTGAATGGACCTTTGTGACCGAGCCAAAGGACAGGTCACAAAGTTCTATTCTTGGCTAGGTCGAACATTATCCTATACCTGAAGGATATATATGCATCCTTAGTTTAACTGTGCAGCAGTAATATGTGGGTCCCATGGGGAAACACATTATGAATATACATCGCAATTTCTTGTCCCTCCTTGTAAAGCAATGCTTCCAGCATATAACATATTGGCTCATATCAGACTGAAGGCTATGGAATTAAAAGTGTGAATTACTAGGGAAGTTTTACAAGCCTTTTTCGCAATTCACAGTGCCCGATATTCATCTTTCATGGTGGGGACCATCTAGCACCTATCATCAGAAGCACGAAACTATGGATCTGGAAAGTTGTATTTTTGCAGGTGGTGTTACGCTACTAATTCAACCTGCAAAATGTTTTTTTCTAAAAACAAGTTACAGTCTGCACCTTCTAAAATGACTTATAAGCCCAGACATATCTTATGCCAAATTGTTCGTTATAAACCCAAACATATCTTATGCCAATTGTGAGTCATTTCACTGGGTATATTGAAAGCTGACCTGTCAATAAATACGGCACACTGTACTTGTCAGTTTGAGAAAATTATAAAACTACACGAGTGTGAGTGCCTGGCCACAAGTTCTGCATAGCACGAGCGTACCATGGAGCGGAAGGATAAACCAGATGCAGCCCAATGCAGGCAGGTCATTGAGTGTTCCCTTCCGCTCCACAGGTACGCGAGTGCCATGCATACTTTACGGCCAAATAATTGCAAGAGTGTTGTTTTATTCTTATCCCATATATGTGTAGTCCAGAGTATTCTCCACTATTACACATAAAAAATGACAGTGTTGTGTCAAAACAGCAATCAATGACGAATACCGCAGCAGACGCTAAATCAACATCCTAGGTGCGCATGCGTGAAAAAGTGGTCAGCGCAAGAATAAGGCATGCACATGACCGTTCTACACAGGCGTGTGGATCGGCGAAAAATTCTACACGGTGCAGAACGGCCAGTCCGTGGTTACACTGGACCACACATACATGGGATAAAAAAAATATATTCAGAATCATGTAAGAGAGAGCCCCTGTAAAGGTCATTTCTAAGGTGCACTCTGTAATCATTCTAGCCGGAAGCCGGCCGAATTTCTAAAGTGATACCAGATGCAGCTATTTGAGTCCTATTTAACCAGGGGAAACAAGTTATAATGGGCGATCGCGGCGCATGTTCGCTTCTGCCAAAGGGAAATTGCAGAGACCTGTCTTGCACTTGGCAGTGCCCGATGTTTGTCTTTTGTGGTAGGGACCACCTCAGCAACTGTCATGGGCAGCACGAAACTATGGATCTGGAAAGTTGTATTCTATCTGCACATGGAGCTAATCAAGAGGGCCAATTCAACGAGGAGAAACAGATTATAATGGGCGATCGCAGCGGATGTTCGCTTCTGCCCACAATGTTGCAATCTTTCTCAGCGTCTTTGCAAATTGTATTTATATTATGCAAGATATTTTCATGCGTTTTATTCAGAAATTATTAGATGCGTAACAACGTATTCTGTTATTTTCTTATGATCTTTTTTCTTTATTTCTTTGCTCGTTTTATTTGTTTTTCTTTGTTCATTGTCTTTAATTAAATTAAAGATTTCCAACGATACGTATTACACGAGGCTTCTTTTTGTAATCTGTCCTTACCAATCACAAGGGTATTAAGAAACCGTTAAATGATTAGAACAATCCAAATAGAATTATACACATGTCACAATTTAGATAAAACTTCTCATGATTGAAACAAGATCTGATCGTTTATATGTAACAACTAGACAAGATAACTGTTAGTCTTGGACCTTGAAAATCGAAGTGTTATTGTCATGTCACCCTCATGAAATACATGTATGATGATAATATACTTCGTTTCTTATAAGAGGATGGAGCAAGTTGCCAATGACTCATACCAATCTCTCTCCTCGGGTAAATTCAGATCACATCGAGATGAGTATATGTTACATAATACAGTTCGAAAAAGAAAAAAAAATGGGTAGTGAAATTAAAATAAGAAATCCAGTAGGAAAGCAGCGACACCAAATGCAACAGTTACTGATAAAGCAAGTACTACGTTAAATGTATGCATATATATATTTACATCCTAAATATATTTTACGTACTTAATGCGAATATGTTTTAATTTCTTAGGAACTGCAGAGTATCATCGACCAACAAACAGTTGCATCTCTATGATGCTGCTTGAGTGCCAAATAACAATATATGGGCTTTTTCACAATTTGGTACTTGGTTACAGTTTACATCAAAGATTTTGCTTGTAGATAATTTCAGAAATCCTGGCCAAAAGAACTTGTCGTGGAGTGTCATGAAGTAGACACTGCAGTAAATAATGGATATCAGTTTCAGAAAGGCAACCACAAGCCCAACATGGATTTACAAGCGTACACATGCGTATGTGAATAAAGTCCATTTGTTTCAGATAGTCTGGAGGAAAACCCGTTGGTGGAGAGAGCTCAGAGGGACATGGCTCCGAATACTTAATGCAGCGGGGTGCATTGACGGGACTTCTGTAAAATATACGCACCTGGGATTGAAGACCAAATGATGGTGCGACACATACATTGATAGACGATACACGTTTGAAAAAAAATGTTTAGAGACACGTAAATGACAGGAAATCATGAGAAATATAGAATAAAAAAGTCTCCTTTTTTTGTCAAACATAGATTACCTTTTAAAAACCAAAGAAACTGCGTACAGATAAGCAATAGCTGGTAGATGTGATCACTACAGTGCTTGTGCCCACAGAACGCCTTGTTAGCCAAGCTTCACTTTATGAACCTTTTACTTGTAATAATATCATAACATGATGACAATGGTAATGCACGATCAAGATTGCTGACGATGAGATTAACATTCAACAAAAATAACCAACTACCAGCTGATGACGAAGTAACGATTTTGAACGCAAGAAAATGGTATGTAGTCTGAAGTCTGTAGTCTGTAAACAATTCATCGCATTCAGTTCTGTGGATGGTCAGTTTCATTGTCATGAATCAAATTTCGTTGCATTCGATTTAGGTGATCACAAAAGCAATTGGATGTTAAGTTTGCAACGACATATGAATCACACAAAAATGCAACCAACTGCCTGATCACCTTCTATGTTTATGGTTTCACACACTGATCATTGCACTTCACCTGTGCAGTGGATAAAAATTCATTTTGATACCGTCCCGAGCATCCAAGCAGAGCAACATGCTTTTCTGCTATTTGTCCTGTTCTTGGAATGCGCTCTGAAACGTCCCTAGTGTAACAAATAGTTGTAACTCAGCTTAACTCAGATATATGAGATCTAAGTTAACAATACCACACAACTAAAATCACGAGAAACCAGTCTGGGAATTCAGTGTAGTATAAGCTAAATATCACGTGGTTTTGATCCCATTTTGTATTATTTTGTTCTCTCTCAGCATGGTTATAAATGGTATTTTATATCACTCAAGCTATTTCGGTGCGCTCTCTATTCAGTAATTGTCCGATGCATATCAGCATGTTTTGTTATTTTCTAACGATTCTTTCTTTCGTTTTCTTTCTATCTCCATCCTTCCTTTTTTTTCTTTCCTTCTTTCTTTCTTTCTCTCAAATTCTCTGCCACCAATTACGTCATGGTTGCGGTAAGCAAGTTTAAAGATTGGTGTAGAAATAAGCGTTTTGCACAAGAATGTTCCTTATGTGTAGTACTAGGCATCTTTTCGAAATGTTCAACATAAGATGGCAGATTTAGTGCTATTGAGATCTGACTGAATATATATATATATATATTATTTATATATATATATAAATGAATATATATAAATATATATATATATATATATATATATATATATATATATATATATATATATATATATATATATGTATATTCATTTATAAGAAAGAATGTACCAGGGAACCCCAACTTGGTGCCTAAACTGACAATAAATGTATCTTTAATGGTGTTCACATGATGAAATACAACAATTCAAGGCTGCTAAATTGTACCAATAACATTCTGTAAGCATTGCAAATCAACCAACTTGATGGCTATAAAATTAGGAAACAAAGACCATTTGAGAATTGGTATTGGCCCGGTCTCATCAAGAGGAACTGATGACAGGCACTTATTCAATGGACCATTGTCCCCTTGTTGATCCAAAGAGGCACTTCACTGTTAATTGATTACACAATGTGTTTTCGCTGGAAGGTGATTATGCAGGGTGGCATCAACATAATGGTGTAATGGCTATCATGCTTACAGCGTGGGACCCCGTACAGCAATGGGAATCAAATGCATACAAATGCATACAACTTTCCCAACTTTGTCATAACTCTGACAACTTTAACAATTTTTCGTGTGACATTTTATGTCTGGTCTCAAGCATTATAAAACCAAAACCCTCCTATTTTGTGCAACGTGTCATGGTTTCATAACACAATGCCAATCGCAATGGGCGACAGAGTTGGCTGACGATCAGACTAATATTCAGGGAAAATTACGAGCTACCAGCTGATGACGGAGTAACGATTTTGAAAGCAACGAAATGGCAGAAAGTCTGAAGTCTGTAAACAATTCATCACATTCAGTTTAGTGGATGGTCAGGTCCATCGGCTTAAATGTATTCTCATTGCAATACCATCTGGATGATCCAAAAAGTAATTCCACGTATATGGTTTCACACACTGGTCATTGAACTTCACCTGTTCAGTGCACAAAACTTCATTTTGATACCGTCCCTAGCACCCAAGCAGGCCAACGTGCCTTTTTTGTTGTTTGTCGTGTTCTTGGAATGTACTCTGCAACTTCCATATTCATGCAATTTCCCTTCATTTTCATGATACCCAATATGAATCTTTGCGGTTAATGATCAGTAGCCGAATGGCTTTTTTAAAATTCGTGGATTCAGCGGAACACCACCTATATCAATTTTTTTCACGATTGGGCCAAAAATAACAAAAACAAAAATGATGATGATGACTGGAGATATTTCCATCATTTTAAGGAATAATGTTGTATCCTTGGTAAGGAAACCTTAACGAGATTATCATGCAAAAGTGTATGACATTGTCAGTAATAAAAATACTGAAAAAAACGGTTGTCAACACTGAAACAGGTTTGTGGTTGGAACACCAAAAGACCTGTATCATCTATTGTTGAAAATGGTGCTGTTCTTATAGATCTTGTGGACAAAGCCAATTCTCTTTATACGTAGTTTGCGTGTCAGTGTGTACATGATGACCTGTTGTCACCTTTTCCCATTTTCATCTGTTGCCATTAAAACTGACCAAAAGCTTGAAAATATAGTAATTAATGACAAGAAGTATTAAGTTTGTTATCTAAATTGAAAGTGACCAAAACAGGTGGACCAAACAAGCTTCCAACCATAGCTTATGCGCGATTTTACTCCTTACATTTACATTCCAGTCACTAAGCGGTTTAATTTATCGTTAATTTCTCCTATTTTTCCTGATGTATGGAAAGAAGCTAATGTCACTGCCCTCTTTTAAGGAAGGAGGACCCGCATTGTTTTAAGAACTATAGACCAGTTTCCCTACTATGTTCTTTATCCGAAGTTCATACTTGATAGTACCGTTTACCAACTGAACAATATTGTTCATGAACTAAGCCAGGCCCTAGATAAAGCCAAAGAAGTCAGAATGATATTCCTAGGCTTTTTTAAAGTTTTTGATAAAATGTGGCATCGGGTTTACTTCTTAAACTGCGACAACATGGAGTTATGAGCCCTTATTATCTTGGATTAAATCTTACTTAAGTTTCAGAAGACAGAGAGTTGTAATGGAAAGTAGTTTTTTTCTGGTTAGAAAAATGTTGATTCTGGCATTCCTCAAGGCAGTGTTCTTGGTCCTTGACTCTTTTAGGATTTATTTATGATTTGGTTGACGAGACAATTATATTGCACCAGTATTGGGGGGGGGGGGCTGTCATTGTCTTTACCTGAACAGCACTGGTTACTAAGGGACGAGCTGATCTTGAGAGTAAAACATAAAGTTACTTTGGGTTGAAGTCTGTTCAAACAATAAAACGTGTTTGTTTGGAGCAGTCTATCGACCAACTGATGCATCTGTTAGTTTCAGGGACTACTCTCAAGAATGTGTAGACAAAGCAAGAAATTATAGTGCGGATAAAATTGAAATTATGGGTAATATAAATGCAGATTATAATACAAACGATAGTAGGAAACTGTTTGACCTTTGTATGATCAATATTCTAAATATGCACGTCAATACACCCACTAAGGTCACTGAAACCTCCCTAATCTGCCTTGACCAATTCATCACAAAACATTCCTAATTATGTCTCTAATGTCAAGGTACATGTAACAAAAAGCCATGGTAATCTAAAACGCACAAACTCAGTTATATGCACATGAAGGCATTAGCTGAGAGACATGATGGACACATACTTATTTTGTTTTCATATATATATACATATATATATATATATATATATATATATATATATATATATATATATATATATATATATATATATATATATATATGTTTGTATATATTTTTCATAAAATAACCTCAAAAATAAAAACACGACAAAATTATCCCTGAACTCTTCTGGCATCTTGGTTCGGTGGGACAAGATGTACTGTCTGTACAATGACGCAAGTGCTGTACTGCAATTTCTCATCACCATGCTAACAGTGCTTATATGTGCCCAATTAAATCACCATCACATCTTACATAGGACTACAGAGATACCAAAAGCAACATAACATCGAGAATAGCACATATCTTTTTCGGCACATGTTCCAGCTGATTTTCCGTCAACTGTGATCTACCAACTGTGGTCTATAATGGCTTGTTTTGTA